>OY829906.1:5005000-6255000 GCA_963691955.1 Chloroclystis v-ata | reverse complement strand
TCAAGTCACTGTGTGTGTTTGCTTCAATGGAGCTCATCCTACTCCTCCTGCTATGCCACAACAATGGTTGCAAACTCAGATCACTAACCGCACGAAAATAAACTCGGTAAATTTGTATATTCATATTATCCTGAATTTAATAATTAATTACAGCTGTATAAATTGTATTGTATAGGTTAATAGTCTAATAATATAATAATGAGCATGAAAAATATCTATATTTCAGGTTTTGCGACATATTCAATCTAAAGGCACTCCTCCCCCTAAAGTGTGGTGGGTACCACCAACTGGACTGCATTCTTGCCTTAGAACTGCTCTCAGATATCTGAATATCCAAATTGTAAGTAGAATAGCAGTTTCTGGAATAACAATAAACAACTGTATGCATGAAATAATTAAATATGTATATTTTTCAGATGGTTTCATCAGATGACCATTGCCAAGAAGTAGTTGGAATGTGTCGGGAGAAAAATTATGCCGGTCTTGTTGGTGGCTCTGGGGAGTATTTAGTGTTTCAGCCTCCCAAATATTTTAGCTCAGCTCAGCTAAAACTAACATACAGGGTTTGTACAAATTAAGATGACAATAAAAAAAAATATTTCTGAAGGTAAGAGAATTATTAATTATACTGTGTTATGTTTACAGTCGTCTTTAGAAACAAAGGAATACATGGTTCATGATCTTCCTAAGCTGCTAGAAGTGCCACAAGATCGTCTGTGCCTTGCTGCTGCTTTACTCGGCGGTACCATACTCTCAGAGCAGAGTCTCACTGATTTTTATAAACGTATCGGGATCAATCAGAAGAAGGTATATTTTCCTTTTTAGTAACGGGAATTAATCACGTATTATTACAAGAGTTAATAAACTGTCGACGTTTCTACTACAAAACAAGATAAACTTTTTACACGAGGTGTGGGCGCACCTCCGTGCCTCCTCGCTGCTCACGCGCAAACTTACTCGTGATAACCAGTAAGTTCGCGCGTAAGCAGCGTGAGTAATTCCCGTTGTTATAAAATTAAATGGTGTAACTCACGAAAATTTCATAGGTGCAAAGTTTTGCTTAATCTCTTCGTCAAGAAAGTAGTGACTGTGCCTTAACAGTGTCAACATAAAAAGGGGTGTTTATAAATGCATAATGTAGTGGTGTGATAGTCGTCCCAACTAGTCCCAAGTTAATGCCAAATTATTTATGACAAGAATATTTTTGCAGGCACCAGTACCCCCTGAAACAGTAGTAAAAACTGTGTGCCAATATGTTCGAGATCTTCCCTCGTCTGATGTGGATGCAGCTTGCATTGAAGTTTTCGGCGACCTGAATGATCTTCGTGCTGCCAAATTGAAACAGGCTGTGCAGTATTATTTGAATGGGACTAAGGATGGCTTTCTGAAGTACAGGACTGCAACAGGTATACCTAGCACTTCATAAATATGTTTTTTATTTAGCTTACTATAATGGTTTATTACTGGACAAATCAATATATACTCACTTATTTGTCTTATTTACTTAGGTTTAACTTACATCATAGAAACACAGTTTTCCACATACAACATAAACATACCATGACAACTTTATCTAATATTTTTCGATATCAACAGGACGTCGCCCAAAACCCAACACAAACACCAACAACAAAAAGACCAGTAAATCTGATCAGCCATCTGGAATGTCCAGCCCTGCATCTCAGTCGTCTCCAGTGGATATGGACACTACCAAACTCGCTACGGAGTCATCCGAAAACGAGGTATTACATACTTCTATTTACTCGGTAACTAGGAGTTGCGATGGTTAAGGCCTAGTTGCGCTGCGATTTCTGCGAGTTATGTTTCTGTCTGATTTGAAAAATCGAACGTGTTCACACAGCACTCTCAATAAATGATCGCTAAAGTTTTATATAAGGTCTCGGCTCTCGACTAAAACGACGGGGTCTAATATTATGAGTTAGTTAAATTTAGTTTATGTACAAGGAGTTACATAACTTGGTTGCCCTTTTACGTTATATATAATACTTGTGTTATGGGAATCTTGCTCTTCCACTTGTTGTTATTATTATACAACGATAATAATCCTAGATAGAACGATAATAATGCTAGATAATCCTAAATGATTGCAGCAAAAAGGCTTGGATGATTACAAATTGGCTACAGCGCACGCGTCTATGAACGCAGACTTTGATATGGGCGCTGCGGACGTGCGCCGCGGGCTGGCGGCGCTGTCGCTGGACTCGGGGGACGCCACGGCGCCCAACGCACAAGTCAGTCCTCTAGATAACACCGACATACAGAAATCAAAGAAATTTTCTTCCAAAGAGGTGGGATTCAAAATTTATTGGTGGTGGTGATTACGCTTTGGGTGTTTATTGGTGCTTAAATTTTTCGCTGTTTTCTCGTGGTCCCAGGATTTTGTCCCATTAATGGGACCACGAGGGAGAACTGTTTCTCGTAGTCCCATTCCTATGCTCAGTAACGTATTTATCCTCCTGTATATAGGTATTCTTCTTGCATAGATAAACTTTTTGGAGTGTGTAGTGAAGTGTTAGATGATGAATAAATGTTACTTGACTGAACACTTGCCATCCGAAATCTTTATTAAGACTATTATTAAAGAAATCATTAAGGGAGGCCTATGTCCAACAGTGGACGTCTAACGGCTGACATAATAATGATGATAAAGTATGTATTTTGTCCTTAAGTTAACATATATAATTCAATGATTATCCTTGAAACAGTTTAACTTTTAAACTGATAAAATAAAAGTGTCTAGATGACATTTGTCAAAATGAAAGCTGTCAAGCTTTAAACTGCGTTAACTCCGAAACGGCTGGGCCAAGAGATGCCGTACAAAACTCAATCGACAGGTGTCAGAGAAAGCAACATTTTCGATGACAGCTGTCAAACTTTAAACTGCCACGACTCCGAAACGGGTTGGCCTAGAGATGCCGTACTAGGCGCAAATGATTGGTCTTAGAGAGAGCAACATTTTCGATGACAGCTGTCAAACTTTAAACTGCCACGACTCTGAAACGGCTTGGCCTAGAGATGCCGTACTAGGCGCAAATGATTAGTCTTAGAGAGAGCAACATTTTCGATGACAGCTGTCAAACTTTAAACTGCCACAACACTGAAACGGCTGGACCTAGAGATGCCGTACTAAGCTCAATCGACAGGTGTTGGAGAAAGCAACATCATAATTAAACACGGTTCTTCAGTTTTTTTTTAAATATTAATATATTTATTATTGTACAGTGCAGCTACACTATTTGTAACAAAATACAATTTTATCATATTTTTTTATGAATTGCTTAACTTAACCCATATCGTCGGTGTCGAGCGAGAAGTCACTAACTACAAAAACCGTGTTCCGAGATAAACGCGTTTTAAGATTTTTTTTGTCTTTAAGCCGTAATATCTCTGTAACGCAAATAGATAGCAAATATGTTTCTTTGAGGAAATTATGGCAAATTTATCCCAATAATAAGATTTTCAATAATATTTGAAATAACCATATTTAGTGAGTAATTATAACAAAATCTTTGAAAAAAGAGTAGTTAATGACTTTTGCCAAACACTGCAAACAGATATTGTGTAAACATTCTGTTGAGTTAGTGATTTATTCATGCAACTAATTTAATAATGTTAACTGTGATTTGAGCGCGATTATGACCTAATATAAGTGTTTTTCACTAATTATGAAAAATTAATTAAACTCTTTTATATGAGATGATAACGCAGCGTCGGACGTCCACCAACAAGGTGGACAGATGATCTTATAAAGGCTACCGGTTCACGGTAGCAAGTTGCATCCGACCGTAATACCTGGAAGTCATATAGGGAGGCTTATGTCCAGCAGTGGACGTCCAATGGCTGAAATTATGATGATGATAGTAGATGATGATAAAAGCATAAGCGTGTTTTAACACTATTATGAAAACAAGCAGTGAATATTATTATTTAATTATATTAATTTGATTAAAAAGAATAAGATTTCATCAAATAACAATCATCATCATTTAAATAAAATTAACTTTCAATACAAGTATGTTTAAACACTATTATAAAACTAACAACGAACATTACAAATAATAAGTTTGTTAAAAACAATTATCATTATTTAAACCATCAACATCAACACACACATAATGTTAAAATACAATAAATATAACTTAATCTTGCAAAGACAGCTTAAAAAAATTATATAGTTAGCTATAGACTCGTATGTCAATGTTTATTTTAGATAAGATCTAATATTCCTCTTCTGCATTTCTTCTCAAGTGTCTAGTTCGGAAAGCGGTTCTGCATTGTCTTTTATTACTTCGAACCATGAGTAAAATTCAATAGGAATTATGTCAGTTCAGTATAGGTTGATAAAATATTCCATAACAACCACAATAGCGAATAATGTCCTTGATACAGCAAAAGAAACAAGGAATAAGTGATAAGAACTGACCAAAAACGAATGATTCTTTCTTTAAAATACGATGGGCAAAGGCAAAGAAACATTTTTATAAACCTATACCTACTGATCTAATATTATTATTCCTGTTGAATTTCACTCATTGATCAATCAATTCTCATTTACTAAAAAAATATCGTTAAGAGTGTCTAGCTAAATTAATAATGCTGCCTATCCAAGGGATTTTTATAATATTGATTATGTTTTAACGAATGTAGGGTAAAGATGATTTTAATGTTATTTTTTCATAATTTAAAGTTTTCATGAAAGCTTATTATTTGTAATAATGTTCGTTGTTAGTTATATATTTATAAACCTTTGTGGTTTCTGGGTGTTATTAGATATTATAATTATCTTGAATAATTTGTTATTGATGCTAAATAAATAATAATAGTTTTAAAACATTGTTGTTACCTATTCCGTATTGGAAGATAAATTTTATGTATTTTTACCTTGACATACATAATAGTGGTATTAAGTAGTGAAAAACATTAACATAAGGTTATACTTTTGCTCAAATCACAGTAGGTACACATTACATGGATAAATGTGCCAGATGTTTTACAAAGTCCTACTATCAAAAATATATAATATTGCTTAAATATTTGCGTGACTTATAGGTATTTGCATTATATATGATGTGATGATTTTATAATGTGTTCTAAGTGTGTATTTGACAATGCCTCTTTACAGCAGCATCATAAATTAGTTAATGTTTTGTGTATGTTATTGACAATGCCTCTTTACAGCAGCATAATTAGGTACATTATTTGATTATTTATATTTTCATGACATTCCTTTTTAATGTCAAAACAATACCTAGCTTTTAATTTGACAATGCCCATATACAGCAGCATTACTTAATTAAGTTTTGTATTTTATTGACATGATAAATATTGACATGAATGAATCCTAGACATACCTATGTCCTTACTTTAATTTAATGTATTCTATTTTATGTAATATTTGACATGTCATTAAACTTTAAATTTTGATTATTTTTTAATAATACATAGTTATTAATTATTACTATTATAATTTAATGTAAATTGTTGACGTGACTAAGTGTTCTGTGATGTTCCTATAGTTGTAAATAAATGAATATGAATATGAATATGAATGAATATAAAAAAAATTAAAATTAATTTATAATGTACAGTGATGGAAATAATAAATAATCAAATGACAATACATAATTAAAAATGAATTGTACCTACTATAAATTTCGTAATTCTTGATTTCACATAAGTGCGTTAGTTATTTTTATCATCCGAAAATCGCAGGATGCACGTGTTCTTTTAGTATGAAGTCATTAAGATCAATTAGTCATTTAAAATAGTAACAAAATTCGAGAATTTAGTTATGCACATAATAACTAAGTGCAGTTAGTGACTTGTACGCAAATGATTATTCCTTTTCGTGGCATCGTGATGTATTAAAAAGTAACTAAGTGACCTTAGTGAGAAACGTTTGTTCTACATTTCACCAAAATATTTAAGTCTAATAATACTTAAATGAAGTTAGTTACTTTTAATCATACAGTTTATTGCTATTACAGGCACTTAATGATTTCTGACATTTTTATATTTTCTAAAATATTTAGAAATATCATTTTTTTATTTTCTCACATGGTAGATTATAGGTTTAAAAACACTTTGGCATCATTAAGTCATTTTGGCCAAAATGGCAATTAGTGACTTCTCGCTCGACACCGACGATATTATCTCAAACGGCATCTCTAGGTCTAGCCGTTTCAGAGTTGTGGCAGTTTAAATTTTGACAGCTGTCATTGAAAATGTTGCTCTAACTAAGACCCATCATTTGCGCCTAGTACGGCATCTCTAGGCCAAGCCGTTTCGGAGTTGTGGCAGTTTAAAGTTTGACAGCTGTCATCGAAAATGTTGCTCTCTCTAAGACTAATCATTTGCGTCTAGTACGGCATCTCTAGGTCCAGCCGTTTCAGAGTTGTGGCAGTTTGAAGTTTGACAGCTGTCATCGAAAATGTTGCTCTCTCTAAGACTAATCATTTGCGTCTAGTACGGCATCTCTAGGTCCAGCCGTTTCGGAGTCGTGGCAGTTTAAAGTTTGACAGCTGTCATCGAAAATGTTGCTCTCTCTAAGACTAATCATTTGCGTCTAGTACGGCATCTCTAGGTCCAGCCGTTTCGGAGTCGTGGCAGTTTAAAGCTTGACAGCTGTCATTTTGACAAATGTCATCTAGACACCAATCGGTTTAAAAGTTAAACTGTTTCAAGAATAATCATTGAATTCCTTATGTTGACTTAAGGACCCAAATAATATACTTCATCATTATAATGTCAGACGTTGGACGTCCACTGCTGGACATAGGCCTCCCTTTATGACCTCCAGGTATAACGGTCGGATGCAGCCTGCATCCACCGTGAACCAGCAGCCTTGAAAAGATCATCTGTCCCCATTGTTGGTGGACGTCCGACGCAGCGCTTGCCGATCCGTTGTCTCCTTTTTTACATTTTTTAGAAAAATTGAGATAAAATATTATTCTTACCTAAGTAATATGAAATTGCTACATTTATTATCAATGTTTCTTTTGGTAACCACAAACTTTTATATACAGGATGTAATTACACAACAATGGGACTACGAGAAACAGTTCTCCCTCGTGGTCCCATTAATGGGACAAAATCCTGGGACCACGAGAAAACAGCGAAATTTTTTTTGTATGTATGTCTATGATGTTTATCAGATTTCTTGTGATTCGGCTTTAGGTGTTTCAATGGTGCATATTGATATTTATTTATTTATTCGCCACACAAAACAAAACAATGCATGAAGTAAAAATTACCTGTTACACATGCTTAGACCAATGGGGCTAAATCTTGTCCAACATATTCATATAGATTTAAAATCGCTACTGCGATACTACTTTTTAACTCACAGATTTTTGTTTCCAATAATATTCATGTCATCATCACTTTTACTCGCTTACTAACTCACATTGATTAATTTAATTGCATTGCAATAACTTACTATGATTTAAATGTTTTTGAGTGTTCCGATATCTCGGCGCTCCTTATTACAATATTGCTAAAAACATATTAAAATGATAATCTAATATATTTTATAAGAGCCTTTGTTGAAAACGTAAGGAACAACTTGAAGTTTGACATACTAAATTATCGTCAAATAAATAAATGTTTCTATTTCCATCTGTATCCAATCCAAACAACATAGTTTGACGTTTGACGATAACGTTAGGCGCGCTCTACACTCGCGTCGCGAGTTTGGAGAGACACGCGAAGTTTACGGCGCGAATCGCGTCGTAAATTCACAGCAAGAATCGCGAACGAGTGCAGAGCGCGCATTAAGCCTCTTTCCAGTAGGTAGTTATTTCAATATTACTAAAATTTTCTATCAATTTAAAGTTTTGTATTCTATTTTATAAAACCTTTTGCATTTTCAGGGTCGTCAACTGAAGTCATCCAACGACGACAACTGCCCGGCCGCGCCGGCCGAGGTGCTCCGCACGTGCGCCGAGCGGCACGCGCGCGGCCTCATGCACCCCGCGCTGCTCTCCGTCCTCTCGCACCGCCAGCTCTCCATGGACGTGCTCATGGAGGACGACAACCACCGCGAGATACCCTCCATACATCACTTCTACAGACCCATCCGACAGAATGTCTACGCTATCCTCTACAATATGCATCATCATCGGTTTATGGCGCAGAAAGCTAAGGGTAAGTTTAGATAAAGTAAATAAGGGGACAACAGGAACTATTTTTATTTGTAATATATAATTCCCATTGACATGGTCACCAGGGACAACGGGAAGGAACCTTGATATGGTGCTAAAACCGATTAAAGGATTTGACCTAAAGACGGGCACCAGCAGTGTCGCTTTGTATCCGAAATGAGATCCGCCGAGATGTTAACGCTATTTTATATGATATGCATACTCGTGTTACTTCTCGTAAAAGTACTGAAACAATTGAAATGAACAAAAAAAATGGAAAGCTGTTATAATTCTTTTTATTTTTCAGATGAGGCAGCTACTCCCAGCACTTCGTCGTCTTCAACGAACGAGCGCGCCTGCACGGTGCAGATATCAGAGTGGATCTACTCCCGCGCCAACCCCGGCAAGAGTGCCGAGATGGTGCAGGGCGTCGTGCTGGACTGGCCCGTTCCCACCGTGCAGAGGCTGTGGTTCGGGTGAGTTTATACTAGAATAGAATATACATATACTTTATTGCACACCACAAAAACAGAAACATACAATACAAACTCAAGCTTAACTTGTGACCAAATAATTGGAAATCTTCAAAAGGATTCCCACTTATGTCCAGGTGTAAACGCCGATAATTGGAGTTTATATTCAAATAGTAGTTATAATTATTGACAATGATAATTTATCCTCCTTGCGCGACGATCCAATAGTAAACATCCTAAAGGTGTGTCCACAGTAAATATCCTAAAGGTGTGTCTTAACAGTACCTATTTTCTGTAAAACATTTTAACTTATTATTTTTGTACATAGAACTGCCCAAGATGACAAGTGCCGCAGAATGAGGGCATTCCTTACCTGCATGCGTTCTGATACGCCGTTGATGTTGAATACATCATATGTGCCCCAACATCTGCTCATCTTGGCAACTGTGCTGAGGTAAATATAAACTTACTAATATATATTTATTATTATTTATATAAAAACCTAAGTATTAATTTCGTAAATACTTTTCCAGATTTATCATGACCTCCCAAATACAGATACTAAGACGCCAAGAGTTGGATGCTTTCTTGGCAACTGCTTTCTCTGGGGATCTGATGAATGCTCTTCATTTGCAAGAAATGAATGTAAGTACCTACATGATGAGTGCTTATACATTCAGAATACTGGAATGTTCCCCATTTTTGACACCAGAGGTACTGTTTTGATACCATTATTAGATATCAAATGGACAATGTTTGCGCCTAGGTAAGCCTGAAGCTTAAGACAAGCTAGATACTAGATATAAGATCTGATATACTTAATATAATACATAGATTTTTTTATTATACATGTATAACACCCAGACACTCCGAACAAATATTTTGCAATTTTTCTCCCAAGACGGGAATCGAACCCGGAGCCTGTGTCACAGGCGTACTTTCGCCCGCTGCGCCACAGAGGTCGTCAATTTATTATTGAATGTTTAATTGCTTCAGGTGAACGGCGTAAGCTCCCGCGGAGTGCAGCTGGCGACGCTGGTGATGTCTGGCGCGGAGGCGGCCGCGCTGGCCAACGACGCGTGCGGCGCGCCCGTGCCGTGGCTGGTGGCGGCGCCCTGGCTCTACTTCGACGGCAAGCTGCTGCAGCGCAACCTGCAGCGCGCCGCGCACTGCAAGCATCTCGCCATGCTCTGTGACAACCATCTCGACACAGTGGTTAAGGTGCTTATATAGGACATTTATTTATCATCATTACAATCTTCGGACGTCCAATGCTGGATGCAAGCCATTATACATTACCAGTTGCTTCGGTCAGGTGCAGTTTTGACCAGATCATCATCTTATTGGTGGATGTCCGATGCTGCGTTTGCCGATCCGTGCTCTCCACTCTAGAACTTTTCGCTCCATCGGCAATCTGTTCTCCCTATATGGCCTGCTGATTGCCACTTCAATGAGCTAAGCCTTGAATAATAAGCGGCCTTGTAAGAGCCTATTATTTATTAGATGTATTAGTCTTCTGCAAGAAGCCAATCTTGTTTAGTCGTGCTGCTTAAGTCAAGTTGAACCCGGCAACTTTTCTCAGGTCATCTTCCCAAAGTGAAATCCTAAATCTAAACGAAATGTTTCAGGTGGAAAGAATGCGCAAGGCTATCCTCGAAGGTCTGGAGGTAGAGTTTGCAATGCCGCCGATCCCCCTGGTGGCCGGCGTGGTCGGCGGCGCGCTCGGCGGCTGGAGCTCGCGCGGACGCGGTCGCGGCGCGCGCCTCGAGATCGCCGGCGTCGTGGTCGGCCAGTGGGGCAGCGGCAGCTATCCCTCTCGCACTCAGCGCTACCCGCAGGTAATGTTGCCGACTGCTGACTCTCTAAGATACCCTTAGTGGCGGCTGGGGCTATATAGGTATTCCTCTCTCACTCACTCTACCCACAAGTCATAAAGCTATGGAGCGGGTAAAGAAATCATAATTTCTAAATAGACCGAATCTGCCATGGGTTAACATTTTCGAGATTTCTGACATTTCCTACTTAAACCCCAGTTGTTTCAGGCACTCTTTAGATTCTGATGATTATGAGTTCTGCTTCATCACTTTGGTCTATAATTGGATATCAAATTCAATAATATTTATTCAAGAGGCAAACATAAGATGCACTTAGAAAAATGAAAATGAATAAATAATTAAAATTTAAACACCCTTCATTTCAGGTGTCCTACGTGGGTTACACGCCCCCCACTCGCAACTCGTACGGCACTCGCGGCGGGTTCCGCGGCGGGCGCGGCGCGCGCGGGTCGCGCGGCGGGGCGCGGGGGCGGGGCGCGGCGGGCGGGCCCGCGCTGCGTCCGCCGCGCCGCTCGCGCCGCGACAACGACGAACAGATCGCGAAGCCGACGACGCTCACCGTCAACGGGTAACTATGACTACAACATTTGAATCTATGTCACAAAGATTCAAAGATTTATTTATTTAGCCTTATAACAAGGGTTGCTTTACTAAGCAAGTCATTTAACATTATCAAACACAATCACAATACCTACACAGCTTGTTGGCTCATTATCATCCCTACTTCCGTTCCGACTGCTGGGACACAGCTACTTCTCTCTTGACGAGAGAGATAAGGCTTATGTTTAGAAGCTTCTATTTCTGTGTAGATTGTATGTAAATGTAACTATAACTGCTCTATCATAGTACAATCACTCTAAGCCATGTTAGGTCTGAATGTATATTAAAGATTTTGTAAACAAGAAAAAAAGTGCTTCAACGGTGAAGACATCTAAACTTTGTGAGGAAACTAGCATGTTCCGAGAATTTTGAAGGGTTTGAAGCAAATTTACCAACTCGTACTTGTCAGCGTCATCATCCAAACCAAAACCACCAAAAAGCACCCATATTTACATTCCCATTGCATATGCTACATAAGAAATATATAAAATGATGGTTTATAATGTTTCAGAAAAACCGTGCGATCTGAAGAGATTGGTGCGCTTCAAGATGAAGGAAACCAAGAGGAAAATGCTTCTGCTGACCCTGATGTTGAAGGTATTTATGAAAATATACTATACCAAGAAATTCGTAGTAAATTCATACATAATGCCGTCACAGTAAATTGTTGGTTTTGTCAAAAGTAAATCATAGCAAAATTTTGAAAAAATAATTGTATTTTTGCACAGGAGCAGCGCAGCCTCAGAAGCGTTCTTCGAAGGGCGGTAAGAAGAACGTTGGCAAGGGCAAGAAGAAGAACGCCGCCCAGAAGCCCGACGCCGCGCCGGCCGCGGACAACGGGCCCCTCGACAAAAACAAGGTTACCGCCGAATAAATACATAACACCACTGGACAGGACAATAAGCTTTCCTTTATATTATAACTTTGCATGCTTACATTTATCCTAATCGTTTTAGGCCGAGGAGGACATCCACAATTCTGAACATGAGCAAGGCCAAGGTGATGCTCCCGTTTAAATACGTTATATGTTTATTGTTTGAAGGTAATTTATTGTATTTTATGTTTTATGAATTTGTTGTAGTTAATTTTCATGCTATATATGTATTGTTATGTAGTTTGGTCCATTTTATTTAGTTTCAAGGAAAGCTTACCTCATACTAACAGGAATATTGACAGCTAGTGATGGTCAAAGAATATGTCCTAATGAAATATCTCGTGAATAAAATAATAAAACTGTCTATGACGATCACAAGCTTTCTTCCACAACCACGAAATGTAATAACTTTTGAGCAATTAATCGGGAATCCGGTAACATCACTGGTAATCAATTAGCACATACTTTATAGTCGCATTATGTTGTGAGCAATGTGATGAACATTAATGTATACGTGCCTGATGATCTAAAAGACTTCCCAATTGTGAGACTGATTTTGTATTACTATAATTGAAACACTTGGTGTTCAATTAATAATAATATGATAAAGACATGCGACTTTAATTGAGGCTAATTTTTAAGCTTCAATTTATCCCTGATAAGACAATTTAACGCCTCTATGTATTACGCGATGTGCCACATCGACACAAGGTTCGACTTTTGAAGGATGTATGATATCTATAATAGGTTCTTTGTGGTAGCACACCATAGAAAGTAAGAGAAAGAGACCCAAAAACATCAGTTTCTGACAAGTGATATTATAAATATATATACCAAAATTTTTACCTATTGAAGGTTAGGTAAGTCATGTTTTGATTGAAAAGTACGCTAGTGGATTAGGAAGCAATATGTTTTGGTTTCAAATTTATACATTAACGAGTTGGCATTATTTATTTACACATAGTATATTTACAATTTACCAAATCATTATTTTTATTTTAAAATGATTTAGTCCTGTAATCCCATCGTGCTTTAGTCATTATGTAAGCGTAAATGACAAACCGTATTACCTTACAGGGTAAACTTCTTTTATTGTATTGATAGTAAATTTCTAATAAGCACTGGATTACTAGGACCAAATCAATACGTTTTCAGACTTGTTTTTGGGACTTCTTAAGACATTTAGATATAGGTGTTATTCGTGATGTTTGATATATAAGTAAATTGTGATGTGAGAGAATGAGTGAAAATTCAAAAGTGAAATTCTGTCGTAATACGAGACGCTCGATCGACCTTTTACCATCGTGGTATGACCGTGATCTGTAACGTGACGTGGCAATTGAGGTAAAAGAGTTTAAAATTAGAATATAGCTTTTGGATGAATGTGGTGCTTCAAAATTAGTAGGACTGCCTGAAACGAGTCTGAAACTAATAGATTTAAGTCTAACGATAAACGTTTATTGAAAATGAATAAACATTCGCATTTTGATATTCCTTACCTTTAGGGTATTATTTCGATAGGGGGAAATCTTAGATTTGTTAGTGATATATTTATATGCATTTTTATGGAACTCAAGACTGCGAATGTTTTTCAATTTATATGTATTTTTGTAAATTTGTTATATTGTTATACTTAAATTTAGCTGGATTGACTAACAAGGATGTTGAGACATTGTCTTAAATGCTCGGCCCGTGTGCAAACTGAATAATGCATACTTAGTAACATTCCACTTTACATGATCTTATATGCGCATTGCGCGGTCGACGCGGGCCGAGAATGGAACATAATGAAGACTTTACAATTTGAATGCTTGTACCTTTGCCGGAACAAATGAGATATGTTGCTATATAAACATAATGTAACATGTTATTGATTTCTGTAATCGAAACATGAATAGTACTGGTGCGATGCACAATAAAATACACAGCAGCCACAACGCTGTTTCAAGCGATTTATTGTAAATCAAAATATAAAATGCATCTGACTTCAAGACGCTGACACGCGTCACCGGGCGGCGGCCGCGCCTCGCCCATTGAGGGGTTCTGAGCATGAAAGGACCTCCAATTGCTAAGTAATTAATCAACGTATTTGCGAGCAGTCGACACAAACGACGTGCATTTTCTTATACATTATAAACATTATTATGCTTATAAACACAATGTTAGCATTTAGAATTTTAACTTCCTGTATTGATTTTTTTAAACGTGCCTCTGTAACGAGCACGGCTATAATATCTATAGCATGAAGGTGTTTATTCTCTCAATATATCGAAGAGTTTTCGTGTTATTATAGAGCACTTAAATGTTTTTCTTATGGGTCAATCAAGTAATGAGTAGTTTTAATTTCATTAAAACTAGGTAATATGTTTCGAATTATGTACTTGATCGATCTATGCCTATTCTGGTGCAGCCATTGGTGTGGTGAACTATTCACAATATTCTATTTACAGATTCGATTTAGACTTATGGACTTAATTTATTTATATATTTAACAGCCGATTCCTATTTGTCATTTATCCTGTAAATTGAATATTGAAAATATAATTCCAGATTATTATGTAGTATGAAGGTTGATTAAATTTCATGCTTACATTTTAAAACATAGATTTGAAAAAGAAGTAGACTTTAATTTTTCTCTTTAATAAAACATTATTCACTATAGTTTTAGATTTTCAACAATATTGATACATTACTATGTTTAATAAACTTGTTTGCTGACAAAGGTCACTTATCAACATTAGGTAATATGATAATCAAAATATTTAGATTCTTGTCATGTAATACATAACTTTTTCGTAATTGAAGTAGCAAACGTGGAACTGTGGCTTTTTGAAAACACTTATAACTTAAATAATACTTACCTATAAACCCGCATTAAAATTAAAAATGTTCATTAATCTAAGGTTTATGAACTTCATATATTTGATGAAAATTAAATTGTAAAGAGTTGTATTTGTCTTCAAATAAAACGTTCCATTATGAAGTATTGTTTTATTTCATGGTTTCTCTAGGTTTAATCTCCTATGTATTGCTGATACTGTGGTGCCCTCTATGTTCGCGATATGATTAATCACAATTTGTGTAGCATCTTTGACGTCATTGTACTGATGCAATAACTGAACTTTTAAGTGCTTTCCATTGTCATTTAGAAATTTATCTAATTGCATTTCTATATCGACAAGCTTATCATAAGTTTCTCTTTGTTTCTTTGACATCTGAAATATTAAAATTTGCCTTATAAATTACTACATTTACCTACTACCGAGGTGAAGTGAGGTCGGGTCGGGAGTAATAAATAAAAGCAAATCTTATGCACTAATTCCTAGAACAATCAGAATATCTTATTTTATAGGGTCAACAAGTCTACCTTAATAGTCTATTAAGTTCTGCTAAAAAAATAGCTAAGACACTTTCTATGTTAGTATAATATAATTATATACGAATACTTCCGTTCATACTGTATAACGAGCCTGACATTCAATAATTTTAGTTAACTGCTTCTAGAGAACTAAGCACATCCTCCATCATATTTGATTTATAATGAGTAAAATAGGGAAAGAGTGACAGACATCTATTTACAAAGACTGTGGCAGTACCTATATCTGTAATTTAATGTTGACTATCCAGAGGCTTTTCAGCATGTTAGCAAAGTTTTTTAGGATCAATTCAAGGATCACCACAGGTTAACATTAAGTATAATTAAATGAGTAAATAAAATATAAAGTTAGGTTTAAAAAAATTTAATTCAGTTCAATGTCAACAGGATCGCCGACTCCCATAGCACAAGCTAACATGCTGTTTATATGTCTACCTTCTTCTGCCTTAAAAACAAAACCATTAGTTTTATCAATTGAATTCTTAACAGTAATTAAACTCTTTTCTTTATACATATCTACTAGTTGAAAAGAAACTAGACTGTAATCTTCAATAATAGATATAAATGCCCCATTTAATTTTTTATATTTATTTGTAAACTTATCAGAATCTAGGCAGTCTAATAAATAATTCAAATCTAACACTTCTGTGTAAAAATCTATTCCGAATTGAAGTTTATCAATATGTTTTTTGAGAAGATCCACTTTAGTCAAAAGGTTTATATGAGGCAAGCCAATTTTTAACATTGCACTGAGTGATAACATCAAAGCGGAAATAAACTTCCCTGCATCAGAGCAGTGATGAGAATCTACCAAATGCACAACACAGAGTTGCATATTACTGTTTGACAATTCAGTAAAGATTTTATTCAAGCTTTGATGGTGGCAGTAGAGTTCTACTTGCCCTGGCAAATCAAATATGAAGTTACTATTATTTTCGCCACTTATTTGGTTTAAAAGCCAATCAATATTCTTTTCTAAATACTCCATGCAGTATAAAAGCGCCCCATTCGGTCCAAGATTATATTGTTCCATAACTTCTTCAAGTACTATCAAATCTCGTACATCAATATCTGGCTTATAAGACATCAAATCATTGGCAGGATCTAAATTAACCAGCACTACATTTCTACCCAGTTTCCTCAGAAGTTGAGACATCTGTGTGCAGTATGTGGTCTTTCCAGCGCCAGGTGGTCCTAAAACCAGTTGACCATAATATCTATGTACAGGTTTGAATGGTGTTGATAGTGCCATTTAGTTGTTGTCTTCTTCTTTTAGATCCAAAATTATATCCTTGCAAGCCTTTATTGTTTCTATATCATAAGACTTTAAGTTTATAAATAAGACAAGGGGCTTTGTGATCTTAATTGCTTCTGCCAGGTACCGCGCTGCCACCTGCTGCTCTTCTCCTGAAGCACCAAAAATAACTTTTGTCGAATAAATGTCATCAGTGCCCAATGGACTATGGACTTGATCTTTTTGTATTGTAAGCATGGTACCAATTTTTTGGTATTGACTGACTATAAGCATTGTTTTGTCTACATATTCTGCCAAGACTATTTCAGTTGGAACATCATCTATATCTGCAGCTATAGACTTGAACAGCTCTTGTTTACTGTCATTTTCCTTCAAGGTTAAATTTTTCATAACGTTTAATAGATCCATGATCACTAAAATTGTAATAATAGAATTTTTTCAATGCAGTGTTGATGCAAATCAAATCTTATCACATTTATTATAGAATAAACAGTTAAAAGGTTAGGCCGTTATGACTAAAATAGAGATAAATTTGAAATATTGCGATCCTTTCTGATTGCTCCAAGAATGTTGAGCGTAGAATACAGGTACTTACTTACTACCTACTGTTATCTAGGTTAAAATAAGTACCGAGTCATGGGTAGTAAACCTTACCTCGATTTTGTTACGTTTCGGTCAACTGTACTGAACCTTAAGTCAGTTTCTGTTCTGATAATATAGTTTAACAACCTGCACTCAAGTTGTTGTGAGTACTTCGCAGAATTTGCTACTTTTATTTATTTTCCTATTGATAAAATGCAGAAATTTAAGTTGTTGACGAACGATGAATGAATGAATTTTTAAGGAACGAACATTCTTCACTGGATATTTCACCGTCAGTCAACGGCGTTTGCAGACCTGAAATTGTTACAGATATTATCTTACTTCTTCTTCTTAGTTTATGGATTGCTGCTTTTTGTTAAAACAATTTAGCCAGTGTCCAAGTGCAAATTATATTATCTTAGTTAGAATATAAAATTACTTCATTGACCTTTTTAAGAAATTAAGAAAAACAAAATAAAAAAAAGGAATCAGGACTTTTGGAACTTGATTGTAACTAACAGTATGATAAATTTAACTGTTTTGTTTTTATATTTGATACCCTTTCCATCAATGAAAAAGTTGTCACTTAATATTATTTACGCAGAAACAGAAAACATTTTGGTGATTATTCATTTAGAATTCCAGTGTATTGATACTCAAAATACCTAATAGGTGTAAGCCTAAATTTAAATATAACTATAAAATATATTTATTTTGGCCGTAAGCTCAGAAGAAAAATGTATTATATTTATAAAGGGCTGTGGATTTTGTTATATAAATAAATAACTAAGTATAGATATTTTGTATAATTGATTCAATTGATTGTGCTTTTCAAAGCTACAAAAAAAGGTTTCTTTAAAACAACAGATAATGAAAAATGAAAAAAAAATTGACAATTTGACATTGACATTTAGTTAACGTAAATTTATCATTTAGCATAGCATACACTGGTAAATAGCTTGGAAAGCTGCGAGATCAGTCTCTTTTTGATTGTCAAAATTTGACAAAATGGTAGTGTATTTTATTTTCTTGGGTAAATCTAAAATAATCGTGTTATATTTGTTATAAATTGTTTTAATAACTGCAGTTTTAGTACATATATCTATCAACGAAGATAATCTATGGTGTATTTAGTGAATTTTGTTCAAGAGTGGGTATATAACCTCTCATTGTTTATTTCAGACGAAGGGTACGTCCAGCTTTGGTAAACGGCGTAATAAGACGCACACATTATGTAGAAGGTGTGGGAGATCATCTTACCACATCCAGAAATCCCAATGTGCACAGTGCGGATACCCTGCAGCTAAGCTGCGTTCGTGTAAGTACCTAATTTCATTCACACAAGTTACCGGTGTATCCCAGCGCTGTACGATATTCTAAGATCTGCCACCTATAGAGAAGAGTGTATATTCAATATAATTCCTAAGTTCGAATCGGTTTTATAATGAAAATATTGATAACAGAATCAAACAATGATCAAAACATAACCTCCGTTTTCATGGAAATCAAATGCTTGTGTTCAAATACCTATTTCGCCCTACTCTGATTGAAGACATATTCTTCCAATGAATATAGCTTTGTAAAAAGTAGGAATAATAACTGGAAGAGACCATACTTTGTGCACTCTTTGTGCACAAGTTTTTGGTTAATTCTAACAACTATTATTGTATATTTCTAATAAACTTTATCAGTAGGCCAACATTATCTCATACTAATAATAAACTCTTAATCTTCCAAAATGTAATGAATAAACTATGCTCCAATTACAGAATTAGGCATAACATTTTATTATTACAGTATTAGTTTGGTGGAGAAATCCCTAAAGTATTTTTTATGTCTGACCAAGTATATTTTTATAAAAGGTTTAAAGATAAAGCCTAAAATTATCTTGTCCTCTCGCCTACTATTTTGTACAAATATATATATTTATATTTTCGTTTACAGACCACTGGTCAGTGAAGGCTAAGCGCAGGAAGACCACTGGCACTGGCCGCATGCGTCACCTGAAAATTGTGAGGAGGCGTTTCCGCAACGGCTTCAAGGAAGGCAAGCCTACACCCAAGAAAGCTGTTGCTTCATCGTAGATTTAACGCATAACCCAATAAAAAATTAAAAAGTATGAAATATATTATTTAGACCAAACCTTTAATTTCCAATAGGAGCAAAATAGTTAATATAGGCTCAATATTATGATTATCTGTGTCTGTCTGCTTGCGATAGGTACCTCGCACGGAGAATTCTGTGATGGCGCCGAAAGCGACATACTGAACTGATGACGATTTCTATCTGCTATTTGCTATAATTATTTAGGCAGGTAGGTAAAACTTTAAAGCATGTAAAGTTGACTAAGTAAGAACACATTCCACTTTCATTCTGAAGTAGGTACCTACCACATGTTTGAAGCCAACAATGTTGATTTTCAGTTATGTTCGAATAGGTTCTGTTTGAAACCACCCTGACCTGAACCCGACAGCCAGTAGTGACAGTATAACGTAGTGTAGTGACTAGATTCTCTTTGCCGACAGCTTCAACCAAATCATCCTATTTACGTCCTCTGTGGCGCAGCGGGCGAAGGGCCGAAACGTAAGAGATTGCGGGTTCGATTCCCGTCTTGGGACAAAAAATAGTACGATCTGCAAATATTAAATATTTGTTTTGACCGTCTGAGTGTTAGGCATATATTTTTATAAAAAATATCCATGTATGTGTGTTATAATAAGTATATCGGAAATCTAGCACCTGTAACGTAACACCAACTTCGAGCTTTAACACGGGTGCTTATTCCACTTTACCCCAAAAAAACTTCCACTTCAACCCCAAAACGTTTTTGAAAATCAAATTTAAAATTAATCTTTTGTTTTTAGTATAGTCAACAGAAAAATTCAAGATAATACTTGAGGACTGATAACTCATCAATTTGAAAAAAATACTTATCGAAAAATGCTGTTGCGAGCTGTTGTAGTAAAATCTATTTGAATACTACAACATCTTAAATCGTCAGAGATATAATATTATGTGTATAGAGTCTGAAAAAGAAATGTTGGTTTGGTAATAAACCTATTTAATAAGATTACCATAGTGTTTTATTGAAAAAAGTGGCCAAGTGCGAGTCGGACTCGCCCATGTAGGCTTCCGCAGCAATTGTTTATATGAAATAGTTTATGACGTATTATAAAAAAATACTTGCTAAATCTCGTTCAAATCAACTTTCGTTGGTAGTTTGTATGATAATGTACATTATATACTTCTCTTCTTATTTTAGAAATGATAGATAGATGATAGCTACCCCACGCGTATAATTTTTTTTTTCAGTTCTGGGAACTGGGACGAAACGGTTGATCAATAGTCTACGGAAATAAGTTTCGTGTATTGCCCGTTGATCTCAATATGAATTTATCAAACCACAACAGTTTTTATAGTAAAATATAACATGAGCCATGAACAATAATTATCTTGCGTTTTATTTATTTTTGCTACAATTATACTGCAGACCCTACGAATAATGCTTGGGGTGCAAGTGGAATGGAAGTATGGAGATATTTGTTGATGAAATTTTGACACCTTTCATCGTCTTGGGGTGGTAGTGGAATGAATGTATGGATATATATTGACTAAAAAGTAGAGTTTTGGGGTAAAGTGGAATAAGCCAACACGGGCACACAAACAACATTATTTAGGATGAGTTGATGTCAAAAACTTTAAGCTATTGTGAGTATTTAAGAATTGTTTCAGCAAAGATCACGTTCTCTACGCGCCACGACGCCGACGTCTACAGGTAGATAGGTATTATGACTTAAACATAACGTGTTGAGTTATTCGTAAATCTGAAAAAATCTAACTTATGTAATGATTTTAGTTAACTTCCGTCGAGCCGTTTGTTAAAATGATGGGAAATGTTAAGTCAGCACAGTTGAGGTTCCAAATTAAAGGTACTTAACATTAATGTCAATAAATCATTATCATAAGTAATCCTATAAATACATTGACGACTAGTGATGTAGTGATCACAAGCGATTCACACTGATGATGGTAGCGATGGCATGACGCGTGTAGTAAGTAATCTACGCTGCAGGGAGTGAGGCGCGCGGGCTGAAGCTTGCCAGTCTGGCCACCTCTCTACAACAGTTAGCACGTGAAATGCTCATCGTCTCGCGCCCGTCCTCGGCCTACATCGCTCCACTGCCCTCCAATCTACTGCTTAGCATTACCGCATTAATCACTTTCATACAATCTTAACCAATATCGCCATTGAAAGATATCTTATCGTGTGACGTGAAGTTATTTTAAAGTGATAAGCGAATGTGGTGATTAAAATTGTGTAGTGAATTGAGAATGTGCGCGCTCTGACGTTCTTGACGGAAAACTTATATACCGTTACGTTTTAGTGCATTTACCATGTCATTATTTAAAAAGAAAGCTCCGAAAATCCCGTCGCCCCCGGCTCCTTCTGCTCCACCGGCTGAAGAAGTAAACAATACTAATGGAGTGGATAATAACAATGGGGCTCAGAAGTCACAGCTGGTCTTCCACTGCCAACAAGCACATGGAAGTCCACTTGGACTTATATCTGGATTTTCTAACGTAAAGGAACTTTACCAAAAAATTGCTGAGTGCTATGACTTTCCTCCAGAAGATGTAAGTTTATACTGCTAAGTGCTAAGCTCCAATCAAATCATATCTGTCATATCATTATGTTATGTACCTACCTATCATGTACGTTAGTCTGCAATATTAGCCTAAAAGTAGATACCTACCTAGGTATAGGCATATAGGTAGATGTAAATTCTATTTACATTTACATCTATGGGTATAGGTACC
Source organism: Chloroclystis v-ata (assembly GCA_963691955.1). Classification (NCBI taxonomy): domain Eukaryota; kingdom Metazoa; phylum Arthropoda; class Insecta; order Lepidoptera; family Geometridae; genus Chloroclystis; species Chloroclystis v-ata. Next base: position 6,233,025 of record OY829906.1, on the reverse strand, counting down.
TATATACCTACCTACATTGTAACTTTTTGCTATATAATATAGTTTTCCTTCCGTTAATGATTATTTAAGACTAGCCGACCGCCAACAGCTTCGCTTGATTTTTTTCATAAAATATAGCATTTAGCCTTCCTCGATAAATGGACTATCCAACACTGAAAGATTTTTTTTAATCGGACCAGCGGTTCCTGAGATAAGCGCGTACAAACAAACTCTTCAGCTTTATAATTATTATTAATAATGTAATGGTTTTGTAACGAAATTAATTTGAATTATCTCCAGGTTGGCTTGTTTTCCTCAGATTAAAAAAAATGTAACGTTATTGAACAACTAACTTAAAAACTTAGTAAATTTCATGCTCGAGCATAGACGGAAAGGTCAAGGTCAGTAGTGGGGCTAGCAAGCGACGTCACTGGACTGGACAACACTTTTATTACTTTATCATAGAATTATAAATATAATCTCTGTTACCTATAATGTAAACCTTAATTTACCTTTAAAAATTAAGATTACTACATTTACTAAGCTAGACATAGATGTGCCTTAAACATAAAAACCGATTTGTTATTATGAATGACTAATAAAATCCTTGAAAGTGAATGCTTTGGCACTCACTTTCCTTGAATGACTAACTAAATTAAATAATGACGTCAAACGTTTGGTTAGAAACCAGTGTAAATTCTTTTGTTGTTAGTAACCTTTGAAAATATGAAATCTTTTATGTTAGTAACATTTATGGTGCACTGTTTTGTACAATAACATATAATTTTTTTTTTAATCTCAACTGATACATAATAAAATATTTTTATACCATTTAAATATACAGCGGGTAATACACATCGCAATAACTAGCCCCATAATGTTTTCAAAAAGTGTCGTGTCCGGATTCACGCACGGGTGCGTAAGCCAGGAAGTAGGTAGATCAGCACAGGGGCGCAGTCTCGCTCTCGTTATACGAACGAGGCAAGTGCAGATACTAGCACACAATGAGCAGCTGTGTAGGCAGTACGTAGGTAGGTAGGTCTAACTAAGTACGTTTGTACTTAGTGATCGGGTCATTGACCTGCGATATTTGTAGCATAGCAACCGAGATAATGTATTTATGACTTAAGTTATATTTCTACATTAATAGGTCTACCTAATATAACTTCCTTTTATTTTATAGATCTTCATAAAATAGGTTAGTCTTAATAAAATAATAATGTAAAAGGTTTGTATTTTTGATATACGTAAATTGGATAGATTTAAATATACAAATAGGGAGATATAAGTACCTACAAATTTCTGTGCATGAGCAGCAGGCGATTGTTAAAATTGAATTAAAGTAAATCCTACAGATTCCGTTGTGTTTGTTACAGATTCTTTTTTGTACACTAAATACTCACAAAGTTGACATGAAAAAACTACTTGGAGGGCAAATAGGACTAGAAGATTTTATATTTGCTCATAGGAAAGGTAGACCAAAAGAAATTGAAATAGTCAAAACAGAGGATTCATTAGGATTAACTATAACTGATAATGGAGCTGGCTATGCTTTTGTGAAGAGAATAAAAGAAGGTTCAATTGTTTCAAGGATACCACATATAGAGGTAAGAAAAATAGATATTAATTTTATTTATATCACTTATCTTGGTGATAATCGTCTATTGCTATACATAACGTACCTATTAATTTTTAAATAAAATCATAAGTAGTTCATAAAACTTTAAAAAATGGTATTCAATGAGTACGTAACATTAAATTTAGTTCAATTGCAAATCAATTGAAAGTAATTAATTTCTAAAAACTTTAATGACGTAAGTACTTATGTTATGATGACTTTATGTGTAGGTAATGGTAAAATATATTTTGTTTATTAAGCAAGTAGTTAGCTAAATTTCAATTTTATTTATTATTCAATGTTGTAATTGTTTAATTGATGATACTTATATATTTCATAATAAATAATATTTACAGGTTGGTGATCACATTGAAAAATTAAATGGTGAAAACATGGTCGGTAAACGACATTATGAAGTTGCGAAGACTCTCAAAGAGATACCAAAGGGGACAACATTCATTATCCGTCTTGTAGAACCCTTGAAAAGTGGTTTTGGTAGTATTGGGCCTAAATCGGGTACTGCAAAGTCAGGAAGAACAAAACAAAATTACGGTTCAGGAAAAGAAACATTAAGATTTAAGTCGAATGGCCAGGCAACTATTGAAAACGAGGTAAATAAAATAATTTATAAAGTTCCGAAGACGAATAACAAATCATCATCATCATTATTTCAACCTTTATTACGATTCAATTAAGGGTCTTGAAGAAATGGTATATTCACCACGCACATTCAACCTGGTCTAGTTGGGTTAAACAAATATACCTACCCAATAAAATTATCTCCATGATATATCATTTGACAGAAATCATTCATAAGCAAGAGCCGTGTTGGCTAAGTGGTAGCACACCCGACTTTCATTCCGAAGGTCGTGGGTTCATACCCGGCCGCGCACCTCTGATTTTTCTTCTTGAAAAATTATGTGTGCTTTTAAAAACACGTGCTCTAACGGTGAAGGCAAACATCGTGAGGAAACCGGCATGTTCTGAGAACTTTTCAAAGTTTGAAGAACATGTGTCATTCACCAACCCGCACTTGGCCAGCGTGGTGAATTAAGGCCTAATCTCTCTCGCCAAGAGAGAAGTCCCTGTGTCCCAGCAGTGGGAACGTGAATAGGGGTGTTATGGATTCATAAGTAGGTAGTTATTTAATATTTAAATTATGAACCTTGTTTTTTTTTATTTCAGCATGACGAGAAGTCCAAGATTGGCATAGATAAAATAAATGGATTACTTGAGTCTTTTATGGGAATCAACGATGCTGAGCTTGCTACTCAAATGTGGGACCTATCTCAAGGACGAACTAACTCTATGCAACTGGCTGAAGCTATTGACAACAGTGATTTACAAGAATTTGGCTTTACAGATGAGTTTATTATAGAACTTTGGGGTGTTATAACTGACGCTAGATCTGGAAGGCTTAGCTAAAACAACTATTAGCTTACAAATCGTTGACAAGGATCAGAAAAAACGATTTTGTCACTATGAGATATTAATTTATACATTCTCAGTATCCCTATGATATAGATCGATAGATAAATAATTATACAAAATAACTTAATCGCTTGTGATAATGTGCCTTGTTGATTAATGATTGAGTACAATTAAATTTATTAAAAATAATAGTATTTTAAAAGTTAAAAATAAGTTATTAGGTAGATATTACTATATCTACCACTAACTAGTTCTGAGGTAGCAAAATATTATTTATAGTAAGTACCTATCTATGTAAATTATATACTTAGTTATCTACTTATTACTTAAGGCCGAGAAATTTGTTATGTTGCTGTACTGTATTGATCAGCATCATAACTAGCCAATAGATGAATATTATATTAATTAATTTATTTACTATGTAATGTTAAAGAATAAAATCAATTTATTTATTGTAATTCATTTTAGTTATAAGACAAGCAGGTAGGTACAAAACTTTCGTGCCTTATCTAGTCTCCTATTCGTAGATTGCGAGCTAAGATTTATTTTAATATGTACGATCAAAATATACGATCGACAGCAGCATTTATTATTTGATGAAACGTGCCGTGCCTTATTGTTAGATTAGTTTAGATAATTATGAACTGTACATAACTAAGGTAAGGTACAATAAGTGACTGGAGAAAGATAATTTAACTTTGTTAACTAATAATAAAATCTATCATCAACAGAAAGTGTCCTTTCATGTTTAAAAAACAATGTATTTTATAGTACCTACGTAAGTTACATTTGGTTAAAAAGTATACATTAAATAGATTATAACGCAGTTGAAAACCCTGAATTTTTATTTTTCTATTCATCATCATCATTAATAACTGCCTCGGGCCTAGTACCTACCAACTGTTTTACAGGCGAAAGGTATGTAGGTAGTTAAGTAACCGAAAAATATTACCAAATTGAATTGTAATCAATTCAGTACCTATGTCCCTAGTTTTGGCCTGATAACCGGAGAAAAGGACTTGGTTACTTTCATTCATAGGTATGAATTTATAAATTAATATTAGTTTATACATATTAAACATTGATAAAAATGCACGTAGGTAGGTACCTATTTAAGAAGGTTCATAGTTATGAACTCAATTACCTACTGCTTTCATAGGTGAATACTGACTTCGTAGCCCTCTGACAATTAAAACAAAATTGAACTTGGTTACAAGAACCAGATACCTACCAACCTACTACACACAAATCTTGTTTATCAAGTTTCTGAGTAGATAAGGATTTAATGTAAACAGGTCCCATGTATAAATTAATGTAGATAGAAGCAGTACATATTGTTTTGTATGATTTAGTCTGTATTCAGACGTCATATAAAACATAAGTGCTTTTGGTTTCAATTTTATTTAAGTGGCCTTGAATTTGTGAAAAACATATCTGGTTATCTCTTGTTGTTAGGTAGGCTACCCAGGTACTAAATAGTGCAGTAGGTACCTAGATTGTGCACGTTATATATGAGGAAACAACTATTTAATCGGAAAAGGTACGTATAGTGTATGTATATATTTATACATACTTAGTTATTGTAAAACTAAACAAGTAAGATGAGCATTGAGCAGATAGTGCAAATACGAGAATTCTGCTACTATCTCGCTCAGACAGGTATCTGATCCTTATGTAAGAGGGAGAATGTATACTGATCTATACAATAAACTAATTCTTATAACCAACGCCACACCAGACTTATAAACGTATAAAATTGCAGTTACATCATTTTGCTCACAATATTACAAAACAAACTGACAAACACATTCTTGACAGAATGAAGTTTAATGTTTTCTTTCATTCAACGAGATTTCATGCTTTTAAAAATAAATAAACTGTGAAACTTGTGAAAATAAAATAAAATGCACCTGATAGTACTGTGTGTGCTCAACATTATAGTTAGAAATCAAAATACATAAGAAAATCTTGCCCAAAAATACGGTAAATAAAAAAGGTAGGTAGGTTACCTACCTTACGTTATAAACGACGACATAAATAATAGTTTAATCATAGTTTAATACTTGGCTTTTTGTTTGAATAGGTAAGTAGGTAGCAAACCTACAGTAAAAATGAAAATTAGTCAGGTACATACTTACCTACTTACAAATTAGATTTTTTTTATAAAATTTAAACCTTAACTGGTACCTATGCTTTCAGATATATTTCAGAGCACAATGTCTACTTTATGGCTTAAAAATGTAATTTTCGGAAAAAATCGATTATGTTCTAGCACAAGGCAATATTACAAGGTAAGTAACTAAGATTTTGATTCTCGTTTGGATTAAAAACTATTCTGTTATGAGTATGAGCATGCTTCTTATAATGTGATGTTTTTAGATAATATCATGTGCACACTACAGCACAGTGAAGAGAAACAGTAAAATTTATGAAAACTTTAATGAGGCAGTAAAAGATGTTACGGATGGATCCCAGCTCTTGGTTGGAGGCTTTGGCCTGTGTGGTATTCCTGAAAATTTAATAAAAGCCTTACATGATAAAAAACCGTCAGGTTTGACAGTGGTCTCCAATAATGCAGGTTAGATTTATTTTTTTCAAATAAAATGTATACCTACTAAAACATATCGATGGGTAACGGCCAAAAAGGGCTAACCGCCATTTTTTGCGAAATCGACTTATATATATGGTTGGAATCGGCTTTTTTTTCTGCGTCGTTTGGTTCAAGTATCGTGGCTCTACGAAATACTTTTTGGCGCTTAGGCAGTTTGTAAATTAAGGTCCTAAGCCTGATTTCTTCGTCGTAAACGACACATATTTTAGTGTCTTTTTTATTTTGGTGGTTATAAGAAAAGTTGAATCTCGAAAATGACACTTAAGCTATTTTGGCATAAAATAAAAATTACTATTTTGGGCGTTAACCTGTTTGGGCTAGATTTTTTTTTTTCTAAAATTCTGGTTGGGATATTTTGTCCGTTTCTTAATAAATCATAATCGTCGTTTAGTATGTTTAGGCTGCATTTCCGAGACTTTTTTTGGCGCTTAGCCTTTTTTTTCCTGTCACTGTTCAAATTCTATGAGGAGCTTAACACAAATTGTCCTAGTGACTCTCACCAAACATATTGTCGCTTATCCTGTTTTTACCTCCCGATTTGCAAACGAATTTGGTGGTTAGATAATAAAGTAAAACATAAAAATTCCACTTACGCTAATTTCTTGTTACGGCATTTGTCAGTTACCTTGTGCAGCATAATACTAAAACGTCGGTTACCCTTTTCGTGTGTTCAAAACAAACGGCGTCACGAACCGACAGTGAACTTTAGTGCGTAGGCGACTGCGGTTTAAGCGCCACGCATGCACACGAGCCATTTTGGCGCGCAAAGTTTGGTGAGTGCTAGAACTACAATTTATAAGGTTTGTTTACAATAATAATGAATAATAGTTCATAGAATGGCATCCAAACAGTTTAAATACTGGATTGGTATGTATAGGTACACACACAATTATGGTTAGTGTCTTTCTTACTTATAATAATAATTATTAATAACATATTATGTTTTAGGAAGTCATGGCCCAAAAACAGCGGGCATGTCATATCATTGGAAAAGCATTGCGCTTTTCAAAAATAAACTTACGGGGACGAAGAATAATTTTTGAAAACCCAGACGAGGTAAGAATAAAAATAATGATACCTACCTACTTCAATTGCACATTCATAAATCTTCAAGTAAAATTAAGCGTGTCCAGCCATGGGATGTGTAACATACCACGGTTGAGCACCCTTCATTATACTTTAACTACACTGTTCTTGCTGTTTCTGTTTTTGTTGAAAAAAGGCGGGTTCGAGTCCTTCCGTGGGTTGTGGAAATTTCGTATTTTTATAAAACTGCTGCGCCCGCGGCTTTGCATGCGTTGTTCCTAAGGAAACGTTTAAAGGTGATTTTTATCCCGCAGGAACTGATTTATGGGATAAAAATTAGGTAGCTTATGTTTTCATGGTAACAAACATCCATACCTATTATTCGCTACCTATTATAAAAAGTGTGATATAATATTTTAAAATAAGTACCTAGTTTAAATTTGACAAAGAAGTTTTTAACTAAATACTTTTTTCTTTTTAGGAAATAAATCATCGCAATAGAAACATTTCATCATGCTCTGTTCCTGATCAAGCAGTCGACGAAGAACAGATTACTCACGAAGGATTTTATATAATTATTAAGATTTAAAAACTAATAGTAGTGTTGTTGAAACTATTAGTTCAAAGTAAAGTGAATTTGTGTCATTTTTTATTAAAATAAAGACTGCTGATTGAGTATAAAAAGTTTTTATTCTCTGAAATGAAGTTACGAGTTACTTTTCTGTAATTTAAAATACTGAAAGACACAGTGTTTCATCGTTTGCAAAAAAACCGAATGTTTCTTTCAAGAATTTTTACTTAGTATCAATTTCTCGCCCGTCTTTGAAAATTCAATAACCAGTTATACCATAAATGCCCCTACTTCCTGTTATAAAAAGTCGGTTAAGCTGATTTTCTTCGACTTAAATAATACGAAAATAACTGTTAAATCATTTAGTCTGGAAGTAAATGAATAATAGTTTTTCATTTAAGACGTTCTGGCTGTTTGTAAAATCAGGACCATTTAGGGGTAAGCGACCGTAAAGGGTGTTTACAGGACGATTTATTACAAATTAATAATGCCATTTTGTAGAGTGACAATCAAAAGCTAAGTAGTTAAATTTTCAAGGTTTCGGAAGCTTAAACAGAATTTCTATGATTTTTTTTCGTATATTTTCAACTTTAATCCTCTCTACTGTAAAGTTTGTTACATGTCGGTTATCCTTTTTTGGCCGTTAACCATCGATATAGCGACAGGTATGTATTGCTTCAAGAACCTATATCAGATATCTAGTACCTGTAACACAAGCTTCAAGCCATGGGACTAGATTTTACAGTGTCAATTGTTGTGCAATATTTATTTTATTTACCTACAATATACTTCAGAGAATCGTTGAAGTTGAATTTCTCGTTGATTTTGGACTTTTAGAATAACCAGTTTTTGTGAAAGATGACAAGTTTTTAACAAGAGCCTATTTTTTACATGTACAAAGGCCATAATCTTACAGATATAGTTGTAAAATAACTTAAATACTTACTCATGTTTATTATTCATACAACAGGTGTAGATGACTTTGGCCTTGGCATTTTGTTGAAGAACAAACAAATAAAGAGAATGATATCCTCTTATGTTGGAGAAAATGCAGAATTTGAAAGACAATACCTTAGTGGTGAATTAGAGGTAAGTACTTACATAAAGAAATATGTTTATTAATTTTTAATAAAAAATGTCTTTATATATAATATAGAATAGAATAGAAAATGCTTTATTGCACAAAAATACACAATACACACTTAAAACTAAAACATTTGGAGTACAATGGGCGGCCTTATTGCTGTGAGTGATTTCTTCCAGGCAACCTATGTATGGACTGGACAGTTATAAATATATAGACAGTGGTGTAAAATAATGGATTGCATAATAGTACATAGAAAAATAATATCATAAGAATATATTATATAATACTAAACTTAATACATAATTATGAAGAATACAATATGAATATATTATAATATACTTATATACTAAACACAAATAAGTTTTTAATTCAAGTAAATACTTACATAAAATATTTTTAAGGATTTATAATAATTATTAAAATGTTTGTTTTTGAATAGAGGGATCTGATATATATTATATTAATTATATCAGATTATCTAGTTTATTTATTTATTTATTTGTACACAGGTAGAGCTGACACCTCAGGGTACTCTCGCTGAACGGATCCGAGCCGGTGGTGCTGGTATTCCCGCATTTTTCACTCCAACAGGCTTCGGTACTTTAATACATGAAGGTGGAAGTCCCATCAAGTATACTAAAGATGGAAAGGTAAGCCTTTATCCCACCTTTATTTATCTATGGTATTTTTGTCATTTATGTCAGAATAAAAATCTTAACAAAGGTGCTTTAACTGAACTGTCAGGTGTGAACAAAATTTACAATTGTGTTGTATTTGTTTAATCGCTAGATATTTATTATAATTTATAAAACATTCCTTATTATTGTATATTCATTATCCCTGCCTATAAAGAAAGTTTTGGATAAGCAGTTATAATAATATTAAACTTTTGTAAAACCCAAAATTAATGAGAACAATTTTGAATGGCTTTTCCCACTTAACAGCAATCTTGGGAAGTATTGCTTTTTTTACCATTATATAATACAAATTTGTTATTTAGATTGAAATAGCAAGTTCTCCACGGGACGTTCAGCAGTTTAATGGCAAAGACTATATCATGGAAAAGGCGATCACAGGTGATTTTGCATTGATCAAAGCATGGAAGGCTGATCGTCATGGAAACCTAATCTTCAGAAAAAGTGCAAGAAACTTCAACGCTCCAATGGCTCGTGCGGCCAAGGTTACTATAGCTGAAGTAGAAGAAATAGTTGATGAAATTGATCCAGACAATATCCACGTTCCATCTGTGTTTGTACACAGAATAATCAAAGGAAGTTCTTATGAAAAGAGGATAGAAAAAGTTTGTATTGCCAAGCCAATTACGAAAGAGAAATCATCTAATTCAACTCGGGAGAGGATTATAAGAAGAGCTGCTCTGGAGTTTAAGGATGGAATGCATGCAAACCTTGGGATTGGTAAATATTTTTTTTTGTTTAAGTTTAACTCTAATATTCCGATTTCGAATTTGGAACGCATTTCATTTTTGAATAGGCCTCACCAATGCTATTCAAGAATTCGTCACACAATGCCACGAACTTATTTACTTATGGAACAAACTACCGTCAAATATTTATTTATACTTAATAATTATTTGTGATTTTGTTACTAGCCGACTCGCCAACAGCTTTGCTTGCGGTTTTTTTTAAGTTATCCACGTCCAGTTTACAATATACATGTTTTAGACAGCCATCCCCGATAGATTTACTATCCAACATTGAAAGAATGTTTGAAATCGGAAGCCATTTCTGAGATTAGCGCGTTCAAACAAACTCTTCAGCTGTATAATATAGTATAATTTTGCTAAGTTTTTTATTCACAAATATACTTACTTATATACTTTTTATAGGTATACCTGTTTACTTTTTGTAGGAATGCCAATGCTGGCCAGTAATTACATTCCCAAGAACATGAAAGTGTTCCTGCAATCTGAGAACGGCATTCTCGGGCTCGGTCCGTTCCCCGCGCCGGACCAAGTGGACGCCGATCTCATTAACGCCGGCAAGGAAACTGTCACCGTACTGCCAGGTAAACTCGCCTCTATTGCACCTGTGTTACAGTTCATATTTACATGCTTGGGTGGAAATTCGATTAGCATGCCTCTGTATTATTTTCTGACTAGCCGACCCGACAGCTTCGCTTGCGTTATCTAGGTACAGTCAGCCAAAAATGTGGTCTACCACGGTTCAGATTCGTTTGTATGTCATTTAAATTATGTTTGAAAAGTCAACCATATCGATCATTACATAACACAGAAACTTTTGTCAAAACTGGTACCTAGATCACTTTCTTGGCCGACTGTACCTATAGAGTAAACTCAAAGCTTGTGTTATCGCTGCTAGGTTTCTGATATAATTAATATAATATACATACACAAATATTTTTTTTGTTATACATAATATATCATACCCAGACTCCCGTAACAAATATCTGCAGATCGTACAAATTTTTGTTCGGTGGCGGGAATCGAACCCGCAACCTCCTGCGTCGCTGACCTTTGCTTGCTGTGCCACAGAGGTCGCATAAATAAATAATATCCGTGTTGTAGGTGCGTCATACTTCTCGTCCGACGATAGCTTCGCCATGATTCGCGGAGGGCATATCGATCTGACCATTCTTGGAGCTTTAGAAGTGTCTCAGTATGGGGACCTGGCTAATTGGATGATTCCTGTAAGTTCAACATCAACTCCTATAAACGTTCCCACTGCTGGGACACAAAAACTTCTCTCTTGACGAGAGAGAGGCCTTAATTCATCAAGCTGGCCAAGCGAGAGTCGATGAATGCTACATACTGTTCAAAGTTCACGGTTTCCTCACTATGTTTGCCTTCACCGTCAGAGCACGTGTTGCACATAATTTTTAAATGAAGAAAAATCCAGAGGTGAGCTTCGCGACTTTTGGAATGAAAGTCAATTCCAATTAGGCAACACGGCTCTTTCCTGTGAGCTCATTATTGGTTAACAAATTAAAGCACATCCGAAGACGCGTTTCCCGTGTTTAATTGAACAATTGCACGTTTTGTGTCTGTGTGGTTAAGCCGATTTAATTTTGCTGTAGCTACGAGTAGGTCAGCTAAAGTTGCTTCAATCACTGTAAAAGTTCAATGGTCTGTTTAGTCAATAATATCCCCATAGCTAATACATACTTGATAAGATACTCAAAAGACCTATGATGGTTCTGTTGGGGAACCTGTGCACAGTTGGGATGTAATGTGGTTATTATGATTATGAATATTAGGATGAATGATTAAGGGGCCGGTGACGCTTGCAGGGAATTTCAATTCGAGGCACTTGCGAAAATCGGCCCGCATATCGCTATCTCTATTAGCCGATGACGACAACCACAGTGTTTGACTGTGTGCGTGAGTAGTTAGGATAGCTCACCTGATGTTTCATGTCATGACCATAGAAAAAGATATCTAATGTTTTAATAATCGTTTGACGGCACCGGCTACGCTTTTGAAACATTTGCTGCACAAACAATACGTGTTGAGATATGTTAGTTATCAAGCCGGTATGTTAAAAAAATCTCAGTGATTGTTTAGTTTGCCAATGCGTTTTTCTTTAATTTCCGAATTTGGCTGGAGTGTAGGTAGGTTCGTCATACGGTTCTGCTTCTACATGTATATTCTGCTTCTACTAAATTTAGGATTACAAAATTACGAGCATTATAAAATTATGATTAGAGAACAAAAGAAAGGATTTAGCGGTAAACATTTATTTCGCTAGACAGATAATACTTTTATTCATCACCTTAAAATCTTAATTTAAACATTATTATAAAGAATAGCAATAGAACTTATTTATTCATAGAACTGGTGGCCTTATCGCTCAAAGCGATTTCTTCCAGGCAACCAAAGTGCTTTATAACCTAAATTTACACAATTACCATAGGTACCTACTAAAAAAACATACAACATAATAATAACTCTAGTGTTTCATCACATCACTTTGTTCGATCATATCAAAAATCATATTTTTATTTTTTTTCGTGTGTTTCTTTTCTTTACGGGAAGGGACCTCTTTTTCCTGGGAACTGATAACCACATGCGTTTTTTGCTTGATCGTCGTGGCTCTGTAAATATTTATACAAATTATAATCTAATCAATTTACTATGGCTATAAGACCTACTTATACATTGAAACAACAGAATAAATAAAAATTATTAAAAATAAAAAAAAGCAACATCTAGCCCCGTGGTAAGCTCGTAGCTTGTGTTACGGATGCTAGATTTCTGATATAAGTACTTAATATAATATACATACATAGATGGATATTATTTTATTATACATTATAAAACACCCAGACACCCGGAACAAATATTTGCAGATCATACAAATAGTTGTCCCGCGGCGAGAATCTAAGACTAAATTATTCTAAATGAAACATCCAATGTTTCGTACATGTACCTACCTAGGTACCTAGTACTTCCCTTCTTCACTTATCCTTAGATATAAGTAAGTAATTACCTAAACAACATGTTAGATAAGTACTTACCTACGTAGGTAGGTAGGGACAACTACTGAGTGGGTAAGTTTTTTATGGGTAAGTAGGTACGATGGTAGGTTGATTTTACTTGTTGTACTTTAAAATAAAACAAGCAACAATAATATAAGTTAGGCACTTACTGTGAGATACACCCCAACGTTCCGAGTCCATTATCAGCTACCAAACCGTAATTCAAATACAAATTCTTTATTTTAACACACAATATAACATAACAGTTTACACTAAAGCATTACATGGGACTTACAATTTATAAAATAGAAAAATATCAAAATTTGTAAACAAAGCCAAAGTCACAGTAACGTCACAGTAACTTTTTAGACACCGATTTAGAAAAAAATAAATGTAATAGACTCCAAAGAGAATTTATATCACTACGTTAGAGTATTTATTGGTTATTGATAGACTCCTTCCCTCACGACGAAAGAGTTCCGAGCGTTCTTGTAAATACGCGTTGCACTAGTGTGAGTTAGTGCGAGCGATAAGCAATACTAGCTGTTGAAAATTTGGTATGAATTTGGATGTGTTCCGTAATACCAAAAATGATGACTGAAAACATTTTGTATTCCTCACAAAGTATTTTTATTCGGTGACTTAACAATATAAGCTATGTTTCTATGCAAATAATTTTTAAGATATTGTTGTTTTTCATACTAAACCAATAAGAAGAAAACATGCATTTTTAACGTAAAAAATTTGCAAAAAGCGATTGGCTTTAATTTCATTTAAAGTAGGTATTTTGTAAAAATAACTCCATAGGAACCTAGATAAATACTATTTAAATAATAATAATGCAATAATATCATGGAAATATGCCCGAATTACAAATAATTTTGGTATTACGTTTGTATGGGAAATTCGTCCTCCGCCGGATTCTTAAGTGGGTTCTATTATTATTTGACAATGACTTATGAAGAATTTAATTAATTAAAATATAAATAAAATAAATATTGCTGGACAATTCACACAGCAACGTCTAGCCCCGCCGCGCCGTAAGCTCGAAGCTTGTGTTACGGGTGCTAGATCTCTGATATACTTAATATAATAAACATACATTGATAGATATTTTTATTACTTATACACGTATTTTTACTATTATTTTTTTATTAACACCCGGACACAGAACAAATATTTTGCATATTGTAAAATGTCCCGAGACGGGAATCGAACCCGCAACCTTGCGTAGCAGGCGGACCTTTGCCCGCTGCGCCACAGAGGTCGTCAATAAAGTGGCTTTAATTGTGAAATTTAGCTGATCGGAAGTGATGCTTGTGTGCAATATAACTATCTGAAAATCAATGATGTGCGTAAAGGTTTGTCGTGGGCGATGTGACTGTCAGGAGGGTCGACATAATACCAGCGCTGGGTAGGTGAAATTACTTACCTACTTAGCAACATGCTGAGTTGACTCTTGTTTGGCGCGGCACATGGCAATGTCATGGGTACAGGATGGAAATCTATTTTTTTTCATGAAGTAACCAAATAATTATATGTCTAATTTTCTATATCTATTTTTTCATCTGTGTCTAGTTTTTAAGTTTCCTTTAATTTGTAATTGTATTAATAATTGTGTCATTGTGTCGTGTTAAATAAAATAATTCATTTTCATTTTCATTTTCATTAATACTAATCACTGTGCAGGGTAAAATGGTGAAGGGCATGGGCGGTGCGATGGACCTGGTGTCGTGCCCGCGCACCAAGGTGGTGGTGACGATGGAGCACTCGGCCCGCGGCGGCGCGCACCGCCTCGTGCCCGTCTGCGCCTACCCGCTCACAGGGAAACACTGCGTAGACATGGTCATCACGGAGAAGGTAAGTTTGTGCTTTGTTTTATTATATTTATTCGACACACAAAACACATATCATAACAATAGGGACTACATTGAAACATAAAACTATGTGTGATCTTATAAAAATGGTTACGAAGAAACAATTTATTAGGTACGCCGTACGAGTATATATAAGTATAGCAAAAATATGTATGTACCTAACATAAAAAACTATATATACGTTAAAGGACAATAGGGGAGAATGCATTTATTGTCGCTGGTCCGATTTGAAAGCTATTATTGTCGCTGGTTCGATTTGAATTATATTCCTTCTTCTGAGGAATTATCGAAGAAGGCTATTATTGTCGCTGGTCCGATTTGAAATTTTGAATTATCGAAGAAGGCCATTATTGTCGCTGGTCCTATTTGAATTATCGAAGAAGGCTATATTTGTCCGTCTTTCGAAGCAAAACGGAGCGACAAATTGACGTAACTTTTAAGTAGAGATAGTTGAAGGGATTCTGGTATAGGCTACTTTTTGTCTATTTCTAACACCCTCATTTGTAACCTTGAACTTAATGCTAGCGAAGCCGCGGGCAATAGCTAGTATAACTAAGCAGGTAGCCATTATTGCCTAGGATTTATATCTCTCTCTACCAAAAATCTAAATGGACTCAGCGACAACGCGTGACGAAACAGACAAAGTTATATACTTTCGTGTTTATATTTAAGTAATATTTTATTGGTACGGATTTAGTTATTGCCTCTTGGCATTTCTTCAACTATATGTATAGTGCCTAAGTAATATAATGGCATTTGCGAATTAGGTCGATCGATCACGGTGAAAGTAGGTCTTTGTTCTTAATAGCCTTTGTCGACCATTCATCGCACGCCAGACTTTATTTATTGCAATGTCTAAGGTAGAAAAGTACACAAAAATGGCGACGATACGGCGAAGGATATGCTTGCCTATCGCCGTCTGCCTTTTTGGGTTCAATGAAAGTTATAGGTAACACGCCGCCAGCCGTATACATATTTTTTGTATACTTTACGCTTTTCACTATAGTAAGTGCTGCGCATTGATTTACAACAAAATTATATCTAGAGCTCATCTTGTGGAATAAAAATAAACAATGGGTTTATTGGTCTAAAATCGAATGATCTCACGTTAGGTAGGCGTCACATGCCCAAATTTCGAAACATTTCAATTCAAACTAAAGCAAATATCATATAGGTATGGTAAAGTAACTTCATGATTCTGGTTGTCTGAGAATTAAAGTTATATTTAGCAAATGAATGAATAGAAAAATTATGCATGTTTACACAATTAGATCCATGTTACGTTTAAGTTGTTTTCTAACGGCCTCTGATATGCTGTAACAATTCTAGTCTTGAAGTGATATTACTTTACAAGTTTACATCTAATGACGTAAGCAATTCAATCCTTTAACCACTAGTAACCTCTTGATATTATTAAATGATCCAACAGTTATCAACTTACTTTAGTTTATTATGAAAATGATAAGTATCGTAAGAATTTAGACTTCTTTGTTCGCGCTAATCTTATCAATAATGTGGTGATAAGATAGCTGTAATTAGAAAATGCTTTTAATTTTTTGTACATTAACGTTAATGTACAAGATTGAATGGTTATCACCTGCCTAATTACCTGTTTGGACTCTCACAAATATGTACTTAGGTACTCAAATTAGTAAATCTCCATGGCGTCCATGGTCCTACATTGTAATTAAATTAATAAGCCAGCTCATTAATATAATTTTAAGAAATTTAACTACTTCCAATGCTTAAAGATGTTGTTAATGTAATGACCTATGATTTACCCCAAACGTATCTATAGACGTGGTTTCTTTAATATCTGTAATATTTGTGACTTTTCATACATTTCTCACAGACGGAAGAATGCCATTTGGTCAATTCTACAGACGGAATGCAAAAGACCCACGAACGAGCACTTAACTTATAGTTATGACAAACTCTTCGCCTTAATGTAAAATGCCGCTGTGTTAAAGTACCAATAAAATGTCTAATCAAAATTTTACAAAACAAATGAATAATAACAAAACAAATGACCGATGACAATTATTGATGTCTCAAAATGTATCGCTTGATCACTATGCTAGATTGGTAAATTTTAATTTATCGCAACAAACAAGCTTTGGGTTTTAGAGGTTAGAGGTTTTATCGGCCTAAAACTTGAATTTATTTAACACTACTGACCAATCCCAACATTTTAAATACTTGTATATCCTGTTCTAAAAACCGATAAACAATCGATAAAATTGATCTCGATCTAAAAAATTCGAAGTATGCGTATTAATAGATGAGCTCATATTGGACTATTTATCACAATAGAGGTAGATTCTTGACTGTGTGTGTAATTAGCTATGATTAATTATCAACTCTAAAGTACAAATCATAAGGACATACATACCTGATTATATATATGAGTATACGTATGTAATGTACTAAGGTATCATTCTACTATGGAGTTTTTCATTTTTCATAAAAAAAATATAAGAAGGAAAACTTGTACTAAACGAAAAAATGTTAAACCTAAAATAGTCCGTTCTAATTTCGGGTGACCGAGATCGGGACAGGTTATTTTAGGTTATTCTAATTTAAATGGAATTAAAATACCTATACAGCAAGGTTTTACAACTTTTATACAAAAGACAGTTAATAAATAAACTGCTGAGATAACGTGGTATTTTGGTCTCAGTTAAAACATACATTTCATACACAAAACAATCCGGAACTTTTACTCGTCTACATACAACAATGTATTATTATAGCATTATTACTCAACATAGAATTTGCACAGTTCTCACATTAAAACGTTCCATTTCAGTGCGTTTTTGACGTGGACAAAGAAAGCGGTCTCACTCTCACCGAGTTAGCTGATGGGGTTACAATCGAGGATATCATAGCCACTACTGGATGTGAATTCAACGTCTCCCCAAACCTAAAGCCGATGGGAGACGTTACACAGCTCGAAGACAAAGAATGACGTAATAACTTCAATGACGTAATTGTTACAGGGTTATTAGAAAATGGTATGGGAAAAAATGAGAAGATCACAACGTAACCTTGGTCCTCGAGTGGGAATCGAACCCACACCTCCCAGTTTAGCTCTGGTTGCGCTAACTTTTTGTATTTTATTTTTATTGAATTATGTAATTATTCCTCTACCATTTTCAAATAATTTAGAAAACTTAAGTGAGAGTCAAACACTTTAAAACAAACATATTATTACAGGGTTGTAAAGATATTTATAATGTGCAAAATTGGCTAGTCTAGTTCTAGTTTCGATTAATTTTTATACTTTCATTTTGATGTTCTCTTGAAGAGATCTCCGTTTTATGTGTAAGCAAAGCTAT
The DNA here is from genome assembly GCA_963691955.1 of Chloroclystis v-ata. Classification (NCBI taxonomy): domain Eukaryota; kingdom Metazoa; phylum Arthropoda; class Insecta; order Lepidoptera; family Geometridae; genus Chloroclystis; species Chloroclystis v-ata. Next base: position 6,215,032 of record OY829906.1, on the reverse strand, counting down.
TTTAAGTGGCCACTTCGGCATTATGTTAATGTATAACTAACAATTGTCTAAAAATGTAAAGAATTTCTAGCCACATGAATAATGTTAAGTACATTACATTGTAATGTTTCAAGAATTTGGTTATCGTTAAGTGATATGTTGTACATTCGTTAAGTGATTGATATGTTGTATATGCCCTAAATGGGCTAAAGATCAGTTCGATAAATAATTCGCTTTTGAACAAATAAAGCAAATTCCTATCTATGATACAAATTAAATACGAATAAGGCATTCCACCATTGTAGGTAAGTACTTAGTTTCCGAACACCTGTTTATGAATAATACAGAGGTAAATAAATCTCTGTGTATTCATTTATGTATAACTTGTAATGTATAGTTGTAGGCGTTTTGTACCTTCGTAATAAGATTTATTTCTTTGTACTTGTAAAACATTGTTATTTTGCAAAATATTATTATGAAAGTTTGTTAATACAGCTGTTCAATATTGTTATTTGTTAATTTTGTTAAGTAGTTTGTATGGGTTTGTGTACTTAGTTTATGTTTTACTGAAATTATATTCTCGAATCTTTACATGTTTCGTGTTTTTATTAAGTACATAAGTAAGTAGAATTTCATTGATTTAAGGTAGGTACCTAAAGAAATATTATGTTTGTGTTTCTATTCCGCGAGTTATTAAGGTAGAAAATACTCCTAGATCTAGCTTTATAAAGTACCCTGCGCTTACTATGCAAGTAATAAGTTTCCTTCTTTTATAATATTTTACAATATTGTTTCGAACGTGACTGGCTATAATATACAAAGTTATATAAATTTTACATAAGTTAACGCCATTTTGGCAAATAGAAAAGAGTCTTTAAAAGTATAAGAAAAAAAAAGAATCAGTATAACAACCGAGATTCACTGTCAATATTGACAATAACAGTGACGGTTGCATATTTAATGTCTAATTTTATGATATAATTTTTCAATACTTTGTTTATATTCTCGGTTACCTTTGATACAACTTTGTACGACTGCACTAGGTATGGGAGGTCCAAATCACCCGTTCGTGGTATGGGCCACGTGTTTCCTCTGGCTTGTATCAATCTTCTCTGTAACATGGTCGCTTATGCTCTTTTTTCGTAAGTCTTCAAAATTCATTTTCTAAGACTGATATTCGCGAGGTAAATGTTGATGAGTTTAAGAGTTTATATTTAATTAATAACTAAAAGTGCCGTCCAGTGAAACAGATAGAAACAGTAGGTAGTAAAATGAATAAATTTCAGTCCAAATTGTATTACACTTTGTGGTAGAGGGATAAAAACATATTGTGTTCCAAGCACCTTCAGTAGGTAGTAAAAGCATTTAATATAAGTATGATTAATAATTTTCTTATATAATAAAATCAATTATCCTTTTCTTACACCCGTAAACATTGAAAATGTTAAATGCAATAAATTATGATGTTCTAACAATACATTAACTTCGCAGTTTTGGGCGATAACTTGATTATAACTAACTATGACTTAATTAACGCAACAGTGCTGCTATTGGGAATAGTAATGATGCCTCAAACCTTTCACATGCTGTACATGATTGCGAAAGGTTTTAAAATTGAGTAAGTACTTTTGTATACTTTACAAGCTCACCCGCCCCCGGTTTCGCCCGCTTACCATGTTTCCTCACCTTTTAAGCCTTCCCTGGACTTCTATGACTGTTTTACAAAGCAACCAAATCGGCCCAACCGTTCTTGTGCCATAAAACTACAAAGAAAAGTGGAATTGAATTTTGTATACCTACATAGATTATTCAATCATTTTAATAGTGAGTTTTGTATTTTGAATTGAAGACGAGATTAACATTTTGGCTTATTGGATTTCGTGTTGCTTTTTAATTACAATGTTAATTTTACAGTTAAGCTATGGATTTGGAGCAATCTGAATAAAATCGCTATAATTTTCGTAAAAATAAGGCCTGTTGAACATGTTTAGATGTGGATATCAACTAATAAGAAAGGCTGGTCATTAAATCTGTGTTAATATTGTATTAACGCGTCATTACCTAATTTTACGCAACATCACTTAAGATAGAAAAGTTCCTACGTCTTTCGTCATTTTAAACGCCTAGAAATAATGAAGATATTGAAGCATGGAGAACGAATGAGGAGATGGTGTTTAAAAATTACCTACAAACCTAAAAGTTACTGTTTGTTCCAGAATAAGGGGCAGTTTGCTTTGCTGCCCACTGTGGCTTTTCAGCGTTTGGATAATTATAATCGATTGCGTGGGTATTGCAGTGTGTTTGTATAGGATCCATTGTTGTAAGGAAACTGCCAGCAAGTCTTTGGAATTCAGCATGGACAACTATCGTGGGTTTACACGATATAAACGATATCTCGATAACCTTCAGTGGAGTTTGAAATGCTGTGGGGTAGGTTATTCATAATTCATAATTCATAAACTTTATTCAATAACAATGTACCTACATCGTATCTGAATATTATACACACACATCACACACATATTGTTAATGAGAATATTTTACTGCAATCATAAAATCCGGGAGAGGTCTTTGCCCTTGTGCTCTATGTCATACAAAGTGTATCTACGTATATACTAAGTAGTATATAATATACTAAGTAGATCTACCTACTTTGTAAAAAGCAACCTAGGCTAAACGTCGGACGTCCACCAACGAGATGGAACGTAGAAAGCTCGGTTGAATCATAGGATATCCGCTACTAACCGAAACAATTTAAGATTCAAAAATTGGAACATATGTAAGTAATCAAATTGTAGACGTTTATCACATTCTTATGGAATGAATAGGAATAGAAGCGACCTATGACAAACAGTCCGACTACCTACCTACTTAATTAAGTTAACTCCCAAAACCTGTATATCTTGTACCTATTTGATTACCTATTTATTTCTTGCAGCTTAACTCTTACAAAGACTGGTTTGAGAAGGATTGGTATGATAAGATTCGTGATTATGAATGGGACCCTTCCAGCAAGCGCAAACGAGACGCCAAAACACTGGAATTTGTATCTGACAGTGTCCCTTTAAGGTGAGAAAAATCATTAACTCAGGCAGGTCAAAACAATGAAATCAAGCATGAAAAATCAAGCCTGAAACCACAAAAGTTCTAAGTATCGTCAACCGAGGCAAGTGTGACATCGGGGCAAGTGTAACATTTTCAAATTACTCGGCTTAAACACGTTTTACGGCTAAGCGCCATCTATGAAACAATAAATAAACGTTTTTGCTATTAATTGGTGCAAAGACAGGTAACATAGCGTCATCTGTTTTCGCGCTACACGCCATTTTTTCAAAACAAGTGGATTAATGTCAGGACGCTCTAATTTCGGGGAATGTTCATTTGTATTTTTTTGTAAGTTGCGGAGTTGTTTTCAACTATTTCAAAGGTGAGGGACCAAAACTAATATCGGTAATTGGAGTGTAATATGTTTCTATGACCTTAAGATCAATATTCTGTAAAATATTTTTCTTTATTTTATAATTGATGAACGAAGGTGAAAATTAAGGGAGTGAGTTTATGAATTTTGAGAAAGTTTGAAAGTGAAAAAAAAAATGTTTGATGATTTTTGACTGCACTGTGATTATATATATATTTGGATAGAAGACACCATGTACCATGATTGAGTAAAAAATTAAAATGTTTTTACTACTTCTGAGATTCTTTTTCAATTAATTTTCCAACTAGCATAACATGATTTAATGATAAAAATACCTGAGGCAAGTGTGACATATAATTTATTAGTGTCACACACAGATAACCCCCACATCTGTGGTGTCACATCACTATTTCTCTAAAAATCTGTTGCACTTGCCCCGTGCGGATATAAATCTTTTGCTATGCAAAAAAGAACGATCACTACATAGAAATAGATCATAAAATACGTTAATATTAGTAACGGCTCATCGAAATTAACATATACAACAGACAATACTATAGACAACAGGAAATAAACGTGTTCTGTTACACTTACCCCAGTTGTGGGGGAACTGTGACAGTCTCCAACTTTGATTCGTTTTACTTGCAAAAAGTCTATAAAAACTACTAGGAGATGTTAAAATACTTGATCAAACGTACAATAAAACAATAATTAATGTATTGGAACTTTTCTTTTTGTGTTAAACCATCTCATCGTAGAAATATTTAATTACAAACTTTTGAACCAATGAATTTGTTTTGTGTCACACTTGCCTCGGTTCACCTTACTGGTATTCTGCAGAATTTAAATTCAGTATTTTTTTTCTTCAGCATTGATAACGTCTTCTATTCGGCTGTAATTTGAAACACTTACTTACTAGAAACGACCATTTTATTACTGTCGCCTTAATAATGACGTCGTTGAAAACCAGCGCTATGTCTGCAGTATTGCAGGCACAGCCTATGCTGAGCCGACGACCCTTTTGTGTATTCTGTTGTGTCTAGTTTTAAGTCTTAATTTGTAATTTTATGTTGTAGTACACAAATAAATCTTATCTTATGTTAATCAAAGCCATGAAATCACCATCTGGAAAATAAATATGAATAAATTTATTCAATATTTTCAGTTGTTGCAAAAGCGGTTCCTGTGTATCAAATTTTCTTACGGAACTGGGCACTCATTCAATCAACACGAGAGGTTGCCAGATGTCGCTTTACCGACTTATGATGCTTTCTCTGTACTTGCACGTTATGTTCTTCTTTTGTATTTTAGTGACACAGGTACCTACCTTTTAGCTTATTGAGGTATTTGTATTTTAGCTTACGTAATCAAAGTGGCAAAAATATTAGGTTGAATAAACCATTAATTTGATATTATATTACCTACCTAAGTAATAGGTATCTACCCTACATATTTTAAATTAATTCACAGATACTACTTCTGCATTTTGTTTCCAATAAAAATCAAGCGACGGGACCAAGCGCGGTAAATTTAAGTGCAAGAACTGTACAAATCAATAACTTGATGGCGGTAAATAATAAATTTGAAATGACTAGCTGCTCCAGCTCCTGCAATAATGACAGTGACGAAGAAATATTGTCAAAAACATAAAAGTGAGTGTACAACCTTGGACCAGAGACTACTTAGGTACATTCTTGGTAAAGTACATACCTACCTTTTACTACCTACCTAGATCAAACCAATTAGAGGTAATCTAGTCCACCTCACCTCGGTGGATACAGGCTGCATCCGACCGCAATACCTGGATGTCATTATGGGAGGCCTATGCCCAGCAGTGGATGTTCGATGGCTAAAATGATGAGGAAGACGATGAGTTCAATTACACGAAATTGGCGGTTGACGACAAAATATCAATAGTCACGTTCGTCACTAATTAAAAGAAGAAGTATGACAACAACATAAATGACGTTTGACAATGACAGCTCATGTTTGTTTGTATTTCGTTATATTAGTCGATATTTTAAGGTTACTTTTGCGACAGGCAAATTAAATAAATAAATAATAAATAGATTGGAAAAAATACCATCAATACTTGGAAGTATGTAAGCTATTTATATTTGTATGCAGAAATGTTGTATTACTTTAATAAACAGAATCTCATCTGTTCACAGAGTATGGTTTTCCTATCAGTCATCAATTTTGTGCGATCCCGTGGACCTGACGAGTTTTGGAGAAAAAGGAGAGTATTCAGATTGGCTGCACACTTTCTTGGCCGCCGGAGAAATTGCTATTCCGTAGCTGTCCGCAACGTCCACCGAGCTCTTGTTTATTCTACAAAAGCGAGACAACTCAAGAAAGATGATATGAGGGTTCTCTGGGATACTCGTATTACTGCAGCTTGCGAACAACACAACATTACTCATTTTACTTTGAAGGAGGGATTAGAAAGAGCTAATATTATGCTTGATCGGAAATCACTGTCTGATTTGGCATGCTGGGAACCTCGAACCTTTGAATCTTTAGCAGCTGTTGCCAAACATAAGCTAGACTTAGATGGATTCACTGATACTGTTGATAAAAAACACCCCACTGGAGTCAACCTGAACCTAAAGGATGTTATGTTAGGAGCTTTGAAGGAAAAGAAGCACTAATGTACCTATTATTTATTATTTTATTTATAGACTAGATTTAAATAAATGTTTAGTGAGTGCTCATGCATTTTCCACTTCTTTCTTCATTTGTTTAGTTAATTCTTTTTGTTTTTCTAATATGTAGACATTCTCTATTTTTCGCTGTTGTTGTCTTTCTATGTCCCTGATAACGCCTTCATGCATTTTGTCCCTGTAATAAATGGCAATAATGTAATTTACTATTACCAAATGCAGATTCAAAATATATTATGTCAAGTCAAATTTAATTTGATAAGCTTCAGAGAAATTAAACTAAGGTCAACAAATCAATTAACATTAGTGTAGTAAAACCCATTGCATAATAGTTTGGTGAAAATATAGGTACCTATCTGCCTGCTGCTTTAGATGAACGTAACCTACTATGCCAAAAGTCACAGCACTGGATAAAAATAATACAAGTTTCGATGTATGTGAAGACATTATTAGAGATTATCTATATCATGTCTTGCTTTGAAAACTGATAAGTTAGGCAGGTATTTTTCCAACAGGTTCACGCAGCTCATTCACAAAATGCACAACCTAAATAAAGTAATAAGATCTAAAGATCAGCTGTTTTTGTCAGAATTGTTTATGTTTTGAACCTGAGCAACCAAGATTTTACTAAAGGAAAAATAAAATTAAAATCCATGTTCCATTCCATTCTACACCGTGTGTCTGACACTGACAGTCAAGCATGTTATGACACTGATTGACCAATTGTATTCTTGTTTACGGTGAAATAGTTATAATTATAGAAGGTTTGGTTTCTACAAAATTATTAACCTAAGAGCCCGTGATGGCCAGACCTTCCTTTAATTCACAAGCGTGAAAATTCTTTCATGTGTATGTCTAACATAGGTAAGAATAACCCCCAAACATGAAACCTGGATCGCGGTTGCTTTGGGAGATAACAACCTTTTACCTGTTATCTCCCAAAGGAACCACGATCCAGGTGTCATATTTGGGGGTTATTCTTACCCATGTTAGACATACACATAAAATAATTTTCACGCTTCAGAATTAAAGGACGGTCTGGCCATCACAGGTTATTAGTCTATACTAAGAGCCAGGTCTGGCCAGACCTTCCTTTAATTCACAAGCGTGAAAATTCTTTCATGTGTATGTCTAACATAGGTAAGAATAACCCCCAAACATGAAACCTGGATCGTGGTTCCTTTGGGAGATAACAGGTAAAAGGTGGTTATCTCCCAAAGCAACCGCGATCCAGGTTTCATGTTTGGGGGTTATTCTTACCTATGTTAGACATACACATGAAAGAATTTTCACGCTTGTGAATTAAAGGAAGGTCTGGCCATCACGGGCTCTTGGTCCATATCATTTTGTAGTACAACCAGATAATTAATTAACAAACAAACAAACAAGCTTAGTTTGTACACGAATAACCTGGTTGGACATTACTTTGATATTAAATAACTGGCTTGGCTTTCCCAACACATCACGTCATGTTTATCAGTCTAAGAGTTATGGCGGTAAATACAAACAGAAACCAACCCTTACAGATTTATTCATAGGTAGTATAATTATGTAGATGATTACGAATTGGTCGCACAGAAGGTCATCTATGATTGGTCGTACTTAAGCATGTTAGGTAGAGGTATGATTGTTACTCAAAATAAAAGTGTTCCATAATCCAACATACTATCATATAAAAATTTTAGGTACGGTACGAAGGGTATACTTACCTATATTCTAATCTAATGTGGGAAGCAGTAATAAATCCAAAATATTTGAAAATTTTTATTTAACAGATTTTTGTGTACTTATATTAATACACGGTCACATAATATATGGAATCTATATATACAATAAAATGTAATTATCTGACTGTACAAGTTTTATCCACATTATAATAAAACTTACAATCTACTAATCCTAATTAAATAATTTAGTCACTCCCTGTAATTATGTGTAATTTGTTTCACTACACTTTCGTCTCTGTCGAACACAAACCACAATTTCTTCAACATTTATAATAACATCCTGGCTGTTTTTAGCTGCTTAGAAGACATTTCATTTATTGTTTTCATCGTAGTTTGTTTTAATTCTCTTTCGTTTTCACTTGTTCAGATCGAATCTGGGTTCCAGATCTCAAAGATTTTAAGACTGAGAATTTAAGTTTTGGCTGTTATTAATTGATTTAGATTTTGTCTTGTTATAGAAATGAGTTAATATCTAGTATTTTACGTCTCTGTTTTAATTATGCCGAAGATGTTTTAAACGCTTAGCAGATTAGCTTATTTAGGTCCGATATTTAAGTGGTACCATATATGTTATTATCATTTTATTTATTCAGCAGCAGTATCAACAGCTTTTGAGTCTAAATACTTGTCATGTATATTTAATACATGTCCTATGGCACGGCTACCTTCTACAGCTGTCATAGAAACTGGCTGAGCCTCTGTTGGGGATTTCGGCAAATTCTCGTTTTGGCGTGCAGAGCTTTGTACTGAAGTCCACGTTTCGCTTCCTGAAAATTAAGGTATAATTTATTTAAATATGCTATTATAATTATACATACATAATATAAGGGAGCCATATTGGCTAAGTGGGAGTACACTAGACTTTCATACCGAAGATCGTGGGTTCAAACCCCGCCTCACACCTCTGATTTTTCTTCTTTTTTTTAAATAATATATCTTTTTGAAAATTATGTGGGCTTTTAAAAAAAAAAAAAAAACACGTGCTCTAACGGTGAAGGCAAAACATCGTGAGGAAACCGGCGTGTTCTGAGAACTTTGAAGAACATGTGTCATTCACCAACCCGCACTTGGCCAGCGTGGTGAATTAAGGCCTGTCTCTCTCGTCAAGAGAGAAGTCCCTGTGTCCCAGCAGTGGGAACGTGAATAGGGGTGTTAACCGGAATGTAAGAGAGCCATATTGGCTAAGTGGGACACTAGACATTCATTCCGAAGATCGTGGGTTCAAAGCCCGACTGCGCGTCGGGCTTCTTCTTCTTGAAAATGTTTGCCGGCTTAGAAGCAGGCCCATAGGAAATGATGGTGTACCAACTTACCAGCTACGATCCCCTGTGAACCTAAGACTGGTGATTCTATCAAATCCCCAAAATCTAAAATAAGCTCTCCTGGATGATTCCGCGATATAAAACGAATATATCCCTTATTTATCTATATTAATATTATTTAGTTAATTGTTTACCCTCTACTCGGCAACTCCATTTGGTCGACGACGACTGACTTCACATACAGGCGGTCGTTACACCACAGGATGCATAGAGATCGCGGCTCCAGTACATTCATGTCGTACTCCCACGATAATTCCACCTGTAGCACAAATTATGGTACACACATAAAAATATTTAAACTATGGACCGATTTCACACTTGTCCCAGTTGATAGGCCCTTGGTTGACCACAATCTCACCTGATGGAAAGTGTCGATGTGGCCAAGGATGGATCGCAAGTGTCTAGACTAGAGGTACCAAAGCCACATGTCTTGAAGAGACCTAGATTGCTGGATTTAGATATAAAGCTGCTGGGTATAGAACTCCCTCGGTGTGTGTATTTTGTGTCTTTGCCATTCCTAGGTATATTAAATTTATTTGAATTTGATTACCTTCCGAACTTTACCACCCATGTCCATAGGGTGCGTCACGACGATGGTGTAAGAAGATCCATGTTCTAATCTAAAATAAAAAATATGGTATGAAAATAGTTGATTAGTAGTTAAAATACCTACATTAATGTTTAGCTAGTATCTTTGTATTAATAAAAAAAAACTTACTTGACATAATTACTCGGCGTGAGGTCCATTCCACGGATAACCCCTTTATCCGACTGTAATGTTACTTTTAGGAAACCCTGTTGGTAAAGATATGGTATTAATTCAAAATATCAACCCAAACACTCATTATTTAAAATTATATGCTTAGTAATGATATTACCTGGACCCAAGATTCCGCTCCTTTGGGGTTGGCTAACTGTATAGAAACCTTGTAGTGTCTCTCTGTAATTGTGAAATATGTAGGTATTACAATTTAATGTGAATTAAAACCGAGAAAATAGTTTCCGGGGATTTATATTTGTCAAGGAAACGTTTCAACTAAAATCCTAGGAACTCTTTCATAGAATTTAAGTTGAAACGTAGCTTACGTTTAGATATTGATAGCTGTCAGGAGGTGATACGACGATGATGATGATGATAAATTAAATTAAGTATCTTATTTATTTTTAAATAAATAAATAAGAATAGAGATTCTTTTTGGTATAAAAATCTTAAATGTACAATTTTAGTAATAGCTTTTACAATTTTTTCAAAAAATACGCACGGCAAAAGGGATTCTCTTTCCCTGTACTTAAGTAGTATTTTGCTCCGATAGTGTCATGTTCTTCGGAAGGGTAAACTTCATTTTCAGTCTGATTGTTCTTATATGTTATCAGTCCTGGCGAACTGTCTGAATGGAATCTAGAAAATAATCATTCGAAAATTGAATTATCGCTTATTGTGTCTATGCTAACAACAGTTGTTCTACTACGTACCCCATTATTGCACAACCATGTCCACAATGGAAACATTTTCCTGACAAAAAGTGTTGGTACGACGGACATTGATGTCCTGAAAACAAAGAAGAAAATACAATTAAATAAAATGCATTGCATTCTTCAATAAAGATCTGTAATAGAGCTACGTGCATAACTAGTGGCGACCTCTAACGATCATGACTTACCAATATACGGACATTTCCCATTGATAGACTCTGTGAAGAGTTTTATAGCTCTCACATGGTTGCATGCTACTAAAACTCTGGAGGCCTCTTCTAAGCCCTGTTTCACGAGCGTCAGGGGCACTAAGGGCCCCTCGGTCAGGTCACAACCAGGCTGTTCCTTCCCGTTGTTGGGATAAAAGTCTAAATGTCCCACTGGTTGTGACATCCCATATCCTGCCATAAACACAAAATCTGTCGCACGTGAAATAACCACGTCGTTCATTAGTCGGAATGCGATATATACCATAAATAATATAACATGAATGATTGAGCTAGCTGAAGCGTATGTTACACTATTTACATATAAATATATATAGGTGAGTTAGTAAGTTATGATTTGTAGCAACAAAGCTTACACATTTTGTTATTTAGGTCAAAACGAAAGGTGCTGGATGGTTTATAAAGAAGCATAGTTCGTGCATATTTTGATTGTTCGTATTATTACCTAATAGGAAGATGCTTTTTCCGTCGGTATGTATAACGTCGACAAATGAAGCATCGGTCGGGTCAAGCCTGACTTGCGTGGGCATTCCTTGGAAATAGGGTTCCGCGGGGTCAAGACCTGTAATTCTCCCTAAGCCCTATGAAAATAAAAGCTATATCAAATACAGAAAAGCGTGAATTCTTTCCTCTTTAGAGATATGCAGGGGTTTCATGTATTTCAGTCAAAGAAGCACTTACCTGTATCCTTTCGCCGGCGTAACCAGCTGTATGGGCTCCGAGAGAGTGACCGATAATATGAACGTCTTGTGGATTTAGACCATGATCTTTCTGTAATAAAATAGCAGTCGTTATGTTACTATGTGACAAATGTATATTATCTATCTATTTATATATGATTGCTCTTTGGCGCACCGCAGGATAAGAAAGCCGTGACTTATTTTGCTTCACTTCAATAAGCTGGTCATTACAATGTTTCGTGCCTTTAACACAGACGCAGAGTCGCATCTTCTAACGAGGATGTGTAAATAGCTAAAGTGCCCATCCTTTACCAGACCAGAATAGATTAAATGTTCTTATGTTACCTGAAGAGTGTTGATGAAATGAGCGACCTCAAGTCCAACCAGCCTGGTGTTGGCGGTGGCCTGCGTGTAGAGAGGCAGGCTGCCCCCGGCCCAGTCCACCACCACCACGTTGTAGTCGTCCGCTTTCACCAGCTCGTCTTTCATCTCACTCACCTGAAATTTAGAGTAAAATATAAATCAAAGCGGTGCCCGCGACTCCGACCGCGTAAAACGTTGTGTTATTTGTATGGGGGCCACGTCTTATCATAACTGGAGCAAGAATTAAAATAGCCTATCCTGTGTCCCAGATCCCTAAATGATTATCTACTAAATTTCTTCAAATTCGGATCATTGGTATGGTGTTATGACGGAACAAAAATCTAAAATTCGTCAAATTAGTATTCGTTTCATATACTTACTTATTGAAAACCTTCCTATAAACAAGATATCCCTGGATAACAAACAAAATTACACCATGACCGACCTTTACATATTTATTATTATTAAAATAGATGATGATGATGAAACGTTGTTAAAATGAAGTCTTGTTTACTTACCCAATTAGAAAGAGGTGTATCAATAAATCCATGAATAATCAACTTCGTCAGCTTCTTTGGACTGAAGTTGGATTTAACAATGGTCTTGTTGACGTTCACGTTAAGAATCTGCCCATCTGTGGGATTCTTTTTAGAGTACAAAATAAATCTGGAAAGAAAAAAAATATTACGTAATAATAAACAGCGTTCTATTAATATACATAAAAATATGTATATATACTGGATAATTCATACAGCAACAATATACCCGAGGTAAGATCGAAGCCTGTCTTACATACCGATATAGAAGGATAGTAATAATAGTTTACATTAGGAACTTAGAAATATGAACACGGAACAACTATCTAATATCTATGTATGGATCGGGAAACTGTTTGAAATGTTACGATTAATGAATAAATTAGCAATATGTAGATACTAATGCATGGTGCATAACCTTTTTTAAATGCGATTATTTATTTGATTTAAAAAAACTCTTTAATCAAAAGGGTCACATTAGATGAAGCCATTGATGTATATGCATTTAGGTCGATGGATGCAACCCGAAAAACCTGTCTTACATTGGACAAAGGAGACTATGTTGTTTTAGTGGAATAAAGGGATAGCCTATAAAAGGTGAAAGCGGTTGGCTCGCGGTGGATGCAGGTCGCGTCCGATCGTAATAACTGGAAATCATATAGGGAGGCCTATGTCCAGCAGTGGACGTCCAATGCCTGAAATGATGATGACAAAAGGTAACCACTTATTAAAAGTCCTCCTTCAATATTTTTGTATCTTATCATCTGAGGTTGACTGTAATTTAAAAATGGTATGTAAAAATATTATGTAGTAATTAAATCTATTATAAAGCTGAATACCTAGTTTGTTTGTTTGAACGCGCTAGTCTCAGGAACAGCTAGTCCGATTAAAAAATTATTTCAGTGATGGAAAGTAGGTAAGTACATTTATCGAGGAAGGCTATATTCTATATATAAACGATATGTGTAGGAAACGTAAAACAATGCATCCGAACTGTCGGCGGTCGTCTAGTGTTAAATAAAATATATTAAATGGAATGCAACTTTAAATAATCTATACTAATATTATAATTATAAAGCGGAAGAGTTTGATTGTTTGTTTGTTTGTTTGTTTGAACGCGCTAATCTCAGGAACCGCTGGTCCGATTTAAAAAATTCTTTCAGTGTTGGATAGTCCATTTATCGAGGAAGGTTATAGGCTATATTACATTTTCAAAAAAATTAGGGAACCGTACGGAAAAACCAAATATGTAACCCAAGATGTAAAAAAAAATCCTTATATCGCATGCGCTGCGAATAGTATACATTTTAGAAATATACAATGTACTACAATTTTGTAGAAAACATTAATACCTACAAAAAATGTCGCGACAGCATATATCTAACTATTATAGTTATGTCACAATAAGTGTTTTAATTTTCAATATAATTAATTTAAATGCCGCCGCTAGGAAAAGCTCTATATTTGTATTTTAAAATAAAACATTATCAAAATAAATTACATTGTAATTAGGAATATTTCAATATCTCTATAAAACTTTTTAAATGATTCAATTCGGACATTCCATTCGAAAGATATCAGAGTTTAAAAATGTAAGTACCGAAATAAACCAGCCCGTTCGGTAAGGTATCATGCTTTGTACGGGGACTCCGTCAGTACCTACTAAAATAAAGTCTTTAAACGAAAGTAGGTATATGGCTATCGTCTAAGATTGATTCACTTTTATGATAGTAAAAAAAGTGGCCAAGTGCGAGTCGGACTCGCCCATGTAGGCTTCCGCAGCAATTATTTATGTATATGTATGAGTTTATGACTTCGTTCAAACCAATTTTCGTTGGTAGTAATCTATACTAATATTATAAAGCTGAAGAGTTTGATTGTTTGTTTGTTTGAACGCGCTAATCTCAGGAACCGCTGGTCCGATTTAAAAAATTCTTTCAGTGTTGGATAGTCCATTTATCGAGGAAGGTTATAGGCTATTTTTTATAAAAACTATACGAGATAACTTAAAGAAACGCAAGCGAAGCTGTCGGCAGGTCAGCTAGTTACATATAATATCCTTAATGGACGTTCCCGTAGAAACGCAAACAAAACCGTGGTGAAATGCTAGTTACAAAATCTATGTACCTGGTGTTGATAACGATTCTTGGCAACGGGAAGACATTGAAGGGTCGGTGGATGAGGTGGTACCAGCTTCTGGTGATGTTTAGGCAGCCGAGTTCGTCGTAGCATCTTGTCTCGTTTTCAACTGGAATTAAACAAATACCAGACTTTTGAAACTGATCTAAAAATAATGGTTTTGACTTGAAAATCGTTTTTCTTTTGCGTATTTTTATACACTTTTCATTGTACGCGTGCGCGCAATATATAATTTCATTGTTCTACTGAAAGGAAAAAATATTTCCCAGATACATTTCGAGAAAAAAAATCACCTCTATAGATCTCAATGAACCCATTACCATCATCACCATGTCACAACGCGGTAGGTGAGTTTTTCTTTGAAACTTACGCTTAAATTACCATTAACTTTGTTTTTAATTAGAAACTGTTGCGAACAACAAGACAATGGAGTCTAAGAAATGCTAAACTTTCACATGCATTTGTTTGCACGTTCCGATTGTTGACATGTTAAATGTCACCTCAGTTCGTCTTGAGAGTTGACATTGCAGAATCATGTTTTTCTATTTTTAGTTGACACTCAAATAAACTCAAACTATCCTCATACAATTTGTTCTAAATTTAAAAAAATCCACGAAACAGATGTCGAAGATTTTAAGAACGGTTGAATTAATAACTGTTTATTAAGTTATTCTAGGTAATCTTGTTATCTCCGAAGTTAATTGCGAATCATATATAGTCCCGCGGATAAAACCGCTAGTAAAAATTAATAAAGGATTTAACTAAATCGTAGATTTTTTAAAATCTATTTAACCTGAAATATAATCTGAACCAACACGCACCTGGCCTGCGTGGTTAATTAAGGCTTCTCTCATCAAGAATTCCCTGAGTCCCAGCAGTGTGAACGTAAGTAGGGCTATTGATGATAATCTAACACTCAGGTTGTGGAATGATCTTCCTTCCAAGGTTTTCCCAAGGTATTCTGAGGCATTTAAAGGGTTCGGCAGCACACAGGTAACATCTCTGATGCGTCAGGCGTCCATAGGCTGCGGTAACCGCTCTCCACCAAGTGGGCCGCATGCTTGTCTGCCAACTTGGTAGTATAAATAATCTGAACGTACATGGGAGCCACGGTATGTTGACTTCGATGCGGTCGGAGCGGGCCCAGTTGAAGGGGTCGAGGATGCCGGCGAACGCGGGCTGCAGTCCCAGCAGGATGCACCATAACATCACGCGGAGCCCGCCGTCAGCCAGGTGCAGCCGCCACATTCCCTGCAACAACAAATCAATAACTTAAATAAAGATGTAGTAGTCAGATATTTATGCCGACGTGAAACCATCAGATTTTTATGCACGTTGGTTTCATCCACGTTTCATCACATATTTTTGCTGGCAATCAGTGTCATATATTTTTGCGCCGCAGTTCATGGTCAGATATTTATGTAACTGTTCAAAGTACTATACAAAACAAATACACTCTATTTTCCACTCACACGTCATTGGGTACTACAGTACTCAAAGGCTCGCCCGCACACTCGACTTTAATTCCGAAGGTCGTGGGTTCAAACCCCGCCGCGCACCTCTGGATTTTTATTCTTGGAAATTTATGTGCGCTTTGAAAACTCGTGCTCTAATCGTTAATAGGGGTGATGATGATGATGAGTATATTATTTATAGAATAACAAACTCTGTAACCTTAAAAAAAACCGGCATTTAAGGTTACTGTTTTTTTAAGTCTAACTAAGGCCTAGCCCAGACGACTTTTTGGAGGGCAGCTGGAATTGAGAACGATTATAATTATTGGTAAACATTCAGATTGAAATTCTTATTTAATTTGGCCTTAAGGCTACGTGATGTCATAACAATTTAGAGAAATATTTTATAATTAATGCAATATTTTTACTTACGTACCTTACCTAAGAAATTGCCCGCCAACAAATAACTTTTATAAGATAAGATAAGATAATTCTATATTACACACACCTATACAAAATATTTACATAAAAACTTAAAAACTACAAAAACTTATGCGTAATGGGCGTTCTTATTGCTTAAAGCAATTTCTTCCAGACAACCTGATGATGGAAAGAAAAACTGCAGAATGTAACTGGACGGTGGTGTTAGAATTAGAATTAATATATTTTATAAGGTAACTAATAGGCAAGTTTTGTTTAAAAACTTGATTTATGTTCACTAAATAATTATTTTTTCTTTTAACAAACCACAACATTTCTGAACAATTATAATAAATATAATTATAACACAAATAACCGGTTACTTGACAAAACGTTGATATTTTTTAGCTGAATATAGCTAAATCGCCAAAAAATATTGTAAAACATGTGTTAAGTTGAGCTGCCAAACCTAAGTCCTACAAATTTTTTTTTTTTTTTTACAATTCAAGGTAATAACTCGTTAGCCTTTACGGATATGTAATTATTTTATAGGTTACTTGATTTTGATACTCCAATCGTACTCCCTTTTGAAATTCCTTTGGTTCTTCTTTTGTTTATAGTAATTTTTTATTGTTTTTGTCAGCAAAAATTATTTATATTTCTACTTCAATAAAGACGTAACATATAACGAGTATGGTGAGATGTAAGATACTACGTAATTATTTAATTGTTTTAGTTGATTATAAGTAGAGTAGGTACAAAGTTTAAAAGAAGAAAAGGGGCATAGTCACTTTCATCACAACTCAAAAAAGGTAAAATAATTGTGTATGGGCGACCTTAAGAGAATTCTATTGTAAGTACCTAATTCATTAAAGTCTAGCTTAATATTTTGAAATAGTTGGATCACTTCATGTCCTTTAACTCTTTAGGCATGTAGAACTTTTGCCATGCTTGGAACACGTCTGGTCAAGGCACTTCGATTT
This sequence comes from Chloroclystis v-ata, assembly GCA_963691955.1. Taxonomy (NCBI): domain Eukaryota; kingdom Metazoa; phylum Arthropoda; class Insecta; order Lepidoptera; family Geometridae; genus Chloroclystis; species Chloroclystis v-ata. The sequence continues at coordinate 6,197,648 of OY829906.1, read as the reverse complement.
GGTCACTAAGGTCCATTACGAAAGTACCAATACGTCGATTCTCAGCACGTGGTCGCTGGCTATAATCGCATTGTAATTTGACTCGTGGGATATGATTGACTGCAAACTACTAACCTGATAGAATACACTTGATATCTCACAGCCCACATGAAGGCACGTGTCTCCTCAATTGCATCCTTTAGTCTTGGGAGATTTGGTATAACACGCTTATCAGGCGGGTTGGTGATGACGACTTAACTAAATAAGCTTATCATAAATTAAATTCTAGCTAAGCTAAGGAGCAACACTTTTATCTAAGTCGAAATAATGCTTTGCAATGTATTTTAATTTGTCACTTTGGTTTTGAAGCACTTATCAATACAGCCTTAAAAGGACAGTGTTACAGAACTGAAGCGGATAAAAAAATAATTACAAAATATGTTTCGTAATCATAGAATCACGAGCATAGGAACAAAAACTAGTTCGTAAACCGATCGATTTGATGGGACAGTCAGACAGTTTACTTTCACTCGTCATCCGATCCGATATATATAAATTTTTGATTACCGTCTTAATTTCAAGTAGACGGCCGGTTTAATGATTTTGTTGATATACGAACTGGTTACGAGACAGGTTTGATTAAACTAATGGGTTCCGTATTTCCGACCTATAAAATAAAAAAAAATTAAACAATACAGCTTAACCAAAACTTTATATGAAATAATAAGAAGATGAAAACATGACACTAAAACATACACATTAGTACTCTACCTACATGTATAACTGTGTCTATAAGAATTATTACTTATTCTTTTAAATATTGATTATGCGATTTTTTTGCTTATTCTCATAAAAGGAAAAATCGAAATATATAAAGAGAGATCAATCTTTTGAACCAGTTCTGAAATTAGTTTCCTCTAAGCTTTACAGAACCAAAATACTGGTTTACTACAAGCTGTTACAAAAAACACGAGGAAGTGTGAATGATACGGAAATGCAACGATGATGCAACCTCATTGTACTTAAACGTGCTAACATTCTGATATAACTCGAATTAACAACAAATAAATAAATGTCGAACGGATTATCTAATCTAAGCGAAGTGGCAGAAGGCAGGCCTATGTATTTCTATCATTTATTTAATTTGTAAAAATCTGAATATTTAATATGAAAAGGGACAAAAGTGTTACCAAATGGCTGGTGCCACAGTGCTGCATATATTCTGTTAGTTTAAACTTGCCTTAACACGTGACCACGTTTAGATACGTTTAGTCGTAAGTAGAACCATAACGATATCACAATTAATAAAATAGATGCAATCAAACACCGATTGTAGATCATCTGTTTATGGGAAAAATAATTAAATTAAACTATTGGAAAGATTTCAATAAACAAATTCGCATAAGCAGAAAAATTTCTTTTCAAGTTGATCGAAATCGCTGAGTTGACCACCACTTTAACTTAGTTAAGTATTACGTAAAGGCCGCGTTCAAACAAAGCCTTGCGAAATGATTCTAACTGCTTAACTGGCGTCAATACCGATTGCACCAGAATAATTAAAATTAGAAATATTACGCTTATGGTAATTACTAGAACTTAGTATATTAACACCAAGGTTGGATTGTGTTGTGTTAAATAATAACAGGTTAACTATTCGAGTTGGCAAACCCAGATCTCAGTGAAAAATGTTTTAATTTGCTACAATGTACCTACTTGTAAATCAAACGAACTATGTGAAGTCCGATGGCAATTATGTGTGTGGCTTAATTCAATGCAATTAACCATTAAGTCATAATACAGTAACTACCTATTGAAAATCAGTAAAACCTAATTGATAACAAATACCTAATTGATTTTGAATAAGCGAGCGATGCTGTGGCGGGCCTCTAGTGTTAAAAAATCCTAAGACTTCAAAATTTCCTGGCTATCTGATTTGTAAAATATCTTCGGAACTTGAATGGAAAAATGGAGTACGTCTACGTCCAACAGTGGACGTTCAACATCGAAATGATGTTGATGTAAGCTATCGTTCACGAGGAGCGTTGAACTTTTGTTTCTAAACTATTACCACGAGCACAAGGTCGTTAGATCGACCACATTGTGTCAGAGTCAGCTGACCTCAAGTTGAATCGATTTATTGAAATTATGAGCGCAACGCGTTACTTCACAGAAAATTTTATCGTTTATTGACACCGAGAACATTCTGAAGATTTCGGCTCAAGGTTGTTTGGTGATTTTAATGTATTTGCGAGATCTACGTTGCCTCAGCTGGTGGGTTTTGCGGAAGATCCACTGAAAGGCCAATACACATAGATTTAACTTTTTGTATACCTATAGGTATAGTGTATTTACTGTGAGTAAACCTTTCTTAATAAAAAAATAAAGTGGATGCTTTGAAGTAAGGACACGGGATTGCGTATATTGGGAAAGGTCTGGCCATGAGGCTTTTACCTGGCGAATGTTGTTTTTGTCTTAATAACCGGAAATATATCGGAAACCATCGAATCGTCTATAGAGATTCGTCTAGATTCCTACTGATATTAGATGAGTTAATAAATTCAACCAAAACCATGGGACACTCATTAAGTGCCCAATAGTAGGTAACGACTAATGTTTAAATTTATTAAACATTGGGTCTAGTCTCAGATTAGAATGGCGTAAAGAGCGACTGAAAACAACCAGATGTTACTCTACAGGTAATTGGAATGGAAGAGGCCAAATGACAGATAAATGCTAGCCGCATCAAATAGAAATAACTGCATGTAAGTCTTTAAGGGAGGCCTAAGTCTAGCTGTGGACGTCAGGCGGCTAAAATGGTGATGAATTAAGTTTTTAAAAGTTGTGTTGAAAATAAATGTTTGTCACCATAACAAACTACACAAGACTCGGTAATATGTTGAACACAAGTTATGTAAGAATGAATTATGGAGACACTAATGTTCGAGTTTACATAACATTTTGAACAATAAAATAGGCATTTCAAGTTGACCTTGACATGGTACACTTCCAAGTATTATGTGGATGCCAAAAACAGATCAAATATTAGTTAACGCTCGTAGTTGTACTAAGGTATTGATTTTTAAAAGGTCATTTATAAAACATACACAATTTGGGTAGTTGGGACTAGCCAATAAAGTTTGATGGTAAGTTTCTGTATTTCAGGATACGTAAATAGGGGTGATAATGTACCACCAAGTCCTAATTTTGTATGGCAAAACAAAGTTTGCAGGGTCTGCTAGTAATCTAAGAGTATGTTCTATTCTAATTATTCTATAATAGTTTCAAGGAGAGGATTCACTATTTTTAGATTTAAATAGGTTACCCAATCTACTGCCTAAATGAGAGGATAATCGCTGTAATAGCAAGTGGTTTTGGAGTAAAAAGCGTCATTATTTTAATATTGGTAGTTGAAAGAATTATATAGTCATTTTAGTTTTTGTTGTTTTAAATAATACCGCCATTAATTTAATTGGTTCTGAAAATAACCCAGAAGTCACTTTCAGTCATGTTATTTTATTAATCTGTGTGTTTCAAGAGGATAAAATTTATCATGAATGTTTGGAACACCTAAAAATGAATTCTGAAAAGTACCTAATATCTACACACAAAAAAATGTTGTTTTTTATATTTAAGTTATTAATGACTAGAATTATTGTCCTTAGGTACTCTTCCCATTCGTCCTAATTAGTCCATAGTCTAGGTTGATGAACGCAATAATTAAAATCCAATTCATTCATCGAATGATTCATTCCAAGTCCAAGAATGACCGCCTGGAATACTAAATCGTTTTTATTACGCTTCAACTGTATATTTTTTTTGTTTCGTAGCTCTACTAGGAAGGAACTTTGAATGCAGGTGTCATATGTCCAATTGGTAATTAATGATTACAGCACTTCGTCGATAACTACCTATGTTCTTAAGCATTAAGGAAATAGCATGATAGGAATCGTAATAATAGTGTATGCCTAGACTATTAAGTTATTTCTACCTGTTGATTTTAAGCGTCATCAAAGTAAATACATGACATCAGTATTAGTCTATACGACTTACACTGATGTCATGTACTTTTTACTATTTGCCAAGTCAAACTTGGCAAAATATTGTATTTTGTTTCAAACTATGTTTGGAAATCTGTAACGTTGAATTTAAAACAATAAAAATAACTACTAATACAATAATGAAAATTATACATTTGATTCATAACTAGGTAATTACCAAAAATTTGTTTCAACAATTTTAGAAGAATATTTGTTAAAAAAATTATATGTTCCTACAAAAGATTTCAACGCGCTTCTCTCAGTATAAAATAAAGTATCATAATTTTATTTAAAGAGCTTGAAGAATTGAATTCAAAGAATCGAGTCCAGATTGATTGATGATAAATGAATCCAAAGTAAAACATCATGCAATCTGAAAGACACTAGATACTTTCTCCTGCACTTGTCAACGCGGTCACTGTCACTTTTATACCACTATACCTAGGTACATATAGCAAACCGGTACATTTCCAATCAGTTCTCAGAACTCATTATAATATGCTTTAATTGCAAAACGGTATCCCGTATTTGAAGACTATTGAGAGTAAATTAGCTTCACCCCCATTAGATTCACATGTTATAGTTTTGATATTTTAGCAATCACTTTTAAAAAGCACAAGAACGTATCTTTAGGGGAAATTAAGAACATGAACTAATTTGGCGGTATAAATATTAAGTTAAGCTTTCACTTCAGTAAGTTTTTTGATTGTTAAAATGCCGCAAAACCTGTTGGTATACTTGGAGTGAGAACCATGTTCAACACATATGCATATATCTTGTATATGCATGTATAGATATATCTATAAATAGACAAATATACTTGTATTTTGTCTGAATATAAAGCAATCCTCGAAACTACACATAGTGTAATTTTTATATTATTCTAGTTATAACAACATTGTAATTTGGCTTCTTAATATAATTCAATATCAACAATCATTGCTTCGTCGAAGGTCAATAGACTGTGACCTAAACTAGCGGATTAGAATTGCAAATCAGTTGTTGATTTAGGATAAGAGTCAAGAGTGTCAACATTTCGGCAAGCAGGGTGCGCCTGTTTGAACGCTTTATATAGCAATATGCACTGCCAAATTACTTTAATTATCGAGTAAGAATTTATCATCTATACTTATATTATAAAGCGGAAGAGTTTGATTGTTTGTTTGATTGTTTGTTTGTTTGTTTGTTTGTTTGAACGCGCTAATCTCAGGAACCGCTGGTCCGATTTAAAAAATTCTTTCAGTGTTTGATAGTCCATTTATCGAGGAAGGTTATAGGCTATATTACATTTAAAAAAAAGTTAGGGATCCGTACGGAAAACTCAAATATGTAACCCAAGATGTAAAAAAAATCCTTATATCGCATGCGCTGCGAAAAGTATTCATTTTAGAAATTTACAATGTACTACAATTTTGTAGAACACATTAATATCTACAAAAAATGTCGCGACAGCATATATCTAACTATTATAGTTATGTCACAATAAGTGTTTTAATTTTCAATATAATTAATTTTAATGCCGCCGCTAGGAAAAGCTCTATATTTGTATTTTCAAATAAAACATTATCAAAATAAATTACGTGTTAATTACGAATATTTTAATATCTCTAAAAAACTTTTTAAATTATTCAATTCGGACATTCCATTCGAAAGATATCAGAGTTTAAAAATGTAAGTACCGAAATAAACCAGCCCTTTCGGTAAGGCATCATGCTTTGGTACGGGCACTCAGTCAGTACCTACTAAAATAAAGTCTTTAAACGAAAGTAGGTTCGTTTAAGATTGATTCACTTTTATGATAGTAAAAGTATATAACCAGAGACTTTTTACCTCGGAAAATTAAATGCTTCAGCCGCGGGAAAATTCGATTTTGAGAAATTTAGTATGGAGGTAGTTGCAAATAAAAGTATATGGCGAGAGACTTTTTACGGCGGAAAATTAAATGCTTACGCGGGAAAATTCGATTTGGATGAAATTTAGTATGGAGATAGTTGCAAATAAAAGTATATGGCGAGACGAAGTTCGCGGGGGCAGCTAGTTTATATATAAAGTGCTAAAAAACATGGACCTGCCTTTTTATGAACTTTGTAGCCCAGTTGAATTCTGTATAAGAAACGGGACGCTACCTAAACTTTTAAACCTATCGTGGTTTTTTAATATAAAACATTGAAAATGTCGGTTTTTATTTACCTATAAATTTCATACTTGTCCAAGTGTACTTGTACTACAAGTGCGAGACTACACAGAAAAACCAAATAGTTGAATTTCCTTATGTTGATTTATTTTGTATTGAATCAACAAAAAATTACGTTATGACAACCAAACCATCACATTTGACTTTACAAAAAAAAAATTGTTGAAATTAAATAGTTGTTTCAACTCACTAAAATAGGTTAATTTAACATAAATTTGTAAGTAAAATCACAAAGAGGTAAATTTAACTGTTCATTTAGTAGTATCAACATAATTGTAAAGTAGAATCAACAAAACAACTTGGTCATAATAACAAAATTAAATTAACTTTTTGCTAAAATTTTAAAACAACTAATAGGATTGTTGAAATAACAATATTGCAAGAGTTGAATCAGCAAAATAACTTAGTTAAATGTACAAAATGTATTCAAATATTTGCAGAACATTTTAAACAACTGTACGAATTAGTTACTCTAACATGTGTAAATCGTTGTTATAACCTAACGTTAAATTGCATAGTAATATCAACATAATTGTAATGTAGAATCAACAAAACAAACTAAGTCAAGATAACCAAATTTATTTAACTTTTTGCTAAAAATTTAAAACTACTAATAGTTATGTTAAAATAACAATATTGCAAGAGTTGAATCAGCAAAATAACTTAGTTAAATGTACAAAATTTATTCAACTATTTGCAGAACATTTTATACAACTTTACGAATTAGTTACTATAACAAGTGTAAATAGTTGTTTTAACCTAACGTTAAATTGCATAGTAATATCAACATAATTGTAATGTAGAATCAACAAAACAAACTTAGTCAAGATAACCAAGTTTATTTAACTTTTTGCTAAAATTTAAAACAACTAATAGTTATGTTAAAATAACAATATTGCAAGAGTCGAATCAGCAAAATAACTTAGTTAAATGTACAAAATTTATTCAACTATTTGCAGAACATTTTATACAACTTTACGAATTAGTTACTATAACAAGTGTAAATAGTTGTTTTAACCTAAGGTTAAATTGCATAGTAATATCAACATAATTGTAATGTAGAATCAACAAAACAAACTTAGTCAAGATAACCAAGTTTATTTAACTTTTTGCTAAAATTTAAAACAACTAATAGTTATGTTAAAATAACAATATTGCAAGAGTTGAATCAGCAAAATAACTTAGTTAAATGTACAAAATTTATTCAACTATTTGCAGAACATTTTATACAACTTTACGAATTAGTTACTATAACAAGTGTAAATAGTTGTTATAACCTAACGTTAAATTGCATAGTAATAGCAACATAATTGTAATGTAGAATCAACAAAACAAACTTAGTCAAGATAACCAAGTTTATTTAACTTTTTGCTAAAATTTAAAACAACTAATAGTTATGTTAAAATAACAATATTGCAAGAGCTGAATCAGCAAAATAACTTAGTTAAATGTACAAAATTTATTCAACTATTTGCAGAACATTTTATACAACTTTACGAATTAGTTACTATAACAAGTGTAAATAGTTGTTATAACCTAACGTTAAATTGCATAGTAATATCAACATAATTGTAATGTAGAATCAACAAAACAAACTTAGTCAAGATAACCAAGTTTATTTAACTTTTTGCTAAAATTTAAAACAACTAATAGTTATGTTAAAATAACAATATTGCAAGAGCTGAATCAGCAAAATAACTTAGTTAAATGTACAAAATTTATTCAACTATTTGCAGAATATTTTAAACAACTTTAATAATCAGTAATAATCATTTTATTGTCTGTAAATCAATGTATAGTACATACAGTAAGGTGGTAGGACACAGATTGAACAATAGATTTTGCTGTTAGAGCATACAAACATTATTACAGTCGGATTACATAAATTGAATAGTGATACATTGAAATATATACTTATTTAAGTTATTAAAGTCAGATTAAGGTTAAGAACAAAATGTCAAGTTTATTTAGATACAATTTAAAATGTCAAATAATTTCAATTTTACGGTCATTACAAAAATCTTTAATGGAGTAATATCCTTTTCTTAACAAAATGTAGTTATGTCGTATCTTAAATTCATTTATAGACAGCTCACGAACAGATTTTGGAATGCTATTGTAAATTTCGGTCACCATGCCAAATAAACTTTTACGGAATAGACGGGTCCTGCATGAATGGTGCTTTAATTTACCCTCCATGCGACTTCCAGGTGGAAACCAATCAAATTGATCTCTATTGCTTTGTACAAAGACAGCTACTTCATAAATAATATAGAGATGGAAATGTTAGAAGCTTTAGCTTGATAAAATAGTCCTTACAGGAGTCCCGCCTTCTAATACCGCATATTGCTCTTATACATCGTTTTGTGCCCTAAATACTATTAGTTTGTCAGTTGCGTATCCCCAAAATATAACTCCATATCTCATAACTGTACGAATTAGTAACTATAACAAGTGTAAATAGTTGTTAAAATAACCCAACGTTAAATTGCATAGTAATATCAACATAATTGTTAAGAAGAATCAACAAAACAAACTTAGTCAAAATAACAAAATTAATTTAACTTTTTGCTAAAAATTTAAAACAACTAATAGTAATGTTGAAATAACAATATTGCAAGAGTTGAATAAGCAAAATAACTTAGTTAAATTTACAAAATTTATTCAACTATTTGAAGAATATTTTAAACAACTGTACGAATTAGTTACTATAACAAGTGTAAATAGTTGTATATTAAATTTCGACCATAGTCTAGTTCAGTCAGTAACCGACGCGAGGTGAAATCGCACGCGCATTCGTTATATTTATTGTGTTTGTAGAATTATTATAATACAGTGCGCTTTGGTGAATTCCTTCTAATAATATGGACGAGGACGACTTCAGTGACGCAGGTGAGGCTTTGTTGCCTGTTTATCTGCGGGAATGGGGATTATCAGAAGAGACAATTAAATATTTTTTGTGGTAAGTAACATAAGTGTTGTTTTATAATATAAACCTAATCCTAATCTAACCTCGATATATAAATGTGTAAGGTACCTACAAAGCTCTAGGTATTCTGTTATTAATGGAGTTAACTAAATTGTAACTTAGTTCGATAAAATTATTTTGGGGTAGCGTCTGCCTAAGGCGCTTATTTTTTGTGTTTTAATAATATAAACTAACTAGTGGGTCGTGAGTGTGCGAGCTGCAAGCAGCTCGCATGTTGTCCCAAGTAGGGGGGGTTTTGGTACCTACAAGTTTTTTTTGGTGGAAATCGATAATCAAGACGAAATTAAGATAAGAAGAGGGTATTCAGGAGGGCCTGTGGGCGTGGGGTCACAGCACGGCTCGCTTCGCTCGCCGTGCTGTTCCCCGTGGTCGTGGTGCCACACACGCAGCAAGGCTCGCTTCGCTCGCCTTGCTGCGTGGCGTGTGTCGTATTGCGGTTCGCTTCGCTCACCGCAATCCGACCCACGCGCGCCACCATCAAATTCGTAATCCTCACCCCCATATTAGTCGGAAACGATACCCATATCAGTACACCACGGGCATCAGCACGGCTCGCTTCGCTCGCCGAGCTGATGCCCGTGGTCGCATTGCGGTTCGCTTCGCTCACCGCAATACGACCCCGGTCGTGCTGCCATACCCGCACACGCAGCAAGGCTCGCTTCGCTCACCTTGCTGCGTGGCGTGTGTCGGGTTGCGGTTCGCTTCGCTCACCGCAATCCGACCCACGCGCGCCGTCATCAAATTCGTAATCCTCACCCCCATATTAGTCGGAAACGACACCCATGTCGAATTTTTGGGACAAGGGGGACAAGGGGGACATTCTGGGGGTCACAGCACTTCCCCGTAGTCGCATCGCGGCTCGCTTCGCTCGCCGCAATGCTCCACCCGATAAATAAATCAGTTTTTTCATTAAAAAGGGGGTCTAGGGGGGCGAGGGGGACAAACTTTTTTTACCATTCAAAACTATCTATCCTCCTCTACACGACTGTGAAAAAAATTTTCCTCTAGGTCTTACCGTTTAGAAGATACCGTAGGGGAGGGGGAGGGGGAGGGGGAAATTTGAAAAAGTCGGAATTTTCCCCAACTCACCTGGTGTTCCCCTCAACGATTCTGCAAAAAAATATATACCTTCCCATCCACCAACAGGGAGAACAATTATGTCAATGAGTGAGTGAGTGAGTGAGTCAGTGGTAATTTAGCTTTATATAATATAACTAGTGGGTCGTGAGTGTGCGAGCTGCAAGCAGCTCGCATGTTGTCCCAAGTAGGGGGGGTTTTGGTACCTACAAGTTTTTTTTGGTGGAAATCGATAATCAAGAGTAATAGATAACTGCGATGGAAATCGACATTCATGTCAATTTGTGATTGGGGAGGGTATTCAGGGGGGTCTTTTCGTGGTCGTGGTGGTCGTGGTGCCACACACGCAGCAAGGCTCGCTTCACTCGCCTTGCTGCGTGGCGTGTGTCGTATTGCGGTTCGCTTCGCTCACCGCAATCCGACCCACGCTCGCCGTCATCAAATTCGTAATACTCACCCCCATATTAGTCGGAAACGATACCCATATCAGTACACCACGGGCATCAGCACGGCTCGCTTCGCTCGCCGAGCTGATGCCCGTGGTCACATTGCGGTTCGCTTCGCTCACCGCAATATGACCCCGGTCGTGCTGCCATACACGCACACACAGCAAGGCTCGCTTCGCTCGCCTTGCTGCGTGGCGTGTGTCGCATTGCGGTTCGCTTCGCTCACCGCAATCCGACCCACGCGCGCCGTCATCAAATTCGTAATCCTCACCCCCATATTAGTCGGAAACGATACCCATGTCAAATTTATTGAGGGGGGCCAAGGGGGCCAAGGGGGGATTCCGGGGGTCACAGCACGGCTCGCTTCGCTCGCCGCGCTGTTCCCCGCGGTCGCATCGCGACTCGCTTCGCTCGCCGCAATGCTCCACCCTTAAAATATTCGTCAAAAATAGGCCAATTTTCGGTTTTTTCTTAAAAAAGGGGGTCTAGGGAGGCGAGGGGGTCAAACTTTTTTTGCTATTCAAAACTATCTATCTTTCTCTACATGACTGTGAAAAAAAAATTCATCCAAGTCTCACTGTTTGGGAGATACCAAAAGGGGGGGTGAAATTTTGGGTAAAAGGGGGGGTAATTTTTTTTTCTTCCAACTCGAGAAGAAACCCTCTATACGACCCTGCCATCGAAAACCCCATAAAAGGACGATTTCTGGAAGCACACTCGAGAGGGGGAGTTTTTTTGGGGGGGAGGGGGGGATGAAAAAATTTTTTTCGCAATCGTTTACCCCCCTCTATATGACCCCGAAAAAATTTTTAGTCAAGGTGCTACCGTTATGAAGATACCATAGGGGAGGGGGAGGGGGAGGGGGAAATTTGAAAAAGTCGGAATTTTCCCCCACTCACCCGAACCCCCTGTATACGATTCTGCAAAAAAATATATACCTTCCCAACCACCAACAGGGAGAACAATTATGTCAATGAGTCAGTCAGTGAGTCAGTGGTAATTTAGCTTTATATAATATAAACTAGTGGGTCGTGAGTGTGCGAGCTGCAAGCAGCTCGCATGTATTCTAAAATTGGGGGGGGTTTTGGTACCTACAAGTTTTTTTTGGTGGAAATCGATAATCAAGACATATTGGAAACTGCGATGGAAATCTACATTCATGTCAATTTGTGATGGGGGAGGGTATTCAGGGGGGCGGGGGGTCACAGCACGGCTCGCTTCGCTCGCCGTGCTGTTCCCCGTGGTCGTGGTGCCACACACGCAGCAAGGCTCGCTTCGCTCGCCTTGCTGCGTGGCGTGTGTCGTATTGCGGTTCGCTTCGCTCACCGCAATCCGACCCACGCTCGCCGTCATCAAATTCGTAATCCTCACCCCCATATTAGTCGGAAACGATACCCATATCAGTACACCACGGGCATCAGCACGGCTCGCTTCGCTCGCCGAGCTGATGCCCGTGGTCGCATTGCGGTTCGCTTCGCTCACCGCAATACGACCCCGGTCGTGCTGCCATACACGCACACACAGCAAGGCTCGCTTCGCTCGAGTTTTTTTGGGGGGGAGGGGGGGATGAAAAATTTTTTTTCGCAATCGTTTACCCCCCTCTATACGACCTCCAAAAAATTTTTACTCAATACCTTACCGTTGAGAAGATACCATAGGGTAGGGGGAGGGGGAGGGTGAAATTTGAAAAAGTCGGAATTTTCCCCCACTCACCCGGACCCCCTGTATACGATTCTGCAAAAAAAAATATACCTTCCCATCCACCAACAGGGAGAACAATTATGTCAATGAGTGAGTGAGTGAGTGAGTGGTAATTTAGCTTTATATAATATAACTAGTGGGTCGTGAGTGTGCGAGCTGCAAGCAGCTCGCATGTATTCTAAAATTGGGGGGGGTTTTGGTACCTACAAGTTTTTTTTGGTGGAAATCGATAATCAAGACGTAGAGGAAACTGGGATGGGAATCGTCATTAATGTAAAAATTTTTGGTGGGGGAGGGTTTTCAGGGGGGCCTGGGGGCGTGGGGTCACAGCACGGCTCGCTTCGCTCGCCGGGCTGTTCCCCGTGGTGCCACACACGCAGCAAGGCTCGCTTCGCTCGCCTTGCTGCGTGGCGTGTGTCGTATTGCGGTTCGCTTCGCTCACCGCAATCCGACCCACGCGCGCCGTCTCCATATTCGTGATCCTCACCCCCATATTAGTCGGAAACGATACCCATATCAGTACACCACGGGCATCAGCACGGCTCGCTTCGCTCGCCGAGCTGATGCCCGTGGTCGCATTGCGGTTCGCTTCGCTCACCGCAATACGACCCCGGTCGTGCTGCCAAACACGCACACGCAGCAAGGCTCGCTTCGCTCGCCTTGCTGCGTGGCGTGTGTCGCATTGCGGTTCGCTTCGCTCACCGCAATCCGACCCACGCGCGCCGTCACCAAATTCGTAATCCTCACCCCCATATTAGTCGGAAACGACACCCATGTCGAATTTTTGGGACAAGGGGGACAAGGGGGACAATCCGGGGGTCACAGCACGGCTCGCTTCGCTCGCCGAGCTGTTCCCCGTGTTCGCATCGCGGCTCGCTTCGCTCGCCGTAATGCTCCACCCGATAAAAAAATCAGTTTTTTCATTAAAAAGGGGGTCTAGGGGGGCGAGGGGGACAATCTTTTTTTGTTTTTCAAAACAATCTATCCTCCTCTACACGACTCCCAAAAAATTTTTCCTCCAGGTCTCACCGTTTAGAAGATACCATAGGGGAGGGGGAGGGGGAGGGGGAAATTTGAAAAAGTCGGAATTTTCCCCAACTCACCAGGTGTTCCCCTCAACGATTCTGCAAAAAAAAATATACCTTCCCATCCACCAACAGGGAGAACAATTATGTCAATGAGTCAGTCAGTGAGTGAGTGAGTGGTAATTTAGCTTTATATAATATAATATTAGTATAAAGAGGAAAGATTTGATTGTTTAGTTTGTTTGTTTGCTTTGAATAGGTACAGTCACCAGCATTAATATCTGACAATGAACAGCGCCGCAAAAATATGTGACATAGATTGCCAGCAAAAACATGTGATAAGGTAACGTGTATAATAATCTGATGCTTTCGCGGCGGTAAAAATATCGTCGGTGTCGAGCGAGAAGTCACTAATTGCCATTTTGGCCAAAATGACTTAATGATGCCAAAGTGTTTTTAAACCTATAATCTACCATGTGAGAAAATAAAAAAATGATATTTCTATATATTTTAGAAAATATAAAAATGTCAGAAATCATTAAGTGCCTGTAATAGCAATAAACTGTATGATTAAAAGTAACTAACTTCACTTAAGTATTATTAGACTTGAATATTTTGGTGAAATGTAGAACAAACGTTTCTCACTAAGGTCACTTAGTTACTTTTTAATACATCACGATGCCACGAAGAGGAATAAGCATTTGCGTACAAGTCACTAACTGCACTTAGTTATTATGTGCATAACTAAATTCTCGAATTTTGTTACTATTTTATATGACTAATTGATCTTAATGACTTCATACTGAAATAACACGTGCATCCTGCGATTTTTAGATGATCAAAAATAACTAACGCACTTTATGTGAAATCAAGAATTACAAAATTTACAGTAATTATGTATTGTTATTTGATTATTTATTATTTGCATCACTGTACATTATAAATTCATTAAGGTAAAGTTTTTTTATATCAATAAAATACCAATAACTCACGCAAATATTTAAGCAATATTATATATTTTTGATAGTAGGACTTTGTAAAACACCTGGCACATTTATCCATGTAATGTGTACCTACTGTGATTTGAGCAAAAGTATAACCTTATGTTAATGTTTTTCACTACTTAAAACTACCATTATGTGTGTCAAGGTAAAAATACATTAAATTTATCTTCCAATACGGAATAGGTACCTAACAACAATGTTTTAACACTATTATTATTTATTTAGCAGCAATAACAAATTATTCAAGATAATTATAATATCCAATAACACCCAGAAACCACAAAGGTTTATAAATATAACTAACAACGAACATTATTTCAAATAATAAGCTTTCATAAAAAATAACATTAAATCATCTTTACCCTACATACGTTAAAACACAATCAATATTATAAAAATACCTTGGAAAGGCAGCATTATTAATTTAGCTAGTAGACACTCTTAACGATATTTTTTTAGTAAATTAGAATTAATTGATCAATGAGTGAAATTCAACAGGAATAATAATATTAGATCAGTATAGGTTTATAAAATGTTTCTTGTCCTTTGCCCATCGTATTTTTAAGAAAGAATCATTCGTTTTTGGTCAGTTCTTATCACTTATTCCTTGTTTCTTTTGCTGTATAATGGACATTATTCACTATTATGGTTGTTATGGATTATTTTATCAACCTATACTGAACTGACATAATTCCTATTGAATTTTACTCATGGTTCGAAGTAATAAAAGACAATGCAGAACCGATTTCCGAACTAGACACTTGAGAAGAAATGCAGAAGAGGAATATTAGATCTTATCTGAAATAAACATTGACATACGAGTCTATAGCTAACTATATAATTTTTTTATGCTGTCTTTGCAAGATTAAGTTATATTTATTGTATTTTAACGTATGTGTGTGTTGATGGTTTAAATAATGATGATTGTTTTTAACAAATTTATTATTTGTAATGTTCGTTGTTAGTTTTATGATAGTGTTTAAACATACTTGTATTGAAAGTTAATTTTAATAGTTTAATAGTATTGAAAGATAATTGTTATTTGATGAAATCTTATTCTTTTTAATCAAATTAATATAATTAAATAATAATCTTCACTGCTAGTTTTCATAATAGTGTTAAAACACGCTTATGATTTTATCGTCATCTACTATCATCATCATCATTTCAGCCATTGGACGTCCACTGCTGGACATAGGCCTCCCTATATGACTTCCAGGTATTACGGTCGGATGCAACTTGCATCCACCGTGAACCGGTAGCCTTTATAAGATCATCTGTCCACCTTGTTGGTGGACGTCCGACGCTGCGTTATCATCTCCTATAAAAGAGTTTAATTAATTTTTCATAATTAGTGAAAAACACTTATAATATTTGGTCATAATCACGCTCAAATCACAGTTAACATTATTAAATTAGTTGCATGAATAAATCACTAACTCAACAGAATGTTTACATAATATCTGTTTGCAGTGTTTGGCAAAAGTCATTAACTGCTCTTTTTTCAAAGATTTTGTTATAATTACTCACTTAATATGGTTATTTCAAATATTATTGAAAATCTTATTATTGGGATAAATTTGCCATAATTTCCTCAAAGAAACATATTTGCTATCTATTTGCGTTACAGAGATATTACGGCTTAAAGACAAAAAAAATCTTAAAACGCGTTTATCTCGGAACACGGTTTTTGCAATTAGTGACTTCTCGCTCGACACCGACGATATATGACATAGTCAACAGCATTAACATCTGACAACAGATGAGCGCGTAATTATCTGACATGCCCCGACAGCGAAATTATGTGACGATACATTGTCATCAGATCGTCATTTGATCCGTCTCTTAATTTCACACACTTTGTCAGTTACCTCGTGGTTTAATGGCTATAGTAGGCGCTTCGTAATCCGAAGTCCGCGAGTTCGAGTTGCACCGGGTGCCTTTTTTTTTAAGTTTTATTTAAAATGATTTAATGTTAGAGTATATACTTCTCAGGCAGGTATTATATTGTAGATAAAACATTCCTAAAATTTCATTGAGATTCCTTGAGGAATTGGTGGAATTCATATTCAGATTCTTTTTGTAAAAAGATTCTTAACATTACGATATTGAATCGGATACAGATCGGAGGGCAGTAGTCAAAGTTAAAGTGTATTTAAAACTTTTTCATGGTTTTGAGATCTTAAAGAGTTTTGATTTATTTATGAAAACTGTCATAAATTATGTCATGTCAATTCATGAAAAGTAAATTTAAGATATTTCATAGAACAAACGAATCACTACGTTTTTATGCTTCTTAACCCTACGTTGCTCTCAGTGCTATATCACAACCAATATATATATTTTTTAATATCTTTTCAGTCTTCTTATTATTTTTAAAAAAAATCGACCATATTCCGCATACCCTGCGAATGATATTTTAAAATATAGGTAGTTCATTGCATGTTTTGCCATACCTACATATATGGAACTAAATATAAAAGCAGTTTTTCCCTTAAACTTAATTTATATGAAATTTTTGAATCAATTTTAAATATTTCTTCTTTATTTTACTTTATTTATCTAGAACACAAATAATTGACCATCACAAAAATTTTTTAAGAAAAATAATCATGCAGGGTTAAGGTTTAGGAACTTATTCTTTCATAAATTCACTATTATCTAATATTGAAGTATATCATACGGTTTGACTTTCCATTTATAAAATCAATCAGAAATAAAAGGCAGACTATGAATTTTAACATTTCATGTGAAATTTAGTTCAGAAAACTTGGCATTTATTTATTTATTAATAAAATCCCCAGCCCTTTCATTTTTCTTATACCTGAGCTTACGGCCAAAAAACATAATAAATAAAATAAAATCAATAAATATTGCTAATTGCTAGACAATATACAAAACAACATCTAGCCTCGTGGTAAGCTAGAATCTTGTGTTACGGGTGCTAGATTTCTGATAATACCTAATAATATACATACACATTTTAAGAAAGTTACTTAAAACACAGGAAAAGCCGTGTTTGGAAATTATACTTTTAATATCAAAATAACACTGAGGCTACTCTTTGCCGCAGAAAAATACAAAAATCCGCATTAAGATATATTTTAGCGCAGGTAAAGCCGCGGGGCGGAACGCTAGTATTACCTATATCTTAGGGTCTACAAAATGAATTTCAATTTATAGAAGTAATTTGATGTATCAGATGTTTATGCGTTCATTCTATTGTCAAATCATTTTGCAGTAACAGTGTCACATAATTTTGCTTTCGGGGCATGTCAGATATTTACGCGCTCATCTGTTGTCAGATGTTAATGCTGTTGACTATGTCATATATTTTTACCGCCGCGAAAGCATCAGATTATTATGCACGTTACCTTATCACATGTTTTTGCTGGCAATCTGTGTCACATATTTTTGCGGCGCTGTTCATTGTCAGATATTAATGCTGGTGACTGTACCTATGTTAACAATACTTTTTTCGTTTTGCGTTTCAGACAATAAAATCACCGTGGACCTATTACAAGACATCGACGACTTCGATTTAAAAGAGCTTGTCCCAAATATAAGAGAAAGAATTTTAATCCGAGTCGGTGCGAAAAAACTAAACAAAATAACACACATAATTACCTACCTATTATAACTACAGCAACTTGGTTAGGTAGGTACCTACCTAATTAGTAAGTACTTACGAGTTTTGTAGGTACTTACATACTTTTTAACAAAAAATATTTGTAACAAATTACTTAATGTTATTTTAACACATCACAAAATGTTAATTTAACACAAAACAACTGTTAGTTTCATAAAAACTCTCCGATTCTGCAATCCATAATCAGAATAATGTTAAAAAGTCAAACCGTAGTGTAGTTTTAGATGATGTAAATAAAGTTGGTTGTAAAACCGTGCATGAATAAGGATATATAATTATATATATATATGTATATACTTTTTGTCTATAGGTATATTTTTATATAATATACTTTTTGTTTTAGGAAACCTACTACATTCCGGGTGTATTTCACAAGAAAAAAACCATTCCAGCTAGAGGAAAACTTGAGGACCGATACAATAACCAAAGATGAGTACCTACTCAAAAAGGAGGGTATGATAGGGGGCAGAAACGAAAAATTATAGATACAAAACAAGATTTTGCGGAAATTTTTTTATGGGTAAGACTTTATGAAATGTCAGTTGTTTAAATACCTACATTACTTTGCAATTATTAAATATTTACCTACCTGTATTTTATGTTTCAGAAACTAAAGATCAAGTCACGGGGCTTAAATACAACAAAGAGCCGTACCAGGAGGTAAGGGAGAAATGGCTACTAGGGCGTATTGGGCGGAGAGACATTATAATGATAGAGGGAAAAACTTGTAATATATATTAAAAAACTACCCGATATTGAAACAAAGTTTCGGATATAAACTGGTAAATAAATTCGGCCACATTTTGCTTTATAACTCTTTAATTATATTAGTATTGTTGATGCAAGTGTTCCGAACAGTCTATTGAAATGTATACGATCTTGATGATATAACGATTATAACATAACTTTTGCTATAAGTACTACTGCAACATAAAATAATATGTTTAAATGAATTACGATATACTTAATGTATATGAAAGTATCCTCCTCATGTACCTCCTACCTGCTTAGCTTAGAAACGGTTTAGAAATAACTTGTTAATTTTTAAATCTAACTATTAATAATTGTTTGTGATTTGTTTGGTCAACTTTTTATTTTGTTTTTAAGATTTTCTTGCTGAGTGTCCATAATTAGGGCATTGCTACTCATGAGGATTTTTCAGATGTAGTGTTACTCTGTCTACTGAATTATGTTGAAATGTTAAATAAACTAAGTCCTTATTAATCTCACAACTTGTATTTTATTATTTAAAATTAGATTCCCTGTAGTTACACAAACACACCACCCTCATACATGCACACACAAATAAAAAAAATACAGATTGATGTGTAGTAAAATCAATCCGCATTTTTATGTAGTATAGTACGTATTTGATGGAAGTGTAATGTAGAATAAGCTTGCGTTGTGATGCGGTATTATTGTCTTGGTATTATGTTACAATTTTACAGAATTAACTATGTGACGTCTGATAAAATTCAATGTAATTTGTCGTGTATATTTATGTAGAATAAGTTTTTTTTCCTCAACAATGTGATAAAATCTACCTAGATCATTATTAATGTGATTATTATTGTATTTTTACAGAGGTGTAATGCAGCAGGTTAGAATAAGTTAGAACTAACTTTAATTAAGTGGTAAAATTAACCTGTATTTATTGGTATTTTTGACTAAGAGATAAAAAAATGTACAATTAACACGTGACATTAAGTAAAAATCACTTAATGTGTTTGGTGGTTGTTAGGTTGATTCTACTATAAACTTAATAGAATCAACCTAACAACTACCAAACACAAAAAGTGATTTTTATTTAATGTCACATGTTAATTCTACATTTACCCCTTAGTTGAAAATACCAAATAACGCAGGCAAATTTTACCACTAAATTAAGGTTATTCTAACCTATTACTACGTGTCGATTCTACATTACACATCTGTCAGAAATACTCCATGATCTAGGTAGATTTTACTACAAAGCTCAGGTTCATTTTACATAGCACGCAAGTTGATTCTACTTACCAATGCAGGTTATTTGTACCAAACTACTGGGTAATTTTGACATAATGTCGTAGGTTAATTCTACACTTACTACTCGGTTATAAATACTCAAGTCGCAGGTTAGTTGAACTACTGAATTTAGGTTACTCTAACCTATTACTACATGTCGTTTCTACATTACACATCTGTCAGAAATACTCCATGATCTAGGTAGATTTTACTACAAAGCTCAGGTTCATTTTACATAGCACGCAAGTTGATTCTACTTACCAATGCAGGTTATTTGTACCAAACCACTGGGTAATTTTGACATAATGTCGTAGGTTAATTCTACACTTACAACTCAGTTATGAATACTCAAGTCGCAGGTTAGTTTTACTACTGAATTTAGGTAACTCTAACCTATTACTACATGTCGTTTCTACATTACACATCTGTCAGAAATACTCCATGATCTAGGTAGATTTTACTACAAAGCTTAGGTAATTCCAACTCATATCCACATGTTGCGTCGAGAAAAATATGTTGATTTTACTACAAAACTTTAGTGTGTTTAACTTATTGTTACAAGTTAATTCTACGTTCTGAGTCTGATAAATCAAGTTTGTTTTTACCATTTTTATTAGAATAAAAATAGTAAAAACAACCATGATTTATCTAGGAATGTTAAAATTACTATTTCAAACCATAGTTAGACCAACTTAAGTGGGTTTGGTTAAATTTACCTTTTACAATTAACAATTTATTTTTAGTTGATTGAACAAAAATCGAAGGTAGGTACCATATTAACCTTAAAAAATAGTTGAATTTAGGTTGAATCAACCTATTCTGGTTTTTCAGTGTATTATTCAATACATTATTATTATATAGTGCACAAGGTATGACTTGTCAGAAAATAATAATAAAACTAAACACTACTACTAGGTACCTACTCGTAGAGCGCTCTACACACCGCCCGCCGGCACAGCCCGGCGGCCCAACCCGCCGGCCTTATTTTGTAGGCCGCCGGCTTTATTTAGTACAAAATAAGGCCGGCGGGTTAGGCCGCCGGGCTGTGCCGGCGGGCCGCCGGCTTTGGTGTGTAGAGCGCATAGTATCCACCGCAGATGTTCAAAGTATCCTAATTGAATATAATTAATGAGTAAACAATAACGACCTTTTAAATTCGCGATCGTGATTTATTGGAATCGTGCTCTTGAAGTGTTTATATTTATTTTAAATGTGGTTATTACATTATGAATCAAAGGCCACGTCACTTACATTAAAAGATCCAATGCCAACAAGACCTTTGAGGTATCGTCACCGATCGGCGAAAATGTAGAAATCTGAAACAATCATAGATATATACATAATTAATTTACATTTAAATGTATTTGATCGATACATTTGTTTGAGATAGTAGATTTGAAGCCATCTGCGGTTTTAATTTATCTACTAGTTGAACCAAGAGCAGAAATAGTTGCGTGAGTTAAAAACATGTTCTTTGAATCCAACATATGTTTGGTTATTGTTGGATATCAAATGGATAATTATGTTGGATAGCGTAGTATAGCTTAGTTTAGAAATCAACCTTACGTGGTTGGCCGACCTACACTACTTTAATTGTAAATCTTTAGCTAACAAATTTTTATTTAAGCTTTAATTAAAGTTACGGGGTGTCCCCGTAGCGCTTAAAGAGAGCATCGAACAGTTTATTGCTGCCGGTTTCCCGTAATTCTGTGGCACTTCTGTGGTAATACTCGCCGAGTAACTTGTTAGATTCACCTTTTGACGTTTCAAATCAAAGAATTTAGTCGTTCAGTAATTCAGACACAGTGATCTAACACCATCGAAGTTATTCCCGTAACTTTCTCTCCCGGCTAACCATACATTTATCCACTTCCACTGCATCAGATAATATTTGTTCCGTATTCTGTGACGCAAGCGTTAGAGGTCTAAATGACTTTAGTCGCGTTACACATTTAAAATTATCAAGATTTTTGTCAACAGCTATATAAATAAAAGTTAATTTCATGCTTAGAATTATGAAGTAAGGCTTTTAGAAAGTTTGTCGAATTAAGGACTTAGTGGTTACAGGTAGTCTGTTTGAGCAGGAAATAAAATGATGACTGATGGATGGATGGATGCTCGATACGAATGGCTTCAAAGGAACGGGTTAGGTTTAAAGAATATTTATTTACTCAAAAGAAATACATTTCACTTATCTGAGTAACATTTTAAACTTAAAGATAAATTAATAAAAACTTCGACAGCTATATAAACAATTTGATAGAATAGGTTTTGATAGAACGGCTGAGGATACATCAGAGGGATAAGCAAACAATATTAGCGACCCATACACTAACGTTCATTCCTTCCGGCTTATCCCGTGTACAGATAAGCGACGGGATAAAATAAAACACGACGTGAAGGGTCGCGGTGTTATAATACCGTCATTCTTTCCGCTATTGCAAATACACTGGCGTTCATTCCGTAAGGATTGTACATTCCGGCAGGAATGAACGTTAGTCTATGGGCCGCTAATATCGGAAATTAATCAATAAATTGCCTGTACATATCAAAAAGGGAAATCAATTTGTGGATGATGATGAACTTTTAAACTTTTGAGGAAAAGTAAAAATATTATGATAAGAGTTTTTTTAGTGTACTTAGGAATGCCATTGACAGTGTAATCTTAGTTTAAATTTGGAACACTGGCAACGATAGACGTCTTGGCATGACTCAGGTGATGTTACTTGAGTCATGTCAAAAGCATACCCAAGCATACTACATGGCCGATAATTAGCAGATATCTTAAACGGAACTACATTGTTTCTGTGTGTATCATTCAGAAATATTAAGTTATTTATCCATTTTCAAATTATATGCTCAGTGATAACTTTCGATTTAGGCCTACAAAGATTACAATGAACTCCGCACCTAAAGTTTAAATTTTCTACCAAAGTACTTACTTCTTACCTAATAGTTAAATAGGCAATCAAAACTTTACTGCAAAGATAATACCACAATGATACTTTATGTATTGTGATGTATAGAGTTCTATTCAATTGTGTTCACTACTCATGATAGAAGTACATGCTTAGATAAGTTCACGTTCACAGAGAAAATTGTTTCTCTATTGTTATGCGAACCAACGTAATAGATAATGCACCCGGCTAATTCCGAACCGGTTGATTGAATATTAAAAAATAAATTGAAGAAGTCGGTATATCTGTACCCTATTGGCAGTTTGATCGTCTTTTGTTTTTTTATCAGGTGGTTTTCTCTCGTGAATGTTTTATTAATTTCTCCATCCTTTGTTTGAGAAATAATATCTTTATTTCGACAGCGGTGGTGCATGGTCACGACGATCTACCATGTACCTTCTTAGTAAAACTAGTAAATATATTTGGGTGCTTTTAGGTCATTCTCACACTGCCTCTAGATATGTGATTTCATCCATGTCTATTTCACTTTTAGTGTGCAGAGGCTGTGCGTGTTATCTATACAAGTTGTGGTACCTACTTACATGATAATATTTGGTTTTATCTATAAATATCACCATCTTAATTTAGTATGAGAATATATCTAACAAGATATTGTAAATACCAGTTTCTATTCAATCTCCTATTAGAAATCTTTAGTCTCTCGTTACTTCATTAAATTGTGCAAGTAGCAGAGAGCCTGTTCTGCAATATTTGCGATGCAACACCATGAGAAATTGGTATCTGATGTTGCGACTACAGTCATATATCTTAATAATGCTTACTTTGTAAGAGTTGATTTGTAATGTACTTACCTTAATGTTTATATTATTTTTGTAATAAATTATATTCAAATTCTACTTTCCCCCCACGGATTCGCGTTTCATAGACTTATTTGTAAATTACCTAAACTGCATGGGTACTAATATGTATAGGTATGGGTAATAGTACCTACATGGGTATAGTTGATAATAAATATAAACCAGTTATGTATACAGTCTATTTCCTCGACAAATAAATAAAAAAGAAAACAATTTATTGACGCATTTTTTTGTTCGGAAAAGGAAGTAAGTAATTTATCTATAAATAAAAATAGTTATATGTGATCGGTCCTTTCCAAACCAATTCCAAATCTATATAGTATATAAAAATCAATGCCACTTTCCGTTGTAATTTTAGAAATCAATAAAACAGGCCAATTTAGTTGCTTTGGTTTTTTAATAGTCGTAGTAGCCCAGAGAAGGATTAAATGGTGAGAGAACAAGGGAATAAAGCACGCGTAGCCGCGGGCGGGTCACATAGTAAGTTATTAAATAACCTGAATGCTTGAGACCATACGAGACCTTAAGTTAGTATATAAACATAACCTTGTTTTTTTAACAAATGCTTAATTATTGAAAATATTTAAGCAATGTTCTTTGCTAACACGCAAACAATATAATATGTATGCTGATAGTCGGTAGTAAAGCCACGCATTAAGTAAACCAATCTCGTATAATGATTAAGCAATGATAAATTCTGTGTCGTGAGAGTTGTCCACTGAAGTGCAACGTGCAAAGTAAATATTGCACTAGGGTTGCCACATTTGTGTAGGTTCTATGTTTTTACTCGGCTATTACTTCATCTGATTTATGTTACTGATTTATGTTATGGATTTAATTGTCTTATGGGGCCAGCCATGCGTGAACTTTCCATACAACGAAATACCGAATAGATTAAGGATTACAGGTAGGTATTTATTTGAATGATTAATAAATAAAAAAATAAATTAAATTAGAATTAAAATATATTATTTGTCGATATAAGGAAACGAAATATTACTACATAGATACGTACGCGCGGATAAATTGGTTATGTGATCGAATCTTTAGGGTGAATTGACTATTCACTAATATTTAGCTTATTAAAAAAAAGTCTTGTTAGTTACACTATGTATAACTCATGAACGGCTGAATCTACTTAGCTGAAGCCGCGCGGCGGAAAGCTAGTTTTGGATAAAAAGTATTGTTTGCAAGTGTACCTAAAATTTGTGTCATCCCTATAAATGTCCTTGAAGACACTCTTCGTCACACACCACATCGAAACAGAGGCATGAGGTCAACGGTTTCTAAACTACAAACAACTTATTGGACAGCTTTCTTAGTTTTTCTAGACGTTTCCATGGAATCAAATTATTAATGAAACTAAACCTTTTATTTATGTATTTAAATTTTATAGTTAATCCAAAAAACCGTGAGCATATCAATATTTCACCAAACATGGAAAGATTTGAATGAAAACTTTTCATGTTTTTAAATAAAGTTATTCTATAGGAGTAGTCGTAAAGAAGATAAAAGGGATTTTAGGGTTCCGTAGCCGTGTCCATTTTATAACAACAGGAATTACTCAAGTATTTATAAAGGAGATAGTCTTTTTCAAAAATTAGCTTTGGTATTAACAATAATACTACTTATACCTATGCCGTGTTGTCTATGGGCGCTGTAAAAACAGGTGCTCTAACGGTGAAAGCAAACATCGTGAGGAAACTGACATGTTCTGAGAACTTGGGAAAGTCTGAGGGACATGTGTCATTTCCCAACCCGCTTGGCCATCGTGGTTAATTAAGGCCTTATCTCTCTTGTCAAGAGAGAAGTCCCTGTGTCCCAGCAGTGGGAACTTAAATAGAGGAAAGTGATGATGCTGTTGAACGGGTAATATATAGCATTGGCATAAGTCAGTGAAATAAGTAGTTAGCGAAAGTATTGTTTTCTCCTCACGTATAGAATATCTTCAAGCACTTGAAAGTTATTAGAAAATTACTCGAGAGTGATAAGTTTCTGTTTATAAGTAGGGTTGTACCAATAAGCGATCATGTTAAAGTTTTCGGACTAAATAAATATAATATATTTATACACTTAACTTTTATCTATGTATAACTACATAAATCACCCTTTAAAGTTAACACGGCACATAAATTAAAAGAAATAATTTATATAATTTGCAATATTTAGAACTCATAACACAAGCTTTAAAGCTTTTCAGTGAAAAGTTCTGTGTAGAATTAAATTTATTTGTATTTAATATTTTACGGTCTTGTAATAGTATTTAAAGATAATAAACGTTTTCATCTTGTATAAGTTAGTTAAAACGGTTAACTTTAATGGGAACTTCTATTCAGAGATAGACTGGTTAATAAATAACGTCTGCTGCTAAAAACGAATTGCTTCATATAGAAAGCCAAAGGTGGCATATTTATTAACTTCTGTTGCAAAAGTTATAATTATCATAAACCTAGTAAAATTTCATGATTTTCATAGCATTTTAAATACAATTACTACACAATAATGTAGTTTAATGCAGGTCGTATCGTAACCCGGGCTTGGTACTGTAGAGACCTGACTAACTGAGTTTAATCAAAAACGAGCCATTAATTAAAAAAGGAGCCATAAATTAAGTATTAGGAACCGTAAAAAATACATTTTCAAACCATTTTGTTATTTAAATTATATTACAAATATTATAATTTTTATTATTTATTAATTAAATTATTCTATGGACATGAATATGAAACCTGTAAGAGTTTCTGATATTTGCAACCAAATATCTCAGAGTTTTATCAACCGGCTGTGGAATGACCCGTGATGAAAAGCCAGTCACTGATAAGCTGAAAAAGCGAATCAATGCTTTTAAAATAAAAGCTGTTACGTAAGTGGCAAGTAGGAAGCGATTGGCATGCTAAACGCGTTCAAGCCGAAACGGACATTGCTATGCTCACCGCGCTCTGTTTATCTGAATAATCCAGTGCATCTAGCAAAATGTCAATTGCCTACGCATAATGGATTTATATCCTCTTATTCTACTTCGGCAATGTGATAGAAATCAGTAATATTTTCCTCAATTATTTCACCTTTAATGGTACTGTAAGGAAATATAATAATTGAAAACCTTATTATTTAAAAAAAAAATATAATTTTGTGCTGGAGCTTACATTTACTTATAGTTCGAACACAGAAGGGAAGAAGAATTTTTCATTGAACGTTTACTGTAGTTTTATTTCAAGACGCACAATAATAAAAAAAAGGCTTACAAGTTCGCAATGCGTCGCAATCTACGTATAATATTTCCTAATGATTACCTTCACGGCTATGAATCGAATGTTAGAAAACCTCCTAATTTTTACCTAATTACCGTTATCTACTACAATAATATCATATTTATTATAATTTACGACCTTTTTGTACCAATTTTTATATGGTTTGTGATATGAATGGATGATTGTAGAAGATGGCCTTTGATAGAGCAGCAGCCACAAAAACCAGCATCTATGAAATTATTTTTGTTGCTGACGAAATGCATTAAGGAGCTATGATATTTTTTATTAATAATTAATTCTACTTATCTTTTAAGTCCTATTGACTTAAATCCTTACGTTGCGTGTCTTCGTAATACTTAGTGCGTGTTTGATGCAGTAGGAGTAGGCTATCAGTATAGAAACTAATAATACCTAAGTTTTAAATAATAACGTATCTTAATAAACAAGTATGCAGTACGCACAATTAATTGCATTTTAATCTTTCTTTAAGTATGTTTAACATTCTGTTATGCACGAGTGCGTGTGAAATGTGCTTAAATTTTCATTTTCTGCCATTGTGTTTTGTTTAGCTATTAATTTGTTGGGATCACATGTTTTGTTTCGGAAAAGGTAGGAAAATATTATTAATGTTAACTATCAAGCCCCTATAATATAGAACATTGTCGAGGCTGATTTCTTCAGCGTATTCCACGATAACACAATCCAAGCATTCCACGGTTCATGTAACAGATTGCAATAGCTAATATCGAAAACAATCATAAAAGTGCAGCACGATCCGCGTGCGGTGCCACTTGTAAATTGTCTTTGATGCAATAGCGCGTACGGAAAGCACTGCAACACCTCACTTTACTTGCAAACGTATTATGAGACACTAGGAGCATCAGAGTAGAACTACCTAGCACGTAACTTAAGAGTTATGTCATACACATACCTTCCGATTGAGGTCGGTAAGTGTGCAACGATCATTAGGCTAGTATTTTGTACCACGAAAATTACGATGACAAGATAATTCGAATGATAAACGCGCAGCGAACATGTTACTGGTCATTGGGTCGGCACTTCTGGTGGTAGACGAGAACGGCTGTGTCATAAGATATAGATCAAATCAGATTTTCTTTAGTGTATGTGTAGGATGGGTCCAAAGTCTTCAAAAATATTCTTATTTTAAATGCAAATATATTCTACTATTATAGGATACCTAGTATGTATACTATGTGTGAATGGATGTATGTAGGTACCTACTTCTCTTTCAAAAATTGGCAAAATTACTAAAGGAAAAAAACATTGAACATTACACTTTACAATTTTTACAGCAAAAACTGCATGTGACAATATGTTTAAGAGTGTTTATTAATGTAAAATAAATACGATTTAAGTATATAAATTGGATATGATTTATATTAGATATATTTATATTAATTTTTTATTAGACACTCCTGTTAAAATAGTGTTATTATATTTATGTCTATCTAAACAAGTGAATGAATACCTACGGTGCAATAAATAAATTATTTTTATGTTTGATGAAATTGAAATGTTTGAATGAAATTGAGCATAGAATATCCTCATAATAGAATATCCTCTATTATATCTAGGTACCAAAGTAATTAAGGGACAACACAAATGACTAGGTACTCGTACTGTAGAAAATAAGTTTTGTTATTTATAAACGATACAGTGGGCTATAAAATATTGGCAGTTAAAAATAATATGACATTGTTCTATTGCTATTCCAATTGTCAAGTTGCGATTATTAATAGATGGAGATTGGATCACTTAAATCGAGGTCATCGCATGTCGACTTTTTAAAAGTCTAGTAATAGTCTTTAATAGAGCTATTAATAGCTTTATGAAATATCTTATAGTCCATCGATATTGAATGTCGACGCGTTATTGAAGGATTTTTGCTTAAACTATCTATCCACCTTGATACTCGTAGGCAGGTATCTATATATACTAATAATAAACATGTAAGGGTCGGTCATAAAGTAAGTTAGTTTGTTTTCAGAGATATTGTGTTTATAGGCTCAATATATGATACTGAAACGATTTTTAGATTTTTTTATGATCCGAAATTCCGAATACAGTTGGTCACTGATTAAAACGGTAAAAATATAAATAAATAAATATTATCAGCCCATATCACCCCGCTGTTGGTGTTGTTGTGACAAATAATAAAACAAATTGGCCAAGGCAACATGCATGTAAGTAGTGTTATCGCCATGGTTCATTAACGGTGAAGACACGCATAATTAACACTCACACGTTTGTTCTAATGAAAGGTTAAAAAGCTTCAATAAAGATGAAATTTTTAAAACAAAATCTGAGTTTATACTACAGAGGACTTCTACGTTATACATTAATATAAACACGGGGCTCTTCTTGGCGAGTTTATCAGTAATGTGATTACAGCTTTAGGGAAGGCTGTCTCGAAATTCGCATGTATTTTTTTATTTGGTTACAGTTAGAAGCCTAGAAAACTAGGCTCTCAAGAAGTGAGATAATATTTATTCTGCAATAAGTTGTGCAACGAGCACATACATATTCACCCACTGCACTACTACTTAGGTAGCACTAGGCTACCTAATCAACATCATATCAAATTATAGGTACTCTTGTGTAAGCTATCACCAGATTCTTCCTGGAGATATACCGACATACAGCGTTGCTGTGTGATTAAAATTGCATTAGCCTTTGTTGGGTAACATCGACAAGTAGTAGCTTCATGTTGAAGCGGAGTTTAATAGCAAATTCAATTGGCAGTTTATAATTGAGTATGTTTTTGTGTTGTGACTATCGAGTTTTTGATGTATATCGAGTTTCGATTGACTGCCCTTTAGAATTCAGTCGACAGCACGACATTGCGAGAATGCACTGATAAACCACTGATTTATCACATTTTATTAAGCAACTACGTAAATTAGTGTCTATCAGCCCGTATCCAATGTTTTATTGGTGTTTTTTGCCAAATATATATAAATACAAAGTTACCTTTACACGTGCTTATATAAGATAGGTAAACTAAAAGTACATATTTTAGGATAATATGATAATTTTCTGTTCTAAACAAAGTCTAAATGTTATCGGTATGACAGGTTTATTGTAAAAGAAAAATTAGTCGGTGTAGGGATTTTTGGCAAAGATTTTTAAAAACAAACGAGATCCATATTGGACTTTCCCTGTTTCATATTTTGATTTCTTACAGATATCCGAAGACCTCCACTTACCGCTTTCTAAACGCGCGTATCGAATTCATTGTACAATGTAAATGCAGGGTAACACTTAGTTAGCCTGCTTTTAGTTACGGCAAGCATGAATAAGACATCATCTGTTGAGCAAAAAAATCTATAATTTAATCAATAATTATACATAACTTATGTATATTCATGTTGGAATAAACGGGAAATCCACGAACGTTTTTAGCTCATAATCACTCTATTTGCGTTCCCACTGCAGGTACTTGACGAGAGAGATTACGCCAAGTTTACCACGCTGGTCAAGTGCGTGTGGGTTGGTGACTATGACTTTGAAACTTTTCAAAGTTCTCAGAACATGCCGTTTTCTTGACGATGTTTGCCTTCACCGTTAGAGAAGAAAAAAATCCAGAGGTACGCGGCGGAGTTTGAACCAACGACCTTCGGATGAAAGCCGAGTGTTCTCCCATTAAGTCAACACAGCTCCTGGGCCAATTACGACAACAATAGAGGTAAAATGTAGATACTGTTTTACTAGCCACGTCGGTGCTTATTTTAGTAAGAAATGCTCTGAGCTTTCTAATAACTGGTTCTCGGTCGCATCGTATTAAAACAGTCTAATTACGAACTGCACAACTTCCTGTGAACAACTGAAACGAGTGTTTAAAAAAACACGAGGTTCTTATAATAGGCAGTTAACCAGGTATCTATTTAATCTCAGATAATGATCATGTGTCAGCATCTTCCGTGTATTCTGTTGACGGTTATCGTGAGTAAGGTGCTCATTATAAGGTTAATGTTAAACTGTAATTACAGTATAGAGCGAGTTATATTTCTCATTGTATAAATGATTTTCATAAACTCGCTGGGTAATTAATCTGTGAAGTAGAAAGTTTGGAGAAATAAGTATTGATTGTTTTAGCATCAATCGCATCAATAGGTACAAGCTTTGTGCTTACCAGGGGGCTAGAAGTTGCTGTGTGAATTATTCAGAAATATTTATTTATAAAAAAAGCAATCCCTACACGGCTCTCTACTCTAGTGAGATCATACTCGACTTTCATTCCGAAGGTCGTGAGTTCAAACCCCGCTGAGCACCTCTGATTTTTCTATTAGAAAATTAATGTGAGCTTTAACACGTGCTCTAACGGTGTAGGCAAACACCGTGAAGAAACCGGCATGTTCTGAGAACTTTGGAAAGTTTGAAGGACATGTGTGACATTCTCTCAAAGAGAGAGATAAGGTCAAGGGAACATTAATAGGGAGTTTATCACTCAATGATTATATTTTAAAAACAATTCTTAATTTGTATTGTTAACGCGCACATTTAAGGTTGGTAGGTAAAGAACACAGAACGTCACTGCTGTCCGTTATGTAGTATACCTACATATAAACCAGTATGTCATCTTCACCCGCGGGAAACGAATTTTCCCACGGGTGTCGACAAGTCGATATAAGATCGATTTTTGTGGTACATAGGTCTTACGTGATAGAGAAACTGAGAAATACAAATCTAGTTTAACACGGGTACTACGTATTGGTGGAATAACTATACGAAGTGAAACAGAATACAATGCCTTTTACATTTAAATAACAAAGAGGGCTTTGTTTCTATATTTTAGAGTCTGAAAATGAAACAATTAGAAAGCATCGCTTATGCACCATGTTAGTTAAGCTCTACGTTTGTCTACGAATGAAAATGTAAAGGCAAGCTATTATACTAAGAGCCCGTGATGGCCAGACCTTCCTTTAATTCACAAGCGTGAAAATTCTTTCATGTGTATGTCTAACACAGGTGTTAGACATACACATGAAAAAGCTTGCGAAATTTTGTTGGTTTTCAACAATTTCAAAAAGGAGGTTCTCAATTTGACTTTATTTATTTTAACCCAGAACTTACAATTATACAACCTAGTTTGGTAATTCTAATTTGTTTTTCCGTGTAGTCCCATGTTATCGGAACTCGTTCTGATCTAGGTCCAAAAATGATAACCTAATAAGATACGATAAGATAATGATATGGCCTGTCCGTTATATTGTGTTTTCTAAATTATATATTTTCAATTTTTTTCACAGTAAAGATTTATCTGAAGATTAGAATTAGAAAGTAACGTGTAGCAAGGGGTCGTGTGGGATGCAAAGCACGTGCGTACGCGCCGGCCGTCCCCAAGGCTCACAACAAACGTTGTGTTGTGTAAGTCTCCGTGATAACTAAACCGTTATTCATATTTGGCGAGACACGGTCATTGCTTATTTTATATAAAAATCTGAAATACATTTAAATTTATTTAACTTCAGTGATAAGGAATATTATTTTATGCATATCTTAAGAAACTAATATCTTGGGCGGAATATGGCATGCCGAATCCTTCCACCCTATCTTTTATGATTAGACCTAATTTCACCACTCTCTGTTTGTTAGTTTAACATCCCGTTATTCTTAATCACTGTCAGTTTACGTATATTGATGGACTGTTAATTACTTAATGGGATGTTAAACTAACAAACAGAGAGTGGTGAAATTAGGTCTTAGTGTCGTTAAACCGACCAAGGGATATAAAACCCAGTAGGCGGGCATTGAGAAGAAACCGGATCTCCTCAATATTAACTTACTAGCTGACCCGCCCGCGGCTTCGCCTGCTTTATTCTCACCTATCCCTGGGCTACTACGACTCACCTAAATCGGCCCAGTCGTCCTTGAGTTATAAAATGATAATGAAAAGTGGCATTGATTTATTTATATACCATATACTAGGTATATAGATTATTATTCAGAGCACACCCAGAGCGAGACATAATAATGGGTTGTTATGTTATTCGGTTATATTTTACAGCATGAACCGCGTGCACTGGTTTGATAGAGCCAGTGCTTGCGCACTCGATGTAGGGTAAATTTACATTTGGCATTTCTTTGCATTTCACGTAAGGACCTCGCATTTTAAGTTTTTTTTAGATATCTGTTATTGTTAGTGATAAAGATTAAATTAAATTATAGGTGCCGGTGATGACAAACTAGATAGAGTTTGGCATGATTTTAACCTTCGTTAGTGAGTGCAGATGTACTTGTAATAAGAGTTTATCTCGTACGAGGCTTGTTATGCTGAAACGGATAACAAACCGAAGTTTTAGGAATATAACAACGCGGAATGGAATGTTTTTAACGAGCGACTCTACAGGATTCTATGTAATTGGTGCTCCAATTATATAGTTTCCTATTATATTCTTCCTGTTCCTGTATTTGTAAGAGTGCCTTTCCGTTCAACAGCCAGTTATATAATTTGGTGGTGGATTTTGATAATAGGATTATCGTTCGATTGATAGTTAGCGGCTTTTATATTTTGTGAAATGAAACTCTTGAAATATTATTGAATATCTTACCTAAAACTTATTTTAGTTTTAGACAGTGTATATGTTCTCTATAAATAAATATTATTTAAAAAAAATGACATGACCTTTGTTTTGCATCTATCTACCTACCTAGAAAGATTAATAGATATAGTCGCGAACTATAGTACCATATTAAACATTAATTCATGTTTGCACCGACCCTTAAAACAATGAACGATGTCGGTCAGCGTATTTAACGAGGTATTGTGTATTATTGACTACATTTACCCAGGTACCACATGCAGTTCGTAATGTTTTTCTCTACAAATGACTAGAGTTGCAATTATCCGTCGTTATGGTTGTTTTAGTGGTTACGTGTTTGATCATGGTTCTTGAAGCGTGGTAGTTTTTCTGTTTTAAGTGACCACTGACCCACTGAGCCCACGGAACTTCCGAGCCAACTTGACATCGTTTTGTTTTTGTTTATGTTATGTGCTTCGACATTGAACTCGAAATCCCATTTCGGCTCTCGCAAGAACATTGCTTAAATATATGCAATTGCGTGTTATATAACGTCTATGCATTGTAAATAGATGTGTGAATTCTCATTGTTAAAAGCAAACCAATGTGCAGCAAGTAAGTATGTTTGTTATTTTTTTGCGAACATAACAGCAGTTGCATTTCACGCTGCGTGTCTTGTGTAAGACTGCTGTTTTTATGAACCAAATGGTACTGGTTATAACAACATACCAACAAACTGCTCATGTGGTTTGCTTTAAACAGGGTCCAGTTTCCATGTTCAGTGCTTATATATTTTAACACGTTATATTTCTGATATAATTAAACTTACCGTGGATTAAACGATCAGCTGTTTGCTACGGGTTTCCGCAATAACCACGCACAGGGGGCACAAACAAAATATGCTAAATTGACCTGTGACTCAATTATATTACGTGAGAGGGTTTTGTCTCACTGAATAGGAATGGCTATAAATGGGATCACGTAATTTTCGGAGCGCAATGTCGTAATTGTAAATAAGCTAGTTTGTAGGCGCGTGCGCAGCGCGGGAAAGTACTGCGATGACTGACGGCGGCGCAGATTGGCTTCAGTCACTTTCATAAGAATTCCACCTGGAGATGGAATAGTTGGTCAATGCAGGCTTCGAGGGAAAATGCATTCGATGTCTTGCAACCTGTATCACCATAGTATACGTATCTATAGTGTACTAACTGAGCTTTGGTCGGGTAATGTGATTCTGGGCTAGTTTTGTAATGTAATCTATTCTCGTGTACTACATACATTTTCGAGTCGTATTAAATCGTGTTAGTGCCTGTATTATATTTCTACTTGTAAAGGTAAATAATTATGGACGCAATAGGAACTCGATTTCTATTAATCTTATATTTAATTTAAAAACTCATTAGTAAATAACTCGCTAGACAAAGTCAGGTGATTAATATATAGTCAGGATTTACTCTGAATACCAACCTAATAATTCAGTTCTCTTTGGTTAAGTAAGTATCAAAATATCAATATATAAGATTTCTTATTACAACAGAAAATGTTACCTAAAATAAATAAAAACAGAGTATTTAAAATGTTACTTAATAATACCAATACGTGTACGTACATGCAATATGTAACTACATATAAACGCATCCTATAATAATAGTAATTAAAATAATAGGGATATCTAATATAATCTAATAAATCATATTAGCCAACATTGGTTACACAACGATTATGCATCACCTACCTAGGCATTACAGACGGAAGGGTATGCTAAATTATTAAGTATTAATTTTTAATGCTTTCACTGCTTTCTATTCTAACTATTTTTATCTGTGTAATCGATTTTACAAAGTCTAATCGCTGGTTAAACACCAG
This sequence comes from Chloroclystis v-ata, assembly GCA_963691955.1. Taxonomy (NCBI): domain Eukaryota; kingdom Metazoa; phylum Arthropoda; class Insecta; order Lepidoptera; family Geometridae; genus Chloroclystis; species Chloroclystis v-ata. Next base: position 6,162,109 of record OY829906.1, on the reverse strand, counting down.
CCATAATACAACGCTTTACAAATTTAATTTTATAACTGGGAATATTTTTTTATGTTTTTACCTAACGTTTAATTCTTTATTCTAGAACTTGTTAAACATTCGCAACACTGAAGAACAATAATGCTAGGCAAGCAGACCATGAGCCGTGTTGGCTAAGTGGGAGCACACCCGACTTTCATTCCGAAGGTTGTGGGTTCAAACCCCGCCGCGCACCTCTGATTTTTCTTCTTGGAAAATTATGTGTGCTTTCAAAACACGTGCTCTAACGGTGAAGGCAAACATCGTGAGGAAACCGGCATGTTCTGAGAACTTTTCAAAGTTTGAAGAACATGTGTCATTCACCAACCCGCACTTGGCCAGCGTGGTGAATTAAGGCCTAATCTCTCTCGCCAAGAGAGAAGTCCCTGTGTCCCAGCAGTGGGAACGTGAATAGGGGTGTTATGGTAAGCAGACCATGAAGAAAATAATATGATGCTTGCAACCTTGACACATGAAAGAAGAAAGCTAGGTACTTGATTAGTGTTTATATTAATTAATTTACCTATGCATAGTCAAATTGTGTTTCACTATCATCATTTTCGTTCCCAGCATTAAAAAAAATTAGGTCATTTAAACTAAAATGCCACAAACGTAAACAAACAATAAGCAATAAGTTCGTATTTATTTATTATCAGTAAAAATATGCTAATTAAAGTTAAATACTTAGGTACTGATTAATAAAAATCTTCCATTAATTTGTAATTAACTCATTTCAATACACCCCTAAACATTGAGGTCAATCAATTGACCTTAAGGATTAGAAGGTACATACTACATACCTATCAAAACGCAGCAACAGACTGAAGCAATTTTACTATGCAACGTCTTAAGATTTCATACAATCATCTTATAGCGATCTACTCAATATATTATATGCATTGCAATCTTAGTTTAAGATCTGGCTGTAGGAACAGTACCTACACTCATCGAGTTTATGACTAAAACTAAATTTCAACGAATTGAAAAAACAAACATGCGAAATTTATAAAATCAATATCATCATCATCATTTCAGCCATCGCACGTCCACTGCTGGACATAGGCCTCCCATAATGACCTCCAGGTATTATGGTCGGATGCAGCCTGCATCCACCGTGAAACAGCAGCCTTGACAAGATCATCTGATCTGTGCATCTTGTTGGTGGACATTCGACGCTGCGTTTTCCGAAAAAATCAATATGTTATACTTAATTTATTTAAAAATTAGTTGCGGCCACATTTTGATAAGCAACCCGATATTTATTCTCCTACTTATAAAATAACGTAGAAATTTATATTTTTAAACAAAATCTCGGTGAGTGCACAATTCTTGCAGCCGTATCTCGTACTATCTGGCGCCAAGAGTTACCAAACTAAGTTATGACAATGTAGTACATTTTATTTCGGACCACGATTTTGACTAATGACCTAATGTGTGCCCATAATATCTAGCTAGTAGGATCTAGTAATAGTTTGTAAGCACGTTTTAGCTAACGTATAACCATTTCCTATCATTATTTGGTTATGTAAGTAAATGAGAGTCTAGCATGTCCGGTTCGTGATCCTTATAACTAACACTAACTGTAGAGTAGATAGATTTACCGCTTTATAACACAAGAACGTGGATATATTTATTGAAAACAGCAAATACCTAATTATAAAGATATGCACGACAACGTTGTTCCCGCTTACCTACTTGAGTATTTCCCGTTTTACAAGATACTTATTTAAAACTAGCATTCCGTCCTGCGGCTTCGCCTGCGTTAAAACATTTTCCCCCAATTTAAATTCTATGTCCTTCTCCTGGTTCTAAGCTATCTCTCCATCAATTTTCAATTTGGCTTTTGACACGACTTTTTTTTTTGATTAAAGAGTTGTGTTACTAGGTAAGTCGCAGGCGAACTTAAGTTTCTTATTTTATTTTTTTTAACCGAATTAAGAAAAAGTAGGATGGTCTCATGTCGTCTGTTTTTCTATTGTCGATAGTTCTTGACTTCAATAATCCGCAATAGGTGCTATTCCAAATATTAACCTATAGCAACCTTTTAAAATTACTTAAGTATGTAGGTATTTTTTTATACCTACCTACCAACCTACGCTTAAGTTTGAAATCTGATGGCAGCGGGGTACCTTTGAATAGAACTAGAGTGTAGTGTAAAGGTACCTATTTAAATAACCTAACGCATACAAGATTTATTACCACTAGTTAGCTAATAATAACAGTAAAATGATTATATAACTACAAACGTTTTTGTAATGATGAACGCTTTAGCCGATAATTATAATTTAAATAATTACGATGGATCATGCTAGTCAGCTTTTCAACACGTAATAAGCTGTTTGAAATAATAACTATCAATTATACTTTGTTATGATACTGACAAGTAGAGAAATGTGCTCTAAAATCATGGAAATTAAAAAAAAGGTGCTCTAACGGTGAAGGCAAACATCGTGTGATAACCGACACAATCTGAGAACTTTGATAAATAACCTAAGAGCCCGTGATGGCCAGACCTTCCTTTAATTCACAAGCGTGAAAATTATTTCATGTGTATGTCTAACATAGGTAAGAATAACCCCCAAACATGAAACCTGGATCGCGGTTACTTTGGGAGATACCAACCTTTTACCTGTTATCTCCCAAAGGAACCACGATCCAGGTTTCATGTTTGGGGGTTATTCTTACCTATGTTAGACATACACATAAAATAATTTTCACGCTTGTGAATTAAAGGAAGGTCTAGCCAGACAGGGCTCTTAGTATAGACTAATAACCTGTGATGGCCAGACCTTCCTTTAATTCTGAAGCGTGAAAATTATTTTATGTGTATGTCTAACATAGGTAAGAATAACCCCCAAACATGAAACCTGGATCGTGGTTCCTTTGGGAGATAACAGGTAAAAGGTTGGTATCTCCCAAAGTAACCGCGATCCAGGTTTCATGTTTGGGGGTTATTCTTACCTATGTTAGACATACACATGAAATAATTTTCACGCTTGTGAATTAAAGGAAGGTCTGGCCATCACAGGCTCTTGGTCCAAAAGTTTAAAGGGCATTTTTTATATTTATTATTTTTTTATTTTATTTTGAGAACAAACAGTTATAAAATCTTATAAACTAATCTTCTTAAAAAACTACTAACCAATTAAATGCTCTCACATGCGTATTTATGTACAAGTAGTTAAGTACTTGTGTTAGGAGGAATCGGTTCAAGCAATAGATCTAGTAAACTCAAATATTTATTGCATATTGTCCATTAACAGTGCATAAACAGCCACAATTAAATAGCTCTCTGTCATCCGAGAGTGATCATGTTGTCTGTGGTCTCCGCATAGAGCTGGTGTGTGCCCTTGCTGCCCGAGGACACTTCATGGTGGGGCCCCACTATGCAGTGTTGCAAGTTGCTTGAGTTCACAGTAGCACCATTGTATATAATACAATCTTGTAGAACACACCTGAAAATATCAATGCAAAAACTCAGAGACTCTCCCGTTGAATTATGAATTAAATTATGTTTCTATACATTATCATTATTTTTTTAAAGTTAAAGAAAATCTTTTTCAGCTTGTGGTAACATTAAGTTAAAACAACATTTTTATAATTAAAATTGGATGGTAAAATGGATCCCAACCTAAACTGATTTCGATATTTATTTCATTTCAAAATTAATCCCAAAAAAATAATATCTAGAAAGCTTATTTCATATACTGAGTAATTATACATACCCTTCTTTGATATTAACATTATTCATCAAAATGCAGTTGGTCAATCTGACTTTGTTTTCAATGAGGCAATTGGAGCCAATAAAAGTATTCTTGATAGATGTTTTCTCGCTAACTACAGTTTGTTCTCCGACAGTGCTGGTGTTATCAATTTGGTTTGTTTTAATTTGATTGTTATGGTAGAATTTCTCTGGTGGTGCTGATCCGGTAATCTCTTGCCATTTTGATAGAATCTGAAAGTAATAATAAACCATTAATATGAATGTTAGTCTATTATGTACTATAGTAGTTTAAATATTTATAGGGCAGTGTATTTGATTATACAGGGATAATGACGACCTCTGTGGCGCAGCAGGCGAATGTCTGCTTGCGACGCAGGAGGTTGTAGGTTCGATTCCCGCCTCGGAACAATTTTTTTACGATCTGCAGATAATTGTTCTGGGTGTTATAGAAATGTATAATAAAAATATCTACCTATGTGTGTATATCATATTTTAAGTATATCAGAAATCTAGCAACCGCAACACAAACTTAGAACTTATCACGGGGCTAGATGTGTGTGAATTGTCCAGCAATATTTATTTTTAATTTATTTGTCTTCATAAAGTAAGTACATTTTTCTTTTGTTGATATACCTACACTTGTGGTCATATAATTAAGAACGATTTGACTTTATGGAACATTTTTATTTTAATCATCTCATATACCGAGATGTGTACCTTCTGAGAAACAAACTTATTATGCTACAAAATAGCCACAGCAGAGTGTCTTATATAGTACATAAACAATTAAAATAATTTACTATATTTCTCATATTTTTATTTTACCAAAGTGTGACACTTTCTAATAGTAATAAAGCTGGACATATAATTAATAACGATTTATTTAACTGCTGGGAAATTGTTTTATATGGCACCTACATTAAATCTAAATCACAATAATATGCAGTAAGTACAGAAAATTTTAAAAGTAATTTAATACATTTTTTTATAAATTAAGAGCTTACATCATATACACGGCCTTTAAATACTGCTTTACACGTGCGAGGCACAACCTGTTAATTTTTGATATTTCTCAAGATAAGTACAGTTCCGTTCTTTTGAAAAAGCGTTGTACAGCTCTCTGTGTTCCAACACTCTGCATTTGAATACATTTTCTTTATTTTAAACTAGCTTTCCACCCGCGGCTTCGCCCGCATTATATTAGAGTAAAAAGTATCCTATGTCCTTTTCCTGGCTCTAAACTACCTCCCTGCCAATTTTCAGCTAAATCGGTTCAGCCGTTCTTTAGTTATAAGTGAAGTAACTAACACGACTTTCTTTTATATATAAAAGAAGATTACAGATTCTCCATTGGCTCTAGATTTAGGTTGTTAGCTGGTCAGTCAAAGATAAAAAACCACAAAAGCAACCCCAAATTTTCGCATTTCCACCACCATGCTTTAATGTAACTTTCGAGTACTTAGGGTTGAATGCTTTATTCGGAAGACGTAGAACACATCGTTTTCTATCATAACACACTCAAGTTATTTTCGTCTCGTCAGAAAAAAAAGAAATTTTTTTCGCTGTCATGAAGTCCAGTCAATACTTTCTCAAATGCAAGCTGATTTTGGCTGTGGTCCAAAGTTTCAACATGAGTACCTTCCTTGCGATTTTTCTTCTACCAAACGTCTTCAAATAGTGCGTGCTGAGATAGCTGAAGGCTAGTTTTCACCAAAATATTCTTGTCTCAGCACATTGGTTGGACCCATTAAAGAGTTTTGTAGGCTATACAAATGTTGTTTTAGTCATCTCAAGTTGTTTTTCTCTGTTTAGGTACATGGGAAACACTTATAGTAGTATGTGATACGAATTAAAATGCTCAAAAGCGTCAAAAACCACCGTTTTTAAAAATTACTGGTGGTTGTCTAGCTTTTTATAATACCTTTGTTAATAGATCAAAAGCTTTTTTTTTAACTAAGCAATGACTTTTAATCTTTTACAGCACTAAATGTTTCCAATATTATACAAACAGTTAAAACTTCAACAGTATTTTCTGTTTAAATTATAAAAATGGAATAAACAATTAAGTGTTCTTAATGATATGACCAACCAGAAAATAGGAATACTATGTTTTGAAGTAGTGTTAAAAAATTGTCTATTTATTTATAGCTAATCATTGTATACCAATAAGCACGGTGATATTATAGAAACGTTTTACAATACTGAGATCATCATCATCATCTCAAGCTGAATACCGAGATAAATAAAATCAATTACAAGCAAATAGTTTTACGTCTTAGTTTGAAAAAATCTTCCTAATATATCAGCGTTCTTAATTATATGACCACCGGAGTATAACTAAGCAGAGAATTAAATGAATAGTTATAGATAAAGTTATTACCTTATTATTAGCTAAGTAGTATGATGACATTTTATTAATTCTCATACCAAAAGTATTCTGGCTTGGCACAAATGCATAACATCTCAGTATGTCATCATGATAAACTCCTTTAGGGCCAAGCTTATGGTCATTATAACCAGACATTTCTCTAATTTGGCTCTCAAACCCAGACTCTACAGCATATTCAAAGATTGATTTCTTCAGATCCATATTTTTCTCTGAAGTTCCCAATGCTTCTGGCTTTTTGGGCCTTGATAGTTGCTTTTTTACAATATGTGGTATAAGCTCTCCTTTTACTGATGTGAACTCATCATTTTCTACTAAGTAGTCGACAATCCACCTCTTCATTACATAAACATGGGCATCTAATAATCTTGAATAAATACTTATTGAAGAGAACTTTTTTGTTAGTGCCTTCGGTATACTCAGAGTATCTTCAAAATCACTAGCACTACCTAAAAAGACAAGTCGTTGAGTTTCCTTGTCAATACCAACAAAATCAGTGTCTGGTTTATTTTTCTCCTTGATTCCAGGGAGTTGGATGTATTCTTCTGGACCATTGTTAAAAAATAAGGTTGTTAGTGCAGAATCATGTTTTCTATGAAGGTTCAGAACATCATTCAAATTAATATCAGTTATCAGATCCCCAGATACTATCAGTAGATCCGAGGTTATTCTGCTGCTGATGTGTTTCAGAGAGTCCACCGTTCCCCAATCTTCATCTGATGGGATTACTATGAGCTCATACTTTATTGTCAACGGACATTTTTCCAGTGCATTTAGTATATTTGATTTGTCATCTTCAAGGACTATCACCATTGTTTCTGGAAGTACAAAAGAGATAGGTAAGTAATCATATTTGCCAATTTATACTTAATGTTTATTTCCTTAATTTATTTGGTAAAGAATATAAGCAGCTCAAATTTTTATTTATTAAACATTGTTTCTGTTAAGATTAAAATTTACAAGTGATTTGGGATACCTTGGATACCAATCTTTTCAAGCACCTTCAAGGAGTACCAGAGCACTGGGTATGGTCCCACAGGCAATAAACATTTGGTAACACAAGCGCCAACTTCTGGCATGCGCGAACCTCGTCCCGCCGCCAACACCACAGCTTGGAATTCCACTATTTTGTGCATTTTGATGACTGTAAGTTATGACCTGAAAATGGTGCAATCTTATGGTTAAACAACGCGGGGTTCTGAAATTATTTGTTTGGAGACTGATGGTAATTTAATTTATATAAATAATGTTTTAACACAGGAATTTCAGAGAATATACTCACATAGATTGAAATAAACTTAAAGATTTAAACGCAATCCACGCAAAAACATACACACACAACACACTGCTTTTGAAAAAGCAGTCAGTCAAATGTTTAAACTGTCAATGTCATTCTTCTTCTTTTGGTTTGTGGCGAACGTGACTGGCCAGTGATATTTGGCCGTTTACCGCCAACGTCGTGCAATTAAATTAATAATGCAGTGCTAAGAACATGACCACAGTCGTTATGGAATATTTGCATGTTCACCACATCGATCGGAGGATATCTGACAAGGACTAAGTGCTTGTCCAGGAAGGGCGAAAACGCCGCGTATTCATACGCGCGTCGTCGACGTACTAGACATCAATACATCGCGTCCACAAGCAACGCGCGAATTCAAAATACGCGCGTAAAACGCGTGCACTACGCTAGACTCTCGACTCGCGCGTATGGCGCGCGTGTCAAGATACTAGGGACGCCTTGTTGCGTCCAGCTCACGCGCGAGCTCTAGAGCGAGTGCACGTATCGAGGGAAATGGAGCGCCAACATTTTGCCACGGAAACGCGCGTTGGTACGCGCCTTGTGGACGCAACGTTCGCGCGTAATACGCGCGAGAGAAACGCGGCGTATTCGCCCTTCCTGGACAAGCACTTAGTCTAGCAAGAATCCTGTTGTGTCATAACAACACTATTATTCATAATTATAGTTCTCTCATCTCTTCTCATATCTACTTTCATGGAAAACCGGGCCTTCTTGAATAATGTATTTAATTAACATAAAGGATTAAATGTTTAAAATATAGGTGTAAAATATACCTACCTACCTATTCTAATCATTATCCACCGGTAGAGGTGGAGTTACATTGTCAGCGGCTGGAGTAGAATTTTCAGCGTTTTCAATTGGCGGAGTTGCGTTTTCAATAGGCAGAGTAGCGTTTTCAATTGGCGGAGAATTGTTTTCAATTTGCGTAGAACCGTTTTCGATTGGCGTAGAACCCTTTTCAATTGGCATTGCAGCGTTTTCAATTGGCAGAGTAGCGTTTTCAGTTGGCGGGGTATCGTTGTCAGTTGGCGGGGTAGCGTTGTCAATTGTTGGAGCAGAGATTCCAACCTTAGCGTCAGGAGTTGGCTGAGAATGATATGTAGGGTCCTTCATAGTAAGTGCAACATAGCCTGCAGACGATCTACCGTGGTCTACGCTTGGGGGACATGGGAAATCAGTTGCATCAGGAGTAAAGCTTTCCAGAGCTGATTGGAAATCGGCCGGTGGTGTTATATCGTATCCGGCTGATTGCATATCATATTTCGGCGCGGGCACAATTGCATTTGCTGGAACATATCCTTCTGCAAATAAAATGTTTATGACTAAGCTATGTTTGACGTTTCGTGTCGCATCTTTACATTTAACGTTTATTAACACACAACATACAAGCTTCGAGCTTACCACGCAGCTATAAGTTGCTGTGTGAATTGTCAGGCAATATTTATTATTTATTTCACTACGACTAGGTACATGAATAAAAACGACAATGCAAAAAAAGGTGAATGATATTTGGGCTTGAAGAGGCTTTATATGTGTAGTAGGTGCCTAGTGCCTACCTATTTAATGATATATAATTTATTCAAAATAAGGTACATGTTTACCTACTGGATCACATACAGCACTACATCAACATGGGATAATTTTGATCGAATGCTTTAATTGGGCAAATTAACTCACTTGGTGTTGATGGAGACGGGTCCTCGGGCTGTATTTGTTCACCCAGGTATGTCTGTGTAAAATAATTGATTTTTTTTAGTTACATACTTACCTATTATTAATATCCTACCTATTATTAAAAACTAGGATTTAATGACTAGAAATAAGCTCCACCACGTAGCGCTAAATTAGTTCTGTAACGATTTAAGAACTTTTCAATTCAATTCACTCTAAATAAACATACCATAATTATGTTTAAATAAGGTTGAAATTAATAAGAGAAATACATCTAAATAAGACACGACAAGAAAATAATAAATATGTTTATTTCTCTCAATTACATAATCTTCAATTTCCGGGTGTGAGACTCTCTTTTAAGTATAAAATACCTAAAATAAAATACCTAAGCCGCTGGGGAAATAATAAATTAAGATATTTTAGAAGGTCAATTTTGGTGTTTAGCAGTTGGTTCTACGCGTTTACCAGCATGGAATAATGAAAATAAAATAGCTTACTTTCCCATCCTTTCCGAGAACATTGAGAGTGTTGCGCAATAATTGCTTTACTGTAGTGCTAGGCGGGATCCGCGGCAGCGCGTTGTTGTTGATTTTTGTATGGGAGCCACCGCACCAACGAGCACAGAGTTTGGCCCTGTCAAGGAAAATGTAGGTACTGGTTAGTTTAACTAGGTAAGTATAGGTAATCTCTCTCGTCAAGAGAGAAGTCCCTGTGTCCCAGCAGTGGGAACGAGAATAGGGGTGTTATGATATGGTATATGAACCTAATCTAACCTACCATAATACAGACAGTTCGCAGTCTCCACGAGGCTAGAAATAGAGATTTCTCCTGCAATATTAGCAATAAGGTGCCCTCTATCAGTCTGATTTGACAGGAAACTACTAGTAGATGCCCATTCTATATATAAATCGTTTCACCTTGGATCTATCGGATGTGTAATTGGTTGGCCAGGATAGCATGGTTTGTAATCGCCTGACCCCTTGCGCTTTTCCGTGTCAGCACCAGACTTCGGAGACCTGACAGCGGGAAGTAATGGTATTCCTTTCTCTTCTGTCTCCATAACGGCTGGAGTAGAGCAGGATAGACAAGCTGCGTCGCGGAAGATGTGTTTTCTTAGCGCCACAGCTCTCGGCTCGCCGACGATATCCAACATGAACTGGAGGCGGTTTCTCAAAGCTTCTAGATGCTTATTTATGTCGTCTTTCAAGGTTGTCACTTGGACTACATCAGCTTTCTCGTGCAGCTCTCTGACAAGGTCGTCGATGGCTTTCTGAGGATAAATATTGATAAAAATATAACTATGAGAACTGGATTACCTACTTTAGTTGGCGGACCATTTGATATGACATTATTATTATCTAGATGTTCTTATTATTAAGTCTTTTACTAATCGTGAATATTCGTTAATTTCAACTCCACATTCGATCGTATTCGATCTCGGCTGATTTTTCTCAGTTTTTAGTTATTAATAAGTAGGTAAATTTATACTTTAAGATACCTTTTTATTTTGTGTGAGCTTGTAGTTTCGGATAAAAGAGATTTTACAAGGTAAAATGATACGCTACCTGCCACATCGATTCCTGGCTGTTGAACTTGTCATACGCTCCGACGACGCGATTTTCGAAATCTATTCGGATAGCATAGAACTGCTCAAGGGAGACCATTCCGTTGAGGGCGCTGATGCCGGCCTTGTCGCGCAGAGCATCGACTACTTCATCACGATCTGCTTTCACCTCTCTCAGAATTTCTATTTCTTTACGAAGCACCTATAAAAAGGACAAGTGTTTTAAAAGATGACATCGATTATGCTGTGCTATCTATTAGTTTTGTTTGATTCTGTATTTTACGGGGTTCGAGGGTTCAGTTATAATGTAGACGATGCACTACAGCGTTGTTACCACTTTCGGTACAAATGTACATGCGTTAAAAATTGTGAGAATATTTTAATTTATAATTATTTAATCTAATACTTACTTGAAGATCATACTGTAGTTTATCTTGGATGGTTTTTAATTCTTTTTGTCGCATAAGTGTATCTTCAATATCAACTTGGAGATTATTGAAATGTGCGTTCATTTCCGAAACCGCTGAAAATGAACAATGTATGTTTATTAGGGACATATATTTTATAATACCTTGGGCCTATCCCAGGTAAAATATCCCAGGTAAATGTATGAAGTAAATTAAATATTTATATAAAGATAAATGAATGTTACCAGTAGAGTCACCGCCAGTATTTGCCAGAACTTCAGCCATAGTCTCTAATGCGGTTTCCAAGTCATGTTGCATTTGGGTTAGTTCTTCTTGATAATTCGTCATCTAAGAGATAGTACGTATGTTATAAAAGTAATCCTCGAAAGTCTGAATGACAAACCTATTAACATTAATTGCATCTAGGAATGTGTTTATACCTGTGCAGTAAGTCCAGTATCGAAATCATTTATTTGCACAGAATAGTCGGCAACCTTATCTTCTAATTGGTCCATTTTTGTTCCCAGAGAAACTGTAGATTCTAACTTGCGTTCTGTCAATTGTAGGTACACGAAATATGAAAACGCATAATTGTAATGTAGTAATTTTAGTTTAATGTCATAATGCATAAATATCGGAATACTTAAAAATAAAGAGATAAAGAAACTAAAAAGGAAAATCTTATTACCCAAAGTAGCAACCAGCTTTAAGGCAAGGTCGGCATTGATATTAGCCTTACTAAGAAGTTGTTGAACCATTTTCGTCATATCGTTCGATAATTCATGCATAGCGTCACTAAAAATCAGAAGAAAAAGATTTTAAAAATAATCAAGACAGTTAATTGCATAAGTAAACCCTTAACCCTCACTTTCAACTGGTTTATAATTTCACTTACTTTAATTCCACTCGTGTGAGATAATCTGTAACAACTGCTTCGTCTGAAGGTTCTGTTGGTGCATGAATGGTTGTTCTACGGGCTTCCACGTTTGGAGAAACTGATACTATTGATTCATGTAAAGTTGTCCCTTCACTTCTTGACTTCCTAACATTTTGATCCATTTTTTGAGCTTTATCGGCACCGAGCAAAATTTTCGTATCCTAAAATAATCAAACCTTTTAAAAGTTATAAGAATGCATGGTGTTTCTCTACAATGATCCAATTAAACAATAAACAATTAAAAATTAATTTTGGTGTATAAATGCTAGTGGAGATAGTAAAAAAATCAAAGCAAAATGATGGAGTGGCGCGGCAGTAAAGGTGGTATCAGACGGTTCACTCGAATGATTGTTCACTCGAGTGAATGCTTCATTTTTTTTTCATTCTATGTTCACACGGCTTAGACGAAATGATACAGAAATGAACATTCATTGTTCTTTCTTTTAAATATGTCGTCGAATGAAGTCGTACGTCTTGGAATTAGTTTAATTTGTGATCATTTAATCAAATAGTTGACGTGATGTCCGTCGGCTACAGGACTCGAAACAAAATGGCCGAATCCGAATGAACGTTCTCTCAGTGTTCAGACCGTTCATTTCTCGTTCATTCGGAGTGGTAATGAAAGATACCGGATGCCAATATCCAACACTGTTGGATCGGTTCACTAATGAATTCATTCGGCACTCGTGTTTCATTTTTTGTTCAGACATTTCATTTCGAGTGAAATGAACCGAATGAAAGGTGAAAATGAACAAAAAATGAACCGTCTGATATCACCTTAATTAAATAGAATGGCTATTTAATATTTATTACAAAGAATCATACCTCTCCGGTGGCATTTGCATCAAAACCAGGTATTTTGCTTGCCAAAGTCGTGACTAAGTTGACCATCTGATCCATAGCCTTTTCTGCAGCCTCTAGTCGAGCTGACAACTGTAGCGCTGCCATGGCATCAGTCAGAGAAGCTCCTCGACGTAAGTCCTCCATAAGCTTGCTGTTTTCAGGAAATGTAGCCGTGCCAATCAGCCCAAACTTTTCAGCTATCTTTTGAACCTTGATAACCAATTCTTGAAATTGCTCTTGAGTTACTACTGATAGTTGCGGCGTTCCCGTCTTTCCTTGTACTAATAATAATGTTTTGTTAGGTCAGGACTATTGTAGAAAGTTTTGATTTATTTTAGCAAATAATAGGTCTAATGGATTTGAATCAGCTGGATACATGTTACATTTTATATTGCAAACCTACCTTTTGCTTGATCTGGTCCGGCTCTTTCAACTGTTAATAAAAAGGTTTAAGTTGATATTATTATTTATAAAATAAAATTAATTTTAAATAGGTACTTATACATTATGTCTTGTTGATAATACGAAAATAACTTACCAATAAGAAGCTTTTCATATGTCGCTTCTGAAAAACAATAATAACATTATTATTTTTGAATCAGTTGAATATTGGGTACCTAATTGTATTGCAATAATAAAATATGTATTGGTAAAAAATTAAAGGAACTTACCAACTGCATCCATAGAAGCTATTGGAGTTGGTGCTTTATGATGCTCTTCACGAGAATCAACTCTCTGAAAAATAAATAACAAATTATCATGACAGTCAAACAAACTAATGAATTAAATTTCTTATTAAACTTTATTTACTCACCGATACACTGATGTATATATCAAATAAAATAAAAAAAAACTGCAAACAGGCGCTAAAAAAAAACCAAATTTTTTTTCGCAACAACTATAAATTGGACCTGGTGAATCACTCGAAGTTCTGTCTCGCGTTCCAGCTCAATCGCATCCAGGATCTTGGCATAGTTATGAAGCTAAACGACAAAATCACATCAATAAAGTTACTCAATTCTATTTAATAGGTTTCGTACAATTTAAATTAAATTACAGACTAGTTAAATACTTACTGCTCCTTTTCCTAAAGCGTCACGAGTTTGAGCCCCTCCTTTTCCTGCCTGTTCTGTTTTTCTTTTTGGAGGTCCACCACCGGCACCTCCTCTGAGGCCTGCTCTGGTTATGGAAATAGTTCCCTTGGTTGGTCCATCACTGCTGGTGACGTCAACTCCACCGTCACTGGGCCGACCAGGTATTCCACCCGGTAAGGGATCAGCTGTTCTTGGCCCCGGTTTAGCAAACTTCTTCTTTTTAGCACTTGTATGAATTTTAATTTCACTAATAGTAATAGATGGAGTAGATGAAGATATTTGGAGAGTTTGTGGTAAGTTTATTGCCACTCGTCTTTCTAGCACACGCAGTTGCCTCGCAAGCAGATACAGGACAGTTTGCATGAGCTTGTGGTTCACAGTGTTTGTCTAAAAAAACAAAAATGATATTTTTAAACCAATGTTTAAAACGAGCGGTAATCTTCAAGACAAGATTAGGTACGTATGCTATAACAGTTGTTATAATACTTAACTAGATTTTCACCCCACGGCTTCGCCGGCGTTATAATATCTACATTTTCCCGAGGAAAGATATTGTCCTTTCCCTAGTTCTAAGTTTCCTCTCTACTAATTTTCAACTCAATCAGTTTATCCGTTCTCGAGTTACAGCTAGTGTACCTATGTAACACGACTTTCTTTAATATATAGATTTGTGAAAGATTTGCGAGGCATCCTGTCAGGCGAGGCCTACCACACGGATTGACTAATTGTGTCTTCTGAATAAGCTGAAATATTGGATCTGGTCCTTGGCAAACCTTAGTTGTAGGTAAAAGGTAATAAAAATATCCAATTTTGTTTTAATCTGAGGTTGATAATGTCCCTAAATTGCAGAAATAGTATATTACCTCCACATCACCAAAAGCGGTATCTATCATTTCTCCTATACTCATTATACTCGAATTTGATGCATCTCTAGATTCCATGATTAAAATGATTTCCACAAAACTGTTAAAAAGGTATTGTATCGTAAAACCTACAATAAAGTAAAAATCACTAGTTTATTTTCTCGAGTCGAGTAAATATTTCTGAGAAATAATCGTGTCATCATAGATTTTACTGAATGTGTCTAATTTTGTATTGTGACAACGTCATAAAATGACTGAAAGCCACAAATGCAGATAACAAACCGTAGATGTCTCCGTCTACCTTTTTGTCATCAAAGGCTGTGGTGCCGGCCTGAGAATAATACCATCCCATTTCTTCCTTCATATACCAGAATAAAGGCAGCAGTCATCACTGGTTTCAACATTTTGGTCCATCATTTATTTTGTCCAGCACACACAATCGCTATGTGTATATGATTGGGAAATTAAACTTATACGTATGGGCATAGATGTAACGTATGGGCAACGTTAGGTGGCGTACATCGACTTAGGGGCGGCCTGTTTTTTATTGGATAATGAAACACAGTATTACAAACCATGGTTTTAATTCGATATTATTTACAGTAAAAATAATTATCCTTTATAAATATTACTAGGAAATTTACAGTGAATTCCTATATGTAGTTTATTACCTAAATAGTGTTACCAAACTTTTGTTCTATCTACTTATTTACATTTTTGATTGAAGTATAATTATGTACCTAATAATAAACATTTTAAATATGAAGCCAAGGCTCTCAGCTAAATGTTTTACAAAGAAAACTAAGTTGAGCAAAAGGAGAAAACACAATAGAACAAAATTAAAACTACAATCTTAAGTTAATAATTTTAATAAATGTGACAGCGTAATAATTACAATTACATAATAATTTATTGGCATCATTTCCAATATCAATTATCCAACATGAGCATCCAAAGTGTTACCAGCCAGCTGATTTCGAGCTTCAATATACTACGCTCATCTCTATTCACAAATGGATCTCTATTTGCCCGATTTAAAAATCTGGAAATGTGTATTCATCGATAAATTGTTGAAATTCTCTACCTACCTATCTAAAATGAACTATCTATATTAGGTATCTGCTTGAGATATAATTATTAGGCACGATTTGGACAGTCAGGTCGCGAGGAGGCCGCGGGCGTCGGCCGGCGCGGGCAGCGGCACTGCACCCGCATTACTTTGACTAGAAGATGCCAGCGCGAGCACCGGTGTCGGCTTAGAAAACACACGACTACGACTATCCAACAGATTACTATCTCTTCTCTTCCCCCCCAAATCTTTCACCGGTTTTCCATCTTTATTATATTTATGAAGGTCGTGAGGCACCAATACTGCGATCGGTGGTATTGGCGGATTGTACGAATGGGGCTCATAATTATCATCCACGTAGTCATCTGGATTCCAAGCTGCTGTAGTGGATGTAACTGAGAACGTCGTTTTTGTATTTTTTGTAGTTGGCGTTTCAGTGGTAGCTTCCGACGTTACTACTGATTCGATAGGTTTTGATCTTGACAACGTCGTCGGTATTGTTGCCGTCGCAGGGACAACAAATATATTCTTGTTTCTATTCGATCTTGTCTTTCGCCGTTTTTGTAGTTTTGGCACATCGAGGAAAAACGGATCAAAAATAAGATCGGATTCTTTATAATCATCGTAATTTATCGGTACGATTGGCTTCACTGCGCTTACTACGTTGCCAACCGTATAGTTCAGTCGCTTTCCATTACTGTCGCTGACAGACGCACTGGCGGTGACGATGACTCGAGGCGGACTCTTTGGCTTCGGCACCGGTCGTTCTGTGACAGTGGGTGGAGCGACAGATCGAGCTGATAAAGATGATTCATTTTCGGGTGATAAATCATCACTTCGTTTTCTATCATAGTAGTAAGGATTGTACGGCAAAGGTCTCTGTGCCGGTAAGACAGATGCAGGATAATTCTGTTGTCTATGTTTGACCGATGTTTCATGCCTCTCGGATGGTAGAGATGTTGGTCCTGGCCGCAGAAGTTGATCACGAGGGTCCAATGTAGTTGGACGGAACGGTGACGGTTGTCGCTGAACGAATGGAGTTGGTCGCTGAGCAGGTCTTGGCGCAGTTCGAGACGATTCGTATTGGAAATGATCATATTGCTGGGGTGGAGAATGTGTGATATACACTCCATCCGCTGGTCGAATGCTTTGATACGAAAATGCTTCAGAACTTTGACCTCTGTGTGGGTAAATGTAATCCTGTGGTGTGAGAATGGCTGGGTCTAATGTAGGATGCATTTGAGTCGGTGTTACTGATGGGAGTATCGATGGAGCTGGTGGCGACAGTGATGACAATATTGGTGTCGGTGATGAAATTAAATATGGATGTGGTGGTGGCAAACGCGAAGAAGTAGAAGGAGTGTTTGTGGTAGTTGAGGTAGTTCTTGTAGTAGTTGTGGAAACAGTGGTTGTGGTAGTTGGTGCTCGTGTAGTTGATGGCGTTTGATAATAGTCTTCGTAGTCTCCATCAATTTCCTCTTCATACTCTGTAATTAATATTTCCAATCAGAAACATTCTTAAACTATAATTGTGGTTCAAAATAATTATAAAGAAAAATATGTAAAAGATTTGTATGTAAATTAAAAGTAAATCTATCTCATATACATATTTAAAAATCTTGGTTTAGCTAAAACTCGAGAGACAGATTAAATTGATAATTAATAGAATGATCTCAAATCCAGAGCAAACAGCACTAAATTAAGCATAGATATAATAATCATACCATCAGTGAGTTCTTCATCCGTAATTTGTACTCGTGGAGTTGTAGATGGTTGAGATTTTTTGGGTTCTTCTTTATGTATTTCTTGTTGTACAGGATCTTCAGTTGAGTCCGGCACTTCTGTTTGAGGCGATTGCGGTTTGTTATACGTCGTTGTTGGTGTCTCGTCTATAGACGCATCTGTATGTGGTTCGGTGTTTGGTTTCGTTTGTTGTTGCGACTTTTCCGTCGACTGAGGTTTTTGCTGTTCTGTTGCAGGTGGAGCTAGAGTGCTGCCATATAGTTCTAAATTTAAACTGTAGAATTTCTCAGACTTTGTACAATCTACTTCATCTACTCTTTCACATACTCTTGTCTCCTGTAAAAAAGAAAAAGCAAAATTATATTATTATTATCATTTGCCACTTTCTTAGAAATATAATTTTGATAAAAAAAGATTATGGAATAACAACCATACTACGTTACTAATCCAAAAGAACGATTGCGTCTCAGACTCCAAGGTTCTAAATTCTAATATTCTTTTTTCTTTTTTTCTTCTTACTAAGATTTACCTGATCAAAGACAGTGCCATTGAGGCAAAGGAACTTGATGTCCATGGGCTCGTCTTGCTGGCCCACGGTGCACACGTGGAACATCTGGCAGGAGGTCTCCAGGT
This sequence comes from Chloroclystis v-ata, assembly GCA_963691955.1. Taxonomy (NCBI): domain Eukaryota; kingdom Metazoa; phylum Arthropoda; class Insecta; order Lepidoptera; family Geometridae; genus Chloroclystis; species Chloroclystis v-ata. The sequence continues at coordinate 6,143,851 of OY829906.1, read as the reverse complement.
CTGCATAATACCCGCCTATGACTTTGCCCGCACATGTGAAGTTAGTTTCGGGCAAATTGTCGAAGTCCAAGTACTGGAAGAGATGAAAAATTCTTATTAAAAATGTTGCGGGTTCAATTCCCGCCTCGGAAAAAAATACGTATAAACAGTAGGTAATTTGTACGAAAGCCACAGCAAAATGCTGACGTTGCGAGGTAACTGATGTTTTATTGAGCGGCAAAGTGCCAGCTTCGTCGCAAGCCAAGGTTTGAATTATAATAATTTGTAAAGTTGGTAAGTAAATTAAGTTTACCTGCGACAAACAATTTAAAGGTTCAACCAATGTTTTATCATATTCTTACTTTAACATTTTCGTATCTACTGTTTCACCAAACCATAATGAATTTAGAAAATATCCACTTCGCCACCGTGACCTTAAAGCTATATATGTTTTGTATGATTTAAAGATAGACTACTTAGTGCTCAACTGATGTTAATATTTGGTGAACTAGTTTATGTTAAGATAAGATAATTTATTGTTAAAAAGTTTCCATTTACTTACACCTGGTTGTATGGACCTCGATATCCGAAATTCATTTTGAAATATGAATATCAGCAACCACAGCCAAACTGTAACACCAAAACGGATACAAATTAATTATCCTATTCGAATAAACTTTCAGCTTTAACAACTGTTTAGACGTAAAGTTAATACAGTGTCTACTTTTTAAACACATAAAAGTGAAGTTGATAAGCTCTGTACGTTTCGACTACACACTAAGAGATAGAGTGGTTATCTAGAAAAGTACCGTCTTAAGAGGCAGTTTGCGATTGCTTTGTGGACGGAAGTTTAGCTTTAGATGGATTTTTGGAGACAAGTGTTTGTATGATCTACTCGTACAAGATTGTTGTTGTATAAATTATATCTATTTTTAATTTTAACTTATATGCTTTATTTTTTTGCTTTATTTTTTTAAGTGATGTGCGCTCATTTACCTTGTAAAGCAGAGGCGGAGCGCCACACGAGCGCGCCACCGACTGAAGTCCGAGCCTGACGCCTCATCTGGAAATAAAGAAAGCACCCCTTAGTAATCTTACGTTGTATTTCATCGTAATATGTATACTAGTGGTTTTGTGTATAGCCTCGGTTGCAGAATTGTGGTCAATATCAAGAGTGATATTAAAACAAGTCATGTGTGTCTTTTGGTTTTTTTGGTCGTAAAACTAAGAAAAAGTGATGGGATGAATGATACGTTGAAAACGTTCCCGCCCTGCATGGTAAACGTGGTAACATAAATGAATAAATAAATATAGCAGGACAATTCACACAGCAACAGCACAGCACAGGTAACATCTTCGTTCTATTCATATAAAAATACAAGTAATGTTCAGATTATTTTTATGTATTGACTGTGTAAAACGTCCACAAATTTATATTTTTCATGTAAGTTACTAAATTTTTTTCATAAGAGAAATAAAAAGATCTTAAACCCGATAGTGTGCAAAAAAAAATAGAAAGATTTAAATTAATAAACTTGTATTGTACTTCATGCGTGCGTACTGACACATTCAGCTACGCTAGTTGAATCATTCCTTTGTGAAAAATGTTCAACGCAATTGTCCCTTATAACTCACTTCCACGTAACCCAACAGAGAAAACTAAAACAATACACGTAACTTCCCACGGCGTTTACCGGCATGATTTGTGAAGTAACACTATTGGAGGGCGTCTAGTGACCCTCACACGATAAATCTTGGTTATCAATTCCTTGTCCGATTGCATCTTAATAACAAATTTAAACTCATAGTTCATACAATGGCATGTATTCACACGCATCATGCGGCTTCGGTTGGTTTGCGACATTGAGATGGGTTATCCCGAAGCAGTAAGGCGGCGGCGTAAGATAGCTTGTCGACTTGTTTCTAACCATATCATCATTATCATTTTAAAAAGTCTTTGTCTCCTTCATCATCATCACCCCTATTAAAGTTCCCAATGGTGACGGGAGAGATTAGACCTTAATACACCACGCTGGCCGAGCGAGAGGAGCTGGCGGCTTGGTGAATGACACAATATCCTTTAAACTTTCATGTTTTAAAAACGGTTTCCTCACGATGTTTGCCCTCACCGTTAGAGCACGTGTTTACAAAAGTCCAGAGGTTCGCGTTGGAGTTTGTACGACCTTCGGAATGAAAGTCGAGTATGCACCCACTTAGCCAACACGGTTCATGTCAATTATATTTATTTTAAAGTGATTGACGTTTTCTAACGGTTCTTATCTCCCTTACACTAGCTTTTATTAAAACCTAAGTTATGTCTCAGCCAGTGTTTTTGCGACTCGATATCAATTACCGGCGTTAACGATGCGTGGAAGAAACTAAAGAAATAAAACGATTTGGTTCTTGTCTTATAAAAAGCTTTGAAAGCTCACGTACTAAATGTGTAGTAAATTATTTTTGAAAGCTTATGATTATCTTGACAGATCATTAGTTAATGTATGCCAATAGCCTTTCTAATCTTTATTGCTAAGTAGATGGTAACTAGCGGATTTGCGTGATGGATCTATTGATGTTGATGGCGGTTGTAAGTTCCCTTCCAATTTTTAATAGGTAATAAGTATTCACGTAACACTAAGGTTCTATTAAGGTTTTCCTGAATTATACTGTACTACATTTACTATATTTTATCTATTCCGTGGGAAATAAAATCCAAAAGCTATTTTTCAAGATGAATTAAGTAGGTACAATATACTTTTCTAGCTTATTATATATTTTTTAATTAAAAATAGCTGACCCGCCCGCGGCTAGGCCTGCTTTATTCTTATGTTTTCTAACCTTTTAGATCACCTAAATTGGCCCAGCCGATCTTGAGTTGTAAATTTACAATGAAACGTAGCATTGATTTTAATATAATTATAAATAGAAGATACATTGCATACGTAACAAATTTTACAAAATTTGTCATGTTAAAATCATAAACCAATGCGTCTTGTTACAAATTCCATAACCACAATTAACAGAAGCGCAAAGTAATAAGTAGCTTCTTCGAATTGTGTTACATTGTAAAACATCTATCTTCATCTAACATTAGGAGTGTATATTATTGCATAAGATCATTTAATTTGTAACAACCGATAGTTTATTTATTACCGATTACGTTTCGCCCATGATACCCACCAATGGAGCGGTCATCATTACACAGTATCGATTATGAAAGTGTAAGCGGAAGATATAATCAAATACTTTTTTCTTATAGGTATACAACAAGGAATTTCATAACTACAGTTAGTTACAAGATTACTTTGTTGTATTTATAAAAATGTTTGAACTTTCCTACAACAAATAGTTTACAATATTTGTGTTAGTCACTAGTGATGTTACCCGTTTAATGTTTAAATATTGTTAAAACCATGATAGTATGAAAAGTTAAATATTTTGACATTTAATAAATTTTTGACTTTTCTTGCTATACAAACTTTTTTTAACAAAGCCTGTTCAGCATTTCCGATACCTAGCCTGTTTACTAATATTAACTGAATTTGCAATCAGTGTAAAGTTTATTTTGCTTCTTAAATTAATTAATTCTATTTTTGTGGTGTACAATAAAGTTATTACTATTCTATTCTATTCATTTAAATAAAATGGACCTATTTTCGCTGACTTCAGACGGACCGATTTCATAAACCATTCCATAATTGTGGGCAGACTCGAGTAAATTTAATACAATCCCTCAAGCTACGGGCGTTCTAAGCAATGGTTAGTTGATATCGAGAAAGCTGACGCAATTGTGTCAGATTGTCATAGGCGTGGTTTCCTTGATATAAGAACTGCCGTGCTAAAACTGGACCAAATACCACCTCAAAAACGTATAGGACATACAAAATGTATTAAAAGATTGTGGTGTAAAATATTTTCGAACTCTGGCGCAGCGCTCGAAGGGTTCGATTCCCGCCTCGGTACAAAAATTTGTACGATGTTCAAAAATTGGTTTATAGTTATAAATGAGGTCATATAAACGCTCGCCTTGGTAATAAGGAATATTAAAAAAATGTTATTTTCATAGTTTGTATTTATGTAACTTTTGATATATCAAACAGTATATAAATACATATTTATAAATGTAAGATCAAACTACCTAATAAAAAATTATGCGTGACCAAAATATCTAGATGGTCCAATGACCTAACACTTGAAGTGATTCTATTGCGTAATAAAACTGTTTTTATATAAATATCCATTTGGTTGGATACATAATAATTATCAACATAGGATTGCCAGTAGGATGGCCATAATTTATTTTAAAATAATAACTTTTATAGGTAATTGTTTAACAAATAATGATAAATAAACCTGTAATAATTGGAAATTTGTTGTTGTCGTTAATTATAATTAATATTAGGAAGCGTTAACTAACAATTATGTTCTTAACACCTCCGTCTAATTTCTTCAACAATTAATGAATGCCGCTTACTCTTGACAAACGACACATTAAGAGGCCTATTACGTGAAATCGCGAAATTGTTCGGTTTTCTCGTCCTAATTCTATGGTTTACGTTAGTTGTTTGATATTACAATTACATCTTTATAATAGTTCGTTTTCTCCTCTACAAAAGTAGTAAGAAACATTTTAGATAACTTGTTTATATATTGAGTAATAATCATTCTCCGGATACATGTTTCGTAAAAAACGCTCGAAGACCTGTTTTCTTAGCTCTAATTTGTAGATTCTAATGAATATGAGCGATCAAACTAATTTTTATTATGTTACGTATATCCTATTCTTCATTTAGAGTAGAGTACATTTTCGTTAAATGCTTTTATTCTAAAGATATACCGAATTTAATATCGACCGAAAATGCTTCGAAACAAACCTCAATAACTCCGAAGTTCTAAATCAATGGGACGTCATATTTATATCAAAATATTTATCAACATTTGCTTAAACTATGATATTAATTTTAATTTGTAGAACGGTTTTGGTAATTTTTTATGAATAAAATAAAACTACCATAATTTAGTAGTTTTTTCATTCCGCCGGCTTTTTCCATTTAGTACCGCGCGAGCGCTTGTCGAGGTCGGACCTATGTCGGTTGTTCTTGAATAAAATATAGAAATATTTCGTAAAATGTCAGTGTGTGGGACTGTCAATTGCTGTAAAAACGCTGTTAGTGTGCGTGTATGTGTTATTGCGATACTACGACCGACATAAGTTGATCCGTTGATAACGATCAATTGTTATTTTTATTGATAACGATCAATTATTGTTGTTGCTGGCCTAAGAATTGTACCACTTGTTGCTGGCCTAAGAATTGTACCACATCATTGTCATCTTGTTTAACCTTATTTATTTGGAGGTTATGCTGTAGGATGTGGATTGCATATCTAAAGTTATCTATCCTAATTAAAAAACAACAAGGCAACTTTTTTTGGTGAAACCGTCCAACGACTAAATGCCTATGATTTTTTTAGATTATGACTAACTTGCCGACCCGCCGACAGCTGCGCTTGCGTTTTTACGTTATTTACTAGTTTATGTTTTATAGCCTTTTTCGATCATTTTACTATCCAATACTGAAATCATATTTTAAATCGGACCCGCGGTTCCTGAGTAGCACGTTCAAACAAATAAACAAGCAATCTCCTCAGCTTGATAATTGTAGTATAGATTTCCATAATATTTATTACAAAGAAAATATTCCGTAATTTTTTATTCTTATTTTTACCGAGTATCCAATATGTAAACAAAAAATAATGTACCTTTCTAATAAATATATTATTTATTGTAAACATTAAATATGTACCTTTCTAATAAATACAGGGCGTCCCAAAGTTATGGGCCATGGAGGGGAAGTACCTTAAATATCGTAGATAGTGAATTTTGCTCAAACAAGACTTCATTTTATTTTTAAAAGTTAGTAATTCTGCATTCATTGATTTTCTAAAAATTACTTGCTTTGTCTGGGAATCGAACCGACTTACATGTAGAAAAAAAAACTCTATTTTTATGATACCAATCGAAAGAATAGCTAAAAAATAATAACTCTGCTTAAGTAACATAGTATTTTAAAAGAAAGGAACAACGTGAAATTAATTATTTTAATCAAATAAAAAACATGAAACATTTTTTTTGTAAATTAATTAATTAAATTACTTACCTACTTTTTTTTAAATAAAATGAAGTCTTCTTTGAGCAAAATTCACTATCAACGATATATATGGTACTTCCCCTTCATGGCCCATAATTTTGGAACGCCCTGTATATAAAATAACACCCCTATTCACGTTCCCACTGCTGGGATAGGGACTTCTCTCTTGACGAGATAGATTAGGCCTTAATTCACCACGCTGGCCAAGTGCGGGTTGGTTTTTTTTTTAATATATAAATGAAATATTTTCAAATAAGTTCAAATAAATAAAAGTAAATAGTTTATCAAAATAAAAATATAATGGGAATTATTCAAGATGACATATGTAGATAAATGGATATTCTACATCTGTGTATGACATATGTAGATAAATGGATACCAATAAATATAAAAATAAATATAAAGTTCGAAACTACAAAAATAATACCTAAACATAATTAAAACCTTCATTAACGAAACTTTTATTTATTCAAACACAAATATACCATCTAACAAAACAAGCAACTTAAATATAGGTAATATAATTTATTTGTTTTGTTATAATTAGAATTTGTATTTAGTCCGTTCAATTTAGACTTTCGAACTTACATAAAGTCCCAACATTCGACAAAAAAAAAACATTTAATTACAAACCTACACACCAAATTTCAGAAGAATCGGTTTAAAAATGAGCCCATAAGATGAGATGAATGAGGACATTTAACTTCAATAAGACTATTTTCAGTTTTATTCTTATATATATAATTATTAATCATGAATGTTTTAATTTAAAATTATGTACCTACTTAATTGATTTCAAATAATCAATCAGATTTAAAATAAATATTGATATTATTAAGATAAAACATAATTGATTCAAATATTGAAATAAAAATATCCACCATTTTGAATTTAGGAAAATATATAAACTCCTAACAATTAAATAAAAACATTAATATAATAATTATTTCGGAATGAAACTGAAAAAAAATCCACTCAATAAAATGGAATTTATTCGATGCCATTTTCTACAGATCTAAAATAATTATTAGTATATTTGTATGTTTTAGATCGACGAAGTATCAAGATCATTTAGTATTTTTCATAGAATTCGCGTGACGCGCCGGTCACGTGGTGCATAAAATATCCAATTTCGCAAAACTTCGTAACGTCACAAGGCTCTTAAAGAGAGGTTGGTTGTCTTGATTTCATTACAATTAGTAATTACAGCATGTAGTTATAACCACGATCTTGCAATAGAGTTCTATGGTCTTATGTAATTTTGATCGACTTAATTTTAGCTCATAATTAAGGACTGCATAATTTGATATGTACCCTAGAGTAAGTACATATTTTGGTTTGTATACTCTGTTAATTAATATATTCTGATTTCCAAACACTAATAGTACTCATTTGGTAACTATAATAAACGGTTGGCCATAAAAATAAATGACTTACTAAAAACTACGTCTACAATAATTGTCTATTCAAAATACATAATCGTAATATACTTTTAAAATAATACTTTGCACGTATAATACTTTGTTTATTATGGAAACTATAAAATATTTAAATACAGTAATAATAATTAATATTTGAAGTGGGCTTTATTGTTTTGAGTAGTATAATTGTGATTAAAGATATTATATTTTAAGGTAAAAACCATTTAATAAAGATTTTTTTAACCAATTATAACTACTACATTAGTATTTAGTAGTATCTAAAAGAAGATATAAGTACCTTATGATATTTAATTATGCAGATCAATAACAAAATGTGTGTTTCACAACAAAGCCGACAATAGCCGCGAATGTAACAACAGCCAGTGAAGTTGCAAGAACGGTGCATGCACTGCTACATTAACCACAATTTTGTATAATGAGAATTTGTTTGTATTCCTACCAAAGGTATATAAATAAATAAATAAAATTTCTTTATTTCAGATCACGATCCCTATGCAATGTGATATTATAAGCAAACCAAGGACTGTGTTGTAACTATATGAGCAATTATTTAATTTCATAAGAAAACATTTACTTATAATTAATCCACCTTATTATTACGAACAATAGTAAAATTTAATCAAACCAATAAATTGAATACGTAGATTATTTTATTGATTATTAAAAAGTAATGACATAGATCTTACGGAGTTAGGTAAAACATTGAGAGAATAAAGTTTATTTCTTCGATGTCTCATTAGTACCAAACGCGTGGACACCGCTCGTAATGGGCCGCGTGGGCTCTCCGTTATGTCATCAAGTGTGTCGGGAATGCCGGTCAGTGTGCTACCGTAACGCGAGATAATAGCCATTCAATGGCCACTCAAACGCACATCAAACGTATCTCGGAATCTAGATCAATATTGCACAAAGTGATTATGAATATCATAGCGCCCGATTAAGGTGGCTCCAACTTATTATGTTGAAATATGACAATGAAATTAGTATTTCCAGGATATTATACAAATTTCGTGTTTTTATATCTGTATTATAAATCATTTTAACATTTTAATAAGTAATAGTTTCTGATGTAGGTACTTAGATGTAAATTAATTAGAAACACAAAATATCCTAATACATTTTCGTACTTTATACATCAAATTACAAATATTTACATAACATATAAATATTTATAAAAATCTTAAAATTCTAATCCATCGCCAGATGGTAATTGTAATATTATTATTAATGAAAAATAAGATATGGCAGGTAAATGTTTAAATAACGTAATAAAATAAATATGAAACAGCTTATTTTCTTAAAAGCTTAAATTACTCCATGGCGTCACGGAGGCAAAGCTATCCTATCAACATTGTACGAAGATTACTGTTCGTTCGAAAGTTCAAAGACCGTGACAATCTCTCACGATCCAGATCAACCGCGATAGTTCAATTAAAGTCATAATAACTTATCAGATATACAGGAATACAGCCTCGTGATAAAGGAAATAACAGTCAAAAAGAATTTGCGTAACATGGCATTTAACCAACAATAGTCAAATTCGACAGTTCTAGCAATATGCCCAGACAGACCTACTTAGCTGAGGTCATCTTATAATGAAATGAGATGAATATAAGGAAAGGGTACAGATGAAATAAGTCTTAAGATCATGCGATATGCACTAATAAAACCACGAACAATAGCTCGCCTACAAAAGACAATTAAATTAATTGTGACCTATGTGGACACGTCTGTAGGACCATATAAGGACCACAAACTACCAGCTACGAACATTCAGAGTTGATTCACGACTTGATTACCCCTTATCAATTACGTGACGCTCGCCCACAGATTGCATTCAATTGTGATACGATTAAGGATAATTGTAGGTACATACCTGTTTAAAATCACAGCTGTTTCAACTTGGCATTGGAATGTGTTAGTGATTCACTTTATTCCAATTAGCGGGGGAGGAAGCCTTGTGGGATTCCTAGAGGTCTACTTTGATCGTTATCATTCACAATAATTGTGTCTTTCCAAACTGCCACTTTTAAGATATCCTCAAAATAGTTTTCTACAATAGAAGCCCTAACCTAACCCACACAAACTACGAATGAGTGCGAAAATCATATCAGCGTATGCCTTGTTATACAAGTGGGAATGTGTCATATCTAAAATGCGCAGTATCAGATACCCGAAAGTAATTGGGTTCACGTTTGTATCTATAAAATGTAGAGTTACCTATTAACAAAGGAATTGTAGTGAAGTTAAGAAATAATTCATGCACATGTAGCTGCAACTTAATTACCTTTTGCATGGAATACAGATAATTAAGAATGAAGCATTTCCTTAATGTAATCAATAGTCAACTTCGAAGTTTAGAATGAATAAGAATTTCTAAGCTAGGTACCTCACGTGAGCTGTCACTTCAATAAAATTTGTAAATACATTACATCGCTATGCTTTACGCTCCATCATGTGCTCAAAACAATTAAACGCTTTCATATACTTTTGAAATCTCGAGTCATAAAAATAAGGAAAATCCTGTAACACTTAGTGGGTGGAAGTTCTAGAAGTTTCCAGAATCACCTACGCTCTTTCCTTTTGTCAATTTAAATCATTCTGTTGTCAATTTAAGAGCCCTAGTCTGCGTCGAGGTGATTGCCCTGGTGAGTAGCCCGTAACGAGTAGCAAATAGTGCGTATCCTGGATGAGTCTGCGTCGGAATGTAGGATGAAGGTCGGATGCGCACGCGTCCATATTGTGTGGGACTACTTCCTTACCCCTCTGTGCGAATTACAGGTTGTAGCGTTTACTGTTATGTAAGTATTTATTTTTCCCTGATTATGGCATATTCTATGGCAAAAGGTTAGTATACCACTTGTTCATTTCTTATTGTCTGTATCTTATTTAATGCAATGTGTTTTAATACAAATGATGATGTCTCTAATAACGAGAACGAAACCTAAATTTAGCACTTGAACTCTAAATCTGTGTCTCGGTCTCGGTTGATGATGAAATAAATAATAGTTTTGAGATGAGTCTAGTTTCCAACGCCCACCTACAAAACATTGTACAAGATGCATGTCACGTAGCCAATAGACGTTTTATTGGATAATTTCAGTCACAAATTATGATTGGAATAATCGCTCATGACTTGCACTATACACCTGTCTGCGACTCCCGCCTCCAACGCATTCCAAGACGTTTCCTCTGCCATTCATGAGTTCTTTCATTGTCTGTCCGCCAATTTGATGAATGAATTTATTAACAACTTCATTACCAAGTTCAGATTTCAAGCACGCTACTTATCCGAAACTGTTTGTAGCAAATCGTTTTTCAAAAATTGCTAAACTCCGTTGCTTCACGAATAATTTGCAGTTTTCATTTATGTTTAACATAGCTAGTTGGATTCTACTGACATTTAGGTTCTGGTAGCAAAATTTCGACAGAAAAGTTCACACGCGTTTGCGCTTATATAAGTTTGGTCGGGGATCGCGTCACTTTGCGACATTTGACCTCGGCGGGCATCGGTAGATACCTACGCATCTTGTTTTTCCAATTACTACATGAACTGTTTATTCCCGACATAAACTGTTTATTCCCAACGGTCCGTGAACCGGCCCCCGTTGAGGAGAAGCTATTGGTTGGTATAACTCCAACACAGTATTCTTCCACGACAAGATTTTTTTTAACAATATAGTAGGTACGAAAATGTTATTTGTACGAATTTTTTTAAATATATTTTATAGTACGTGGAATAAAATTTATCAACTGAAAAAGCTCAGATATGCAATTTATAGAATAGACAAAACTTGATTACTATTTTGGGTTGTATTGTGTACGCTTGTAGTTATAACATTTATTTGGCATAATAAGTTGTAGAAATTGATGTAATATAAAACACCTTGTCGTTTAAATTTTATAGGTAATTAATAGTATTTTACGAACTATTACCTAATAGATATGTATTTATTACATACATTATGTCCTAAAATAAGGAAAAATCCCTGGCCAAGAATACTAAATGTCGTAGTCGTCGTTTGGTTTGACACATTGTCTTGAGTTTTAATTACATACAATACCGGTACAATAATAGCAACGACGAATATCAAAGATGCCATTATAACTATTTAATTTGTCATCTCTACGAAATAACAATAAGTCATAAATAATAACTCATTATTCTGTCATTCAAGCTCATGATGTGTCTAACGGGTATATTTTTCCCATGACCTTTTGTTTCGTGGCCGAGCATTAAATTTTTTATTTATGATACACTCAATTTTATTAGGAAATGCGTAGAATTCCGTAGTAAATTATAAATGTTACTAGTAAATATTATGTTCGGAAATATGGGTCATTGGTGTGTATTGCCAATAATGTTGGGAATGGTCGCATTTCTATGCGATGATCAAATTTGAAGTCGATCGACAATCCAGCTACACATAATTATGTAACTGACGTTAAAACTCATAATCAAATGCAACCAATAAAAGTTACTTACAAATAATTTAATTATCGCAATATACCTACAAGTTACATGCTACATTTAACTAAAACTAACTAAACTAGAAGCAGGAGCGGAAATCGGTTAAATAACTTTAATTGAACCTTGATTTATTTAATTCGTTATACTAATAGGCCCATAAACATAGCCAGTGAGCGGTTCATTTTGTCACGTACCTACTGTAGACGGAGGCATTCAACCGATGGATTTGATTGGCTGATCATACTCACCGATATTGGTATAATTGAGCAAAAACTCTGAATTAGTGGAGCATTTGCACTGTATTACATAAATAATAATAATGTAACTGACCTGGATTTTATCGGTATAAATATAAAAATGTTGCTTGACATAAATTATATAATAACTTACAAATTTGTAGCATGAATATGCTTTTTAAGTAAGTACATAGTTACTTTGAAATAAATATATTAAGGTTAAAATAGTCTTTATATTGTAGAAAACGTTCATCGACCACTTCTAGTCATCATTATAACTACTAACCAATATCATGTTTTGTCAAAAATTAACGGAAGCCTATGTCCAGCAGTGGACGTCCGATGGCTGAAATGATGCTTGTGAAAACTAGCTGAGATAAATTTTGTAATACGTGCGTTGTCATTCATCCATGTAAAAATGTATAAACATAAGTAGGTATCTAGTTATACATCTTAGCACATACATTCTCCACAATTTTAGTGAACCAAGTATGCATTGAAACAACATAGGTTGATTTACCAGTAACCTATGTCGGCTTAAATAAATAATAAAACGACAAGTTCAACTGTGACTGTGCAAAGTCGATGTTTGCTCACTCCTACCTTTCTGCAGGCGTTAGCTCAGAGCAAATAGACCTATCTAGGGCGTGCCAGATTTACTGGCCAGTGGCTCTTACATATGTGCAAACAATAGAGAAAGCAATGATAGACGTAGGTGGAAAAATATATCCAATACACATAGATATCTTCTTCTTGTCGCGTAGTAGCGCCACTGAAAAGTGTAGAGACAAAAACGAACTTCATAATATTATAGTATAGGTACATTTTGAAACCTGAATCATGTAATAGAATTAGCTACAAAATTTGATATTTACTGAAGATAATAACAATTTTGTAATTCATTTGTATGGTACGTATACGTATTGAAGAACCTGTGAATTTCTAAGAATCTGATAATGATTCTTACAATCTCATTTCGTTATAAATAGAAGAATAGGTAAAACTTTAACTTTTTGTTATTATCAACAGTGTATGTACATAACAATGTATCTTAGAATGCCTTTGATCTTAGATAATTGCTTAGATTCCGTTCACCCGATTTATATTGTTGTCGAGTTCAATATAAATCGACGATATTTCGAAATATATTTTACGTAGCAGTCGAAAAATAGCTAACTAAAAACTCTCTTAAATATTTTTTTAGGAAGAGTTCACGAAAATCAGGGTTTTTTTATAGTTGAGTACTCGTAGTATATCTAAATTTGTGACTCATCTTCGCTATGTTCTGAAGGAAACCATTTGAAATGCATTGTAGGTAGAGATTGTATCCTAATGTGGGATGCGTATTGATGTGTGTACCGCGATCATTGTGCCAAGGGCAATGTACATATTTTCCATGTTGTTTCCAAGGGTATTGTTTCCCAACTGATTTGAAGATTAATGTGTAATTTGCATCTTTATGTTGGAAATGAAGTTCGTACACACGCATTCGCACCTCCTTGGCCCTCGGTCATCACAGATTGTCGTATTTAAAAGAAAAAAGTTTTAAAAGTTCAACTTGCGTGGAGTGGCTAGTTTCGAAGATACCAGTTATAGTTCCTTTTATTACTGAGAGAGAAAACGAATACCTTGGTGAACTCAATTTTAATTGATAACATAAAATACATTAAAATGTAAGAATAAATAACGTAAATCAAAACTTAACTATGTCAGTAAAATTGTCGTAAAAAAACTAAGAACTTAACTGTTAAACAAACACAATATTGTCAAATTAGAAAACAACTCTTATCCATAGCAGATCTACATAAAAAGTAGATAAATAATCCATTTCTTATTACTTAATTTCCAATAGGCCATATAGATTACCTACTATCAACCACTTGTTATCAAACACATTACACATTATTAAACCACGATCACATTTCAAATCATACTCGTAGATTATGTCAAATAATTTGCCGTTTAATTACAACAAGGCAGTTGCACAAACAAAATGATTGTTCTAATAGTAATTGGTAATCTGTGGCGGAGTTGACCATCGCCTACAGCGAGTGTTCAACACGCGCTGGATTTATGCAACTTGCTACTCATTAATAGGGTTGGCACCTAACATACCCACAAATATACAATTTTCAAAGCATATCGAATGTACTACTGATTCCGTACATAAATCGTCAGATTATGAACAGCTCGTCAGTAAAACGGTTTCAATGTGCAAACTTTTCAAGATGGAACCACAGTCAATAAACGAGAGTACACACAAAACATTTCCGTTTCGGATAAGACAAAAACGTCTTCGTATGTAACGTATCACTTAATGTAAAATCTGCAAATTTTAATACTGCAATGCATAAGATTATATTGAGTTAATGTATTCGGTTGATCAATTCATCGCCAAATGGAATGGCAAACTTATTAATGCCACTTACAAGTTTCTTGGTTACCCAAGACGAATGTAACGACCACCATAAACTGTACTAAAAAATAAACTACCGAGTTGTTCCAACCAGTCTTTTAGTGTAACGTTGCATGAAAGTAGACAATCTTCAACAAAATCTCGTTTAGCTATTTCCATAACAAGCTAAATGCGCGGTGATAATAAAGTTGTGACAATTTATGTTACGGCATTTGGCAACCCTATATATAGGCTGCTTTTACTCGATCATTTGAAACGACGCTTACGTAAAATTGTATCAAATATTTGTGTCTATTTACTTATATGTAGGCCGATATTGTGATTTGTGTTTTATACCATTTACGTGTTATAATTTAGCAGGCGGGCTGATTTTAATTTGGTTTGTATATTTTGTTCTCCATCTGATACTTTTTATTCAATTATATAAAATAAAAACAACTTATGCGTCAGATTTACATGAGTTCAAATATGGCGCTTCCGTAATTTTTTAGTCAAACAAAGTAAACCCTTTTAAACATACGGCAAAATAGAAAAGATGAAGAAATCATGATTTTTTAATCCAGTAATTGATTGTTATGTTGTCCCAATGAAGCGCAACACAATTAACGGAAATAATTGAAACAGCTATTTTTTATCAATTATAATTCCATACCATCAAGTTATATTAAAAAACAAAATAAAAAACCTGATAATCCGGAGGAATTAGTAGTTCTACAAATCTTCATAGTATGACGTAAAATTCTATTAAACTATTATCCACTTAGCGTATGGTTTTTTGTAGCATGCTGTTGCCACATTTCTGTGGAAATGTAGATAATTGATATTTAATTAACGGTTACTTGTTCTTGATAGAGTTGCGTAGGTGTAATTAAAAGAACGGATCAAACAACACAGTTTCTACGTTTATTCATCTATTTATCTATTTCGTTTTGTTTAAAATGTACTAGGTAGTTTTAATAAGCTTAATTAATTAATTATAGTGTATTCTTGAGTCCTTCAAGTTTTTAATTATAATTAAAAATTAAATTGTTCGAATATTCAGGAATTTCCGGTCTATGATAGGATAATAAGAAATATTATAAATTGATAAATATGGTATAACATGCACAATTATACATATATTATGCTTCATCATTAATAGATCATAATAATAAGATTAATTTTAATCTAGAAAAACTAGTTTGCTACCTAGCTGTGACCCGTGTGGTCAAACCAGACTTGCTTTGACAATGTCAAATGTAGAGTGGGCAGTTGATACTCTCTAATTAAATGCTAATTACCTTGGTATACAACGTTTAAATTATTAAGTAATTCTTATATAATGGTGCCATGTGGTGAAGGCCAAATATTATTTAGAACTCCATTTCTTTCTGAGTGTGTCATAGAAACGATGTAGTTTAAGGGTTAATTAATTTATCAGAGAATAGGGTGAAGCGTTTTTCAGTGGACAGTGGACTGTACTAATTTACTGCAATCACTAACCTGCTTGCATCTTATCCATCAAGACCTATGATGGGTGTATTCGGAAGACCCGTGTTCTGTAGTGGGTCATTGGACGGACGTAGTCGTCATGATGATGATAATATTCGTTGGCTGGCCTACTAAAATAATTATATAAAGTAATGTAATGTTTTGAATATTATGTAAAAGAAAATCCAGCTAAATTCTAATAAATTATGTCATTTATTTATTTCGCCATCTTGTGTTATACAATGGAATAGTGCTACGTGTAAACACGAGCAGGTACTTTATCTTCATTTAAGTACAAGCTTGCGTAAGTTTATCACTTTTACTTTCGACGCACAGACATAATTATGATTGTTTCTAGAAAATTATGCACTAATTTATCATAATCAAAATCTAAAAATCCCAGGTTTAATTTTCAATTATCTTTCCCATATCTACTAATGTTTTAATATATAAAATATTTTGTCAATTTTTTATGATAAGTATTCAGTATTTCAATTTTGTTTCAAAATCATAGAGCACCTGAATACCAGTATATTTTCTTTCGAGAAAATTTCGTTAAATTATGTTGAGAGGATGGATCTGATACTTAACAACCCTTGGCTATGGGTTTATAGTTGCTGACGTTATATAAATCATCTCATATTATCCGCCATTATAAAAGCCTGATAAAATAAAAAAAAAGTGTATTAGATACATTAACGTTACAAATTTATAAAAAGAACAAGATAATTATGATAGTATGTAATCAAATCACTAAATAATTGGCATAATCCCATAGAAAACGCGATCACCATAAATAGTTATTGCCTCACTGACTCGCAGTAAAGACGGTTCACGCGGTTCAAATATCAGGGCCAATGTCAATTTATGCATGCCATCAGGTTTGGGGCCTTGACGATTTATTGATTATGGCCAATAAAGATGATGATGATTTGATGTGGATTATCTCTAATTAGAAAATGACGTGAAAATAACTATGTAGATACATAATATATGTACTATTTATGACTGAAAAACATAATTAATTAACAAATAAATATAAAAAGATGACGAGTACGTAATAACGTGTAAATAAATTTTATTGTACACAAAAGTTTTGTATTCATAAACCTAACTTAAAAATTACTTATCTAAACAATACTTATTTTTTTTAGAACTGGTAACTTTTTGGTAGAAATAGTAGAATCTAGCCTTATCATAGATATTAGGGATAATCTGTGGGCCGTATGCTCAAAAAAAAAACGAAATTTGACAGAACAGTTCTGTTGTCAGCTGTGTTTTGTTGTTATTGTACCAAAATATTCATGGTGTTGTGACGAAGTTTGGTTAGCTCGTGTTTTTGTTCAGTTTTAGACTACAACTACTTATTACTTCACAATATCCAGAAAAAGAACATAAGTTACGTACTTATGCAAATGATAAAAGAGGAACATAAAAAATACTTCAAATATTGGAAGAAGAGTTGGAATATTGGGAGAAAAACTAGAAAAAATAATAATAATTGTAATTTATTGAAAATGGTTAGGTACTAATAAATATGTTGCGAGTTAATTCATTGGTGAATTGTGTTTGTTTTCCCTTCATCATCATCTTCACTGTCAGACTCTAGTTACTGCACTGCAGTACGCAAATATGGTGTGGAAGGATATCCACTGTCTCCTAAAAGTTTTCTTCCTCTAAATTCACTTTCTTCAAACCTTCTTTTAAGCTGACTCTCACGAAAGATGTGAACATCATGAGTGCTTCATCTCCAACGACATACCACATCACAAATAGATATATTAGGGCCACACACAACCTGCAAAAGGAAATTAAACAAATAACTATGGATAGGTAATAAATATGGATAGGTAAATTGGTAATTTCATAGATTTTCAGATTGAAGACATAATATCAATGCTAGGCAAGTAGTTTCCTAATATCTAGCTCCTGACGTAGGTACCTAATGGAGAGAAACCATCAAGGAGACCAAGACCCACAAAGGGCTATATTGCAAGACTTACTTCCTGCAATATAGTAAAGTAGAAAACCTTTGTATACAATGAACACTAACCTCATGTCGACCCAAGTGCCTGATCACAGCCATTACTTGAATGTGAACAGGTATGCCGCCACCTTTTGTATCAACCGAGTCGTCTTCTTTAACAATATTTATTATTTTGTTCATGTTCTCCTTAGAAAACCTGCACTTTTTTCTAAATTCCACTTCATCATTTTCCACCATCGGATCTAACCTGGTTTGATAAACTTTAGTACTAGATTGCCAAAATTCGTTTATATCTGCTATATCTTGCTCAAAATTATTTGAATAGTCACCGTAGGTAATCAAAATAATCCAGTTCCATTATAAAATATTGTAAACAAACAAGCAAATCAGCTGTTTATTAGCATACATTTTCTTGTATAAGGAGTTAGGAGAGGTGTAACACCTCCTTACCTTCAATAGCTGTCAAGTTAAACTACCTATATAGGTTGTTTAATTTGACAACTATTTAAGTACCAGTTTAAACAGTTGATTTGGTTTAAACAACATTTATGAATACAAAATTACGTTAAGCATTACTTAAGGCTTAGATATATGTGAATTTGGTAAATTTGGGTTCAGCAGAAACCATTTATTTCCTTGTTCTTTAACGGAATTGCTTTGAAAAAATTACACAATAATGTATGCCATATAAGGCATTATCTCCTGAGGCCGAAATTTCATTTTTTTTATTTTAAGTACCTGAAATAATAGTGTAAAATACCGTCTACTTTTTCAGGAAGAACCGTTTTAATCCTAATCTATTAATCAAAAGATTTTTTAATTTTCATCACCATATAGAATAAAAGAATACCAATCATCTCCTGAGCTTACTTTTTCGAAAAAAAATCCCAGCGATTTTTAACGAATTTTTTACGTAAAACGACACACGCAATGCGCGATCTTCCCCTTCGCGGGCCCTTCAATTCAGTGCGGGGCGAGACGTTGTGCTGAACGGACCTATGACAATTTTCTCCGTGCGCCGTACTAACTAATAATATTCTGTGGCGGAACCAATTTTATTATAGTTTGTCATTTATAACTAGCTGCCCCCGCGCGACTTCTGCTCGCCGTATACTTTTATTTGCAACTATGTATTTCCATACTAAATTTCATCAAAATCAAATTTTCCCGCGTAAGCATTATTATCTTTTCCTGAGGAAGCATGTATTTTTCCGCGGTAGAAAGTCTCTCGCCATATACTTTTATTTGCAACTATCTCAATACTAAATTTCATCCAAATCGAATTTTCCCGCGTAAGTATTATTATCTTTTCCCGCGGAAGCATGTATTTTTCCGCGGTAGAAAGTCTCTCGCCATATACTTTTATTTGCAACTATCTCAATACTAAATTTCATCCAAATCGAATTTTCCCGCGTAAGTATTATTATCTTTTCCCGCGGAAGCATGTATTTTTCCGCGGTAGAAAGTCTCTCGCCATATACTTTTATTTGCAACTATCTCAATACTAAATTTCATCCAAATCGAATTTTCCCGCGTAAGCATATATTTTCCCGCGGAAACATGTATTTTTCAGCGGTAAAAAGTCTGTTCTTTCTCAGGGTCTAAAGATTGTATGTGCAAAATTTCATCAAAATCGGTGCGGGAAAGCGTAACAGACAGACAGACCGAGTTACTTTCGCATTTCAATTTTGTATAAATTATTTGACGTGTAAAAATTTGACGCATTGCTTCAGATTACAATAATAGTGTCTATTGTATGCACAGATCACCCAAACTAGATTACATTAAAAAACAGAATACTTTTGTTCCGATTCAAACGTACCTAAATTGGAGGAAGATGCGGATTGCGGGGACTGGAACAAAGGCGTTGTAGCAAATAGCATCATGTAGGTAGGTAGATATGTATTTATTTTTGGTATACACAAAACCTGTAGAACTTGAAAATTTAAAAATAATATTAGAAAAATTTATCACAAATAATTCATTTGACTGAGTGAGTAAGTAATAAACATATTTAAACGGTTTATGGATAACTTATTTATTTTTACATACAATAATACCGAGAGACCCGCTTATATACGTCGTCTATCATTTTTAACGATATCGATTATAATTTACATCACTAACGTTACACGTGCTTTCGCCGAGAAGGACAACGAGTGCAATAAGCGCAATGCGGAAAAGAGACAAGTGAACATCCTTTGTACGAGTAGCCATTATATGCTGACCTCTTCACTTGCGTTAGACTATAGAAACGTATATGAAGTTCACGGGTCTGACACTTGGTCGCAACTAAAGCCGTGTTTCGAGGCGGGGCTTTTCATGATGGTTGATTTAACCATATGTTTGGCGCGCGGTCGTCGCTTGTCATGCGGTATCTAGTGGGGTTTATCTATGATTGTAGGCTACACAACTAATTCTGGTTAGCGCTGCGCGTAATATTTTCGATACGCCAGCGCCACGCGGGGCACGCGGTCGCTGTTGTCAACTCTCGTAGTCGTTTCTGCCGCGATTTTCACTGCATACTCGCTCTTAAAGGCTTACTTAAAATTAAACAGTGTTTATGAATAACGCTGATAGAATGGAAATCTAGAGATTGTTAAAAAAACTTTTTGTTTAAATTTTTATTTTATTTACTGATTTATTTGAAGCTTTACCTAACATTAAACCATCCACTTTAAAATTTTATGGACATAACTGAATCTCTAAATCTCTTCTCAGAGTCAATTAAAGAATAACTTTTAATTTAATCCAAACCTAAATAGAAATAAATAAAAGAAATTATGTTTTTTTTTCAAATAAAAATGTTTTCCTCGATTGTTTTTATAGCCTTCAGTGTCAATTATAAAATACTCAAATAAAACTCAATACAATGTTCAATTGAACGAAACCAGTATGAAATCTGAAAAGTAATCATTCTTTCAATAAAACACCAAAATTACAAAAGTAAAAAACATATCATACTGTCAACTTATAGCAAAGTAATCTGCAAAGAAGATAACTTTGCAAATTTATGAAGATTATCACGATAGTAATCAAAAACATGTACGTTATAAACTATATAAACATCCTCATTCGAAATACAGCTTCATAATTACCGTTGATAAATCGTAATACCCCAAGATATTTAAAGGTTGGGAACGAGCAAGGAACTGTAACGAAATGTCAAGGGTAAATCTTCTGCAACTTTTCTGTATTCGTCTCTACACAATATAAGATGCATAGAATTCCTATGTAAATTAGCAGTCGAGGGTTAATTTGAATATTGAAATGTTTTAATAATAATATGAACGTTTCAGAATATATGATTCTTCTAATGCGGCACCAAGGCTAAAAGTATCATTTGTAAGCAATTATTCTGCTAAATGATAACTACTACATAATAATATATGTAGATCATAAATTCATAATATTAGGCTATTTTTACCATACAGGATCTTTTACATTTCGGACTAAGGATTTAGGTAGATATTAAGTTCCGGATGTAGCACACATTCGTACGGCCAAGGCTGTTGGCAAGAATGTTCTTAGTTTTTGCCTACTGTTGATTGTCAATCATATCATAATTATACAGGTTTATTGGAAATCTATACTTATAATATTATAAAGCTGAAGAGTTTGATTGTTTGTTTGTTTGAACGCGCTAATCTCAGGAACCGCTGGTCCGATTTAAAAAATTCTTTCAGTGTTGGATAGTTCATTTATCGAGGGAGGTTATAGGCTATATTTTATGAAAAAAGCAAGCGAAGCTGTTGGCGGTCGGCTAGTACATCAATAAGCAACAGGATTCGTTCTATATAGCCATTGGGAAAAAAATTATGATGCCTTATAATAAATTATGATATGATAAAATTTATAATTGTAAGTTATTGACACTTTACATTACATTGCCTTTATTCAGGTTTGCATAACCTTTAAAGCAAGTGCCTAGAGTTGTTTAGATTAATGTTTTTCATGGGAGAATTTATTGATGTTCTGAGGTTCATTTCAAATCATTTGAATTGAAAGTCAAACGTACCTTTACATACATGTATAGCACTATATAATTAATTTATATCTATATAAAATTTAAATATATCTATAAATTTATAAATTACCTAGTAACCTAAAATGACGCAACGTTTATGATTCAAGTGCATTGATCTATCAACACAACTAATAAGAGTGAGAGATTATGTGTGAGGAGTCCCATACATCGACTTTTTGTGTGACAACTTTCATCACTGGTAATACAAGTTTCGACTAAAAACCTGAATGGAAAGCATATACACTGTGTACTAGGTACTCATTCTGTATACCTAATAGATATCTTTGTATTTGTATACTTTTACCTTCAAAGTTAAAAAAATAATCGATGAATTAAATAACTCTTTGTTTTATTTTCTAAAACAAACTTAATACTTTATTATCTTTAAGCTAAAAGTAAAAGGGGTGGCCTTATCGCTGAGAGCGATATCTTCCAGACAACCGTGGTAGAGATAATAAATACAGCAAAATAGCATTAAAGATTAAAAATGTAGTGTACTTGAATTTGAAACAATTATTCGAGTACCTACTGTACAGTAAGTGAGTGTGTTTGGAATAGTTTTCTATTTGTATAGAAAACATTTTTGATTTGTTTGTATTTGTAGTTAGGTATTTAGGTTCAATACAAACCATTTGGTGCACCTGCAGTAAAAGTTTCAACATTACGATCACAAAAGAGTCGCTACGAACTTTCGAATAAGCTTCATAAGTAAGTAGGTAAGTAAGCCGTAAGCCTTGGACTAATTATTTACGGACAAACGGTAAAACTTAATTTGTTCACGAACGAACGTAATTGCACCAAGTGATGTATCTAATGTGTATTTATTGATTTATATAATTGAATTATTGATTTGTAATTTTAAATGTATATTTTTAATAGCCTTCGTAGGGAAACAGGCTAGGGTCTATTTTTATTTTAGCGCATAAGTAATCAAAAACCGTGTACCAATCAATATTTCAAATTTGTAAAACAAATAATAATTTATAAAACTATTTCTCGTTTTTGTTTTAAAAGGTTATGCTTATCTCACACTTAAGACATAGTAGGTATAAATCTTTATAGACTGTATCAAATTAAAGCCCAAATTATACGCATACGCGTCATTATTCTAGAAAAAAGCCAACTCAAAGCGTGAAGTAGGCCAAATTCCCATGATATTTAAGAGTCATTAGTGTATTCGTACATTGCATTCATGATTGATGAGTTTGATGAGTATCGGCCGTAATGATATCGCAATCGGTTGCATTCAGGATTAGGAATTAGTTATTGTACCTATAGCTACTTATATGACTTGCTGTTTTATAACTAAGGACGGTATAATCACAGACAAAAGAGAGAAAGAAAGAAAAATATTTTATTTGAGACACATATCTTAAAAAAATTAACTATAATAACTAAACTACTGAGTGTCCCAAAAAGGCTCCCAACTCAGCATTTGTTGTATTGCTATTCAACTATGCAACGCTGCAAAAGACTCGAAACTTTCTGGAGTTTCATTTATTCAACTGCAGATTTCATGAGCTGGTAGGTGGGCAATAATAATAATGTAAGTCCTGCTAAATATTCTACGCGATAAATTCCTACAAGAAATACAAAATGCATCAAAATGTTTCTCTTAAAATATTTTCAAGTCGAAGTTTCTGTTTCTTCAATGTTTTACACATCTATATATTATTATAATTAATAACATGTTTAACTGTTATCTAAGAATTAGTTAATATTTATTTCAAGGTTTGACAGTTAAGTACTTAACTAACGTTATTGTAAATAATAGAAGTGATTAAGAAAACTATGCTGTTCTTACAATGGATATCGTACATCCATTGTATTAAAACCGTTTGTTCACAACAATATACTCGTACGTTAATAGAACAAATACTAACATGGCGAATCATAATAATAACTCTGTCAAAATAACATAATTATAGCAACAATAAATTGTGAAGTTGCACAAGAATATGTTATTTTTGAATAGTCGTGCCCGTTAACGAGGTAAAGTTCAAAGAGGTTCTGGGATTCAATTATGTGGAGTATTCACGTAATATTGTTACTGAATAATTTGACATGTGCAAAGGTCAATGCAGTATTGATACGATCTATGCAGCCTTAATCACAAATCAACTATGGTATTGTGGCTTACCCGTTGTCATGCATAACACGTCAACCTACAACCAAGCAAAAGATGGAAGAAATTGGATTCTTCTATTTTTACTAACTAGTTTGATAAGACAGATTTAAATTTTCTTGTTTTAATTTAATTATGAAAGTATTGCATCAATAAATCTCCAATTTATCGATTTATGTATTCTCATCAATCACCTTTATAGGTTATAACTTAAAATTTAATTCAATTTAAAACCAGTGATAAGAAATGTTGATATACATAATAAAAACCTGTGTTATGGCTTTGATCATGAAACAAAGAATAATTATGAGACAAAATAACAATATTTTCAATAAAATTGTAAATATAACAGTTCCATTTAAACCACTACATGCTCATTTATTTACAATAATAGTTATTTATAAACTACCGATTTGGAACTAGGGATCTACATTATTTTTATTATCAGAGCATGTCAAGCCATAATATTACATTACCATGGTGATAAACAGTAGGTATTCATAACTAGTTATATCTTAATGGAAAAATATTAATAAGTCTATTGAGTACCTATAATAGAGAGAATTCAATATAAATATTCACAATAGTCACACAACATTAAGCAAAGTCACAGGTTATACGATGGTAAGTCAAGATTATTACTTTATGGAGCATTCTTGACGATAATTGGCAAGTTGTAGTAAATCGTGACAAAGCGCAGGTCCGCAGCACTCTCACTAGATGTAATATCAATTTGTGAAGTGGCCTTGACACGGAAATGTATTAGAGTTTCTCTAAAACGGGGGCGCAGACTGAAGTGCATCGTGATTTGACTATTGCTTGCTAAATCTATTAGGTATACAATAGCAATCGTGAAAGGGATCACTCTATCCTTCTTCAGATTGATTTAAGTACAATACAATGCGCTCGCATTGATGGTAGACAATACAATCTTAGCCGATTTAACGACTGCTGTGGATTGAAAATGTATATACTCGTATAAGTTTGTTACCAAGTCACGTCAAAGCAAGACATCACGCAGCGTCAGACGTCCACCAAGAAGGTATATAATTTGGTTTTATCTGGAGAAACTAAAAATCTTGGAAGAAGGCCTATATCCAACAGTTATGGTTCAATAACTGAAAAAAGAATTACTTAGTTAAAACTTTGGAATACAGTAGCACACAATTTATAGCAGACATGTAAAGCCAGCAGCACTCAGTGACCTGGCTGTCAAATAGTTAACGTAAACTCGCTACCAGCAAGGCACATTATTTGACGCACTCATCAGCCGTCCGTCACCGTTATAAGTGCTAGCGTGAAGTTTTCGTAATGTTTGCAGACTTTTGCTTCATCGCTCTTGTAATACAATGTATTTAGAACAAAGAAATTAGCTGGCGGATTTTTGTGCTTTGTTATTACGAAGAATGTTTGAAGTATTTGCCCTTGACACTCTTGAATACTGTTTGCTACCGCTTAGGAATTTTGTAGTTAATTGTTTTACAGCGCGTTTTGTTTGCGACGAATATAATTGATGAGGATAAGTGTGTGGTTAGGCACTTCTTATTATTATAAATGTTGTTAGTGTGTAATTGCCAAAATTTTGCATTGCAACCTTATGCAACTTACAGGCTCGGGCCTCCCCAATAGAACCCATTTTGTCGTGGGGGAATGGGTATAATCATCATACTTACCAAGCTGGTTGTTAATCGCAGTAAGTTGGTACCTACAGTACACAGACCGACTAGTATAAAGAACCTAAGGATGGTTCGGGAGGTTTAAACTATATTTAGACTGGTAACCACCGCACGGCGCCCGTCTACATAACTTTTACGAATAATATCAATTAAGCCTTAAAGTTGCCCATTACTTCTTCTTAATTACCGGATTCTCTTTATTTCAACATCCATTAGTAGATACAAATGCAATGAATTGTGATTTACACTAGATCACGACCGACGGGCGACGGAAGAAAAGTTGGTTAATGCCATCCGCCATGCTTCACGGAGTTTCTGAGTACTTCCGTCTTGTCTTCGCGGTACTTGTCGGCTTCGTATAACTCTGACTTCTACGATCTATGGTGTTGATGTTAAACGATACTCAAAGCATTGGGGTTAAACCTTACCTAAATAAACAAATACATACTTCATAAAGCTCTTTCGTTATTTGTATAACATAATATCCCAAAGCCCATCTCTAAATCTCTTAAAAATTACATACGTAGGAGTAAGAACATCTAAACTAACAAAGCTCTAAGGCATGCAATATATTGATAGTATACACTTGTGTGGGTGCAGAAGTTTTTGAAACTTTCTTGTGACGATATATTACAGAGTAGTTCTTTGAATAATAATAACGATACTTATTAAGTAACTGAAGATTAGAGAAGAGCTCACCTCGATGTTGAAAGCAAAAGCGAGAAGCCAATACGGCTAGTCAGCAGCCATCGTACAGACATGGCGAATGATCCTCATCTCATGGCACTATAAGCTCTTGGAGCATTCTCTGAAACAAACAGAACACAAAGTGTTTATAGCCTGCGATATATGATCTATTTTAACTAATATTTAACATTATATCTAATACTAAAAATAAGGCATAGGAAGGAACTCAATTAAACCTATTGTATAGTTAGAAATCGTTTCTGCAGGCTTGTAAAATGATAAAACTATGGAATAATATTTGGAGAAGGAAACTATAGGTAGCTTATATTTAAACTCTCAACCTTTTTTAGCGATATTTTACCTAAAGATAATTTTTAAACGAGTTAAGTACGAGTATAATTCAGTTATTAAACCAATACAAAAGATTGATTCAAACCTTATACTGGGTGGCGCAAAAGTAAAGACCCTATTTGGTTCAGCTATAACATTTTTTCTAAATTAGAAAACTAGATTTAGATTTTTTTAAATGTATATTTGTGCCATTAAATTTCGTACCATTAGGATTTAAAGATGATGTCTTTTAAATGGTGACCTCCAGAGTTGATACACATTTGAGCCCTATTTATGACATTTTGCATAACTTGCCGTAATACTTCCTGCGATATGTTCGTTATTTCTTGACGAATGTTTTCTTTTAGAGCTGCGAGAGTCTGTGGCTTGTTCACATACACCCGAGCTTTCAAAAAACCCCAAAGAAAGAAGTCTGGACTGGTCAGATCGGGTGATCTTGCAGGCCAAGGCAAATCGCCAAAACGAGAGATAACTCGGCCTGGAAAAGCGTCCCTCACTAAGTCCATAGTGTCGCGCGCTAATTATTATTAATTATTATTAATTATTCCGTAAGAACATTGACACAATTATTCCACGTTCTTGGGGAGTAAAACGGTCCATGTTTATTTTCAGTGTATTTTACATTTGTTCACTACACAATGTTCAACAACAAAATGACAGAAAATGTCATATAAAAAAAAAAAAAGTATTTTCTTTAGTGCCAGTACTTTTGCGCCACCCAGTATAAAATTCATTAGCCTAGCTAAAATTGTCCTTATAGAAAATTCATAATGTTTCAGGATTATTGTATTAATTGTATTTTATCCTGCATATTATCTCTCTATTATTTCTGCTAATCTTTTTAAGATTACTTAAAATAACGATTTTAGAAAACATGATCTTATCAAAGCATTCAAAGCTCTGGTTTTTTGTAGTAAATCAATGTTTCAATAATTTGCAATTTGTTAATTTATCTAACTGATAGCAATAAAATCACTGAACAACAACCATTTAAATTGACCTTCACACTTTATTAATAAAACAACCAACAAGGGTCAAATGCCAGGCGTGAATTAGCATAGCCAAGCTGTGGCCAGTATATTACATAACACAAATGTCAAAAGTATGCTGACAGCTGACATCTGAAATATAGTATTCTGTGTCACACGGTGACTGATTCGAGATACGCCATTCAAATAAGAATACGGACATCGGATTTGAAATCCTTCGAAAGGTCGTTTTACATAACACTAGCCGAGATTTGGCGGACGCAAGGAAATAAATAATTTGAATTAGGTGCAGCAGTGAAAATAATATATAAATAAAACATGGCTTGGCTAATAATTTCCATTTTGCTAAATATAATATTATTTAATAATCGGATGAGAGTCGTTTGAGAGGTAATAGCTAGCGATGGTGATGTCAGGTTCATAAAATGCTTTAATAGATTTACTAGCTGCGCCTCGCTGCCATACCTGTCTGTGTAGTTATTAAACAAAAATACCTAATCTGAATTCACTTCATATCCAGCTTTTACAAACCAAATTAAATAGGCAGTAAAGAAAACTTTTACGATCTTACGTATACCTATAATAGGACTTGTATTACGGATAATGTGATTGCTTTCTATAAATTACCATAAAATGTAATATCTTGGTAATTAAAGTTTAAATACATCTGTTAATATAGAATATAATCATCATCGTCATCGAATATTGTACATTCGTCAAACAACTGGGCATATGTGGGAGACCTATGATAAATGATTTAGTCCACTTCATCCCGTGAATTTCGGCCCGATATATGTATATAAAAGAATACATTTTAGGTTTTGCTTTTTTTTTTAGTAAATTAACCCTTTAGCCACTTCAAAGGAATTAGTGAGGTCATGAGGTAGGTACTAATTACGGTAGGCAGCACATGGCCCAAAAATATAAACACAGTTAAATTGAACTATACAGCTCTACATATAACTTCTTGAGCCTCAGCTCTCAGCATCTGATCTCAAATGTAGGTAACTAAGCGTCTAGTTGGCATTTATTTTTCATGCAAATCTATAGGTAACATCCGTTGCGTTGGCACCGTCGTCGTCTGCGCCTTTTAATAGGCGATGTTGAAAGAACCCGGGTCATCTCATTGAGATGCTTGAGAATGTTAAAGTTGACTCGAATGTCACCCGACCGGTTGGGCCTAGTACACCACAATGATATAATTATGTTATGTTTTATAGCATGGCAATGAATACCCACGTAAATAAACACTATGCAGGGCAATGATATCATCAGCTTGTTTTGTTCATAGATTGGGTTAATATTGCATTGTAGGAGTGCCTTATATTACTTATAGACCATTTTAAATATTCTAATTATTAAACTCTAGGCTATGTTAGTTAATTTTAATAAGGAATTGCAATTAAACAGTTTCTTGCCGTAAACACGTGAAAGTTAGGTGTCGGTAGACCGCGCACGAGGCCGAATATTCAATAGTTTTACGTCAATAAATTGCACTATAGTTTTTAATTTACTAGGTACTTAATCAACGACTTATTCTAAAATGCATAAAAAACTGCCATTATTTCACGGCAATACTGGGTTGGTTAGCAGTATAGAAAGTATAAAAACAACCAACTTTGTATTCAGTACCATCATATTTTTTTAATTAGATTGTCCTATAGAATACCTACACTGTTGTCAAATGTCACTGTTGATGATATTTTCAAAGTAGACCGCGGTAACTATGATAGTTTTTACAGTAAAATATCGTATGGTCCTAGAAAAGCTCAAAGTATTGTGACCAATGCAAGTAGGGTCAGTTCAAGGTGTCCAGCGGGGTCGAGAAGCTCACGCCTCCTACGACCTCCGCAATAATAACCGATCGCACAATGATATAATTGTTCACCAAATTTAGGCCACTACGTGATAAACCCTAAAGCACAAATTCCATTACAGTATCATTATTCACAAATGAACAAGTACTGACAAAGCACTTTTGCAACTAAGCTATTCAGTGAAAAACGTTTTTTGCCGTTTTTGATCTAATTAAACGCACGGCTATGGCACTAATAGATCCTAAACATGGTCTTTCGAACTCTATTATTCTGTAAATGGTAAGAATTTAATTTGCCGAAGTTTTTGCATACAAAGCCGTGAATAGTGTAACAGATTGAGCAACGTTTCTTGGGAGCATAGTTGTCGTTTTGTTATTTTTAATAGTTTTTTGCTTATTTTTCGTTGTAAATATTAAAGTTTTTTGATCTATATGGTGATTAAAAATCGATGTTTACTTATTTTTCTTACATCTTTTGTTAATATAATATGCTTTAAATTTACTCGGTATGTCAGGTCCAACTCTGGGCAAATAGATAAATCATATACGTCAGGTCGTGGGTCCAAATACCAGCGGAACATAATTAATCTCTTGCCAAGAGAGAAGTCCTTGTACCCAGCTGTGGGAACGTAAATTGGGGCGATGATGATGATCACTGTTAAATTGATTAGTATTCGTTGATAATCGCAAGATCGTGCGCGAAAGACTATTTGTTTTCAGAATTACGGAACCGATTTAGTCTCACGTTTGGTCGCGGTTACCAGTGTTCTTTGTGGAAAGAAGTGGTTCTGTGAATTAACTCAATGAACATAACATAAACTTTAATAAAACAATACTTTTGATTACGAACATGGAAAGTGCCAGTGATGTGCATTATGTTCAATCTCTCCGGTCAAAATAAATGTCCCTATGGGAACGTCAATGTGGTGATGATAATGATTACAGGGTCAGCCCTGTAATCATTATCATAACCTAATATATACTCAGGTATATATTAGGTATAGTTAAGTTTAGCTGATTACAATAAACTTAAAAAAGATGCCTAGTTTTGCAGAGAGGAGCGCAGGATTGATTTTCCAAAATACCTGAACAATGGATTTGGCAAAAGCGTTTGAGATGAACATTCACATTGACTCACCGTAGCTCAGTGAGCCAGACTTTTCATTAATTTACTCAATCTAAAGACCTATTTATCCGTGAAGCTTACAAAATTATGAACAATAAGCAGGAAGCTTTCCACACAATTATCTAATATACGTGTCGAGCTCATAAAAGTGGCTATTGTAAAGATATCAATTAATATCTATAGTGGGCGGCGAAGGTAGGCACAATGGACCGTTGATTGAAGTAGTCATTTATCAACCGATCCGAGATTATTATCGTATGCATGACCAGGTTTGACCTCTTCAAAAATGTCAAATGTTTAGTAGATACGTTTGTTATAAGAAAATATTTTTATATTCACACATAAGCGAACGTTTCATTCAACATCTGTTTTAGTTCTTACGGGTTTCCCCAATAGAACTCCTTAGTCCTTGGGGTATTTGGTATAATCACCAAGCTTACCAGGCGAGTTGGTGATCGCAGTAAGTTGGTAGAGTAAACAGAGCGATGTTGTTGCCCGGGAGAAATAGGGGTTATAAAGATGAAGTACCTACCTACATCCGGCCAAAATATAATATCCAACGAAATACGAAATAGGGTATTTTAAGCTTGCTGTTGTGTAAAACACATTGCAAAATGCGTAAACATGATCAGTAAATCGTTGTGTCTCGACAATTATGTCGGCACGCCGGTGTTCCTTCTTGTAGCTTAGAGTTACTTTACTTGTTATTGTATTTTACATGTAGTTAAAGGAACAACTATATAGTCAGTGATGTATTAAATATTGTCTTAAACAATTAAACAGTTAGAATTCAAGGACTTTCGGTAGCACGACTATCATGCCTCTAGGCCTAACTAATTTAATTTCCAAGTCTGTACTGTCCTTCAATTATTTAGAGTAAAACTCGCCTTATTACTTACTATTCCCATGAGTGTTTTACGAACGACCAAGGATTGACAAATCTACCAGAAGACAAGCCGCAGCGATCATCATCATAATCATTTCAGCCATCGGACATCCACAGCTGGACATAGACCTTTCTTAAACATTTCCAGTTATGGTGAATGAAAACTGCATCCACCGAAACATGATTGTTTTATAAATTACCAGGCGGATTATTTGTGACATAACCAGGACAAATTAATATAACAACGGATTACCCAGAACTCAAACAAATTGATTTTAAAATTTAATTACTTAGTACTTATTAATCTGTCCTAGATGGAGGAATAATTAGGTACATTAAAAATGTATAATTTTCTTGAATCTTTATTATAATCACAAATGAATTTGCTCTTAACACCAAAGTGAATTTTCTAATTAAATGAAGCATCTTTGGAGTTCTGAGTGGTTTAAATGTTTCCTCATAATTAGCTGCTCTTAGATAATTAAACTACTTGCTTACCCAACTCGGTACTTTCTAAGGTATAAGATTTAATAATTAAGTTTTAGGAAGTTATATCGGGTACATTATAATATAAATACCGATTTTTTACCAATTCGATTTACAACTATACTAAAATTACTTAATTTTACTAAACTGTTTTCTACAAGATATGGGTCTTATGATTTGTTAGCTAATAATTACATGCATCCATAAATTAAGAAGTTTTGCAAACAATACCCATATACAATAAACAATACTCAAAGATATACAAATTCTTACAAAATAATAAAACTAACTTGAACATTACTTACTGGGCGTGATAAATAAACGAAATTAATAGTAATTAATTAACATCGTGCATTTAATGTTATTCAACTTGAGTCAATAATACACTGCCCGATTTAATAGCTATATCGTGACTGCAAACTTCCGCTGATATCACAAAAACGTTGGGGCGACAAGCAACGCCCTGTCACTTTTCAATAGGCTGGCTGGCCTTACGATTGGTAAAAGGGGAAAGGGGATAATATAGATACCTAAATGTAAAATCAATGCCAAGAACGGCTGTGCTGATTTAGGTACTTTTGGTTATAATATTTTCCCGGTGTAAAAAAAATTATATAGCCTATGCCCATGGTTTCAACCTACATCATTCAAGGAATCAACAAAATATTCTAAGACTACCGAAATTCTTCAGGGTGAAAAATGTTTAGTAGATTTCTTTCCTACTAATAGTAGTCTGCTATTTTTTCAATCGTTTTTTATTTATGTCCGATGTTTTATAAATATTTCATCTCTTATAAATAGATGTAGAATTATTTCAGACATGCGGATTTACTCCCACTTTTCTATTAGAAGACATTCTGTCAGTCTCAGTCGTGATCAGAGGTACGTGTGCTAGGAAATATGATACATTCCAATGTGTAAACTTGATTATGAACAATAGATCAATCGTGTTGAGCCGACACCCTAGCCCTGCGTTGAGGAATGCTTGCATTTGAAAGTAGCACGTGCAAGGTCAGAGGTGCAATTGTCCTAGTGTCAATATCTGCCCTGACTTCAATCCTGTCCTGCGATAGACCGTGGCGTTTCAAGTGTCTAAAGGCTGAGTGACCTTAAAGCCTTGTTACTTTATATAAATGTAATTATCTGTTTTAGTTAAAAGCTGCTTGCATATGAACAGGTACAAAGTCATCCATGCATTTGTATAATGGACGGCTTACGTTTGCTGCTCCACGTAATAAAGTACATAGATAACTTTCCGAGTTTCAATAGATCTCTTTCTACGTGGTATGCCCAGCCCAAGACAAATCCAAAGCTGGTGTTGCGGGTACTACGGGACATTTGTCCCGGAACGTGAATCGAACTTACAAACTCCTACGTAGCAGGTCGACTTGAGCCACTAAGGTTGTCAATTGCTGTATTCTGTCCCTTTCTTTAAATTTAACAGTAAAAGAATATAGATACTGAATAGGAAAGATGACTTTGTGCTATTAAATGACTTGTGGGTCATTTAAGTCAATAGAAGTGTGCAACTTCAGATAATGAACTATCAGTTCGCGTAATCGCATTCGTTACGGTCCGTGATCCGTGACCGCTCATAGGTGATTCGTGTTTCATATAACCTAACTCAAAGAGATTGTCACTGACTAAGCTAAAACATTGTCTTGTTGACCTTTTCAGATGGTTAATTTATTTGTATTGGAGTATTATTAGAGAAGCGTGCACGGTTTTATCTTATTAAAATTACGATCTACCAAACGCATTCCAAAACTATTTGTGATTTGCGACCTTCAGATATTTGATCACCGTTTTGTTATATAAAGGTAGAATTTTATGTTATGACATTTAAAGCTTTTGCTCTTCGAACAACTGCTCATATATTTTCAATGTTGACGCTGCTGATAACAGCTATAGTGCTAATAGGGACACCACTCTGTAAGTCTCTGGTAGAGCGGCTCTAAATTTTCTATGAAAATAGGAAGACGTTCAGAATAGAATAGGCTGACAGTTTCATGGTGCGATCTCGTGGCTCAATAATGAGAATAAATAATTCATAACCGCAACTTTAAGGGGGCACTCTATGGAAACAGTTGGGAATAAACCTGATACGTGGCATAACCGGTGCATAAACTGTAGCGTCATGGCTGTCTAAAATCATATCTTTAGTTCCATATTCTGCCACAATTAGTGCACAGGCCATATAACATACTAAGGCTAATGTACTGTATCGCAACATTCGCAGCACATTGCCGCAATGTGGTCATAAAGACGAACCCTTCGTAATCTCTTTTTAGATCCGGAATACCAGTTTGAGTCTCGATTCAATTACCACGTTCGTTCTACGCTTTCATCGACGACAGCTCTATTTTTATTTGTATTTTGCATTGGCGATTGCGCAGTCGTAGACGTTTAATTGTGCAAATGTCCAAGTGACAAGTTAGATCCATCGGCATCGGTCACGATCTCAACTTAACTTTCTATAAACCATTTACGACGCAACTTTATTTATTATCATTATTCCTGATGGCCTTCTTGACAGTACTAATAATAGACTGAGCGTAGAGTATAAATAACAACATAATCATGAATGTCTCGATAAACCATATCAATTTGTATGCGAGGCAATTGTGCCGCCGACCATTGTTTGGGGAACATAATTTTAGTGCGGTAATGAATCCCCAGTAGCCAGCTTTGGGTAAATAGGACTGGCAGCTGAACTAGTTTTCCTGAATGGTGTAAGTCTGTTTGAGCTTGAGTAATTGTTCCTTATAGGTTTGCTAACCGATATTGGCATTTAGGATTTAAGTAAGTATATAATTTGCTATGAAATACACTTTGCCAGATTTAAAGGTTTAACCGATTTGGCAAAATTAACTGTTCAAGTATTGATCAAATAAGTATAATATTGTGACATTTTCTCTGTGTTAAAATGTCTGCGTGTATAGACTACTCTAATTATAGAGCAGTTAGTATAAGATGTGACATGTTGCATACGATTAATTCAGCATAACCGTTAACATTCCAAGGAAACTTAACAATAAATAACGTTAGTAGCAAAATAAGTAGATAAATAAAATAAAATAAATAAATATTACTGGACAATTTTACACAGCGACATCTAGCCCCGTGGTCTCGCTCGAAGCTTGTGTTACGGGTGCTAGATTTCTGATATACTTAATATAATATACATATATAGATATGAAAGGACATTGGCTTTAATTAATATCAAAGCGTTGTTTAATAATTTTGTGTTTAAGGCTTGGGCATCTATTTGTTTTCAATGCAGGCAAGGATATTGACCACGGCATCGGCAGATTAATCTCAGTATTTTGAACTAGCCAATGAGCAATCGCTGAGTAAAACAAGCCCTGATTCTGCTTTCTTTCTCACCAAGACCTAACTCTGAAAGTTTTAAGTCTCATCAATTTGATGAAACTTGGGAACTTTGAAACCAGTTGGGTTGTGTGTTGTCAGACTTGTCAGGGCAAAGACTTATAACAAGGTTGTAGAGTTTTGTTACATGGGTAGCGAAAACGTCTAGCCGTGTAGGTTTTCGATGATTAATGGTGAAGTGCGAGTAATAAGTAAGTAGTAACATTATACACTGTGGCGCACACGGGGTCATCGAACGCATCTCGTCGCGTGAGCAACTGTACGTATGCTTATCGTCAGTTATTATTAATAGCAAGCAATAATAATGCAATCCGCAATGCTGTCGTG
Organism: Chloroclystis v-ata; assembly: GCA_963691955.1. Taxonomy (NCBI): domain Eukaryota; kingdom Metazoa; phylum Arthropoda; class Insecta; order Lepidoptera; family Geometridae; genus Chloroclystis; species Chloroclystis v-ata. The sequence continues at coordinate 6,107,818 of OY829906.1, read as the reverse complement.
TCAAAGCCAAACACTGTATTCAAGAATACAGTGTTTCTCCTTAACAACGCTTATTAAGCTTATTTTAAGGTCTATAATGCGATGGCACTTCAGATTTTGCCTTACGACGGTTAGTTTATGAGTAATAAACAATGAAAAAACCATGTAAGTTTCAAAAAACAAACCTTTATCAAAGAATAACACTGTACAATACAATACAGTGTTACTCCTTAACAGCGTCGCGCATTCAATACGTTTAATGTATGGGAACGAGTAACGCTGTCAAGCTGAAACACTGTATAAATGACGGACCACCTATTGCTATCGCGCTCGCTCTTCTTTCCTCGTAGTAAGTTAGAGCAGTACCGCTGCTCTCGTCATCATCATCTTTTCAGCCATCGGACGTCCACTACTGGACATAGGCCTCCCTCCTGACCTCCAGGTATTACGGTTGGATGCAGCCTGCATCCACTGTGAACCAGTAGCCTTGACAAGATCATCTGTCCATCTTGTTGGTGGACGTCCGACGCTGCGTTTTCCGATCCGTGGTCTCCACTCCATAATTTTTCAGCCCCATCGGCCATCCGTTCTCCTCGCTATATGGCCAGCCCATTGCCACATCAAAGAGCTAATCCACTTGATTGAGGCCTTCAAGTATTGTACCGAGTTCTTCCATCGAGTTTTTCATGACTACGATAACGTCTGCGAATCGAAGGGCATTCACTCATGTATTCGCCATTGATATTGATGCCCAATCCTTTCCAAGCCAGAAGTTTGAAGACGTCTTCAGAGAGAGAGAGGCAGTAAACAGTTTCGGAGACAAAACGTCTCCTGTCTTACGTCCCTTTTTAAAGGAAGGAAATAGCCTCCGAACTCCGTTCTTGTACTCGGACGGACGTGGTGGCGTTTCTATACAAACACTTCAATATACCGATAGTCAATACGGCGCCGCTGCTCTGCTTCTGGTGAATTGTATGATCTTAATGATTGTGTGACGGTAATGAAAGCTTCTCGAAAAAACTTGCATGTGGATATGATTACTCATGACAACATGATAATCTTAGAAAACGATTCCAAAGTGCCATACCCGAATGGATACAATTTTCAAAGCTTAAAAATGATTGAATTTAGGCGAGGAAAGCTTACTATGTTTGCTAAAAATTGTTATGACGGAGCATTTAAAGAAATCTCATTCATCTCATCTCATCTCAATTTTTTTTTATTTATATTGACAAACTTATACAACATAACAGAACTTTACTGTATATTCTAAAAATTGTATGCAAATGAATTGTACACTATTAAGTGTAATGATAATTATACGTAGTATTGTTAAGGTAAAACACTGTATTATAGAGTACAGTGTTTCACCTTAACAGAAGTTAACAAATTAATGTTGTCTTGTTAAACCTGCGCTGTTTTTTATTATTTCTGGTTAACTATTTGTTTTTAGTGTAAATTTATTACATGGCCAAAACCACAAGAAAAGCACCTTTACAATGATACCAATTTTATATATATTCATTAATTAGGTAGCTTGAAAATGACAAGAATCTGTTCGATATGCATTTTGGCGTTTTTCTCAAAACGGTGTTTCTCAACATACAGTGTTTGGCTTTGACAGGACAGAATGTATGACTGTCGTGCAGCGAAGAGTTCCTTACGTTTATGCATGAAGACGGGAATTCGGTAGTGGAACTTACTTTTGCGGAACACAATATACTTATTTAAATATTTCTATTTTAATGAAGGTATGAGCAAATTATTTAAGCCGTCACGTGTCTGCTGTTGGTTCTATTATCCTTTTTTATTTTAATACTATTATATTATATTTATTTATTTCAAATAAATCCATCTGTCTGTTTAACTTACTGGATGTCTAACGCCCATACTCATCATCTTTTTACCGTTTGCATGTCCACTGTCGGACATAGATCTTGACACAAGTTAATACTGAAACAATATGACATAGAAACTTATATTATTTATACAAAAAAAATACCGAAAGAACTTTTCTACCTTTAGAAAATATACTTCCTGTCATCTTAATGAAAAACGTGGTACACATAAAAAAACCATCTACTCTGCAAAAAACTAGCGCAACTGTCAAAGATGTCGAAAGACGCCAGATGCAGCTGAACTTAATGCTAGTGTTGCAGGAAATAGCAGCAAATTATATTCCCTGCCACTATTGCTCTTGTTTCGAATAGCGCAATGACGCCAATTGTTGGGACATCTTCGAAAATTGGGGAACGGGATTGTTGCCACTGTCGAGGATTATTATTCTTCTGAATTATTTTTAAATGCTTAGGGTTTGAATTAGAAATAAGATACTTGGAAGTATGATCACAGACAGTTAAGCGAACTAGCTAGTCGTATCCTGCGAGCCTAAACATACGCGCAAAAACATTGAGTAAAACATAGATCATACGTTTCTTTAGTAAAAACCATGTTGGTTTAGGGATTTAGCATAAGAGTTTTCATAACAATGGGTAATTTTTTGGGTTTGGTAAATTAAAAAAAAAAAAGATTCCATTTTAGCAAAACTCGTCATATAAAATAGATACTAACATAATATAGGTTATATGCTAATATGAAACAGTGTGTGAATTTATAAGAACTTTAATCGCACTTAAAATCTCATATCATATATATTTGTATATGTAAGTAATAGTTTTGTAAACGAACTTTGCATAAAATTTACTAATTTACAGTTATTTCAAATAGTTCTACAACATAGTTTGCATCACTAGCGTACGCGGCACATTATTCTGTCCTTATAGAGAGTTAATAGTGTCACGATATGAATTTAAAAGTTTGCTGTTACACGGTTAAATTTTAAAACTTGATCTGAATGCATAAAACACTGACTAAAGTTTGGTCTTCCTCGAAGATTTATCGTTTGCGCCAACATTTTCGAAGACTGTTAGATTTATATAATATATCTGTAAAATCTGGAGTTTTACTCTCTGAGTCAAAATTTTATATCGCTATTTTGTGACGGTTTACAAGGTTTTTTCTTACAAGATGGAATTTAATTGTTTAAATATGTTTATTATATTGATTGCTTGGTTAGTTACTTATTTCGCCATAAGCGCTCGTTAGTCGTATTGCTTAATTGGTTAGCCCTCGGCTAAAGGGTCTTTATCCAAAAAGCATCAACATTTATCTGCACGACACTATCTAAAGATTTAACTTTATTATTTCCAGTAGATAAGATTTGCTCACATTTTTTTGTAAAATAATTATAAGCTAAGATTTTTAAAGAAGCAAATAAGTGCATACCTTGCTCTTGGGAAAAGATCATACCAGGAAGATGTAGAATGAATGCATAGTCTCATCCCGAGCGTAGTTGAACAACACGTAAAGCTATATTATGTGCCAATTCATAAAATGGGGCTCAAAACACGTACGCGCACGTAACTGCATTGCTTCATGCGCTTGCGTCAGTTCGGCGCATCGGCTCTTCCGCGACCTCCAGACCTTCGATCAGACTTATTAAAATGCCACCAAGCAATACTCACAGCAATTGTCACAGAAGTAAGGGTCATAATTGGCTAAAGCAGGCACAGGTAATATTGGGTAAAATAGTCATCGGTCATGGTCGATCTATGTAGTAATTAGAGACTGTGCTTGTTTAATTATTTTGACGTATTTATTGTTTAAAGGGTAGGTGTAGGTTTGGTAGGTAAATTAACCATAGAAAATAACAGATTGAAGAAGTAGCTTTTGAGCGGTGGTTAGGGAGAGAAAATCCTAATCGGGGCAGACCACCATCATTCCTGAATATCCCCTAATCCTAATAAGTAATTAAGTAATAAATTGAAATAATTTGTTCATAGTCTTGGCAAAGAAATGTTTTACATTATTTAAATTAACCTTCAGAAGGAACTGTTCAAGATAATATGCGCCTTTATCGTCATATTATTCTATTTCGAAGGAATATCCAACCTCTTAATATACAACCATGGTTAACAACTGTTTATAAATTAGGTATTCCTTAACCCCAAATACCTTGATGCAGAAAGGTTTTACATTACGAAATATACCGAGAGGACATTATTCTTATAGATAAGAAATACCGACGCATGCCTCGAAAGACCGGCTTTTATTTTTAAGCATGACTTACTCAAGACTTAATCCCCAAAAAATTATGAATAAATCTGGTATTTACAGTGCGTTCTTTTCAAAACTTGAATTGACAGAGAGGTGTTGAATTAGCGTTAAGCAATTCGTCACCTTTGGCTCTGTACATCTGTCATTGCACAGAAATAAGATATCCATCAAGCAATAACGATTACAAAAAAGTTTAGGATGAGTCAAAAGCATCAGACGCCGGTCGAGGCCAGTTAGCGTGTCGAACGAATGCTAAACACCTGTCGAAATCTAGTTATTCAATATTGCTGTCAACAAAACATGTATTGCACCGACAATTATATCATAGTATACGTTATTGTTTTATTGTCTACCGTAAACCCAATTTTACACGTATTGACCAAGTCTTTTATAACGACAGCTTTGCTGACACACATAACGTCACCACAATTTTTTCTTATCGTTGGCTAGCTTCATCGTCATCATCATCATCGACGATGGATTACTTCTTTTTCAGATTTCCAGGTTTTCCGGTCGGAACCATCTAATTACTATCTAGCAGCCAACTAAAGCTTTAACTAGACCAACTGTATATTTTGTTGGTGGACGTCCGATGCTGCATTTACCAATCAGATTCCATTCGAAAACTTTTCGACAAAATATGATAGGAACTACCATAAAAGAACTCAAACCTTTTATTGCATCAAAAATGCACGGCAAAAGTATTGCGTTACTACCTATCAATGCCTAATGGGTGCACCTAAAAAAGCAATATTTCGTGATAATTCAATTTATGATATTGAAGGTCATGTTGAAAACATGGTTTCAGGCTTTCTGCTGGGTCGATGGAAAGTGTCCAGTGAAGCACGACGGTGACGGTGAGCATTAGTTGCGCCACCACTGATCGATTACTGTTGGGTCTGTACGCTTTGTACCTTATACTCTAGAAAATCAAGATTGTTCCGATTCGATCAACGTAATAACCAGTATTAAACTATATTATAAATGCTTGTGAGAAACATAATAAAAACTATTTGCAATAAGAAGCTTTGCATAAAACTCAGTACTCGATACAATTCGTAAAATATTCACTGAGTGCTAAAGGCGGATAAAATGGATAATATAATTTAACGATTTGGACGAATCTTACAAATGCAAATGCCAAAGAATGTGGTATTGAACAAAACGCGCTTTGTGTTCACGTGACTTGACTTTTGATACGATTTTCCCAATAAAGCAATTACATGTAGCATTGGTATATAATAACTCAATTTAACCAAGTGGATGCAAGGTTGGGTACAAGGAAATGTTAGAGGTGATGAATTCTATTGAATTCACAAGAAATTCTGATTCAAATTTTAGAATAATACATTTTATTTGTTCATTTGGTTTTCCGTATCTGTTTTTGTGTAAAAACTATCAAATGTTAATTACTTATAAAATTTATAAGCACTATTTCTATTACAAAATAATATAGTAACAAAATCATAAATTAAAAATCAATTACCTGTTAAACATAAACTAAATAGGGGAAAGTAAACGAGTACTAATACGTGATCTACATATTGCATTGCGTATTACTATTTGCTTTCGATATTTCACACAAACCGTCTAAGCTCAATGCATCCTGATGTGATGACCCTGATATGTTTATTTGCTACTTAGCATTCCATAATTGTATCATAAGGTGCACCGAGACATGTGCAGTTTATTGTACATCAAAATAAAAACCCACATTACGTTCCAGTTGATCTATAATAATATTTATGAAACTGATGATTGTATGTCATCAAATATCAAAGTAAGGATAATTTTTTGTACAATAACAAATATGTTTGCGGTGTCGGCCTAAGAGTAGTACAACCTTATATCGGCTCTTGATACATGAGCAACATCGTGATTATATGTGTTCTGCGGTCACAGCCCCTGGTAAGCGTATTTACCATTCCCCCTAAGACCAACAATGGTTTGTATAGGCCCGGGCCAAGTATTATAGGTAGATTTGATAACAATGATGATGACTGTAGAAAAAAAAGGTAGATAAAAGGAATTTCTTATGCACCTTATACTTTTAAAGCTCCATTTCTAGTTGCGATTACGGACAATGAATGCAGTAATTCTTGGGCACTAGTTGTCATTCAATATCCTTACCTAGAGAAAATATAAATATGGTAAGTTCTGCCTTCTCTCTTAGTTGACCCTTGGCTTGGCATATCTTGATACTGGTTCATACATTTTAATTAGCCTCGTCTGTATAGGCCGATTTAATTTATTGATCCGCAGTTAGTTATGGTCATCTGATTCCAATAATACTGGTTGTGTTAGCTTTAGGCGAAACAAAACTGTGTGAAACTGACATTTATTCTGAAGTTGCTAAACTGATTCATATAAAGATTGCGTGTATTAATAATTAACTAATCATTGGTTATATTAAATACAGTATGCATTCAACAAAAAATACATTATGTCTATTATGTATTACAAAACAAAAAAGATTTTACTCTGCTGGGGTTAATTAAATTTTAAATTTTATGAACTTGTTCCACCATACACCACGAAATCCATTCTAGAATACGTAATATACATAAATCAATCTAGACTTTTACGCTGTTAGGTAACACATTACAATATTATGACTAGCAAATAATAAACCTAACAGGATACCACCCACTTAAGTGGCTGATAAAGTTACCGGATCAAACTAATCACGTTCTAAACAAAGGTAAAGTGCTTGTCCATGTTCAAAACGGCGACACGTGTCCACAATAACTACGAAACCAGTTTTAGTGATCCGATTGCAAGTTGATTAAGCCACTCGTTCACCGAGTAGCCAGTGACCACATAACCGCTTGCGCACGCCGGAAAACGCACAAGCTCCAGCACTTTCATCACCTCATTAATATTACCAAAAGAACGGCACCCGATAACACAACATGAACAAAATATAAAACGATACTTTAAGCTTAAGAGCTAAATAAATAGTTCTGTATGCTTCCGAGATAAAGCCAATTGTATATAAAGAATCACATATTATGTAAAGAAGGTTAAAACAAACTTAAGAAAATACTTACGTTCAAGTGAGCGTAACATCCAATAGTACCGGCAAGTACAACAATAACTATAAAATATTCAAATTTTCATTAACGTTATTGAACTTAATCGCCTTCATAAAATAATGCACGTAATGTTGGGAAATCACAATACTCGGAATAGTATTGTGATTTCCTTTGCCACTGTGGGAAATTGTCACGATACGGAAAACTTTTTTTTGGTCGTTCGAATAATGACACCGTCCGCGGTATCGATGTCCGAGGAAATCGAGCGAGCGATACGTAGACGCTCGCGGCGGGAGTTGGCGAAACTGACGAACGCAGCGCGCAGGCGCCGCCAAGGTATTGTTAAAAGTTACTTTTACTTGCGAGTGCGGCGTGCCCGCGCCGTCGCGCCGCGGCCGACGGCGGCGCGCCGAGACCTTGCGCCCGCGACGCCGCGCCGATCGCACGCTCGCGAAAGAGAAAAACAGAGCTCGCTCACTCCGTCCAATACAAACCTGGAAAATTTACCTAGGAATATACCCAAGATTCAATCAAATTGGTATGCAAAATACCTTGTTCAAGTTACTCATTCACGGTTCATTGGAATTATAGGTGGGCAATGAGCATTGCTTTATTTCTTGCATGAACGGCATAGGGAACGGAAAATGGTGATTGGCAGGCCATCGCACTTGCGATTGCCTCGGAATGTTATTAGCATAAGGCAACTCGAATGGGATTCACGTTGGCTTAGCGAAGATAAGCTAAAGATTATCTTCAAATGGGCCACAATTTGGGCCTAAAAGCCATTTTAACATTTAAAATCATGGTATAAAAAAAACTTTAGTAAAGTATATTAAAATCATTTTAACAAGCGCAAAACTCCTAGCGCTTGTTAAAATGATTTTAATTGAATGATGCATATCTAAAAGCTACTAGGTGACTACGCGGGTTTGTCCTCTTAATTATTTGTTTTATTTTAAAAATTTCCATAACAGTTTTAAAATAGTCAAATTTTAAAACTGTAATATGATTTGTGTGGCTCATAAAAGAAATAAATAAAACCAAAAGCTACTAAATCAGCCCAGCCGTTTTTGAGTAAACGTTTTGAGTGAGTAAATAACAACGAAAAAAGGCATAGATTTTTATATAGATCGATGATTGATGCAGTATATCTAAATGCTATTAAAATAAATGCTCTCGTTTATTTACATGTAGTCAATGTCAGAAATGTACTAAAATTGATGTAGAGCTGTTAAGGAACCTTGATCTGGAAAGGTGTCTGTTACCAACGAATAACGAGTTTGTAATAATGATACAAAGCTGCTTGTTATCGATACGTGCTTTGTGTGACACGTGGAAATGTACAACGTATAAATCCTTTTATTTCAATCGTCTGGTTACTAAATAACCTCTTTGATATTCAGGTTTTGTCGATGAAGTCTTCAAAAGCACTTAGTGTTGGTTGTAGGTTTAAGTTAGTATTTATTTGGGATCTTAGGCCGATGCGTTAGTTGAGACTAGTTTCTTTGTCATTAACTATACCTAAGCTTCATACATTATTGCATTACCAACAGTTACGGTGCAAACTGAATTTACTATGCCACGAATATCAAATTCATTGTCTTCATACAAAATTAATACAGTTTATTAACTAAGCTCAGTTAATTAGATTTATTAATCTGACGATTCGTGACCGATTTAATACATGTTTGGATTTATGTAATGGATTTTACACTTTACTTATAACGTTAACGCTGCATGTTATTGTACATTATACAATGCTAGGAGATTATTGAAGGATTATTAATCCATGTAACCTCTCTAGTCTGTTTATGTCACTTAGTATAGGAGAAAATGAGTTACTTCATCTGTTACAAGGAGTAGGTATGTCACATGAACAAATCATACGCTTCCAAAAGAAGCTAAATTAACCATCGGTGTCTACTAAACTAGTTTTTGAAAATTAAATTGTTCGTCTTGCTCAGTTTATGAAGATTTCGTATCTATTGTCTAAATTACACAACATTGATCATAGTCATCTGACCAGTAGAAACCGCGTGAGGCATAAGTACTAGTCATTCGGACGTGTGTGCAATAGTGTCCAATGTTGCACTCGAGAAAATTACTTGGGCATTGAAAGCCAAGGTATTAGTTTTTTTATGTTTTCTTTGCTGTTATTTTCTATTTTTATAGGTGCTTGCAGAGCTTGACCTTAATTAGCTCAATCTTGAACAAATTGATACAGTTTTAACGATGTAAAGAGAGGAGATGGTCTTAAACTAGAGTTCTCAAAATGTTTCTTTTGGTTAACAGGATTTCTATCAGTGTAGCAATACTCATGAGACGTAAAGGATCTGTGAAGCTTACAATGGTGTTAAGGAGGTTAATCAAAATTCTTAGTTGGTTAATAAGTTAAGCTTAGCGCCAAATCGTTTAGGTATTCGTGTTGCAACCTGTTCAAAGGTTTGCATCAATTGTATTGTTTATGAGTTACACTTATGTAGGAAGCGGAGTATTTATTACGAGTAGTTCGAATTTCATTGACAAAAGCCAAAACTAAGGATCCATGGGATGTTGGCTGGCATTGCCGCGGTACTTATACATCTATATCAACGATTCAATAGTTACAATCGGCAGCAGGTACAGTTAGTAATTTTGTACAAAAACACTTTTTGAAAATACACATAATATCAACCAGCAAAGTTTTGTCAATAAATGGTTTCTTGATTGTGTCCTTCCTAAATTTAATTGGACATTGCTAGATTTTAGTTAACACTAAACATTTTTAACATGCTGTATTTTTACTGACGATGATTTTCGAAAATAACGCAAAAATCACGATCTTTAAACGATTATAAGTTCAATCTTCCGATGTACCAAATATTTGTTCCCGAACATATTCTTCCGATGTTTTAATAAGTATGATTATGTAGACCTTGTACAAATTCGGCACTTCCATCAATCAGTACGGATAAACGCCGATCGACAGGCAGGTAACCAGCTTTCTCTATGAATCAATCGCAGCCGTAGGGCGGGTGGGTCGTGCTTTCTGCGACCTCGTATCAAAATCATTTGATAAGCTCTATTTGATTAAGTAACCTAATAGATATGTGGCCGATATTCAATTCCATCGATCAAGTGGTATTGACTAGTTTTATCGTGTGGGTTACACGTCGGTTCGTGGAAAGCAAGGACAGTGTCTAGTCCTAAAATAATGGATGTCATTCGTGCGTGGCTAAAAGTGTTTTAGCCCGGAGACCTTGGTTTCATTCAATTCCAGTAATAATATGCCTTTAAGATAAATAAATGAGTCAAGCCGGGTGCGGGTCACCAAGTTGTGAAAAATAGGCATCCAATAATATAAAATTTTATTTAAATTGTAATTCTTATACTTAGAGAAATTAAAAACACGACCAAAATGTAATAAGCAAAAATGATTATGATCACGAATACTTTTTACTTCATCATTATACCTACAATTGGGGCCTAAAATTATAACATTTAAAATCATGGTATAAAAAATCTTTAAAACTAGTAAACTACTAGGAGTTTTGCGCTTGTTAAAATGATTTTGAAATCAATTTGAACTATGAAGTAATCCCAATTTCCGCTACAATAAAACGTTTATTACTTTATGTTTCGGCCTAGAGGTAGAATGTTAGACTTACACCACAAAATGTCATGAATATGTCAAAACAACCAGTCTGCCCCGTAATAGCTCGCGTTAAAAAGTGTCTGTTTTCCGGGGGATGAAAAATTTTATGGTAAAATTATAACGGGTAACATGATACGATTTAAATGTTTTTGAGTTTCCCCATATTTATTTATTTCTTTTTCTAGTAGTTTGTAAAAACCATGATAGTTAAAAAATATAAAATTAGCGTTTCCTCCCATATTCCGAATTTATGAATGAAAAGAGATCATACAGAGATTGTATAAATTGATGCCAAGCTTTAATATTTGATATCGAATATAGTTTAAAATTTTCTTTTAAATATGTAAAATAACTCAATTTTATCACACGAGTAAAGAACTCAGAGTTGTTTCTGAGTTTTCCACGCATTCCTATGTGTTGATTTTCTGCCTGAGTAAAATAGTGTTTCATGTTCTTAAAGTACGGTAGTTTGGGAGATGAAGCGTCTTTTGGTATCTATTATTTAAGGTAACTCTAACTCTAACAGTTTTAATAACAGAGAATGGGACAGGTATTCATATACCATATATCAGACAGAGCTCTCTTAGTTAAAGGACTTTTAGAAAAGAAAATTAAGTAAGGACTAAGAGTTCGTTCTTTTATAGCTTAGTTTGTAGATAAACCTAATCACGTTATCGTTATTTTTTAAATAACAGCTTAACATTTACATCGTAAACGCTACAAATCGTAATACATCACAAGTACATAAAGCTGACTATAATATTCTTGAAGTTCATAGACACTAGACATTGTAAATCAGTCTTTGAGAATTTAACCATAAAGAGATGCCACCCAAGTGCGTCTCCCTTCTGCCAACAAAACATACGTCGCGTCGCTCGCATGCAATACGATACTGTTTTATAAATTTGTTGCGTAGCGAAGATATTAGATAGTTAGTGTTAAAGTTATTAGTGTTTACATTATTCGCTAATGTTTACTTTTTCGCATGAGATAATGAATAAATAACTTGTAGCATCACGGTAAGACCGAAGCTTGTGTTAAAAGTTCAGAATATCTGTTAATTAAAAAAAAATATATCACCTGAATAATTTTTTGCTTAGTCTAAAAAATGTTCCAGAACACCCGGAAAAATATCTACAGACCGTACAAACATTCTTTCCGGTCGCGATGCAAACACGAAACTTTTTTTCCAGCCGCCCAACTGTGCGCGTCTCGCCTCTTTTGATTTTGTATTCTAAGATCTGAATTAATTAAACCTAAAAAGTACCCGTGCGAGTTATATTGGCATTTGTATGAAACCGGAGCCGAAGACTGGATCCGCCAAATACCAGAGAACAGTGAACGGCAAGGTCGCGGATTACGTTTCTTTATTTTTACGATTCTGTTTTAATAATTAATCGGATTGTTTGCGTGGATGGAAAATGATTTGGATTGATTTTCTGTAGGCAAAGATTTGAAATTAGAAAATCATGGAGATTAAAGGTCAAAAAAGGATACAGGATGTTTATTCAACTGAAATGCTAAAAATCCCGGATCAAAATCTACAGCAGCGCCATAATCCTGACTATATTCGTAGGTTTAATACTTTTCAGATTACTTGTTATTAAGGTAGATTCAGGTATTCTACTTTATTAACCTGAGATGAGACCACGGCCAATGCAATGGAAACGAACAAAATAAGTACTCATTATCGCGATAAATCGCGTATAATTGTTTATTTTTTTGTATAAACACACTAAACTTGTTATGCATTGAAAATACCACAATAACTTTGTTTAATGTTTATCATTTTGAACGAAACAATTATCATTAGTTTTATTTACTTTTGTTAAAGATCGCGCCATCTAGTAGCGACGGATAGAACTAATCTAACTTATTTTACTTCTGACACCCTGGCCTTTCTAAATAAAATGGTTGAATACATGTCATGTTTGCACTCTATTTCTGTGTCAAATAGCGTAGAGGGCACTGCTGTACTACCTACGTTCTTAAAGAGTTTACTTAGGTACCATAAAACGTTAAAAATCGTGTAGTTTTTCCAAAATTCACTATCAACCAGTTTAAGTTTCTTGAAGTTTTTTATGTTGCTTAAGATATAAGATTTATTCACGTAATGTTGAAGATTCATAAATCAAAATAAAATAATAGCAAAGTGAATTCTAAAAGCTACTTCTTTTTTAGTAAAATAAAGGAAAACTTTTAAAATTATTCACCATATTGGAAAACTTTGGAAAAGTGTATTCAGTGAAGCGATAGAGCTTAGTTATTAATTGTATTCATTTAATTTTATCCAGCAAACTCTCCTCTAACTTCCAAGAAGTTTCAGTAGTGACTCTGGTAGATAATTTCGCTTGAGTTATTGCTGCTTTATCTGATTATGATAAATCAATGGAAGCCCATAAAGTACGCAACCGTTGACCGTCAAAATTTACATAATAATAAAATACATGGGCTCACATAGATGTATTATTATGTAAATTTTGGCGTGTCTCTGTTTAGTACAGTATAGATTTGTTGGTGATAACTATGAGTAATAGGTCTTTTTATAGGAGACAGATGGGGCCTCAAAATTTTTGTATCCTTGTACAAATACATAAAATATCAAAGGATTGACTAAACTTTAGTTTGTGTTGTTCAGTTTACTAGATTACAAATGAATTATCATAACTTAAAAAATGTTAATAAAAATTATCTTAAGATCGGTGGCCAACCCACGCATGCATATTTATTTATTGATTTTTTTATGTCATTAAATTACAAGATTTTTTTGATGAAATCTTAGCAATGGACTTAAAGGAACCTAACAGTTATCATGAGTAAATTTTCACAGATATGTTAGTTTTTCCCAGACATGATATTGTATAAAAGTTTACGTACACATCATACATTATAACTTCTCAACAACTGCTGCGAATATTTTTTCGATAAATCACACAAAACACGGATCGGGGTAAGGCATATTTGTGAGAACATTGAAGCAGACTTATATTTTGTGATTGATCACCTTTGTATCGAAGTTAATCTGATTTGGAAATCTCAAGAAGGAAATCGGGAAACGGACATGAAAAGGATTTGTAATACGCATTAACGTTACCTGTATTTTGTACTAAGCCGAGGTACTAAGTGCGCTGGAGTATACGAAATCACAAAGTAAAAAATATTTAATCTTTTCACATAATATTTTATTTCTTCTGAATCTTACTGTAAACAGTTCTCACTAAATGGAATTAACAAATTAATAAATATACCTACTTTAACTGTTACACTATTTTGTTTTAGAAAAAAATTTAAAGTAATCCTAACGAAAATAGCCTCAAAGTTTAATGTTAAATATTTGTCAGTAAATGTCTTGGGAAAACAGTTACCCGCATCACAATAACATTATAGAAATAGCTGGGTTCTTTAAAACTGACCCAGGACCCTACCAATTTCTATCGAAGTCACGTTTAACAGATAATCGATGAACAAAGTATCGGCCGATCTAAAACAAATAATACTTACTATGAGTGTGTGCTTGCGTATATTGATTTTATCTTTCTTTGCGCAAATTTGTCGATTGTTACTATGAATCTAAAAAAATAAACCGTAATATAATGTAATTTCAAACAATACAACTTCTGTGGCACAGCGAACGAAGGTTTGCTTACGACGCAGAAGGATGCGGGTTTGATTCCTGTCTAGGAACAAAAAACTGTACTATTTGCAGATACCGTAATTGCTTGTGTTAGTGCCCCTAACTCAAGCTTTGAGCTTGCCACGGGGCTAGATATTGCTGTAAATTGTACAACAATATGTATTTATTATAGGTAATGTCATTTGTGGACAAGATTTATCTTTTAAATAGTTTTCATATGATTGTAAAAAGTATACGTTCTGTTATAAATTGACTCCATTTGAGAATACTTTTATTCCCTTTTACTTTTTATTACCTAAAATATTATAAAAGAAAAAATATTATATTATTTTGTGACTAACTGCGTATCAGCCTAGCGTAGGTACATCTATCATGGTAGAAAATTACATAGAAAATAGTAAACTGCCCATGAAAATTACACGCTGTATTTTTCTACATTGTGATTTTAAGAAAACGGTTACAAAAGATACCCCTGGTAACAGGATGGTTACTGGAAGTCAAAGCGAAATCTGAAATTATTATTCTGTTCACGGAAAAGCCCTATCACAGGCTTGAGACTCGGATAAGAGGAGTTACGAAGGTGAAGCGGCTGAGCCAAAACTAGAATTAACATCTCTGTTGATGTTAAAATTGCCTGTTCTGCATAAAGACATTTTTCCGTTTACATGGTTTATTTTTGCTGTGTGGTGGCGAAGTATCTTGGTCAGTTTGAATAATACCATCCCCTCTATAAATAAATAAATAAATATTGCTGGACAATTCACACATCAATATCTAGCCCGTTGGTAAGCTCTTAATACAATAGACATACATGGATGGATATTTTTTAATATACATAATATAAAACCCAGACACTCGGAACAAATATTTGCAGATCGTATTTATTTTTGTACCGAGACGGGAATTGAACCCGCAACCTCTTGCATGATAAAAATATAAGTACCAACAGCTCTGATGCTTTGTGAGCTGTAATTTACTTTTGTAACCTGCAAGTAAATATTCTCGCCTAAACTTCATAGAAACTTCTACCCCTTCAAACACAATGTGGTGTTCAAGATGTTTACTAGTCCCATTACTTGCTGTTTGTGGTTCTAACTTGAGTTCTATTGCATGCGTGTAGCTGAACACTAAATTACTTACATTGTTATTTGGAATGATCAGATGCTAACGACATACGGATGAAACAACGCAAAATTACTAACATTGTTATAGAAAATGTATAAATTAACACAGTTATTAATGACAGTTGTTATAAACCTAACTTCAATAATATTAGATCTCTTAATTTTTAAAATTACCTATACGATATTTATTAATTTAGTGCCATATAGTGACTTTGAAGACACATATTTTCACAGGCATGACAAGAATTAATTGATTCTCAAAGCAACCATTTTTCTAATGAAAGCAAATTGTTGAACATACAATTTACATTACATTTCAGAAATCACTTTGATGTACAAAAGTTTAGAAGCGAGAATCTGACTGTTTTTATTGCGTTCAAACCTTTCTGAGGGCGACTCATTGCGTAATGGAGGGGAAAACCACGAAAGATAAATATAAATTAAACAATCTACTTCCAGTCTCAAGCGATACGAGGACCTATGTGGCGCAGCGGGGAAAGGTCCGCCAGCGACGCAAGATGTAGCGGGTTCCATTCCCGCCAATTGTTCGATCTGCAATTAATGTTTGTTCCGAGAAACTGGGTGTAATATGTATAATAAAAATAACTGTCTTTGTATTTATAATTATATGAAAAATTTAGGACCCGTAACACAAGCTTACCGCCGGACTGAATGTTCCTATGTGAATTATACAATATTTTATAAGTGTTAATAACAGAACAGACACAAGATGCTGATGATGACATGTGCATTTTTTTATGTGTTTATAATAAATCTGATTTCGCCTTTTTGTCCTACAACTAAGTTTTCAGAGGAACAAATAACTGGTAATTATTGAAAACTTATCTGATTCTCTAGATCTAGAGAAATACATACATATACATATAAATAAAAACAATTAAATCATGAATATCAATTCTAAATCGCATGCAAGCTACACCGCGGGTAGTCACTGTGCTTTCATAAATTAAGACAGTTAATGAAACTCATAAATCAATGAAAATGTAAATTTCAAACTCATTTCTTATCTTTCGTAGCTCTGTTCAAGTTTTTACTTAATGAATGAAAGCTGGGTTCTCCAGAAAAGATATTATTTTTTTTCTTTAAATCCAGAGCTGATAAGTTAGCCAACTCAACCAAGCGAATGCTAGAGGTGCTCTGTAAAATAATTTAGTTAGAAAAGTGTCTTAGTTTTGTAATGAATCTTTTTTGATTTCATAAATTATTTTGTTTGTCTGCGTTCTGAAGAATATCTAAAATATCTATATCTATATAGCTTCTTACCATAGTATTCCTAGTTTTTTTTTAATTTTTCATCATCGTTTTTATTTTAGACAAAAAACTAGTTTGTAACTTTTTGACTAAATATTTAATATGATTTTTAAGCAGCCCGTTCATACTTATTATTATGTTGAAAGACTGTGTTTACTTATTAATCTTATATTTCATCAATTTGTAAGTCTTATGAGTAGCACTTTCCACCAGGAGTATGATAAAGTCACCAACATAAAACTCTTCCATAAAAAGTCGGCGGTAAATGGCAGTACGCGAACAAACAAGCTTACATAACCCTGAATTGGCTTCTAATCCATTAGCAATGCAACCAACATTTCAAAGTAAAACGGCACAACCAAAAATCGAAATCTGTTGTTTGAAGTCTACCGTAATGGAGTTAGGTACCTATTTACATTTCAATCCCAACCACCAACTCTTTGCCTTATTTCACGGGAGCCAAATTCGAGCAATAAAAAGTTTAGCAATCTTTGAACATTTTAAACTAATCAAATACTTGCTGACCTGAGTTAAAATATTTACCGGAGTTCAATAACAAACTTTTGAGGAAAGATTAAGTTATTATAGATTTTCACGGAAATATTTAGATTTGATGTTTTTTGTACATGATTTATTTTATAAGCTGACCCTGCTTCAAAATGCAAAATATATATTCAATATCTCTTACTAAAATAATAATTATAAACAACTTTACGTAAAATTGAGGTGGAGTAAAGCATACAACAACGCTGTTCTTCCATGGCCACCTATTAGTTCGTTGGTTTAGAAATAATCAAAATAAGTAATATAACCGCTTTAATTACTTGGAACTGTACAATTTCGCCAAGGAAGTAACACAGGTGCGTATAAAAATTGTTTTTTCAATGAAATCTTTTCCATTAAACCCCGTGAAATTAAATTAAAGCGAGTCCGTTTATGAGTCATGGAGCGATTTGGGAGGAGCGGATCAGCAGAGAGAGCTCGCAAGTTAGGTGTCGGGGTGTCGCGTCGGGGTCGCGTCGAGCCGGAGATTCGGGCGGCAGCGTGGCGGACCCCGCGTGACGTCAGTCCGGGCCGACGCCGCCGCGCACGCGCGACCCCTCCCCCCCCTCCCCCCCTCCGCCGCGCCCGCCCGCCACTTCTCACCAGGCGCAAGAGAAGGCCGCTCGCTCTCCCGCCCGTTTCAACTTTCGTCTACCCGCGCCGATGACACAAAATAAACTTTCCGTTAAAAGTGCGTGGACTTTCGCCTGGATTTGGACTGAGATAATTCTGTGAGCGCACCGAAAGTTTATTGTGGTAAAAGTTGTAGGAAGTTCCGGTAAGTTTGATGTTGTGGGTAGAATTAGAAAATTCGAGGTCACTCATGCGCCATTATTAGAAAAACCAAAAAAGAAGTTATTAAGTCCTACCATTATTATTTTACTATAATTTTGGACTGGTTTGGGTTGTTATGTTTAATTCTATCGTTTGTGGTCAAGTGCACTTGAGTGCGGGGTTGCGTAACAATTGCTGCGCCGCCGAGGTCGTATTGTTAACGGGAGGCATTTTCTATCCAAACTTTAGACTCGTAATCCCAAAGATTATCCTTTACAAACAGTGGAACTATGCGATTATAGCATTAACCCGAGCTTTTAGGATAGATGAGTAACTTGGCAGACACGTCTTGAGTCTGTATTTTATCCTTGAGGCGTAAAGGGTAGAGAAGGGTTGAACTATTAAAAATCATGTAATTTGAATCGAAGACGTTTGTATGAGTACTCATTTTACTTAAAACAAATTAATTCAATTTAATTTTAATACCACATACAGTTTTTAAGAATTAGGATAAAAACATAATAATAAAGCATTAGCTTCCAACTAAGTATCATTAAAAAATATTAATTTAATGTTAGATTCATATCCTAGCTTCAAAGGTTGTTCATCAAATAATTCAAATTAATATATTTAAATTTTACAATAAACAAAGACAATAAAAAAACGTATTTAGTGGTCTTTTTTCTTACGTGAAACTAAAAATGTAAGTAGGTACAAAGAGTGATCAAATTGAAAAGTAATCTTCTCGGTGGAATTGCGGTCATCCTCAAATGCTTTTGTAGCCGCGCTTGGGCGATTAGAAAATCCACTCTACAAGGAAATAGTAAATGGACAATTCCCTTCGTTTACTGATGAAATCACATAGGCAGGTACTATAAATGTATCCATCATAATAAAATAGTTCCGAAGCAGAGAAAAATGGATTGGAACGGTCCCGTTTTAACAAGCAGCAAATAACATATTTATTACTTTGTATCCAAAGACAAAATACATATTACACCGTACACACAAAAATCGAAAGGAAATTCCAAAATTTCCTTTACTATCACAGTGATACAATTAACGCAAATTATCGCCTCGAGCGGCCTCTTTTATTTTACAGTAAAATAATTTGTAATTAAAATTAAGGAAACGAATTTAAAATTCTGAATTCGTATAATACATCCCTTTCAGGTTTGTCAGATAAACCGGAAGCTTACAGCGCCATCTAGCCAAACTACCATCCTGTGGATAACATGACAGTGGAAAAGCTAAGCGGATGTTTCTGCAAATCGCTAATTTTCCTGTCCTGCTAGCTAAGATAGAATCCAATCACGATACGCTAAAATGCCAGCCACATGCTGGCAAACAGCCCAAAACAGTAACCGTTCAAACATGACAATTGTTCTGGACGATAGTATCTTGTATTTGATGACTTTTGGCACATTTCAGTCGAAAACTGACTAAGAAGGTCACGCGATTCGTTTCTCTAAGTTCTGCTTTATGCACATTTTAAAATAATTCACTTAAAATCTTTATACCGACATCAATACTTTATTAATTAAACCTGTTAAATGTTATTTAAAAAAATAATATTGCTGGACAATTCACAAAGCAATGTCTAGCCCTATGGTAAGCTCTAAACCTTTGCCTAGATGTGGGAAAGTAAAATTGAATTAAAATGCAAAATACGTTTTGTTAGTATTTTTAACTTTTATTATCACGACCTAAATTTAAGAGGAAAAATTATTATATCTTAGTTAGCGTAATAATCTACGTAAATATTTAGTAAGTCTTTAAAAGAAACGTGCTTAAAATGTATAATGCCTTGTTGTGGCTCTCATGGGGCGGTTGGGTAGATAGATTAATTAACATTGTTGTTGATTAATACGATTAAAGTAATAACGGACGTTTTCACCAGGAAATTGAATCTTTCATAAAAATATCGCTTTTAATATTAGGTACGGATAATAAGTACATAAAAACTAGCGAGCTAGTTATTGAAAATATATATTTATCTTATCCTTTTTTCCATTTGAACATGCACAATTTATTCATTTCCGGTATCAAATATTTATATAATCATTCTGAATAACAATGTAATGGTAGTGTTGTTTTGTAGATTTATTCTGACATCCATTGCATTCGAAATATTGTTCTGTAAAATATAGGTACCTATCTGTTTTGTGTACGAGTATTCAATTATAGAAATCTTTTGTTAGTAAAATTGTACTAAATTACGAAATGTAATTTTCGCATTGTTACTAAATTTAGTAAATAGCGAAAAATACAGATTACGTTATTCTTCTTTTGACACAGACTTTCTTGTAACACAAAAATGGACTTAAAAGAAAATGCTCCATATTAGTTTTTCCAAACGAATAATCTTACATGCTCTGTAAAGGTAATGATGACTATAAATGACTATGATATTTGAATTTGTAGAGGTTTGTTAGTTTAACGACACATCGTTACTATGTACGTTCGTTAACACATTTAATGCCCAAGCTCGGTGCTGCAGCACTGCCACAGCGTGCCGTAGCGAGCGTGTATCATAGGCACAGATAGTGTTAAAACGTTATAAAATAACACTATCCGTGTAAATAGAAACAAATCAATAATAACAATAATCAAATGTAACACATATTCAAATGATATTGCATCGGTTTCGTTGCCAAAAGTGTGTTAAATATCAGCGATTTTACACAACTCCAAACCCAATCCTAAAATAAAACGAGTGAAGTTCATTCTATGCCTAAATTCCAGTGGATATTCAGATATTGCAGCGGGCATTCAGGACACAGCTCTGGCCCGCATCGGAATGTGAAACTTCTCGATATGAAACGTAAAATGTTTGTATACTTACATTTTGAGCTACATTCATTGACTGAGCGAACGAGTTCGCTTCATTCAGTTTGAACAAAACTATTTCATTAGTTGTCTGATCATTTTCAGAGGTATGTTTTGGAAAAATGTATTTAATAAAATTGTTTCGATTGCGATACTATTAACGCTATGCATAGTTTAACGTTGTATGCTTCGCATAATAGCACGATTCATTCTGCTTTTATCACTTTTATTTTTATCAGAAAGGTCTTCATATTATTTGATATACCTATTAATAATATCAAAATGTATACCCATTAATAATTAGTTGCATATTTTCACAAGATTTATAAATTTATAAAAAATGTTGAGATTATCCATCTGTTCACAATTGAAAATTCGTCTATCTATGTGCTCTAAATGTTAAGTGTACAAAAAACATCGTTACTGATTTCATAGTCAGCTATTTCCACACTGATATACAAGTTTGTAAACCTCAAATATTTTATGAAAATGATTGATAAACGTGACTCGTGGGACGAGCTGTTACAAACAGTTTTCAGATTTTGTGCAGCAAATTTACATACCGCGTATGAAAATACTTGTTAAAAAATAAACTGTTTCCCCGAAATAACCAATATTTTATTCAACCTGTAGACTGAATGACAGTTCAGACATTTAGTTATCGATGAAATGTTATGATTTAATTTTCGAATTTACATATCGTTTTAATTTTAAACACAACCCATGAAAGCTACGTCACTTTGTGTTTAGAACAGAACCATAGACTTAACAATTGTTAATTGCTATCCAAGTACTTTTTACATTAAGGGCATTATAACAAAAAAAATATATACTCAAACTTTACTTAGCGAAAATGTGTCGTCCAAGTTCTGAATAATCCTTATTAGTATAAAGATGAAGTGTCCTCCTTGAAATCCATAATGAAATCCTTATTAGTATAAAGATGAAGTGAATATGCTTCGTTCAATTTATCAATAAATTATAAGTAGATTTGTGTATAGTTTCATTTACTACATTTATATATAAAATGATCCGCTAAAATAGATTTTTAACTTGCTCATGCTCAAGCTATATAAAGAACTCAGGTTTTAGATTTCATTGCCAACTTGGATTTTCTATCCCAGTAGCTTCCAGCTCAACCTTTAAATTGTCTGTACCTTTAGTCGTATAGATACAAAATGAGTTCTTTAACCGGATGTAGGTTTATCTTTTATTTTTTTTCATCTAGATTTAGATTCGAAGTTTTTTGGCAATGCTCCGACTTACCCTCGTTTTGATAAATCCCGGTTGATTTAATCTATATGCTCCTGAAACTTATTGTCCCTTGGAAAGACCCAGTTGGACCTTTCTCAGTATTAGATTGAGGTTACTATTGTATGGTATCCCTGTAGATGATTTATGTCCTTACTCAACAATCTAAGGATTTACTGCGGATTCGCAGAGACATCAATTTTACAAGCCCATTGCTTGCAAGGTTCTTTCACCAGAAATAAAAGATTCTATTTTGAATGTTTTTTGTGTCTAGATAATTAAATAATATATAAATAATTTATTTATTTAATTTATTAGTTTATAGATATGTTACGGCTAATACCCGAAGTGCGGCTACACCTAGTTCTAGCCGGTTAGAACTAGGTGTAGCCACTTGCTCTTGGTTAAACCTAGTATTAGCCGATTATTTTCGGGTAAAACTAGGTCTAGCCTTCATCATGCCGGCTACAACTAGGTCCAGCCATTCCCTGTTGGATAAAACTAGGTCTAACCGATATCACTCCGGCTAGAACTAGGTCCAGACAATCCCTGTTGGATAAAACTTGTTATTCTAATAAACAGTTTATGTTACTTTATAAAAGTGTGATTTATAATTAAAATAACATTCTATAAATTATAATATGCAACTACTTATTGTCTGTTGTTAAAAAAATGTTCCTGATTGTTTCTATTATATTAAAAATTGCACACTATGTACAGCCAATCCCTGCTAGATAAACTAAGACACGCGCCGCTGCTGCAGATAGTGAGTCACAATCGCTAGTAGACCTGCAGTAGATCAGCAGCAGCAGCGCGTGTCTTAGTTTTATCTAGCAGGGATTGGCTGTACATAGTTGTAGCCGGCATGCTATCGGCATAGCTTTTTTTAGATATTAAAAAACATCCAATAAAAAGAAACGTAGAGAGTTTTTTTATTCTTATAAATCACATTGTAATAATTAACATAAATTATTAGGAGTGCAATTTTTAATATAATAGGAGCATCAGGAACATTTTTTAACAACAGACAATAAGTAAGTATTTGCATATTATAATTTAAGGAATGTAATTTTAATTATAAATCACACTTTTATAAAGTAACATAAACATATTTATCAGAATAACAAGTTTTATTCACCAGGAATTGTTTGGACCTAGTTCTAGCCGGAGTGATATCGGTTAGACCTAGTTTTATCCAACAGGGAATGGCTGGACCTAGTTGTAGCCGGCATGATGAAGGCTAGACCTAGTTTTACCCGAAAACAATCGGCTAATACTAGGTTTAACCAACAGTCAGTGGCTACACCTAGTTCTAACCGGCTAGAACTAGGTGTAGCCGCACTTCGGGTATTAGCCGTAACAGATATATAATTTATAATGCTAGTATTTCGAATAATCCTAATTACAGTTTCTACATAAGTGCTTTTACCGCATACATTATGTTTTCGCAATAGAACAGACATACAGACTAGACTTTAATATTTTATTTAGTTACAGGTTTTTGCTCGTTGTTTGTAGCAGGTTGCTTTGGTGATATATTGCACTTGTAACAGCTGGCTGCAGAACAAAAGCATTTTATGTATAAAATGTTATAGCACTTAATTTACCCATAATATTTGTAAATTTTAGAACCTGTATTTACTACTTAGGTGAAATTAAATTGATATTTTTACTTAAGGTACTCCAGTTTTTATTTTCAATCTTTTTCTTTTCAACAGAAAAAAATGGCTCATAGGCATAACACAACTCATAAAAATGTCAATTATAATGACACGTAGGTATAATAAACGTTGAAAAAAGTTATAATACCAAGCCACTTGATTTTTCTCTACGTTTAGGAAATCACATGTAAATGAGTTCTTTGTACTCAAAGCTTTGGACGAAGTAAAACTGTTCTAAAAAATAAAATAAGCAATCGCTTAAGTGGCACTTTGCTTTGTTGAATAATGTAGGTTCAACTTCGCGAGACGTAACCACATAAGCGGTTTCATTTTAATACTTAACATTTTTTAAATTAATTAATGAACTCAACTACTATTTCATCTGGAGGTGGGCGTTAATACTCGCGACACAGTTTTTTAAAGTACTGCGTGTATTATCGTTCCCTGTTATATCTGTACACCATGTTGTTTATTCCAAATATTTTTTTTTTATTATTTACAAACATCGTGAGGAAACCTGCATGTTCTGAGAACGTTGAAAAGTTTGAAGGACACGTGTCATTTACCAACTCGCACTTGGCCAGCGTGGTGAATTAATGCCTAATCTCTCTCGTGAAGAGAGAATTCCCTGTGTCCCAGCAGTGGGAGCGTAATTAAAGGGTGATGATGAATATTTGATGGTAACTTCTTCTTGGTATAAATTTTAAACATCTGTAAAAGCGGGTAACATACCATGATTTAAATGTTTTTGAGTTTTCCGATATTTCGACACAAAACATTTAAATCATGGTATGTTTCCCGTTTCATGTTCAAATATAGTTAAAAACTATGATACTAGTTTAAAGAGTTATATCTGTAAAAGCATTTCGTTTTTAACTCTCATCTAAAAGGTAGATAACCTACACCCTAAATAAGATTCGTTCATCAATATGCAAATTGAGATTGAAAAGTTTGTTCATTTTTAATGCCTGTTAATTAAACAAAACGTATTGTATAAATTCTTTAAAGTCCTCGTAAAATAATTATGATAATCTTGTTTACATTTTTAATGGAGAAGGGTTCACGTAAATGAAGTGTTGTGAGTTGTTAAATATTTTTGAGCTGTAACCATATTTTCAGAATATAAAGTATAGTCAGAACGAGATAAGTTTTTAAAGTTATTGTTTGTGGAGTTATAGGGGGTAATCTCTAGATCTTCTAAACAAATTTTGAAAATATAGTAATTTGTGCGTATAAGAGTAGGTATCTGTAAAAGGATGGATGGACGTTTGTTAGTTAGTTCTGCTAAAGACCTATCGTGTTTACAGTAAGTATATTAAAGTTGGGATACGCGTACATTTAACTAAGATTAGGTTGGTTGGATCGCGCGCTTTTGAATTGCACTTGACCTCTCTCATTTATAGTACCAACCTGTAATTAACGAAGCTCTTAAGCTAGAGATTCATCAGCACAGTACTGCCGTGGATAACTGCTGAAATTGGGTTACGTTCGGTCCAATTGTGTATTGACTCGGTTCACTTTAATTTACATACGGTAAAACGGAAATAATCGGTGCAAATGTATTTCGTATTCATTTTCATAGCATTGTGCGGAAGTTATCTTTCTGAAATTGAATGGCTGCAGTGAACTGTTGGAGTTTGAGTGGTCTCATATTAATATTTTATATAAAACCTCGATTCCATGCTTTTAGTAATCTATTGGAACACCCGGATATGTACTGGTACGTACATAAAGTAATATCATCTTTGAATGTTTCAAATATAACACAAAAATATAAGTCTTTTGGGTGGTTAATAATTAATTAAAGTCAAGGATTAAGCCTAAGCTACTGTCAGAAGCTTAGCACAAGTTTCAGTGTGGCCTATTCTATGAGAAATTTGTAAGACGGATAATTCCTTTATGATTGCGGTGAAGTTTAGACTATTGTTAGAGAACTTGACCTGTTATAGAACAAATATTCAGTTATGTATAATAACAGTGCTTACTT
Source organism: Chloroclystis v-ata (assembly GCA_963691955.1). Classification (NCBI taxonomy): domain Eukaryota; kingdom Metazoa; phylum Arthropoda; class Insecta; order Lepidoptera; family Geometridae; genus Chloroclystis; species Chloroclystis v-ata. The sequence goes on along the minus strand of OY829906.1, from coordinate 6,081,979 downwards.
AAGCACTGTTAGCAAATTTCCAATAAATCCTTTATGAAAATCCAGAGGAGAGAACTTATCAAATATCTCTGGTGTCAAGTAGGTAGTTTTGGATTTTCTCACGATGTTTTCCTACAATTAACACTTTTATTATAACTGGAAAGATAGGGACTTGGTTAACAGCTTTTTTAAATGTAAGTACCAACCTATACAGTAGATTACGTTTTTATAAATAAAAATAAGGCTATATATATCTTATTCTAGATTCCACGGATACAACCTAACTTTATAAAATAAATTAAACCGTGTTGTAATAAATATACATATTTGCCACATTCGGTTGAATTCAAAACAGAAAGCGTGGGTAAACCGATTTATTGACTCAAAATCTACAACAATAACACTGACAAAACCCACACAAGCTAATATCATTCAAAACAATCTGTGCCCATCAAAATCTGTCTAAAAATACAAAGCCTGCGTTTTATTACATTAGAACGCTGGGCACGAAAAATATCCGTAATTAGATTCGGGCGATATTTTAAGGGTACTAATGGACGATATTTGTCCCGGGCCGAGGGTTGGGACGGAGGTAGTTTTATGGCACTCGGAAATTATGTTGTATCGGAGTCAACTTCGGAGTTCAAAGGTGGGTCGGTGTGCCTGAATGGATTCTTATTCTGTTTTCTCGCTGGTGTAGAATATAATTTCAAAATTTAGACATTAACAAATTCTAACTACATATGTATATCTATTGGTGATTGAGAGCTTAATAATATTTATATATTTTGTATTCTATTTATAAGTTTCTGCTTCATTTGAGTATTTAGATGAAAAACATTCACTTAAGTTTGTAACCTGCAGTTTCGTAAGCACTTTTTCAGAAGAAAAATGCCATTAATCAAGGAAATTAATGCAGGTAAGTTCCCTCTCGAAAGGTGGCACGAACAAGGGTTCCAAGATTACGTCGTCACACTGAAATCCGTGTTAGAGATTCCAGCAGCTTTATCAGTGCCTCACAAACCCGAGTAGCAACCGTTGACCTTTCAGACTGGGAAAGCGTTTTGACACCTCTAATACCCAGCGGGGTCATAATTTAGTCAAAGTCCATGACACCCGGCGTGAAAGGACCGTTTGTTACTCTCGCGGTCATTATCTCGTTTCATTTGGACTCGGTGAACAATGTTCCATGTCGGGAACATACACCAAATTAATTGCGCTTTGAAAACAATAATGGGATCTTGGCTTGTTTCCTTACAAGTGTAGTTGACATTAACCCATTAATGGTCGCCGTACCAATTTGGGAACACCTAAATAACGAAGGTAGAAAAAAAAACTGTTGACACTAGTCGTAATGTTATTGCAGTTTTGAGTAGTTGGAAGTACAGTGATTGAATAAAAATTAAAACGATTTTGCTATCATTAGTGGTTTTTTGATAATTTCTTGCTGAATTTTTATATCAAGAGACGTGTGGAGATATGTTTTGTTTTTTAAATATTATTTTAAGTTGAGAAGTATAATCACCCTGATTACTTATAATATGTAAAATACAATAAATAAATGATGATTTGGGGCATATTGCAGTAACATATTTTGATAATTTATGGTTTGGTGACGTTCAAAACATTACTGTGCCAATTCGGGTACAATGGCCACAAGTGTGCTAATTTTACCCATTTTTTTCTGAGTTTGAAAATGAGTTATAGGCATAGATTTAGCGTTAGTAACAACTTTCAAGGCTTAGAAGAGACTATAAATTTCATAGAAGAAGACAGTGGTGGCTGGGAGTATGACCTGGCGATAATTCCTCCAGAACCCAGTGTCGACACTGATGAAGAAGGAGGTTTTGACAACAACGATGCTGTACCTAACTTGCCTTATGATGTTCCCGGAAATATTGAGGTATTTCTCGATACGTTGGCGTTCTCTCGGATTCAGAAAATAGCATTGATAATGCGCTTTTAGCTACCAAGAGAGCCCGAATTAGAACCAATGTGCCTCAAACAGATGAACATCCGACTAGATCGAGTCTTTCTACATCAAATGCACCAGTTTGGCGTAAGTGGCCATATCAAATGCTTGGCGATTGCACGTACGATCTAGAGAAGCCATGGACCAACTGCTTTTTCGACGAAGCATAGCCAGATTCTATCTGAAATCGCCCCAAAGATGCTCTTCTCGTCCTTCAACATCATCAAATATCGAGGGCTTGCAACTGGACAGCGCCAACCACGTACCTGAAAGGCTCCCGAAACGAGTCCGCTGTGTTATTTGCCATAATAGAAGCCGCTGAGGCTACAAAAAGTGCAAAAAAATCCTCTGCATACAAAAGCCTTGTTTCGAAAATTATAACTCATAAGTGGCCACTGTGCCAATTTGGGCACACCCCCTCAAAATGCTGAAAAACATGAAAACCTATTTTTTTTCCTTTTGTAATATTTTTTTGTAACCTATAGAATAAATAAATAATCAAAGTTTCGGATAAATCCATGTAGTTTTTGTTTGACCATTAATGGGTTAACCCGCAAAATGGGTTTCCCTTTTTAGGGAAACGTTTAGTAAACGTCCGTTTTGAACTTAAACCTTTATGTTATATTGATTGTTTTATTACAAAGAGGGTAACATAATTAAATATTATGAAGCGTTCGCATACTCAATGAGTAAAGAAAAAAATATAAAATACAAAAAAGGTGTTTAGCTATACTATAATTATATGAGCAGCTCACTTCCAAGTTGGGCATGGATCATTGGAGCATAAGGACAACTTTAAAATTAAAACTATTTCATAGTAAAATTTAATTATCATTTTATCTTTCTCAAAACATGGGATTGAATTTAATCGATTATGTTCAATGTTTTACGCATATTTGTTAAGAACTTTCAACGAACTAAAAAATATTTATTAAGTTCTGAGAACGACGGAGCAAAAGATTAAGTATACTTTTATTTTTTTTATTTAACGGCATTGTTACTTAATTTTTCTGACAGACGCAGTCAACAACTATTTTTCTGCCTAATTTAATGCTCGATATTTTACAATATATTTTTAAGATAGAGAAGATCTCAGATAATGGATTTATTTTATAATTTTAGTACTGTACCCTAAAAATCAAGCGAGGAGGTATAATCTCACATAAAAAAAACAAAAGACACAAACTCGTAAAGACGACACCACGTACAACGTGTCTATCTTGAAAGCCACTTAAGTTGGAACAAGAGAACAGACAAATTTAAAACATTTTAAAGAGCAAAGCAGGTGCCGTCTGACTTTACAGAATCTGAACCGCTGAAGATAATATAGAACTTTCTTCAAGGAAAATCTTTAAGGAGTTTAAAATTAAGTACTTTTTGTTTGTATATTGACATATCCAATTTAAATCTACTAAGTATCTCAGACAAGCAGATGTTTAAAATCAAGTGATAGTAAATTGGCATATTATTTAAATAATATGCCAATTAACTATCTATTAACTATTAATATTATTTAATTAGTATATTGGCATATTATTTAAATAATATGCCAATTTATTATCACATATTTTATCTTTTAGTTAGAGTAAAATATTTACAATGTTTACAAAAAAACCCGCTTATAAACAAACTGTTCTATAATTATACCATTTTCAACGTATTCCGACTCTACATAAACTAGTTATAAACAATAGCTTCATACGCTTACCCTTATAAAGTTAAACAACATTAATTTCGTACATCAAAGAGTTAGTTAGGGGCAAACGCTTCCGAATGCAAACATAAGTGAGCAAACTGAAACCTTCATAAACATCGCTTACTTAAGCGGACAATGAGACAACTTGGTAACTCAATAGAAACTTTACTTCTGACCCAAACATTGCTAACTGCTAGACTATCAAACATTTAATGACAAACCTTAACCTACCTTACTTCTGTGGAAAAACCATTTAACGCGGGAAAATTCGCAAATAGTACTTACGACAAATCTGATCCTCAAAGCAATAATCGTTTACCAAAGAATAAGAAATCCATATTCGAATAAATAAAATGAAGATATAAAGAGAAGGAAGTGAGAGAGCTGAGGCCATTCGATACAAATTTCACGACAAGGAAATTCTTGCTTAGATAATATTTTTTGTCATTTGATCTCATTAGCATTTTGTTGTCAATTTTGGCAAAAAAATAAAAGTAGATATGAAAATACTCTTGTGGCTGTATACATTTCATTAGTAGTATTATTTCAGTAAAGTACAAAAGCGTTCGTTCTGTGGGATTATCAGATCTATAAAGAAATAAATATTGCTGGAGAATTCACACAGCAACATCTAGCCCCATGGTAAGCTCGAAGCTTGTGATTTTCATATACCTTAAGACTTAAGACTTCGCCTAATCGTGAGGTGAATCTAAATTTATTCACTATGCTCTCCCAATCATTAACGCTTGAATGCATTTAGGTCAAGAGCGAACCTAGGCAGCGCAGTGCACCCAGCTTTTCTATCAGATGACAGTCTCTTCCAATTATTTTAATTCGTATTTGAACGTGAAAATGGCGAGTTCATTCGAAGCTAGCTATTATAGGTTATAACGTTGAAGTGCAACTTACGCGCCATTTTGGCATAACGTGAACTGTTTGTTCTTTAAAAGCAGAGACTCAATTAGAGTTAGCCTTAAGTTACGTTGATTTGTTTCTGAATAACTAATTAAATTGTGGGAATGTGCTTGGAGTCCTAACTCAGCATCGCAAGACGTTATACTCGTAAGAATGAATTTAAACGAATCGTTACGGGGCAGTGGTCCAACTGCTCTGTCCAACTAGTTGGACCACGGGCCCTAGCAAAGGCCCGTGGTCCAACTATCTTTGCAGTTGGACCACGGGCCCTAGGAAAGGCCCGTGGTCCAACTTAAACTATTTCAAATAATACAACTGCAATTATTGTAACCTTTTTATTTTTATTTATTAATTTTAACTTAACATCACTAAAAGAATAAAAAAGTATTTTTTAATCTATAACAAAAAGTAAATTTATGGTACATCCCTATTCTTAAAACTATTGTTGTTACTATAAAACAAAGAAATCCGACTTAACCTTTATTAAATGATAACGGAAGAAAAAAGGAAAAAATCAATTAAATTTGGGGGTCCCCCATACTTCGAACCGAAACTTAAAAATAAAATTTCATATTAACAATTGTTGCGGAAGCCTATATGGGCGAGTCCGACTCGCTCTTGGCCTCTTTTTAATTAAATTATTGGTTTTACAACGTTTGATACGAAAATTAAAACAATGTCCTTTTCTCTTAAAAAATCTATCTATATATATAAAAATAAATCAAACGTTGTAAAACCAATAATTTAATTAAAAAGAGGCCAAGAGCGAGTCGGACTCGCCCATGTAGGCTTCCGCAACAATTGTTAATATGAAATTTTATTTTTAAGTTTCGGTTCGAAGTATGGGGGACCCCCAAATTTAATTGATTTTTACCTTTTTTCTTCCGTTATCATTTAATAAAGGTTAAGTCGGATTTCTTTGTTTTATAGTAACAACAATAGTTTTAAGAATAGGGATGTACCATAAATTTACTTTTTGTTATAGATTAAAAAATACTTTTTTATTCTTTAAGTGATGTTAAGTTAAAATTAATAAATAAAAATAAAAAGGTTACAATAATTGCAGTTGTATTATTTGAAATAGTTTAAGTTGGACCACGGGCCTTTGCTAGGGCCCGTGGTCCAACTAGTTGGACAGAGCAGTTGGACCACTGCCCCGTAACGAAACGAATGTGGTTGGAAATCGCTCAAAGCTCCGTGCTGTACCTATAATTAGTTATTGGAGCTTAATCATCTAAAGAGGAACACAGTATTTTACCGCATCATCGATCTCAATCACACAAGTTGGCATTGTAATTAAAACTTTAATTCTTGCAACGCAAAGTTAATGCGGTCGTTATTCAAGCTTTTATATAAATTGAAAAGACTTTTTTTGTAGAAGTTTGAGACTTTTATAACTCGCCTAATGACTTCGTATTGTAGTTTGGTATTGACGCTTTTAAGACGTTCGTAATTGTTGATATTTTAGTAATAAACATTAAAAACTAGCGACCCGCCTTCGCTTCGCTTCGAGTACCTACTGAATTATATTTAAAACCTTCCTCTTAAATCACTCTACATATTTAAAAAAAAACCGCATCAAAAGCCGCTTTGTACAGGCATACAGACAGCGAGATCTTAAAATATTTCATTAAAGCCTCGAGCACACCGGATGCGTATACGTACACGTAAGCGTAGACGTGCACGTACCACTGAGTTGTAATCTATGGGAATGTATGTGACAGGACACACTGCACGCGCACGTGACGTTACGCAAGCGGTGTGCCCTGTCTAATACATTCCCATACATTACAACTCAGTGGTACGTGCACGTCTGCGCTTACGTGTACGTATACGCATCCGGTCTGCTCGAGGCTTAAAGGATGAACAATACGCGTAAACATCGTTACAACTTCGACTAATGATTGAAAGATTAAATGTTATTAAATTTATGTAAAGTTACATTATTACGAGTACAATGTAGTCATCCAGTAATGTTGGGTTTTTGGCATGTTTTCATGTACCATATATATCTACTATAATATTTCATAAGTACCTACGTCTTGGCGATCTTACAAGTTCGCCAAGTTGGAAACAAGGACAAATCCCCTTAGTGGTGCCGTCATATAAAGGAAACTCAGAAAACTTTTGTGACAAGGGGCGATGAAAAGATATCAAATCTCGTTACATAAGCCGGTTGTTCTTTGTTTCAATCTTATTTGTGTATCAATTTTAGCAATTACCTATTACAAAACTATATTTTGTCCGCATTCGTCCGGGACGTTTTCATGAATAATTAAAAAGTTCATTTTAGTCCCGTATTCAGTTTGTTAGCCGCATTCGTCACTGAAAAAGTAATCGTTAGCTATATATCAAATCTACCGTATTTGCCGGCAGATTGGATTTTTTCGTGATTTCATAAGTGCAGAATTTAACTTATACTTTGTAGGTACTTATAAAATACTAGCTTTCCGCCCGCGGCTTCGCCCGCATTATGTTAGATTTTTTAAAAAGCAGTAAAAAGTATCCTATGTCCTTCTCCTGGCTCTAAGCTACCTCTCCACCAGCTAATTCTATTCAGCCGTTATCGAGTTATAAGTGAAGTAACTAACACGACTTTCTTTTATATATAAAGAAGATAAGATATTATAATAATTACTTTAAAATGAACAAGTAACATTAAAAATATCTATTTTCTTAATCGTGAATTCATTAATATCTACAATTGTACAACTTTCAACTCTGCCAAGCAACTCTAAAGTTTGGATAAGACACCTTGCCCGCAATGGTCTACACAAATTCCAATTAAGACACCAACTTCCCAATTATAATACCCAAATCAAGAGACAATGGCCCAAAAGGGACACTTTGTTTTTGGTAATTTGTAACAAATGACACTCAATCAACAATTCCTTTACAAATATCCGTTTATTTTATGGCTTTTTAGGTGGTTATTCTTATTGGCAAAATTTGTATCCTACTTATATTTTAATGAGAGAGACATTCTTTAAAAAATAAGCATAGCTAAATCAGTAGCAGTCTTATGTGATGGTAAGATTTTTGAAAAAGCTAATTCTTTCAAACCAAAATATGGGTGTTTATTGGGAGACCTATATTTTATAGTTTAATATTATGTTATTCTTACATTTTTCAAAGAGCATTTTTAGAATTTGACTAATAAATTTGATTTTCACTATTATAATGGAAGTTAGATTTTGAATTATACTAAGTGAAATACATTCAAAACCAATACAACCACACAAACAAAAACAATAAATCAAAGACCGATAAAATTAAAATTATGGGCAGAGGGTTCCCAAAGATTGAATGCTAAAGTTGTGTTCCAAATTGCGAACGTGAATCGGTTTTTAAATTACAATAAAACAAGCCTTATGGTTTATTCATACTTTGGAATGTGTGTAACCTAATGCTATTTTCTAGGAAACTCTATAATATTAAAACAATAAGTTTTCTTAATTTGTTATTAAATTGTTGTTAAATTCGTTTAGTTAAATTTATTTTCTATTTTTTCAGAGGTTTTTACCTCCATATTTTTCATTTGTAAAAGATTTTTTTTTCAATTCTATGCTAAGAAAACTGCCTATGCCTACTAATTTACCTTATGTAAATAAAACAAAAATTAATGCATCATACATCAAACTAATTTCGTAACACCCTGTCGTTTTTTACGTCGGGAAATAACAAAGTTTGACTAAATCAATGTTGCAATATTTAGCAGCTGAAATTAGTTTGAGTATCGTATTGATTAAAATTGGTTCATTAAAATTTACTTACTCAGCCTCAACCTATATAAAGTAGTATTTCTTTAACCTACATAAAGTAGGTACTTATAACCAACTGGTCCAGTTTTGTAATCAAAGTTTTCCTATCAGAAATGAGCGCCTTTGTAACCCTGATATTCGCACTTGTTAATCCAACTTGATTGAACCGTCGAACTTAGGGCGCATACAATATTTTCACTTCGTCTAGCTTAGCCACGGGATATAAACATCTAAAACGTTCTAGTCTACAAGCTTCGTGATATTGAATTTCGAAGCATTCGCTTTAGTATATTTTCATGCAAGAGCAACTGCTTAAAAATGTATCGAAGGCTCAATAATCTCTTCATCTGATAATAATTGTCCTTTTGCTACATATTTTATGTAAGATATTAGAAAACTCATGGTATAACACTCGGTAAATAAGACCACGGTCTTATTTGCCAATTGCCAGATTTTAAGAAGCGTTAAGTGTATGTAACGTGGATTAAGAAAGGTAATAAATTTTCCCGTTTCCTCGATTTATTTTCATTCGTTAATCCCAGAGTTTACGTTAAGATGTCGGTATGTGAAAGATAGCTATTGATTTAGGTATTTTTAAAACGAGTGTTAAAAATATTGTGATATTTATTGTGTAGCAGTACAGTGTTACTACTGTTAGTATGTGTAAGTTTCAGTAAGTATATTCTACTGAACCTGAAAAACGTAAATATAAATCCTGTCCACCCTGTTTGCGTTATCACAATAGTTTTATTTTTTTATTAGTTTATAGAATTATTTTAGATTCTTTCACTTTCAAAATTTTCGTGAGTTATAATATTCATTTTATGTTATAATTTTCATTTTATGCGCGACCTGAGAGGAGACGGAGCACGGCGGGACGCTCACTCCTCCTGATAAAGACTACTCTTGATGTGGTCGAAACGTCGAGAGTTGTTTAACTCCTGTGTAAATACGTGAGTAATTCCCGTTTTATAAAATGAATATTTTAGATTCGTATTACCTATTTCAATTTCCATGATTTCATTGGTTCTAAAATTTGTTCTATTCGTGTTTCGTTAGGGGAGACCGCAATTTCCTTGAAGAGCTTTCCATTACGGATCCCGCATATGCCCGACCATATAAAATGGAGGGAAATGTAATGATAATAATGTTACAACCCCGGTTCACTTTGGTTAAAGGACAATTTACGTCCGGCGCCCTTAGGCCAGATAGCTGATGCCGTGTGGTTTCGCTCCTATGGAAAGTAGGACGTCCCTTGCTTAAGCAGGTGCCAAGTTTCTGTTACTGAATTATTAAGGTACCTCTTAGCAAAGATACCGACGAATCTCTAAAAAGACTAGAAGAATCGCCAGTTTGCTTGTCAACTGACTAATTTCACTTCAGTTTTCTAGCATTTGAGGCGGCTCGCGAGTTAAAACTTATTTCAAATTCCCATTTCAACTCATTAACCGTATTATAATTATAACCGTATTAATAACTTCATGATTAAAGCCGATAAGCATGCACCTTCAGATAATGTATTACTGGGTGCCTTATTAACTTTAACCAAAAACGACTTTATTTTATTCCAATAGCGATTCCTCCCAAAACACCAAAGCCATTAACAGTGTATTCAGTTCTCTATCCCAACTTAATACAGTACCCATTGTATTAACAATAACCATTCATTGAAAGTTCATCGAATTTCTGCTCTGTTCGGTCGCTCTATTATTACGCAGTGATTTTAAACATAACATTTGGGTTGGAAACCTGAATGAATTAAAAGAATTAAAATATTACCAACATCGTTATGCTGGGAAAGAAAATACCAATAAAAATAGAAAACTCTTCTGAACAATTTTAACAAGTGTCTCGAGCACACGGAACGAAAATAATAATCGTTCGAATTTTCTTTGGTGGGAATGTGAGGAAAATATATGAATTATTTTCCTCGGCCTATCGTTTCTAGGTCAAGTAATATAAACGAGCCTTCTTGAGTGATGCATTAGTTCCATAGATAGCGTCCTGTGGATGTCTAGTTGCCCGGTGATTTTAATGGACGGACATCTGATATTTTCTAGATTGTGAGCAAACTTTGCCCTATTTGCTGGAATAGATCCGATATATTACGGACTTGTTTTATTCCCACGCTTTGATTTTTATATCTATGCGGTTTCAGTTCCAAATAAATTAAATATTCTAGGTCTTTTAATTTTCTAGGTTATTTTGACATCAAATGACAATCATCTAAAATAATAAATCAAATAAAATTTCGTTTAAATGAGCAATCTATAAAGCAATATTATATTGAAATCAATTACTTGCTGATTGATTTGACTAAGTTATTGCGAATCTGAATAATAAACACAAAAAGGCATTCAATTTAGTTGAACCCGTTGTATCGCTTTAACCTACAGTTCACAAAATTCGAAGTTCGAGTGTGGGTCTTGGAGTAGTGCTAGACAAGTTTAATAATTAATCACCCGTTTTGAATGCGGAGCGTTACTAAGTATACAATCTATCAGCAGATGAAATTAATAACCATGAGAAAGCCAATGCCCCAATTATCTCAAACCAAACAAATTACGATCCCAATTGTAATTCCGCGTGAGGAAATCCGGGATATAACTTGTTAAGAAGATTAAAATCGGAATAAAAAAGTTTCCACCGTAATATTTTCGAGCCGATAATTTCGAGAAGGGCTATAAATCAGACTCAGGCTTTGTCCCTGATGAAATCGAAGCCTCGACTTTGAAAGGTGGAATGAAACAGCAATTTTGTAAAACTTTTCTCGCATATTCACAGCGATATATTTTGGGAAACAACAAAGTTATATGTTTGAAACTTGATAAAATAGAAAAGTTTTGAATTGGTAAGATGATGGTACGATAAATTTAGCCCACAATAAATCAAGCGTATGCCAACTATCGATAAGTTCTTATAACGGGTTCTCATATTTTTATAAGTGGGTTGAACTGCCTTATATTGAATAAACTAATTAATTATACAACAATATAGAAATCACCTCCATTATCAAGTCTTCGTTTTTTTAACTACTTTTTTATTTTCTGCTATTTTGCTATAATTTATTATTTATCCAGCTACGGTTGCCTGGAAGATCACAAGGGCTTTATCCAAGTCTGATAAGGCCCTTGTTCTTTTATTTATAGCTATTTTTATGTTGTTCTATGTTTTTCTGTATTTTATAAGTACAATGAAGTGTTAATTCATTCATTCATACTCAATTGTTCGTCAACCACTAAACCACTACTACTGTTATGCCAGAGTTTCACAGGAAACTTACCGTTTCCAATACTAAATTCAAGATGTAAATGTGAAGTAAATGATAAGGAACAACCTAAAGTTTTAGTTTAAAGTACTTTCCATGAAACCATATAGGTACATTGTATCCTGGGGTTACGCTCGGACTAAAAAGTTTCTAGTAGAACATAACAAACGAGGCCACAACTAGTTTAAAATTCCGTTTGTACACGTACCTGTCGAGCGTACAATACGCACAAAGGATATAACGGTTTGGATATTATTAGCATGCTATTATATCCATGTTGAACGATTTACACCGTATTAGTAATTCCCTATACGGAAATGACGACATTTTGTGATATTAAGTATATTATTATTATTAACAAATTATTTAGGTGAGAGGGAAAGTATCTGCGTAGAAGCGATACTGGCGCTTCGCGACTAAGTCCTTTTCTCATAAAAAAAATAAAATAACCGCCAAAATATGAGTCTGTAACTGTAAAATAATCGGTTTAAAGTGTATATATAATAAATGCCCTTTCACACTTTATTTTGCCGTGTAAGCTAAGCCAGATTAGAGCACGTTTTTACAAGGCTCTCGTATTTACACACCCGCGGTTCTTCATTGTTGATGCAGAACAGTCAGCCCTAAACTTTACAAAACTCATGTTTGCACGAAGCGGACACAATCAACGCCTGTTTACTGCTCTCGGTGGGAACAAACATTGAATTCATTTATACTTGTACTAACTTTCTATCCATGAGCCTATAGGGTTGTTGTTTGAATGCAAAGTCTCACTAGTGCTCCGTAGTAACATAAAAAGTATTATAAAAATGATTTTGTGAAGAAAAAATACTTGTAAAACACAGAAACTGGCAAGTGAAACAAACTTGAAAAATATAAACAAACTATCGGCAATACTAGCGACTTATTGCTAAAAACTATCTCGTGTAGATAAATCCTTATATTGCAAACATAAAATAATACAAAAAATATGATCCTGTTTTTTTTAATGTTTGTAGCTTTAGGGTAAAGTATATTATGAACAGGAAACTGAAGTGATAAATAAAAGACCCCAATTCCATCTCGTTTTGGCGCTTGAAAAATGCCCATTCTCATTATGTTTCCTAATTTGAGAGATAAAACGTGTTATCTTGAATTCAGTTTGAGAGTAGAAATGAAAACAAGAAAATTACAAAGAATAATTATCCATGTAAAGGAAATATTGTTATATTTATAATCAAAATATATCGACGGTGGAAAGGAAAAACCCTTGAAGCGACAATTTTCAAACTTTACAGGAGAGCCGATCAAAGTTTTTATTTTCCGAAAATAAATCATAAAAAAATTGTGTTTGAAGTTAGAGCGACAGGAAAAAAAATAGTTTCTTTATTTTTTATTTACTACCTTACTATTAAACTTCGAAAAATATACAACCATGATAAATTGATTTAGGCGTCGCTTAATTATTTAACGGTGAATACAGCGGACGGAAAAACGCATTAAATGCAACTTGAGTATTCTGACAAACGCAAGGAAAAACACATTAAGCGACAAGCTATGTATGATTTAACTAGGAGGTAAAATAACTGAAGCGTATAGAGCATAACATACAGGGTTCCGGAAAAACCAGTTAAGTAAGAAAATCATAGTATGCTAAGTACAAGAAAAACACGTTATGCGCTAGCTATGTAATAATTTAAAGCTATGTTTTTAACTGAATTCCCTACTTTGTTTCCCAAAGATACCAAAAAAACAAGACTATTGAGATACAACAGTCTTTTATTTATTAAAAACTTCTGGTATTTTAACATTTTGCCTTTAAAAAACCATTTCAAGCGAAGCATAGATGCCTAAATCACTATTTTGAGTGATCTGATCAAATCATACAAAAGCGTCATTAAGTCATAAGAATAGGAGATGATTCGTAATAATTGTGATACAGAATTTATAGTTCTTAAAGTCTTCATAAAATTTATTTATTTATTTATTTATTTATTTTATTCATTCGGAAAGCATACAGATTACAATGACTATGTGAAAAACAATATAAAAAACTTCGATCCAATTATTAGCTTTCACATATAAATGTCTATATGCCTGTCTAACCTATGAGTAATTTAGAAAAACTTAAAATGATACATACATACAACAAAATAAAGAGAAAACTTAGGAATCTTACTAAGATAATAAAGTATAAAGTGGTACTGTTATTAAACATAAAACTTAAATTATTTTCTATATTATATAAATATAATATAACTTAAATTAATACCTAGACAGTAACTGAACCATTGTTATCGAACCATTGTTTAGACAAAACGCGCTTAAAACAATGCGGTTTAGACATGAACAAATCTAACTCAGAAAAACTAACTAATTTTTTGTTATAACAATTTACACAACGAACGAAAAATGAATTTTGCCTGTACCTGCACTTACTTTCAGAGATATAAAGTGTCATAAAGGGATATCTAACTGATCTAGTCGGCACATTCAGTTGTATATTGGATAAGAGTGACGGAGCGTCTACCAAGGACTGTGCTAATCTCACCAAAAAATAAATGTCCGATATTGATCTACGCTCTTCCAGAGGAAGAATGTGGTGCCTCCTACACCTGGATTCATAGTCAATATCATATACTCTATTTTTATATTGCACATATCTCATGAAATTAATAGGTTTATAAGTTTAATGTACAAACATACATTAAACTTATAAACATTCCAAACGCAATACAAAACCGCTAGGTACGTTGTGTTGTAAACGACCAACTTAATCAACATTGTTAACAACATCACTATCTTTATGAGTCATCATCATGATCATCATCTCAGCCATTGGACGTCCACTGCTGGACATAGGCCTCCCTATATGACTTCCAGCTATTGCGGTCGCTCGCAGCCTGCATCCACCGCGAGCCGACCGCCTTCACCAAATCATCAGTCCACCTTGTTGGTGGACGCCCAACGCTGCGTTTTCCGATCCGTGGTCTCCACTCGAGAACCTTTCGGCCCCATCGGACATCTGTTCTCCTCGCTATATGGCCTGCCCATTGCCACTTCAAAGAGCTAATCCGTTGGGCTATGTCGGTGACCCGCGTTCTCCTACGGATCTCCTCATTTCTGTTCGATCTCGTAGGGAAATAGCATAGCCCTCTCCATAGCCCTTTGAGCGACTCTGAGTCTGTTGATGAGGCCGATAGTGAAGCACCACGTTTCGGATCCTGATGTCATCACTGGCAACACACAAAATCTTTATGAGTGATCTGATCAGATCATATTACAAAAGTGCTACGTTGTGTTGGTCGTTTATAACACAACATAGCTCTTTTGTATAGCAAACCTACATAAAACTTATAAACCTACTAACTTTTACTAAGACTTTTCAAAAACTTTAAATTCTGTATTACACGTATTATTAGTATTCTGTATTGACGTGCCTCAACGGCGGTTCACCGATGACTGAAGCGCCACGTCACGTGCAATATCCTTATATAGGTGACGCCATTTACACAAAAGAGACCGAATTTCATTGCATATAGCGACAAGACTTGTTTTGAATGGTTAATTTAAATACACAGTATCGTAAATAATACTTACTTTAACCGACTATCGTTTTCATTTATGAAGTCAGCGTAATTAAACTAACCGACGATTCGGGAATAAAATACGATGTCGGTTAATTTAAATATTTATGTGGTATTTTTGTCTATGTTTACTTTAACCGACACCACTGCTTTTTACAGCGATTGTCGAAATAACTGAAATCCATAATATTTTATAACAATCATGCTGGAAAAACGCATGAACTCCATGATACAGATATAAGGTAAGCAAGGAAAAACAAATGTAGCGACCGGGCACCAACGCAATAGGAGTAAGCAAAAACAACTTAAATGTTTAAAATAGGATTTCATATGGCGAAGAAAAACGATTTAAGTAACCTATAAGATTCGAAATAGAAAAGGAAAAATACATCAAATAACAATCTAACTATATAGTCGGTACTTCAAGCGGTAAATGAACCAAAGATGCCAAAATTCTTTGTCACTTCATTTAGCGTCTGAAAAAATTGAGCCTAAAAGTGCCATTACTTGAAGCGACACCAAAGTGGTCAGATCGCCATGAAACCAAGACCAATCGACGCAGAAAAATTCACTGATTTCAAATATGTAAAAAAGTCATTTTCGACCAAAGTGTCGCTTCAAGTGTTTTTCCTTTCCACCGTCGATATGTTGTTTATTACGGCCTTGTATTTTACTGCTTGTGTACAGATATCTAGTTGTTTAAAAATAAGCAAGAACTAAGGGGAGAATTTAATATAAGAGACAAACTTACTCGTACCTACCTAAACCATTATATATTTTTTTAATGACAAACATCGTGCGATAACCGGCATATGTTCTGAAAACTTTGAAAAAGATTGAATAGCGTTATTCACCAACCTGCCCTTGGCCAGCGTGGTGAAACTCCAAATTATGTGATGAAATGCGATAAATTACGATACAATAGCAGGTTTACCGGTGAAACTCCTTTAATTACGGCATTAAATATTAAGAACCACAACAGAAATTTTAATATTAATGATAATAAATGTAATGTCTAATAAACAGTAGCTAATTATCCTTCTAAAGCCCCGTCTCGGGCGTGGTCATTAACTGTTTATTTCATACCTGCTCTGATAATGACTCAAGAATATTTTTATCATGTATTCTATTTTACGAAATATTTACTAATTAATAAGAATAAATCTAACGTAAACCAAAACTATAAAAATGGTATTACAGGTACAGTTGGCAATAAAAATAGTTTAGCCTATTTCATTTTTATCCTGAGAAATGTAGACCCAACAGTATTTTATGCAAAAAATATTGGCTAGCGTTATTACGGTATCTACAGTCGTAATTTTTCAGGGCCTTACCTACGATCGTAGTATTCCCTCGCATTTTCTAGCCAATTGACCTCGTGTTTTTATTTCAAAAACAAAATGTGAATTCTAAAAGAACGTAAAATACCTTTTCCGTTGTTAGAAGAAAAGTGTGTGTATGTAAAGAAACAATAATAAAATTGGTGGTTAGAAAGAAAGATATTTTAAATAATCTATTGTTATAAAAGACAACCATTCAATCAGGACGACAACATGAGATGCTCTTAATATATAAATTTAGAAAATGAAAATAAATATAAATTTAAACTGCGTTGAATCCTTAACTTATCTACGTATACGAGTAATATTGATTTTAAGGTTTGTTTTGTTTAAACCTAAAATCAAGAATCCATCTTATGGTTGCCGACGCGCAAACCGTCGTCTAATTAATGATTGCTCCGTGCGAATTTATGAAAGCATAAAACGAAACGACAGGCGCCTTACTTGACATTAATCATGGTTCAATAGGGTGATTCAGACCGATGATTTGTTTGCGGAACCGTTTATTTGAAGGATCACGTTTGTGTTTAGAGTTGTGATAAATTAGTCGATGCGGTTCATGTTATTGATACGTTCAAACCATAGAATTTTAAGAGTATACGTAAACAAGATCTAAAGGGCTTTTCTTATAAGTTAAATTCGATCGTTACCAAATCAATCCTTATATGTTCTATTTTTTTTTGTATATATCTATGAGTATATATGTATGTAACCAAGTGGATATTATTGGACACGTTACAGGGATTAAAAATCAATCAAAACAAGTAAGAAATAGGAAAATATTTGCTTTTCTTTTATGTCTTTCTCAACTTTTACTAGTTTATTTCACACTGTTTATTCCTCGGTAAACAATGTTAACTCTATTATTCAACCCAATTTCGTATTGAGGTTTGGAATGGTTTTTATAATGAAAAATGTGTGTTGGGCTGCCACCGATGCGAACTGTCTCTTATCAAAGCTGAAATGCCTATTCATGAGTTTTTCAACGAGTTCATGATTCTTTCAATGAAAATGCTAATATATTAGCAGTGATTGAAAATTTTCAATTAAATTTTCAATGTTGCTTCATCTTTAGATTTGATATTATGTATTATACACAGTACAGTTTTTTTTAAATAGTTTTAGAAAATCTTGTGTTTTTAACCATTACAACGGTGTGTTAAATAAATATGACAAAAAGAACGATGAAAGGTTGGAAACAGTTATTACTTACTGATTTTACCATATTATAAAACATTAAAGAACGTTTCGTTGTTGGTTAAAAAATAAATGTATGTCTATGTCTATCTCTTTATGCAATAAAATGTCCAGCCTGGAAAAAGAGCGCATTAGCTAATAGCTTAGTATCGCGCCACAAATATGCCCCAAGCGCTCACATAATGGTTATCTTGTCTATTTCCCTAGTGGCACAAAAGCATTGACCCGTAAAGTGTAACGAATACTGAAGTTAAGCACACAAGATGAAACCACAGCTGGCTTCGGTGATAGCATCAAATGTTGATACCCTCTGTACCCTTTGGAGCTGCTGTTTATCTGGTCAGTGGATATTCTGTTAAAAGAGTATTTCAAAGGGCAACTCAAAAAATAATTCCTAGTTTTAATTAGTTCTTCTATTGTTTCAGGTCATATTACAATCTTTTCGACTAATGGTAAGTTCGTTGTAACACTTTGATATCACACATTACGTACACCATTTTGTTTACTTCGTTCAAATTTTTATTTTCATAAACAAAGTAATAATTTAGCCAATTTCACAAACTCACAGCCCAACTCTATTATTTGTAAAAACACTTTATGTTCGTTGGAACAAATTTTTAATGTTCCGGTGCTACGAAAACGCTTCGAATGAAGTGCTACGGCGTAGCACGAGTTACAACATTAGCTACCTGAAGTGCTCAACTTAACTGTATTCTAACTACCCATTTATCTCGCGTGATTACTTTTTATATAAGTACAAGTCTTTCGAATATTTTGACAAAATAAATCATACTCGTGATTTTATTTTCACAGTTTACAAAAATATTTTTGTTTTGTGTAGAACGCGAAATATTTAATTAACTTTATATGACCTTATTTGTCGATTAATTTGATATATGTATTTATAAAAATATATATGTTTTCAATTGTTCTACAAAATTCTGGTTTAATAAAATATGATATTATAAAATATAAATAAAGATTTGGTCACGAAAAGGTGCCGGACTTGCACTAGAAATACTCAGAAAACATCTGAAAGCGACTCCACGACAAACTCGAAGTGTTATTCTTCGTAACTATGTAAACTTGCTTGACTAGAGACGGATAAACTTTGAGAAATACGCAGGAGGATATACGTATTCGTCAAAATATTTACGAAGCCAACAAAAAGGAACATCCTATGATTATACAGATTCTCTTTGAATTTTTCCGGCGATTTCTTTCTGCACCGTTGGCTACTTTCGTTTGAGATGTTGAAAAAACGAATGGACTCTGTCAAGTGTGTGAACGTCGTGTGATGAGGGGATTCCACAAGGTTAATTGATGTATTGAAATATTACTGTATAATAATCCTATTAGGCTACTGCGGGAGCTTATGGAAATTTTCTTTTATTACTGAATTACGAGTACGGTTAGGATATATGGCTAAGCCGATTAAATGAATTAATGCAAACCCAATGTTTCAAATGCTAGAAAAGTTTTTTTTATTATTATATTTTTTATTGAAATATGAAAACAGTTTGAAATCAGGCAATGCAAAAAAGGCTTATCTGGTTTTGCTCTATAAATCTTCATTGACATTGTATATTCAATACAAATTTATTCAGGATAGTTACTGTTGACCGCCAATTCTGGCCAAAAGTTTATGCATTCACGCTGCGCCCAATTTTTAGGCTATAAAATGTCACGAACGACTTTTCTGGATTACAATAAACCCTTCATTGTATGTAAGGGCAAGGGTCGACAGTAACTACTCTGTCTAGGCGTTGTAGGAGGAAAATCGTAAAAATGTAAGAAATGAGTGCTCTGCGGGCGCGGAGGCTCGAAACTGTTTGTTACCTCAATTTATCACACAGAGCGTCCTCTTCGCTGTGTGCGGATCCTGATGTCATCACTGGCAACACACAAAATCTTTATGAGTGATCTGATCAGATCATATTACAAAAGTGCTACGTTGTGTTGGTCGTTTATAACACAACATAGCTCTTTTGTATAGCAAACCTACATAAAACTTATAAACCTACTAACTTTTACTAAGACTTTTCAAAAACTTTAAATTCTGTATTACACGTATTATTAGTATTCTGTATTGACGTGCCTCAACGGCGGTTCACCGATGACTGAAGCGCCACGTCACGTGCAATATCCTTATATAGGTGACGCCATTTACACAAAAGAGACCGAATTTCATTGCATATAGCGACAAGACTTGTTTTGAATGGTTAATTTAAATACACAGTATCGTAAATAATACTTACTTTAACCGACTATCGTTTTCATTTATGAAGTCAGCGTAATTAAACTAACCGACGATTCGGGAATAAAATACGATGTCGGTTAATTTAAATATTTATGTGGTATTTTTGTCTATGTTTACTTTAACCGACACCACTGCTTTTTACAGCGATTGTCGAAATAACTGAAATCCATAATATTTTATAACAATCATGCTGGAAAAACGCATGAACTCCATGATACAGATATAAGGTAAGCAAGGAAAAACAAATGTAGCGACCGGGCACCAACGCAATAGGAGTAAGCAAAAACAACTTAAATGTTTAAAATAGGATTTCATATGGCGAAGAAAAACGATTTAAGTAACCTATAAGATTCGAAATAGAAAAGGAAAAATACATCAAATAACAATCTAACTATATAGTCGGTACTTCAAGCGGTAAATGAACCAAAGATGCCAAAATTCTTTGTCACTTCATTTAGCGTCTGAAAAAATTGAGCCTAAAAGTGCCATTACTTGAAGCGACACCAAAGTGGTCAGATCGCCATGAAACCAAGACCAATCGACGCAGAAAAATTCACTGATTTCAAATATGTAAAAAAGTCATTTTCGACCAAAGTGTCGCTTCAAGTGTTTTTCCTTTCCACCGTCGATATGTTGTTTATTACGGCCTTGTATTTTACTGCTTGTGTACAGATATCTAGTTGTTTAAAAATAAGCAAGAACTAAGGGGAGAATTTAATATAAGAGACAAACTTACTCGTACCTACCTAAACCATTATATATTTTTTTAATGACAAACATCGTGCGATAACCGGCATATGTTCTGAAAACTTTGAAAAAGATTGAATAGCGTTATTCACCAACCTGCCCTTGGCCAGCGTGGTGAAACTCCAAATTATGTGATGAAATGCGATAAATTACGATACAATAGCAGGTTTACCGGTGAAACTCCTTTAATTACGGCATTAAATATTAAGAACCACAACAGAAATTTTAATATTAATGATAATAAATGTAATGTCTAATAAACAGTAGCTAATTATCCTTCTAAAGCCCCGTCTCGGGCGTGGTCATTAACTGTTTATTTCATACCTGCTCTGATAATGACTCAAGAATATTTTTATCATGTATTCTATTTTACGAAATATTTACTAATTAATAAGAATAAATCTAACGTAAACCAAAACTATAAAAATGGTATTACAGGTACAGTTGGCAATAAAAATAGTTTAGCCTATTTCATTTTTATCCTGAGAAATGTAGACCCAACAGTATTTTATGCAAAAAATATTGGCTAGCGTTATTACGGTATCTACAGTCGTAATTTTTCAGGGCCTTACCTACGATCGTAGTATTCCCTCGCATTTTCTAGCCAATTGACCTCGTGTTTTTATTTCAAAAACAAAATGTGAATTCTAAAAGAACGTAAAATACCTTTTCCGTTGTTAGAAGAAAAGTGTGTGTATGTAAAGAAACAATAATAAAATTGGTGGTTAGAAAGAAAGATATTTTAAATAATCTATTGTTATAAAAGACAACCATTCAATCAGGACGACAACATGAGATGCTCTTAATATATAAATTTAGAAAATGAAAATAAATATAAATTTAAACTGCGTTGAATCCTTAACTTATCTACGTATACGAGTAATATTGATTTTAAGGTTTGTTTTGTTTAAACCTAAAATCAAGAATCCATCTTATGGTTGCCGACGCGCAAACCGTCGTCTAATTAATGATTGCTCCGTGCGAATTTATGAAAGCATAAAACGAAACGACAGGCGCCTTACTTGACATTAATCATGGTTCAATAGGGTGATTCAGACCGATGATTTGTTTGCGGAACCGTTTATTTGAAGGATCACGTTTGTGTTTAGAGTTGTGATAAATTAGTCGATGCGGTTCATGTTATTGATACGTTCAAACCATAGAATTTTAAGAGTATACGTAAACAAGATCTAAAGGGCTTTTCTTATAAGTTAAATTCGATCGTTACCAAATCAATCCTTATATGTTCTATTTTTTTTTGTATATATCTATGAGTATATATGTATGTAACCAAGTGGATATTATTGGACACGTTACAGGGATTAAAAATCAATCAAAACAAGTAAGAAATAGGAAAATATTTGCTTTTCTTTTATGTCTTTCTCAACTTTTACTAGTTTATTTCACACTGTTTATTCCTCGGTAAACAATGTTAACTCTATTATTCAACCCAATTTCGTATTGAGGTTTGGAATGGTTTTTATAATGAAAAATGTGTGTTGGGCTGCCACCGATGCGAACTGTCTCTTATCAAAGCTGAAATGCCTATTCATGAGTTTTTCAACGAGTTCATGATTCTTTCAATGAAAATGCTAATATATTAGCAGTGATTGAAAATTTTCAATTAAATTTTCAATGTTGCTTCATCTTTAGATTTGATATTATGTATTATACACAGTACAGTTTTTTTTAAATAGTTTTAGAAAATCTTGTGTTTTTAACCATTACAACGGTGTGTTAAATAAATATGACAAAAAGAACGATGAAAGGTTGGAAACAGTTATTACTTACTGATTTTACCATATTATAAAACATTAAAGAACGTTTCGTTGTTGGTTAAAAAATAAATGTATGTCTATGTCTATCTCTTTATGCAATAAAATGTCCAGCCTGGAAAAAGAGCGCATTAGCTAATAGCTTAGTATCGCGCCACAAATATGCCCCAAGCGCTCACATAATGGTTATCTTGTCTATTTCCCTAGTGGCACAAAAGCATTGACCCGTAAAGTGTAACGAATACTGAAGTTAAGCACACAAGATGAAACCACAGCTGGCTTCGGTGATAGCATCAAATGTTGATACCCTCTGTACCCTTTGGAGCTGCTGTTTATCTGGTCAGTGGATATTCTGTTAAAAGAGTATTTCAAAGGGCAACTCAAAAAATAATTCCTAGTTTTAATTAGTTCTTCTATTGTTTCAGGTCATATTACAATCTTTTCGACTAATGGTAAGTTCGTTGTAACACTTTGATATCACACATTACGTACACCATTTTGTTTACTTCGTTCAAATTTTTATTTTCATAAACAAAGTAATAATTTAGCCAATTTCACAAACTCACAGCCCAACTCTATTATTTGTAAAAACACTTTATGTTCGTTGGAACAAATTTTTAATGTTCCGGTGCTACGAAAACGCTTCGAATGAAGTGCTACGGCGTAGCACGAGTTACAACATTAGCTACCTGAAGTGCTCAACTTAACTGTATTCTAACTACCCATTTATCTCGCGTGATTACTTTTTATATAAGTACAAGTCTTTCGAATATTTTGACAAAATAAATCATACTCGTGATTTTATTTTCACAGTTTACAAAAATATTTTTTTTTTGTGTAGAACGCGAAATATTTAATTAACTTTATATGACCTTATTTGTCGATTAATTTGATATATGTATTTATAAAAATATATATGTTTTCAATTGTTCTACAAAATTCTGGTTTAATAAAATATGATATTATAAAATATAAATAAAGATTTGGTCACGAAAAGGTGCCGGACTTGCACTAGAAATACTCAGAAAACATCTGAAAGCGACTCCACGACAAACTCGAAGTGTTATTCTTCGTAACTATGTAAACTTGCTTGACTAGAGACGGATAAACTTTGAGAAATACGCAGGAGGATATACGTATTCGTCAAAATATTTACGAAGCCAACAAAAAGGAACATCCTATGATTATACAGATTCTCTTTGAATTTTTCCGGCGATTTCTTTCTGCACCGTTGGCTACTTTCGTTTGAGATGTTGAAAAAACGAATGGACTCTGTCAAGTGTGTGAACGTCGTGTGATGAGGGGATTCCACAAGGTTAATTGATGTATTGAAATATTACTGTATAATAATCCTATTAGGCTACTGCGGGAGCTTATGGAAATTTTCTTTTATTACTGAATTACGAGTACGGTTAGGATATATGGCTAAGCCGATTAAATGAATTAATGCAAACCCAATGTTTCAAATGCTAGAAAAGTTTTTTTTATTATTATATTTTTTATTGAAATATGAAAACAGTTTGAAATCAGGCAATGCAAAAAAGGCTTATCTGGTTTTGCTCTATAAATCTTCATTGACATTGTATATTCAATACAAATTTATTCAGGATAGTTACTGTTGACCGCCAATTCTGGCCAAAAGTTTATGCATTCACGCTGCGCCCAATTTTTAGGCTATAAAATGTCACGAACGACTTTTCTGGATTACAATAAACCCTTCATTGTATGTAAGGGCAAGGGTCGACAGTAACTACTCTGTCTAGGCGTTGTAGGAGGAAAATCGTAAAAATGTAAGAAATGAGTGCTCTGCGGGCGCGGAGGCTCGAAACTGTTTGTTACCTCAATTTATCACACAGAGCGTCCTCTTCGCTGTACGGTTAATTAAATAATTTATTTTCTGTACATTTCGGCAATATTATCGCCTGTAACTTAAATTATTCTCATTTTTAGTTAAATTATGCAGTTTCTTTGCTGTGGTATTATTTATCACTGCACATTGACCAAGAGAGAAGACAGATTTTAATCCATCAGAGCTTCACACGCTACTTTCTATCGCCACAAATGGTTGTAGGTACACCTCTTATGTTGCATTTCTCGATAAATCAAGTGTTCAAGGGGTATTGTTTAATGTTACGTTGTTGAATGAATTTATACGGGCAATACGTTGCACGTGTGAGTATAACGACAGGTAATGTATATGTAGGTCGCTGTCATCCCCAGGGTCTAGTAAATTGGTAGTCTTGCTGGCAGTGGCTTAGTATCATATCAGGCTGTAGCTGAAAACCAACGTGAGAGCTGAATATTTTATTAGTTAACTGGAAAAATAAGAGCCTTCAGTTGTCGGTAGCACGTGACATCTGTAAATTCCGGAAAAACTAGAAACAAAGTTACTCTATTACACACCTGAAGAGTGTTTTTTTGTTTGTGAACGTATCTTTACGAATAAATTTTAAACTTGTGCAAAAGGTATAAGTACGCAAAATTTTTAAAACTTTGAGTACTTGTACAAAAGGTTACATTATACGCAAAATGAGCTCATGACATGAATTTCTCTGTCTATTTTTACAGAACAAGTTTATTTATCCCGAAAAATAAATCAGCATTCCGGAGTATAACAAAATGTAGTCCTAAATAATGTGGTAGTCAGGACGTAACCACTAAAAGAATTGTGTTTCGGGGGAGCCACAATGCCACCCGTGGGGCTATAAAGTAAGTATAAAAATGATAAAACCCAGATTGCTTTTGCCGACGTGTCATGTTACATTTTCTGTAACAATTTAAGGGCTTTACACCGTTACAACGTAACATTTATATGAAAACATTAGACTCTGAGGTAGGACGCACAAAGGAATGTTTTATCGCATGGGAAAATTACTGGCAATGAGAAGAAGCATGGCCATTTAGACAACCTCTATGTAGTAGGCAAAGGTCCACCTGCGACGTAAGAGGTTCAGGTTCTAAAAATATGTTTGCAGTTTTGGGTGTTTTTTTATAAAATACAAAATATCTCACTATGTACCTAAGGTATTGTAAGTAGGTATAATATATAATGTCGACATACAAGCTCTAGTTACTACGAGGTAGACTGTGTGAAGTTGATGTAGAACATGCTCAATTTAGAAATAAATCACTAAGTATAAAAAACCAACATTGAAATTGTATTCAATTATTACGTGGGACATGTAATAAGTGTTCGCAAAATTGTTCAAAACAAGGTATAAATTACGAACTTCAATTGAATAATTTAAACAAAACAAAACCTGTTTCCCGTGTACAAACAATTATTTTGAATCAAATTAAATGCAATAAATTTCCAATTATTCTGAAAGCGGGGAATAAGTCTTCGTTCTATCACATGAACGGAATCAGCAAAATGAGTTACAATAAAACCGCAATAGTAATGTTCGTTCCTTGCTGAATAACATCTTCCGTAGAGACATGATGAATAATATCGCCAGTCCTTTCCTGTTGGCGCAATTTATACTTAACCAGCGTACGGCAAATAGACATTCTAAAACCATTTTTACGGGACAGAGAGAGTAGTTAATAACTATTTAGTTCTAGACGAAATTGTGAATTTTAGATATTTATAAAATCTATGCTTGTGAAATACTTATGTCAATGTACAAAGTATACAACTACTCGTACCTATGTATCATCCATATTTATTAAGTTTGTTAAGTCTTATTTTTGTAGGCAAGAAAACTACCTTTCGGCATTCTGCATAATCATTCCCAAGATAATTCCACAGCAAATTTTCATAACTTACGGCTTACCCTTGTATCCCAACCAATATAAATTGCCAAAACCGTTTCATATTTCAAACGTTAAATAGCCTCGATAAAGGCTCTGCAGCAAAGTGGGATGTTTATCTTTTAAATTACGGGGTAATGACAATTGAAAAATATTAGCTGAAGCCAAGAAAATAACCATAATTTATATCAACGGCTTTTTAATTTCTTCGGCACTTAGGTTTAGCTTGTGGCAGAGACAAATTCACAAATCATTATGTACATTTTGCAGACATCGGAAAATTGTTTATTAGCATACCTACTTATAAAATTAGGTAAGCAATTTGCAAAGTATTAGCAATGCTATTTTGTGATACAAACAGGTTCACTTTTCGAAAGATGCTTAACACTAACCTCACTCAGCTCTCGGTAATTATCTACGGGTACTGTTTGTTGTCTTCTAGCTTCTTAGAGTTATATTTTTGGGTTAAACTTATTTATGATAGGTATATAATAAAATTATTAATTCAAAATTCCGTTTTATAGGTATTTTAAATTATCGTCACCATAATTTACGGTTACTAATTAAATGTACTGTACTTGTGTATTAATTATCTAGATGAATACATAAGAAAGTGCTGCTTTATTTGATTAGGTATATAACATTGTGATAATAATCCTAAGATGGTAATTAGTCTAACTACAGGATTTCTACTTCTAGACAAAAGAATAACGACTTAATATTTTATTTAAATTTATAATGACCAAAACATTTGATTCGAGAGAACCTAATAACAAAAACAAAACAATATCGGTTTTAGAAGCTTTCTGTAAGGAATATTATTTATGTTTTAGATGCTATTGGAATCGGATATTATTTTGCTTCCAATATTGCACCGTTTATTTTCTTTAGCAGCTGGCTGCTGTGACCGCAAACATCAATTATACTGCAATAATGAGAAACCGCAAAAGCAACATTTCCGAATGTGGTTTGTTATAACATAAAGCCTGTTATTGATTGTGTTGCTTTGTTGATTTGTTCCTAATACAATGTTTTCGTTTTTATTTATATAAACTAGCAGATTAACTTTTCAACAGATTTTTTTATTTACACATCAAATATGAATATGGAAGATGTAGGTATATTGGTTGTAGGACTTATTTTCATATTAATTTTTCCTATATTTTTTCCTATTATTGTTAATGTTAACTAGGTAGGTACCTACTCAAAAGCACTGGACGTGTTTCACCTTAAAGCTTAAAGCATAAAACTTACACTTACCTAATTTGATTATTTCTACATTGAGGAAACGCGTAAATAAAAGCAATAAAATGAAAATATATCCACGGAGAACTTGTTTTTAAGAGAAAATATAGTGTCGTGAAAACATTTGCCGCGGTAAGTGTTCCTTTAGACATCGATATACCGAGGTGACTATTATCTTTCGGGATAGCTTGGCTGGAAATGAGAAAGCGGCGCCGCCTCTCAGTCAAGGCCATATCCGTGGATGTCCCTACACACTCTTATTAAGTCGAGAGAGTCGAAGGCCGGCGAGGCGAAATAAATCTTCACATTGCTCCGATGTTTATCGTAGGATTTTTCCAAGAAAATTTGTTTATATTAAATAGAGGCGATAAAAGAGTTCACTGAACGTATTCTATGATTACTGTGACATTGCGGGCTTTTATTAAAACTCAGACTAATTTTATTTCAGTTTACACGATACGATTTTTACAATACAATTTTGGCTATTTATTATAATCAGAAAGTATTAGAAATATAAATGAATACAAAGTTAATAACAAACACTTTTTTACTTCGCCGATACATTTAACTGAAAGTATTGTTTAAATTTTATTTAGTCATCATTTTAACGATTATTTGAATAACAAACCGAAATTTCACATTAGGTCAGGCAATTCTAGAATAAAGATAGACTGCCCTTCGAACCTTAATCTTCAGAAAGTATTAAGTTAAGCTTAAAAAGTAAAAGTTGAGTTCTATTCAGAAATGATTAATAATGTGGCCCGACTTTTATTCCAAGTGAAATGGATATGAGTATCCCACAGGGTACAATGAGTACACAAGACTTGGCAAAGTCAAAGTTTCTTTACGCAGGGTACGGCCCGGGGCAACGTACGGAATCAGTACGTGGGTACTTCCATCAAGTTACTACGTAAATAATGTGGGCTGTACGTTTTGTTTATAATGAACATAATCATATCAAAAGACGAAAACCATGTTCATGAGATGTAGTTTTAACTATAGTTTGCTGTTTATAAATCGCATCTTCGCTAAGATACACTTATTTACAGCTCACGTTGCAATCTAGAAAAATATGAATAAGTTTAAAATAACCAAAAAGTACGAAATGTACCGTCACTGTCTTAAAGTGTAATTATTATTGACTGTCTATGATTTTTATAGATGATAAATGCAGTATACCAATTATTTTACAAGGTCTAGATGTCGTGAAAAATGTGTTTAACCTTTAACCGTAAATGAACCAAAGTTTATTATTTAAATTGTTAATATTATCATTAACTTTATTATTTCGTAACTAGTAACGAGCATAATCAAAATCACGTCGTGTTTGTTAAATCTGCTAAAATCTGTTGTATTTGAAACAGCCTCCGGCATGAATCCTACCAATTAGTTCAGAGCCATTGCAGAATAAGCTTCCTAAACGGATCTCAACAAACTAACGGTTTAGATCTTTAGAGCTACTTAGCTCTAAGCTTTTATGGATCAAATTTCATGGACTGAAATTGAATGGCTTAACCATTTAGCTCATATAACTTACGTATCAGTATGGTAAGTATCAGTAAATGGTTATGGTCACAATTCATAAGTTATTTTCCATGCATATTCGATTTAGCATGAGAGCAAAAACATTTCAGATAACTTCCAGTTTTCGATGTGATTTTATAACTCAAGAATGGCTAGGCCGATTTAGGAGTTTTTGGTTTTAAAATAGTCGTAGGTAATAGACAGGTTAAAAGGTGGGAAAACATAGGAATAAATCGGACGAAGCCGCGGGCGGGTCAACTAGTGTTTTAAATTCGTCGTAATAAATGTTAAAACCATAAAAACAGACTGAAAGAAATCGGAAGCTTGTGCAAATATCTACGTTATCATGGAAGTCGGAAATTTGATTCAGTATATTGAGGAAACCTGCAATTTATGATCTTGTCCCAAATTTTTGTCGACAAATGGATTTGGCAATTTTGTTTACGGCAGTTCACTTGGTTTGTTTTGTCACAGTTTTAATTCCAGATTAGTAAAGATTGGAGTTCCTTGTTGCTAAAACTTCGCAAAGGATTTTGATTCTGTTATTTTATAAAGGTAAGTGATTTGAAGGTGAGTTGAACTAAGTAACCGAAGGTAAAAATAGGCGAGCGAAGGCGGGCCGCTTATAATTTTTATTTATTCCGTTCCATTAATTTAATTTGGTTTACAGTTATATTTTTCTGATGTATGTGAAAACTTGTAATGGGCAGTTTAGTATTAAAAGTTTTGTTTGTCGTGAGTTAAAAAATTAAGTACTTAAGTCCCTAACATGAATAAAATGAGAGTCTTTTGTAGAATGCTCCAGCACTTATTATTACTATCTGCAATATTCTACGCCTTTTCGACGTTTGTGGAGTGGTATTATAAATCATGAAGATGGGGACTTGACAAAGGGATCACTTTCTGTTGACTCGACAAAATCTATTCAGCTTTTTGTGGGACAGAAACTTTAATTGAAAGGCAAACGCGATCCTGGAGATATTCTGGAACTTGTTAGAGACAGATTCCATTAATGAGTTTTTGTTAGCCCTTCCGTTTTGAAATCACCATAGGCATTATCTTTAGGGAGCTCAATTAAGCTTTGTTTATCTCTTGGCCCTTTTTGTTTGGGCTTGGTTATCTTTTTAGGCTGGCTTTCACAAAATTAGATGGGGATTCTTGTGGAAAATGGTCAAATGTTATATATGATGAAATTATTCAAATTTTGAATATAAAAAGATATTTTAAAATAATTTTTTCCACCCCGTGATTGTCTGATTACAACATAAAATGTCGTTTTTGAGTAGGTACACTAACATAAATAAATTATTATTAAGTATATCTGATAATCTGATAAAACACTCACCTATTCATATTAATCATAAAAAATAACGAGTAAGCCCTGATAACTAGGTTTCTACAAAAAGCCCCAGGCTGTGTTACTTGATTAATGAAGATAAGTTCGAGAGTCGATACTTGAATGAAAGGGACTGAAAAAGTTTTTAGGTCACGAACAATCTTAGACTGGGGCTAGGAGACTTAAGGCATCTATCATTAAACATATCAAATTGTAATAAAAAGGTAACATCATACTTTTAAATGTTTCTCTAAAAGTTGTAATCAATATACTTTATTACAACCAAACCAAAACGTCTTGAAACACAAGGTATAATATAACTTAACAAGTGGCTAATATTGCTGTGTAAAATGTACAGCTATAATTAAACTTTTCTATATCGTATCTGTTTTGTCGTTGTTTCTTTTATTATGCTTATATCAATAAACTACGCAACGGTCTATAATACGTTTTTTTAATAAAGTTATTAAAAAGAAAGGTTTACGTCTTATTATTATTTATAAAGCGAGGTCGGGTCCCTAGTATTTTTTAAACGAGATAACAATAATTCTTTAAAGGTACTCAAAGAACACATATTTTTGGTTCATGGCACTCTTTTGAAAGTGAGCATCCGAAGTTTAATCGTCAATGTGTGAGCAATAAAAATCTTATCACCCAATTCTGACATTCAAGCGGTGAATTTTTTGTGAAGTAATAAAAGCGTTTTCAATTTTATTTTTCAATGGATGAAGGCTTTATGGAAACAAATGTCTTGGATCTGAATGTAATATTTATGAATGATTTTCAAGGATTTTTTTTATAATAAACCGACATACATTTTAATAAAAGTTTTATACATTTAATAAGTCTGTTTTACATCAAAAACGATGTGGTACGTTGTAGGTAGGCACGGCGCTTTGTAATTTACTGTTTCCAAAAAAAAACTGTTCCGGAGTAACAACAGAAGTGGCGATTATCCCCTCTTATTACAAGGAAATGAACGTATCAACTAAATTGTCTCACAGTTTTTCATGACTATTATTTACAGAACCCTGTCACATTTAGGTTCCGAAGCTCTTACTCCAAAATATTTATTAGACGACGTTTTTTTAGGGATGAGTTTATGTCGTAACATTTCAAGTATGTACTTAAACGTACGCAGGTTTCTGTTTTGTGTGATTTTACCGTGAATATTCTTCCAATTCCCAACTAAAGTTGTGTTTTCTTTAGTTGAAGATACAGAAATTATGAAAAATAAATGAGTATGTTAAATGTTTGACACGATGTTAAATCTATTGTTACAAGAAAATTTTATTTAATAAATAATAATTTCAAATATATGTCCCATTTTTGTGAATATAATTTTAGGGCATTAAATTTCCTTGCAATCAACGTGGTATTACTTTTATCTGCGCTATGAAGCCTGATTTCACACACCATTAAACTGAGTTAACACTAAAGGTAAGGAATAAGACCTATCTTTGCTAACAAGACAAGAAAGTAAGGAAGTTAATGGAAAGATGCGACGATAGTATTGTGCGAGCCGGCACGGGAAACTCGGTTAGAATTCAATTAAAACTCTCGATGGGAAATGCACTCCTTTTCTGACATCTTTCGAGTTCTTCAGCTCAATTTAAGGCCCTTTTTCAATGTAAGTATATTGGAGATAAAGACTTTTTAAAATTAAGGTTTTGAAATTTACCTTATTTCAACTTAGGAAACTTTTTACCTTTAGGAAACTTTAAGATATACGCCAATAAACCAGTTATTAATAAAGTATCTTATCATTTAGTAGGTAGGTACTCTTGTTTTTAATAGAGTCGTATAGCTTGTATATAAACACATAAAGATAAAAATAACTTTATTTTAATAAACTTTAATTTATAGATTATGTGAAAAGGCACATAATAAGTACAGCAAACTCATTAGAGTCTGCTAGCAAAGCATTTTGTCATATTGTTTGGAAGACATTGTTCCACGCAGAATAGCAACCGTAGTTATAATAGGCGTGTTTCTTGGGATAAAAAAAACTAATCAGTAATCAGTTTATCTTGAGCGTTGTAAGAAGTCTTTTTCAAATTATTTAATAAGAAAAATATGAAAAATAAAATAAGCATTGATTTTTTTTCTGAGTAAGCTTTGGTAGCCTTTTTGTACCAGTAAAATTTAAGGAATTAGAATGTTGTATATCAGTACTTATCTCCGCATTACAAAGTCACTTAACAGAGTCGCGGAAGAAGATTTATTATCAGAAATTGCTCAAGAAAACTGCCGCAATTTCAGAGTAGCTGTAATAATGGTCCTGGAAATGGCACCATTGAGAGATAGCTTTTTAAATAAACAGGGGTTAATTAGTAACGGTATATAATGCTCAGGCTTATGCCAACATTTTAAAGCTTTATAATTAGTAATAGAAAATTCATCGTTTGACGAAAGGCAAATAATGAAAGATGAAGGTAGAAGCTTGGATGAATTATTAACGACATAATATTCAAGGCGAGACGCCCGTTTTGGGTGCTGTATATTTTTAAAAATATACGAGGTTTCGCTATTCGACCTATGTAAATGATAACAGATTTTTTTTATTGTATACAAATAAGATAATTAAATATTTTTGCTGGATCAGTTAGGCACAATTATTATATTCCTTAAAAAATATAAAATTGTTGGTCTTACATAACTTGAATATATTTAAGAGGAAGTCTTAAATCCTTATACAAGTCCTTAAACATTTATCAATCTATGTGTTAAAAATGATAGTGACAGTGAAACGATTCGATATGAGAATCGTTTCTAAAAAAAAACATATGAGAAATCTATACATTGTACATCTAATAAAATAACATGAGAATGTGAGGTCGTAATCGCACCCAAGAATCTAAAACAAATATAAGGTCAAGAAACCAATGCACGAACCAAAGCCAATAACATGTTTCGTAAAGTATTACAGCCATCTTTGTAAGTTATTTCGCAGTAAATCTTGCTATAACTTAGCGATCCGGTAAAACTTGCTCGACGAATTGGGGAAGGGAAATAAGCTAATAACTGTTGCTGAAATAATATTTAGTTAATCCCTTCCTTTTCCTTAATCAACGTTACACCTACTGCACCCTAATTAGGGTGTTGACTCAATTCACATAGGTATTTTGAACATCAATGGTAAAGTTTATTATGGTATAAATTATGTCTAGTATATCTTAAGTGATACAGCAAAAGTCACATTCTTTAATTGTTCAAAGATCTCTAATTATCATTGAATTAAAATGATAATCACAATCATAAATTTAACAAAGCGTGATTTGTGTAAGGATTTAATTAAAACTATATATATTCATCATCCCTATTTACGTTCCCTCTGCTGGGACAAAGGAAATAATCTGCTGAAGAGATTAGGCCTTAATTTACCAGGCTGGCCCAGTGCGCCAAAATATACACTGCATGGTTATTAAACAGCATTTGTGTACAAAAGAAATCAAGTTTAAAACACACCCTACTAATTGTTATATCACAACCTTGTTTAAAAGACTAGGGCGCTCCTAGTTAATATATTGAAGCAATCTCAATTGACCTTACGCAACTAAGACCCTGATAGGATAAAATGGATAGCGGTAGCTATTGTATTTAACGTAGACAAATTGCCCAGATTGCGCTCAGCTTGCTAAAGTAGTTTGGTCGAATTGGTTATCAAATGAAACTATGGTGCGTTTTCATTATGTAACAATAATTTCAATTTAATGCATATTATACCTACATATTAATATATCAGAAATCTAGCACTCGTAACAGAAGCTTCGAGCTTACCACGGGGCTAGATGTTGCTGTGTGAATTGACCAGCAATATTTATATTATTAAATTGTATCTGCTATCGGAATCTCGTTGAGAATTCAAAGTTTTAATATGGGAAGCTATTGTATGTAATTTTATATTGAAATATTTTCCAAAGGATTCAAGCCAAATGCGCTGTTTAATGTTTCCGATAGGTACACTGATAATTATTACATATAGGTATCGTACAAGTTTTAATTATCAGCGTATCCGAAACATATTCTATTTTCCTACTATTCGATTATAAAAGAAAAATATTATATAAACAAAGTCACCGAAATGGAATTCAGAAAATATTGAACTTTAACTTTGTGTACACACATTAGAAAGGGTCCCGGAAAAATTCCGGCCCCGTAATTTTATTCAAAACCGTAAGAAGAATTAATTAAATAAATTAAAACAGAGATTATTAAGTGTTATAACTTCTTGATATGTGTTTCAAAGTTATTTCAGGCTAACTCTCCTTATATTATGTGAAAACCATCATAATCAACGAGGGGCAAGGCTAATTTCAAATAAACCGTATATATTTTATGCATCAGAATCTACGTAGGTAATGATTTGCAATTAGACCAAATAGCTAAATAATATCTAACAAATTTTATCTAAAAATTAATATGAAATCATACAAAAACTTCCGTATATTTTATTTTATATTAAAAGCTATTATTTACGCGTAGTTTGCGTGCAAGGCACGTAGCGTAGATACGTCCGTTATTGCTACGAGTACGTTCCATTGAATTATGAGCCCGACTGTACTCACCCCATATTTGTACGGATCTGAGGATTTGACAAATGAGGTGTTATTATAATCCTCTCGGGTGCTGCTGAATGTTTTCTTTAACCATAAATAATTCAAGATTCTTCGGCTTTAAATTCATACACATAACATTACATAAAGCATGTATTTTATGTTTACATCCCAGTGACTGCTTGATTTTTTTCAATAAAAAATGAAATAGTAATTCAATAATCTCCGTATACTACGAACTTTCTAAACTTATGAAATATGTTAATTTAAGATTTAGGATTACTTTAGATTTGTATTTAAGATTACTATTATTTTTTGTTTTTCTAAGAAGTTCATGAATCCATAACACTCACTTAAAGCTTACAGTTTCAGAACGTAAATAAAGATATCGTCACTCAATTTAGATCAAACCAAACCAAGGTGCGTATATAATACTCAAATCTATTAATTTCACACCGAAGGTTTCAGCGGTACCTAAATTCATGGAATGGCAATCAGATCCTATCAATTTCCAAACTAAACTTGTGGATAGTGTTGGGTAATCAATCCAAGATTGATTGCTTTGTTCATTCGGGTTCATTTGATTGAAAGCTTTCGTCTTGATTGCCCGACATTGGTCTCAAAATTAAATTCAGTTATTCTGTATTTTCAACTCAGGTTTTTGTCTCATAATTTACTTAGAAAATGTACCATACATTTTTGAATTGAACAGTGATATTTATCAACTATAAATATTTTAATCCTATATAAATAAAAAAAAAATGCGG
The DNA here is from genome assembly GCA_963691955.1 of Chloroclystis v-ata. Lineage (NCBI taxonomy): Eukaryota > Metazoa > Arthropoda > Insecta > Lepidoptera > Geometridae > Chloroclystis > Chloroclystis v-ata. The sequence goes on along the minus strand of OY829906.1, from coordinate 6,046,322 downwards.
TAATAAAACATTGAATTTCCTACGCTCTTCTGCTAGATGCGGGCCCAAATCGTGTCAGTATCTACAAAACGCATACATAACACAAAATCCCGCTGTGGCACGTCTTCTGTTATTAAAATCTCTTGGCCGATTTGAAGAAACTCATGGTAAGAGAGAATTCTTAGGTGCCTACCATGTTCTGTAGATTTTTACATAAATAAAATTATTGAAAGTCACCATCTGCTCAGTGTTCTAAATGTATCCCATTTTGAAACCAGTCAGCGTCATTAGTTCTGTGCCCAGAACCCATCAAATTGTCTCTACAAAAAAGTGCCATTAGTCCGCTCAACCGTATTTCAACTAAACTTCTGATAAAGGGAAAATGTTCCTTCGGGGGATTCCTGGGAAAATAATATATTTGGGTGTAAAATATCTAGTCGTAAACTACAAAAGTTGCGCTTGTACAAGCTAAAGCTTAAGATTTTTGGCTCAGCCTTTGCTAGTAAACGTTGTCAAGTCTCTGCGTGGTCGGAGTCTCGGCATGCATATTCAAGAGTGGCTCATCCGAGACAAGTGACTCTTTGTTACCTACTTTGAATGCAGCTTAGCTCCTACCTCTGATACAGTGGATAGATTACGAGTCAATTGCTTTGGTCTCAAAAGAGTTTACTTCTAGATCTAGAATAGAACACGGCTAGAATTATGCTCACACGGTTCTGATCAAGAATAGTAACACCCTATCAACAAAATATTTATTTACTACTGCGGGCACCGGCCTCGTTTTCTATTGTGGAACAACTTATTGCGATACGATAACCTAAGCGTGTGATTATAACAAATGCCCAACGACTTAAAGTGGATTCCAAAGGAAAATCTTACTTGTGTCTCAGAAATGAACATCTTAGTGCAAACTGATGTTTACGCATAGATTCCTCAAACGGCCTAAAGGACTGGAAATATTAACATCTAAAGCTAAAATCTAGCGGTTCTTCCAATATTTTATGTTGACAATATTCTTTGCAGAATGGCCAAATCTACAATTTTTATCAAGAAAAAATATTTTCATGAAAAGTAAGATCCGTTTTAATTAAGATCCTGTAAAACTTTTATAAGTTTAATAAAATCTGCTGATCGATAAAAGGCAGGTTCTATTTATGAGCAATAAAACTTTTTAATGCGTATCCGCCGCTGGGAAAATTTACCTATCTTTGGCCTTATATTTATGGCACTAGTTTGCGACCTATAAATCAGGAACTCCACGGTTTCACTCCATGAGCAAGCTATTATAAAGATAAATGTTTTCATTTCCGTTGATAATTTCAACTCATTTGGGATATCTTAGATTTATCCGTCAGAGAAAAATATTTACTAATTTAATTATTTTTTATTTTATTTATGATAAACAAATATTAATTTTAAAATTGAGTATCAAAAACTTTTTGGGGTTGAAGTGGAAGCATTTTTGGGGTTAAGTGGCATAAGCCAACTGTATTTGTTTGTAGATAAATGAAGGAAACTTTATTGTTTATTCGTTTAAACAGAATATGAATTTTACTTAATATTTTTGGATTAACTTCCATAACAAAAATTACTAATACTACTTATTATGTTAAGGAATGCTGAACATGGTATGTGATGAACAGATCTTTACGAAGAAAAAGGGAATACCAAACTCTATTATAATATAATTTGTGAGCACTCAAATACTCAATAGTTAAGTGCTAAAAGAGGCAACTGTAATTAAACCGCAGATTTGTTTAGGAAAAGAGTTTTCTGAGTAGCATAGCATGGTTTGAACCCACTTTTGAAATGCAATGAATTCGATATCATCAATATTTATGTAATCCCCTTACGTTTAAAAACTCAACATGAATGGGTTCTTTCAACCAACAACATGGATCTTTTATACGGAAAATAATTCGCAAAACAGAATCAGCCTCATTTGAGACTCAATTGTTCGGAAAGTAATGTGTTTGGAATAGCAACACGGGGAGCCGGCGCCGGTTACACCTTCGCTGTCTTCCGTGAAATAGCAATTGCCCAACAAATCTGTGTAATTTCAGTAGCGCTTAGCGCAATGCAAGCTGTTAGCTGTATTGTACCTAAACTATTATTGTTGAATGACTCTCTGTTCGGTGGGACAGCAATTTTCCTTAAGAGGCTATTTTGGTGTGCAGCTAGTGTGCTGAGTTTCCCTGTTTATTCCCTTTACGATCTGGCGACTTGATGTTTGTGGCGACTTAAGTAGGACAAACCAACATTGCGACTACAGCGTTGTCATTTCATTGTATTATTAACACGGTATTCTTGCTATACTATAAGAAGATTGTGATTTTATTTTGAAATAATGCTAGGTTCCGCTTATAAAATGATTTCTATAAAACTTATTACAACTTTTTATTTTTAGTGATCGACTCACTTAGGCTTATAATTATATAAAAATATTTAAGTAATTTTTAATACCATTTTCTATAATTTAGAAACCTATTATTTATTAAGCTTGATAAATATAAAAAATCAATAATTTGTTTTTGGCTAGGCTAAGATTTTTAAATAATTCATTGCATAATATCACGATTATTTTCCTTTCCCTTCCCTTTCCCTTCTTTTTTAAACTCTTGGAGTTAATTAAAACATTTGCATGTAATTACGAAATATAATAAAATCCCATTGTAAGTATAAGCTTCATTGCATCGTTATGGAGTCCTTTAACCTCGCATCAAAAGAAATGAATTCACGTCCTCGCTTGCTAGCAAATGTAAACTAAATTATGTAGGTGTCTCGTATATGAACTAAGCTACTTCACGTCCTGCAGTATGAAAACTACATGAAAAAGCCTTTATTTCGCGCTAGACCAAAATGTTGGTCCATTTTCGTGCAAATATTTTATGTAAAGTAACGAAGTACAATTTAAAAGAGAATACTGAAATTCTGGTAGTAATAAGTGGAACGCTTAATGTGGATTGTGTTTTTCTGAATGGCTTTCAAGAAAAGTTTTTCTGTTTGATTAATCTCAATCATTGTGGTTCTTTTATAATTTTCTATATCGACCGATTTGCTTAAACGGCATTCTGTAAATTTACTTTATGTATGTGTGTGTAATTGAATATTAAATAGTGGAAAATCTCATGTATATGACGTTTCACTTACGAATGCAGGGCACGTTTCTAAACCGATAGAGGCAAAATAATCTTGCAGTCGTGAAACTGACGTAACTTCACAGTCCCCACACAGTATAGTGGGACAACAGTATCAGAAGTCCACGTCGATACGAGTGTGTCTTTTGTTTCAATTATTAATACGAGTGTGTCAATTGTTTAAATTGCTATTTAAATACGAAATGTCATGGATGTCTTGTCCAAGGCTTTGTAACGAGGTTTGTAATTATAAGATGCTGTTATTTGAATTATGTTCGGAAACTAAATTTAAATTCAAGTTTACTAAGTTATTTCCGTGTTAGCTACGTGGGAGTACATGACTATCATTTTGAAGATCGTGGGTTCAAATCCCGCCGCGCACCTTGTAAATACCCCCCCGAGCTAACCTAGCCTAAAATACCTAAACGCTTACCTAAATACTTACATACCTATTTGGCTTACCTAAACATGTATGTACAACCAATACCTAGAGTTATAAATACCAATGTAATGGACGTATACTCCGGATCCAACTCCTTCTCTGTCTCTGGTTCCAACTCCTTCTCCGGACTCTCCTCCTTTCGGTTGATTTGATGATTGGCCGTGATCTGATCGTCTAGTAGAACTATAAGGACCCTTTTTGAAGGGAAACCGTAGAAACCTAGAATTCTTTTAGGCATTTTTGAAACATTTTGGCTTAGTAATTCCTACGGTCATATCTAGCTTACTCCCTATAACATTAACCTTGAGTTACCTATAAAATATAATGAGACATAAGTTAATAATAATATAAGAATATCCTATTACTAATCCCTAATGAAATATCTTATTATAACTCTTCCTGAAATCATAAATTAGATTAAAAATACATTTCCATGTTTCAGTAACACTGGGATTGAACCAGCATCTTGTAAATGATAAAAGATGCTCATCAGTCAATAGAACTTTACCTAGATCCAATGAGTTACTCAAAGCCTGGTATCGAACCAGCAACTTACAAATGATAAAGGATGCTCATCAGTCAATAGAACATTACTTAGATTCATTGAGAGTTATATTAATGATCTAGACCGGAATCGAACCAACTCTATGTTTGAAGAACTCATATTCAATATGCTAGTGAGATTATTAGGTACATATTATAACAAGACATAAAGAACTCAATTATCTGAAAACATTTATTAGTTAGAATTACACAACAACAGCACAGATAAGCAAAGCTCTCCCTGTCGGTCTGGGTTATACAAAGATTGTGATTTGAAGAGTAATAAAGTTCTCGAGTGGAGACCACGGATCGGCAAGTGCAGCGTCGGACGTCCGCCAACATGGTGGACAGATGATCTGCTGAGTGGTTGGCTCGCGGTGGATGCAGGTCGCGTATAACAGCATTATATGGAAATCATAAAGGGAGACCTATGTCCAGCAGTGAGCGTCCAATGGCTGACATGATGAATGATAGAAAATCGACTCATAATAAAAAAAATATTTTGTTTTGGTTATAAGAAGGGCCCCAACTCCCGCCCTTCTTCATGTCTCCAGCCAGGCTTCCATGAGACCCTGGCTACACGCATAACCAACCACCCTACCTAATCAACATCTGTCATTCTAACACAAATATGAACGCGAGTCCATATTTGTAGGAATACAACTGAGCCACTTACTGAAACAAAGAAGTCGCTGCTCACCAGACTTTCCATGAATCCAGCCTCAAATCCTCCGTCCCACCACCTGCAACGACAGCTGAAGCCCAAGTAACCATCCGCCATCTCTAAATTGCTGGCCACAGAACCATTTTTCTCTACCGGATGGTGAAAATCCAACACACTTCCGGCTCATCCCTCCCTTTCTCTCTTTGAACTCACTCTAAAACCAAATGTCTATTCTGACTTTGACATTTGAAACTAAATAAGTACGTAATTTGTACCTATTATTAAATGAAATAAAATAAATATCCATTATGGACTGTTACAACCTAACGGTGAAGGCACACATCGTGAAGAAATTGGCATGTGTCATTCACCAACCCAATCCCAGGGCCTAATTTCTTTCGTCAAGAGAGAAGTCCCGTGTCCCAGCAGTGGGAATGATGACAAAATAAGCTATGTTTCATATATTTTCGTTAAACCATAGCTACTGATTGTACTATAATGTTTTTATATCTGTGATTTTCAGCGATGTCATGCTGCTTATATTAAATTTTAAATGGGAAGTCCGGGTGGATCTCTGTTAGGAATAGAAAATTATGCAAACAAGTGCTGGTAACTTTTTTTGATTAAAATCAAAAGGTTTTAATTTATGCGTAAATATTTCAATATAGGAGTTGCAATGAAAGTAGACAGCTAAATTTTCTGTCGTCCTATCTTATTATTCTTGGAAAACAATAATAAACAAACAAGTTTTATTGACACCTTTAGGTATTTATATAATCTCAAAGGTATGAGAAATAAATGTATCAATATAAACTGATTTTTCTATGTCTTTTATTGTCTTTTTATGCTGTTAGTACAACAAAAATATATATTCAAAAATAAATGTCTGTATTCAAGAGATAATCTTTTGGATTAGCATAATAACTCGATTTTGTCTGTTTGTTATCTCCATACAAAATTATCTCGTTTCATAAGCCACCTAATCTCCCGAAGATTAACTGTGACCAAGCTTTTATCTCATTTGCTTAGGACTCCATCGTTTTATACTTTTTTTCTTTCTTATTCAGATAAGTAGGCCGTTTGCATATAAGCTAGATAATTATTTATACAACGTCAGGAACTGTAAGCCTATGCTGTATAGGACTCTGTAGTACCTTAGACAGTTTTTAATTGATAAATATTTAACTATAAACATTTTTATTAGATAATTATTTATTTGTAAGATACTGATTTTATTACATTGTACTATAAATAACAGTTTGTTGTGTAGTGGACAAGTGTGAGACTATGGTTTGGCGATATTTTTAGTATTTTCCACAGTAAGTACATTATACTGCCGTCCGTTATCTATAAAGTCGCAAAAGTAAGTTTCGAGAAAATCGCAAAAAACTAAAAAAAATAATTTAAAATTGCTGCCATTTGATTACTATTTTTCGTAAAACCGATTTTTTGACACTGAAAGATAGAATGACGTGAGTACTATCGAATGGTTTTGCTTTATACTTAACTTCCTTATAAAATTATTCACAAAATGATTTTTTGCATTTAGTTTTTGTAATAATTTAATGAAAATGCTAAGTTTACACTACTATAAAGCGGCTATGTAAACCTTAACGTCGTTTTAGTTAAGGATTTGCACATAACTGCTTTATAGCGTAGGATAGTTTTTTTGGAGTGCGACATAACCGCCATTTTAGCGTAGTAATTTGCCACATAACCGCTTTGTAGCTTAGAACTGCAATAAATAATGAAGAAACAAAACAAAACTTAAAAGAAGTTATGATACTTTAACCTCGTTGTAGCTTACCAAAATCGAGTAACCGCGTTTTAGCTGTGCATCTCAGGGCAGGCTTCCTTTAGCTCATAATAGTTAAATGACTTTAAATGCTTTTAGTTAAGTATTTGCAGATAGCCGTGATTTAGCATTGCAAATTTAATATTGTGTGTTACTTAACCGCTTTTTTAAATCACAAACTATAAGCGATACGAACACGTGTCCTAGACAGATCGATAGAGAATTTTAAACTGTCTTTCATGGCATTTAAAAGTCAAAATTGACCAAATGTCACTTAGCCGCCTTTTAGGTAACGGACGGCAGTATAATGATCGTAACTTTTATAAAATTTTAAAACAAAACTGAAACTGTTCATATTTAAACACACGATCGTTTGGTTTAAAATCACTGAAACTGATTGTCGAAAACGAACGTACAAATATTGCTGAACAATTCACGCCGCAACATAAATTGTCGAGCAATATTTGTATATTTGTACGTTCATTTTCGACACTCAGTTTCAGTAATTTTAAATATACCTAGACTTGTACGTGTATACTCATACATTTAATATATTTAACATACCTTCTAGAACAGACAAAGCCGTTTCGTGTCCATACGTTACGAGAGCTAATCAAATTGACTTGCAAAATTAGTGAGCTTGGTTGCGTGGGTTAAGTGGAGCCTACTAATTGTATTGAGATAAACAGCCACCGATAAATTCGTCTAAAAACCTATGCGTGTACGAATTTACACAGTCCATTAGGGAAGGCACTAATGGAACGACACGAAAGGAGATATGCCTCGTAAATTGACGGTATGCCACAAACTTTCCGTGTTTTGCTCAAACTTTTATTATTGTAGGTCTGGTTATATTCAAGTATGCTATCAAAAGCTTAGAACCGAGTATATACTAACTGTTGTGGGCGTTTATATAAGCACACCTATTTACGTTTTATTTGCAAGGATACAAGGGCTTCTCTTTTGACGAGAGAAATTAGGCCTTAATTCACCATGATGGCTGGTCAAGTACTGGTTTGTTAATGTCACACGTCCTTCAAATTCTTCATGCCGGTTTCGCGATGTTTGTTCTCACTGTTAAATTAGTTGTTGAAAGCACACATAATAAAGAGCATGGCAGTCCGCCATGTCTTACAAAATACATTTATCTTTAAGAAAACTAAAAACGCCCGGCGGAATTGGAACCCACGACCATCGGAAGAAAGTCGACTGCTCTTAGCTAATACTTTTTGTATGCCTTTGCGTTTTAATAATGTCCAGCAGCGCAAAAAAATAATTTGTAACATTCAAGATACTCGACGTTTAATTTTGGCTCCATTTTCTTTATTCAAATGTTAAACTAAGAAGTTCCACAAAATTAAAAGTTTAGGCAGATTGAAGCCTTATCCCGAATATCTTGTTCTGGCATTAACTTATAACGTAGTTTCCTCGGAGGTTCAAGGGATTTAAAATTCAAATGAGAATCTAGCTGTAGCGTTATTATTGTGCGCTCTGAGATGGATGGTGAAAACGGTCGCGAATCGACAAGATATGTCGTAAACTTTTTGCCATCATTTGTGTGTCAAATTACGCCACAGTATATTACAAGAAAAAAAAACCAAGATACCTTTCCGTCGCCATTTTCCATACCGCTTCATTTAAATTGCATTTTCACTACAAATCGTCTTCACATGCGATAAACGGATCAGCTGGATCTCAATTGAACGCTTCACAGAAGCTTTGATGCTCGTATATCCGAGAGACTTTCGTATTCACCGAAATTATAGTTCCTTAGTAAATTGAGTGAATAATATATGCGTGTCATGCGGGTCGGGCGGTCTATTTCCTTTATATCGTCTTTGACGAAGCGTGTACCGACAAACTAGAGGCTTTGTGCCCACACTGTAACTGATGAAATATATCGACATTGGCTGGCTGGAATATGAATTGAATTACGTAAACAGGTTTAACAATTTAGAATAAACGGGATATCTACGAACCTTATCGTTTTGGATTCTATTGTGATTTTGGAACCTGGACAAATTTTTACAAAAAAAATCGTGTTGTATTTCTTTAATTAAGCCTTAATAACAAGCTCTTCTATGATGTTATGTGTACAATGTATGTCCACAAAATTATTATATTATTATGTAGCAGACTTTACTTAGAGATGATTAAAAAACAGACGAGTTTACTTTGCGACGGAAGTCCACTCACTGGCAATTTCTGAGAAGTGAATAAGTCAGTTTTTAACCTGTTACTTACTCAATGAAACTAATTTGGTCTAGTTTTCATTAAATGTTTGACTTTATTTGTTATTGGTTATAACTACTGAGCAGTTAATCTAAGAAAAAAAAGTGAGTTACAAAAAATGAGGCTAACACAAATTGGAAACGGAAAACTGTAAATTGGCAGTCTTTGTGTAACTTGTACTGCACACCTTACACAATAGGTATTATTTTCCTCCCATTCAGTCGTTCACTACCAATTCAAACCCACTTTTATTCAGACGACAACCCTTGTGAATTGTAAAATTAATATCTGTGTTACAAATTAAATAAATCACAACTATTAATTCGGAACAAAGTCTATGTTTTGGGTACAATTGCAATCTCCCTTAGGGCTAGGGCAAAACAAGGCAAGGTTACAATAAATAAATTGTGATCGTTAGCGGGAATTTCAGTTGTTCATCTCTGTTCGGACAAGCATCGCCTGGGGCATTGTGGGGTTAACGCCTACGATCGTAAAGATTATCCATGCTGGCCAATTACATCGTATGGTTTTGCTTTATGAATAGGCATAGGGTTTATTCCAAACTTTTGGAACTTTGAAATGGTTACTGTGATAACTGTCAAGGTGAACATTGTTTTAGGTTTAGGTAAGGTTAACGTAATTTTAGGGAGACCTAAATTAAAATGATCGTAGCAGTCCAGGAAAGGTTTAAAAATGTGAGAAAATATGGGAAAGGTTAAAACGAGCATAAAACGAATACAATATACCTCCAAGCTCCAGATATCATTTTAAAGAGGATCACTTTATAACGGCAGATTTATTTGAATGCAGAGAAATTGTGAATTCCACTTGCGTTGCACGCTCTTCGACTTCGAACCACATTATTTACTGTATTGGTTTAGTGACTGGTAAATATCGTATATATAACATACGTTTGTTATTTCTTAATTCATGTTTAAAAATTAGTATACATAAAACTTTTTGAAAAGGTGGTAGGTTCTACATTTTTCAGATGGAATTACTGTAACAATTGTTTTAGGAGAAAAATATTATTAAATATAGTTAAAAGAAAATTAAATTATGTGTAGCGCGTCGCATGAAATGCCACACTGGAAATATCCTGGGTAAGTAAATTACGTCATAGCACTATGAATATATAGGTGTATTATGGAAGTTATATCAAAATATAAAATTTACGAGTTTCACATACGACTGAGTAATATACCGGAAACTTTTTTTTGGAGAGTTCCATCAAAGTTGGAAATTGCTTTCCAAAGGCAAATGTTATATACTCAAAGTATTATGCTACATTGGATATTCATTTCATTCTTTGAAATTATTACCTACTGCTACAAATTAACATTTGTTTTAGCCAACAGCCCCCAGGGTGCGGGTTTGAAGTTTGAATAGGAAATTACCTTTGGATTATTATGAAATACTTGGGTTCGTAACAATAAGCTTTCATGTTCTTCTAGGTATTTTTATAATAAGTAAGGATAAGAAGATGCTTATATAAGAATATTGCATTTGCGTTCTTTATAACAAAATGGCTGCGTTATTATTTATTTTATTATTTAGTTAAATTTTGGTCTTGAATATAAGATTATTTTACAATATTTTAAGACCTTCCCTGGGCTACTAAGAACATTTCAAGACCAAAACCAACAAAATCGGCCCGGCCGTTCCCGAGATTTAGCGAGACTCACGAACGGCGATTCATTTTTATTTATAAAGAGAAGATAAAAAAGCTTTGCGATACAATGCCGTGAAAATTATAAGCAATGAAAGCTCCTAGGAATCAGTTACAATTAGGGTTGTCACGTGTGACGAAGGTTCGTTATACGTTGTAAATAAACACATTCCGATCTCGCTTGAATATTAATTTTATTCAAATAATTCAAACGGAAACCTCCAATGTTCCAAAATTTTGTTATTTTTCCTTCTCTGGAAAAAAATACCTACATAAATAAAATGATAACGTTGGAATACCGAGAATCTGTAAACGTTGGGCGACCACCAAATACATGGCTACGTTGTATAATTAGTACCTATATGGGCATATGGTGTAACAAGGTTGGATCATGTCAGAAATATACATACATATAAGAGACACCTTCAAATTGAGACCTGTCGCAGATTTACTTATAAAATATTGATATCTATATTATTCAATTTTATTTAACCATCTAAATTCGTAGATGTGATTTTCCTTTATTAAAACACGAATTTGATTTCTTCATAATGCCAACGTTTTATTCTCATTCAGCTATTCCACACTAAAACGAATTTAACCATCTTCGTTTTTTTAAAGAGTTACCCTGCAGTTCGTTATGTTCCCAAGTGTTGAAACACACTTAAGCACATCTAATATTAATGAACGCAGCACAGCTATCTGAACGCTTTTTCGTGTAAATAAATAGGTTATGTACAAGTGCTTGCTGGCTTGTTGGGCCCCGGCTAAATTGAGAGCGACATAGGGGAACGTCGGAAAAGCTAGCGATAAGGATGAACATAAATTAATTAACGCATCTTTCTGGGTAAATAAGATTAATCGGTGTATCCCGGCACACGCTCTTTTTTACGTCATTGTCTCGGATGAATATTTATGAACCGTAAACGAACCTTGTTTAACATTGTTTCTGAAAATTATATGAGGAAAATAAGACTGTCTTTTTTCACTGGATGACACGGAATATCTTTCATGTGATTAATATAATTTTCATCTTTCGATTTATAATCTCTATTCCACTTGTAGGTATTCAATTCATAAATGAGTTTCAATTAGAGCACATTTATTACTTGTTATTCCAAAAGTAAAAAAAACTGGAAAAACAATAACATTTTTCTTTTCAGTGAATTCAATATATAAAATAAGAGCTGACCTGCTGACGCTTTATTCACTATTTTTAAACTAAAAGCACCTAAATCGGTCCACCCCTTGAGTCGTTAAATTGCAACGAGAAGTGGCATTGATTTTATATATGTATTTCAAAACTGTTGTCTTCTCCATGACTCTTGTTCTGGAATTCAAAGTCAATAAAATACATAATATTTGTTTCAGATAGCGCATCCTCGCGTTGAAGCTTCATAAGTGGTTCCTATTGGTAGGGATGTGAGTTGTGTTGGTTGGTGGGTGGATGGTGGTGGCATGGCGCGGTGCGGGGGGCGGGCGGCGCGCGCGCGGCGCTGAGACCGGGCGCGATGCGCGCGGCGTTCGCGCTGCTTACCGCGTGCGCGTTGACAGCGGCGGGGGAGCTGCGCGTGCTGCAGCCAGACGCGAAGGTGATCATAAAAATACAGATACGAAATTTTATTGTCACTCACAAGTGTTCCTATTAACTACTTTCGTAATTGTTACCTCCTTTTAAGTGTATAACCTAGCTGTTTAAGGAGGCAACTTTCGTAACATTTATTTATAATTGAGACGTTATTCACTTTAACAATTTGTGAATTACCTGTGTTTAAAACTGTAGGTAGGTAATAAGTGCAATTCATGGTACGTTGCATTATGTTGCACAAAAATATGAAATTCAAGGTTTGATCAAAATGATACCTACCTACAATGATACCTTATATGCAAATCAGATAGCACATTACCTTTCATTCAGATAAACTGACAAAGTTTATCCGGCCTGAAATTGAATTACGTGTTTGTCAAAAATATGAACTTTATGAGAACATGCTTAAAATATTCTTCTCTGAAAAAGGTTTACTTTTCTAACGCTTTTGTAACGCGTGACATATCCACAAAACAATGACAAAATAAGCTTGTAAAATGCCTATATCTGTATGCAGGCTGCTTTCTACGTGGGCATCGCCGCGCCCGCCTCGGCCGCCGACGCCGTCCGCGCGTTCAACCGCTCCCTGGCGGAGATATCGCGGACCTACCTCGCCGCGGACTCGCCGCTCCATCTACGCAACATCACGCTGCAGCCGCTCTACATCAAACTACCAGAAGATGAAAGGTAATGTGCAAAAATTTATAATAATCTCTACTGTTATAAGGTTACGGTGGCTGGCTGTCATTATAAATAAAAAAATATTGCTGGACAATTCACACAGCAACATCTAGCCCCGTGATAAGCTCTAAGCTTGTGTTACGGGTGCTAGATTTCTTATATACTTAATAGAATATACATTATCTAATATACGAGTATACAAATCAATTCCACTTTTCGTTGCATATGTTTTTGCTTTAATAACCTAAGAGCCCGTGATGGCCAGACCTTCCTTTAATTCACAAGCGTGAAAATTCTTTCATGTGTATGTCTAACATAGGTAAGAATAACCCCCAAACATGAAACCTGGATCGCGGTTGCTTTGGGAGATAACAACCTTTTACCTGTTATCTCCCAAAGGAACCACGATCCAGGTTTCATGTTTGGGGGTTATTCTTACCTATGTTAGACATACACATGAAAGAATTTTCACGCTTGTGAATTAAAGGAAGGTCTGGCCATCACAGGTTATTAGTCTATACTAAGAGCCCGGTCTGGCCAGACCTTCCTTTAATTCACAAGCGTGAAAATTCTTTCATGTGTATGTCTAACATAGGTAAGAATAACCCCCAAACATGAAACCTGGATCGTGGTTCCTTTGGGAGATAACAGGTAAAAGGTTGTTATCTCCCAAAGCAACCGCGATCCAGGTTTCATGTTTGGGGGTTATTCTTACCTATGTTAGACATACACATGAAATAATTTTCACGCTTGTGAATTAAAGGAAGGTCTGGCCATCACAGGCTCTTGGTCCATAAGGTTGGTAAAGCAAAATAAGTTGTAAACTTTAGAACGGGGATCTTCGAAACTGCATCCTGTAAGTTCCCGGAAAACTTTGTTGCAATCTTACACAATGAAAATATACTGTTTTGGACGATGCAAGAAAGTTCCGAGGACAAAGTTTAAAAGTTGGAATGGTAATAACTATTTGTATATCCATTAAAGACACCCATATTATAAAAACATTTTGTTTTTTATGTTATCGTCTAGTGCCTCAATTCCTATCAACCGTTTAGTTTTGGTTGCGTCTGAGGTTGAGTAAATTATTATTTTTAGGTAACACGCAGCTAATAATAATTTTGTGAACGTACCTAATTGTTATTTTCAAAGGGGTTTTTTGACATTACATAAAAATGTTTGGCGTACTTTCCTCAAGACATCAGCCTTACCACTCACAAATCAAAAACAAACATAGCAACATAGATGGCAAAGTGACCGATTGGTTTTTCGTCACCGGGTTAAAGTTTCTACAGTTGAATAAACGAAAGTGACAATTCTCTTTGAACAAACAAGTATCATAGTGGGTATCCATCTCGTTCCAACTCAGCCAATTCGGACTAGCAGTAGCACTCTCATACATATCACTATAGTTGTTGTTTTCTATTGCACGATAGAGGTTTTGGAGAACTGCTAGTTTCACAACCGTCTTTGCTATTCTCACATATTGAAAAGTTGAAACTGAGAACTAACTGAAATTGTCTTGAATTGGATATGTTTTTGTAACTATTTCGGTATGTGTCACATATTTACGAGTGGTTCGTTTATTTTGTAATGTTCAGAATGCATTTGTTATATTTCATTAAAATCATTACTTATAAGAATGTTGTCATTTATTCTGTTGCTTTTATTATACGTTTGCAAAAATATTACGAAAAAAATCATGAGCACTTAGCTTGTTTTGTGTACTACATCGGTAGGTATTGTAATAGAGGAGTAAATAATTATTGTTTATGACTATTGGACAAACTAAAACCAAGATAAAGAGATACGGAGAGATTTATTTTACTGTTTATTTTAGAACAATAGCCGCTTCGGGCTTTGTTTAATGCTTCATAGTAGCGCTTAAAGTAGATGACACGAATGAGAATGGAAAAGACATTTTGGCTTGGAACATGTGATATTGCTTCTTTGTTATTGTTACGATTCAATTTCAAAAAAAAATTCTCCAACACTGAAACCTTATTTTTCAGACATTTTCCTACAATTCTTTAGATGATTAATGAATGTTCATATTTTATAGTTAATTTCATACACAACTATGATATAGAATGTTTGCCATATTAAATTCTTGCTTATCTAATTCAAGTAGGCGTGATTTTTTCTTCCTTACATAACTGAAAAACAGATAATTTGAAAAATAAAAATAGCATAAAACTCAATGTTTAACGTTATTAAATACCGTATAAAGCTTGTTACGTGATATGTCGCATCCGATACAAAAAACGTTCCTTTATAATCCATTTATTCCGCTTCCCCACAAAGATTAGCGAAGGTTCCAGAACAAAAGGCAGTGAAGCGGCTGTATGTTCGCCACAAAACAACAAGGACCGACCCCACAGGGCTTGAACTTACTTAAATTAGCTATGGAGACTTTCCAAATTTACATTTTTGGACTTTGTGTTTTGGATTACCTTCCTTAATTAGAAAATACCATTGTCCTCCATTAACGGGAAATGTACGATGATGGTTTTGTTGTGACTTTATATAAAATAAATACAAAATAAAAGATTATAGAATAAAAAGGCTTAATCGTTCAACATGCTTAAACGCCTAGCAGATGCACAGGTTTTTAAAAATTGATGTCGAGTTTAAGATTTAAAAAGCTTGGCGCATCTGGGTGCTAGCTAGTAAATTTATATCGAGAGAAGAATAAATAACAACTTACAAAGCTTTTGAGCGTCATCATTTTTATGTTACGCTATTATACGACTCTTAAAAGAAATTGCCTCGCTTCGCTGTAGAAGTATGTTTCTTTTGACACCAAAACGAAGCGTTTTTAGTCTCGTAAAAGAAGTTACGTTTTAGTTTTAACGAATCGCAGACAAAAAATAGCGTTGAATGGATAGTCGGTGAAACCAAATAGTTTTCAAAGGGAGTTCAAGAATCAGCGATCGAGGGTTAGGGTTATTAATATTTATTGTGCCAAAGCACTGTACTACGCTGAATGGCAACCTTGACAATTTTAATCTACCGTGCATTTTTAGTAATAATTATTTGTGTTTTGATCAATAAATATATTTTCTTCTTTCTACATGCGTTAGTCGTTAACTGCAAGATAGACGGTTAATTGTAGAAATTGCTGTTTGATTGAATAACTCGATTTTAAAGGGAAGCCTGTACAAAAAATTAAATAGAACTTTGTAATACAACTTACACTTATTCAGAAACATTATTCCCAAAAAGTTTAGGTATCCCCAAGAATTCCAAAGATAACTTGTCTGGAACATAGTCTCGTAATTTGATTTCATCCACAGATTAAATTACATAAGAGGAAAAGTAAAGCTGGCCTTAAATTGGGACATTACCGATGCCTTGACCTAGATAGATGAGCCAGACTTGGGTTAAGACTGCTGAATCAATATGTGAAGTGAAGTTAGGTCTTACCAAGGTCTGACCACAACGACGTTAGCCTAATGAATGGGCCTTTGGATGTACCATAATTGACTTATACGAGAACTATGAACTATGAAGATTTTCAATGGCACTCTGGATATTTTGTTATGTGTGTATATTGTACCTATGTAGGTTATGCATATTAGTTTGATCCGTGTATTTCTTTTATTAAGTATACTATAATTTCCTAAATACCACTATAAAGAGCTAATCCGCTGGACTATAACGTTGACCTACGTTCTTTTACTTATCTCCGCATATCATATTATTATGATGTTTGTTTGAGCCTTTTAAACATGAAAGAGTGTCGTTTATCCATCCACTTATAATACAAACGCGTTTGTAGTACGAGTATACATAATATACAGTAAATTATCAATAAACCAATTAAAATCAAAAAATAATTACATAACGCATCGCAATTTCAGAAACTTCACCAAATCTAACATATAACTATCATTAATAACACATCATTAAATATACCATAACAACTAGACATGGTCATATCTTCAAGCGTTCATAAACGTAGAAGCGAGAGCATCTATCACGCGCCGCGGTACTTTGGCCACAATCGTAAACGTGAAAGCCACTCGAGGCATAACTCTTGCGAAAACTCGTGTAGTTAGTTTATCCAGGTCAAACTTCACACAATTTATCTTAGCTACCTGGTCCTCGTTCAGCGTTTATTCTTTGTCTTTGCTAAAATTAACGTTTTATACAATGGATGAAGTTTTAATGTTATTAGCGATGGTTTAGATGAGAAAATTGCATTGTTGATGCAGCCATTTCTATAAAATAATTGTAACAGTTAATTATATATAGGGTGCATGCACAATGTAGAAATACCTACATTTTAATATAAAAAAGCAACGTCATTGTTATTATTATTTTGTGATTCCATAATCATATTTTATATGAATCATATCAGAATAATATAAAGGCTGCTTTTAGCCTCAGAAAATCCGCAGGCGCAAAAATAGATAAACAAAATTTTTATAAAATAAATGTGGATATT
Source organism: Chloroclystis v-ata (assembly GCA_963691955.1). Lineage (NCBI taxonomy): Eukaryota > Metazoa > Arthropoda > Insecta > Lepidoptera > Geometridae > Chloroclystis > Chloroclystis v-ata. The sequence goes on along the minus strand of OY829906.1, from coordinate 6,029,145 downwards.
CGTCTTTATTCTGTGGTACTCCTGCAAAACCTGTTTGAATTGTATAATTACATAAAATATTAGATTCCATAATTATTATTTTTATTGGAAAGTTACACATAAGTAATACATTGGCATAATTTATTAGGTTACATCACTGAACTTTGGCTCCAAAAATCTTAAGGTCCTCCGTATCGGTATTAAATTTGATATTACATTGTTTTCCAAACTTCTTGTAAGTGATCTGGTACAAGCAATCCATCCCGGCCTTTTCAGCACATTTCTGACCTTTCACACTCGTGAACACACCACCTGTTACTTTGAAACCCAACTCTTTGGCAAGGGTTTTCCTGGAATTCAAAACAATTTATATTACAACAACAATAAAACATCAAAATTTCAGGATATATTTTCTGTGTACCTACAACTCGTTTGTTATTCAACGTTTTTGAAGAGAGTTGCTGTTTCTTGCGAAAATAAAGGTTGAATTTACTCGCCTGGCACTAAGTAACTCGGTGGCGATCCCAAGACGCCGGTATTCGGGCGCCACGGAGAGACCCGCCCCCATAAGGTATGCATTCTCGCCGTACTTGTCATAAATTGCCGTCACTTTCATGGCCTCAGCAAACATGCGTAGAGATAATAAACCCGCTTTAGTTTTTGGCTGTAAAGTGATGGAGAATTAATGTTTACACCGTTTCCGTTGTCTGTTAGATTATTTTATACTTTCATAACTTAATTCAGGATAATAGAGAAGTAAACATAAACTATGCAGAATGCTTTGATTGTTTTTGATTTGAGCAAAAGTACACTTACAGCGCAAAATCTCGGTATTGCCTATAAAAGACCCGAAAACCAGATTGTCCAAAGTAGTAACAACAAGATAAACGATAAATGAAAATGAACCCCGAATACTTGAATGATAATGTTATCGCAAAAAACAAAAGACCTTTCTGTGGACATGATTGATATTCTCGGATTTCTATTAGTTTTACGAAACTGAATAATGTGATGGGTTGATGGTTGCAAACTAGGTCGTCTCGGATAAAAAAGCGGAAATAAATGGAAATGGATCTCCAGCAGGCTAGTAGTTATGACGGTAGCGTTGGAATTAAACCTCGAATAAAGAGATCACGCTAAGCTTTCTGCTATAAAAGTTTTGCAACAAAGAATGCCAGTAATTTTAGTGACGGAGGAAAATATCTCTCCCGTGATTCAAGCTTTGAACAAGTTACGGTGGTTGAACAATTGTTTTACCGGGACGTGATTGACAAAGCGACCCTTTTCCTGCGGCAAGCACATATTGACAGCCACAAGAGTGCGCCCCGTCCCATCGGCCTCGGCCAGGAAGCAAGCGATGCTCATTTTCAGACTGATAATCGAGGACAAAAGAACTCGATACTCCTGCACCGCGTCTAAATCTTCAGCGGTCCCTAAAACAAATACATTCAATGAAATTAGCAAATCCGATTTAATTTCTACTTTCACGATTCCAACAATTCAATGAGGCGATAATTTGGGTCACAATCAGAAAATTATTCCATTTCACCTAATTAATTAGGCTCGAGAATTCCGTATTTCCAAAGTAAAAAGTTAAATTTCAAGATTGGAGTGCAGATACGGCCCTAGCTGAAAGGGTGTTTAATGACATCACATTAGAGGTTTTTCCCGGGACCCGACATAATTGGGCTGCCCTGGGACTAATGACCTACGTATTTTTTGCTTGATGTAAGATGGAGATTTCGGTATTAGTAATTGCAAAAAGTTGAATGCTTTTAATAAAATGTCGAGCTCGTTACGTAGAAATATTGTACAAATTGCCAAACAGCTGGGCCGTTCTCCCGAAAATTACGTAACTTCTTAAAATTTTGTTAATAAGATGCATAATAATGTGAATAAGCTGGTTGCTATGCCTTGTTAAAAAGGCATTGGCTTAGTACGGAGGATATACTGTATTCTCTGGTGTAAACCTTGCCTCGGAGGATGTTTTTTCTCTCGTTTTGTCTACAAGACTCTAGTTGAACCCAGATGCTATGACCATTCTGTTATATTCATCGGTAATGTAGCTAATTAAGTCTGAATCTTGTTCTTATCAATCGTTTACATAATATTAATTTAAAAAATAATACTTTTAAAATGGAACTTTAAGCATATAAAATATTGACCTACAAACTACCAGCCTTATCATGAGCCTATTATTATGTATGACGTTTTGCTATTTATAAACAAGCAACCTATAATTAACGAATCTAATATAAAATAAAGTCGTGTTAGTTAGACTATCTATAACTCAAGAACTGCAAACTTTCGCCTTTAAAATAGTAAGTAACAATATCTTATACTGTGCGTGCCATATATGTACGAAACTGTTTACTCACCAGCATGAACCCACCAAACGTCTTCCCTGATATAGTTCCCGAGCATAAATTCAACTGCAATGCTCCACATAGTGGGTGGAATGTCTTCTATCTCAAATTTCAGCGTTCTTCCATCTTCGGCTATCCTCTCGAAACGACTCCACACTTTTGGATAGTCCCGTTCAGACATTGCTTTGTCTCGGGATAGTAAAGCTTTTAAGCTTTAAATTTCAAACGACTTCTGAGGCGTTCAACGTCTAAATTGAGTCTGAAGTGTAGTTAAATTCTGTAGTTTAGAATCTGTATTATTGTAAGAAATACCGAACGATCTGTTATGATGGATTGAATAACTTCATACAGGTTGCTTGAAATATTGATTCAGTTTTATAAATGTACAAAGAGTCATACAATTTATATGAAGTTCAATATATTGGTGGACGAGGGGTATAAAAACCGCCTTGTTTTGTAAAACCTAAAAATACCTTGTCTTATTATTGTACACAAAAAGGTAGTACTTAATGTATTTTAATTTACGTATTGTCAATTTCAGTATTAGTATACCTAAATAAAATAATTGTAAAATTGGAAGATTTATTTTTAAATAACTTCATATTAACTGTTATCTAAGTAATAAATCAAAACACTTTCAGTTACATGTAAATTACGTTAACTATTAGAATTATAAATTACGTCACACCTTATAAAGAAGTAACACCCTATAAACAAACCCTGCAAATGGGTCAATGCGACGACGTGAGCTGTGTAAATGATACTCTTAGATCTAATTGTGGTTGTTAGTTATATACTGTTACATTTATTTAATTTGTATATAATTTAATTCGTACTATATTAAGTACTAATGCTTCATTAAATTAAGATTTAACAATAACATATTAAACTCAAAACAACGAAAAAAAATCACATTAAATATGGTCAATACCTCGCGTTTTCAGCCATGTGAATATTACATTGATGGGATTATACACTATTTGTTAGTATAGTTAGCATACGACAACTTATTATAGTCTTGCAAAATGTAAAATGTAATGCGCGTTAAAGTTTAAAACTATCTCAAAATTTGTTTACTACGGAGAGTGTAACAGTCTTAATCCACTCTGCATTCAACACTACAATACGTAAGTACTAAACTGTTTGTGATAGTGCAGTATGGCGTCTTGTTTAATCCTACATTTAATTAAATTTTGCTTCTGCAGACGATTCTATTAAGGATATACATACATGCTAGGAAACTTAAGCTGGCAGTGTTTATGAGTACAGTGATTATTAAAATTAATTTCGTTTCTCTTCTAATACAAAAACTGGTTTATCTGTTAAATCAAATCTTCTCAGACAAGAACAACAGACCTACACTACGCCAATAAGGTTGGTACATTAGTACCAATGTATAAACCAATTCGTTTAAGTATTTGTAAATCATATAACCGTAGCATTCTCTAGTTTTATTCTCTTTGAAACCAGTTTGAGGCATTTAAAACTTTTTAGGACTCCTAATTTTAAAATCTCCAGACGAATTTATATCCGCTTTAAATCATTTCAAACTTTGCGTAAGGGCCAGGGGCATTTTGAACTTCACTCGTGGTTGGTTAAGATAAATCTGACACAGGAAAATTATTTGAAAATTACGTTTGTCATTACAAAGTTAAGTTATAGCAACCTATGGGGTGTAGGTTGTTATATAACTTGATTCAAACACACAGACCAGAAACAATAACTTGCAAAATATACAATCCTTTTCGAGAATCGAAACCACTTTTACGCCACAAACACAGAAACGTAAAAGTAATAGTTTAGAAACATTAAATGTTTCACTGTAAATTTCCATGTAAAATTGGAAATTAAATAAGCCGCATAATGTAAGCCTCAAAACATAAAAGTTTATATAGTTTAATTGCTACCTATAAAAAGCTATTAAACCCTTTACCTACCGACTGAGTTCCTACCTATAGAGGTTTAGCAGAGTCATTTCAACTGGCAATGACGTGTCTGAGCCCACTCTAGCAACGAATAACACGCTCCGAAGAGCAAATATTAACTCCACACCTGTAAGAACCTACTTCAATATTGTATTATGAAGTTTAAAGCTTCGGCCCCGAAACTCTGCGTACTCGAGGCAGTTTCGAGTGTTCCCTCGACTTAGCAATGCAAAACCCGATTAAGCTTTTCATTTTTGAAGTTCATTCATTCACGTTAGTATTTGGAGTTGAAATTTTTACGTCCATCGTAACAAAATATGACTAAAAATATGTGTATTATTTGGTTAAAATTATTTTGTTTGTTCATATTTTTTAGCCTACAAGCCGACCCGCTTGCGAATTCGACCGTTATCCTCACAATTCTTCCATAGCCTTCCACGTTTTAAACATTTGATTTTTACTCTTTTAGCGTAATAGAAATGTCTTTTTCCCAGCAATGGTTGTGGCAGGATTAAATGAAGATACTATTGATAATTATTTACAAAAGACTTCAATACTCATGATGTGTTGATTGTCATTGTTTATCCACAGGTTCAGCACTCGAGTGCTGGAGCAAACCTGCTCAGCGCTGGAGGGTCGGCGCGTGGCGGCGCTGCTGGTGTGCGGCGGCGGCTCCTCGGCCAGCGCCGTCGTGACCGCGGCCACCCGCGCGGGCGTCCCGGTGCTGCGCGCTTCTCCATCACATCAGCATCTCTCCTACACTATTGCTAACGTGAGAACTTCACTACAACATTACCATACACTAGCTGCTTTATTCAATTTCTGTCATTCATGTGATGAACCAAAAAGACAATGCTTCAATCATTGAAGATTTAGCTTAATATAACTACATGCTTTTTTCACTGGTAAAGAAATGCTTCATATTTTTTTATTTATTTATTATTACAAAGATAATGATTTTTCGACACAATATAAAAAAAGAAGAAGCCAATGATTTAAAAATTAAAAACAAATGTGTTTCTAAGAACGCAAAACACTTATTCATAACAAACCAACATTGTTCGACGTTAGAATCCCTATATAAAGTTTGTTCGCTTCGCCTAGGATCTCCATCCACGCAGGCTATTAATCGTGTTCGTGATAAAGCCCGGTATAGTCAACCACGGTGTGAAATAATGCCACTACGTGACTAGGTGACGACTAGCTATCAGTCATCCGTAACTTACAGGGTGGGGAATAACTCACAAGAGCATTTTATAAGTAATTTATCACGCGTAATAGACTTTTTAACTTTTGAACTGTATACCTTTAGTAAAATGGACATTTTATATCAAGTCTAAATCATAAAAGTATGTCCCACTGGAAATATCAGGGTTTTATTATAAATCGTTTCATCCTAAAAAATAGTACTAAAATATCCTACCTAAGAATACTAGGATTCAGTTAACAAATTGAGAGTTTAAGCAAATTTGTGTTGTCACAATCTAAATATGCAAATGGAACGCTGCAAGTTCTTATTACAAGCGCTGACAAAGTCACTGAATTTCATACAAACGCAGTCTGAAAATATATATTAGTTAGGAGTGGTTAATATCGGTGGGAAATAACCAGAAAATAATTCTGTAAAGAGTTATAGGATATGATAAATTATGAATTTTAAAACGTGGTTAGCTATTGAAATAAAAGCAGTTAATAAGTAAGCATCTACAGTTTTGCATAAAACCTACGCACAATCTGTGGTCTAGCGATCAAATTGAACTGGTGTGAATCAAGTTAGTCTCAGGAAAACTTTTATAAAATTAAGATTAAAGTTGTTTTCTTTAAGAAACTAACTAACCTAGCACGCCACGAATATTTCACTGTAATGAAATATTGTAGGATGTTTATGGGATACATTTCTCGAATGGAGACAATTTTTATTACGTAGTTATTTCTTGTAATTTATCGTAGCCACTAGCAGCAAACAGTTTCATTTCATTACTGGTGTTCTGTTCTCAGGAAATGCTTCCTCTTGAGATTCGCCTTGAAATAACAGCGAGGGAAACTCTACAAGCGCTGAGGTGAGAACAACCCTGTGGCAATGTATTAGTAAATATGAAATATTTGGTTTTATGGTAAGATAAGATAAGATAATTCTTTATTACACACACCAGTAATAAATATTTACATAAAAAAAGACACATAGTCATAATCTCCCGTATTTACGTTACGTTGAAAGTCACATGTTCTTTACACTTTTCAAAGCTCTCAGAACATGCAGGTTTCCTCACGATGTTTGATTGCACCGTTAGAGCTCGTGTTTTTAAAGCGAAAAAAATCCAAAGGGGTTTCTCACTTACCAACACGGCACGGTAACAGTAGTCTATATTTTTCAACGTATGATATCATTTATTTCCTAAATAATATAATGATTGCTCTCCGGTGAAACCTTAATACCTTCATAACTTGTTTCAGAGCTGTCCTCCTACACACACACTGGCATAGTTTTACTTTACTTGCTGAGGAAGACATTTGTTCTACGCTATCCTTACGAAAAGATCTCTCTTCTATTTTATCTACTCAGCCACTCAACCCGAAATGGTTATCTTTACCAAAAAAGTTTTCTCGACATATTCTTTTCAGGTATATTATCATTTATATAAATCAAAACATTTTGTGTATATAAAACTTATAGTTTAAAATTAATATATTTTCAGGCGCCTTGCTGAAATTTCAAGATTAACTCGTGGAGTTGTTGTCCTAATGTGTGATGTTCATTATGTCAGACTAGTGATGAATCAAGCTAAGCGACTGAATATGCTAGATGGACATTTTTTTTGGCTTTGGATTGATGCTTCAAAAAACAGTGATATATTTCACGACATCCATAGTAGTACTCAATTTCTAGAAGATAACGATCATGAAATAGAAAACATGCTGAACACAGTAAAAGGACAGCAAGACATTCGCCTAGATCGAAATAAACGAGATGAACTTGACAATAATACAATAAACAGTGTAACAACACTGGAATCAAAAATAGAAAATGAGCATGAAGCATTAGATAGCGAAAATTTTAATATCTCAAATACTCCAAATAATTTAAATTTTAGCGGTAGTAGTATAAATAGAACGAAAGCGCACATGGCTGAAAACAAATTATTAGTAGTAAATTTTAGTCAATCATATGATATTAATGGCAATATTAGGTCGGAAAATGTAAGAAATTATAATGTAAATAATGAAAAAGGCGTTGAAAGTTCTAAAATTGAAAACAATTCAATTGAAGATGGATTTATTCCTATTCATAATAGCGATAGTAAGCGTAGACCTAATAGGTTAAAAGATAAAAATAATGAATCTTTTAATAAATATGTACATAGTATACATTTAGGTGATACAAATAAGTTGAAAGAACACATTTTAGAAAGAGAATTGAAATTATTTAATCAAGAAAGAACAGATATTAAAGATAAAGTATCATTAGCAAGTGATATTAGTGATTTTCTATTGAATCCCACGGTGCAAACGTATAAAACACAAACAGCTAGAGATACTATTGAAAAAAGAAGCGATAGAAGTAAGATGTTAAAACCAAATGATATTTTCGATGATGAGAAGGAAGATGGGGAAACTTTTGAAAATATATCTGTGATCATGGACAGCCTTCCTATAGGTCTATTGGCTTTACATCCGCAACCTGTGAAAATTGGTATGAAATATTATTATTTTTGTCATATTTATATTAAAAATATTGTTGTTTTATAACAATATTATTTAATTTTTAGATGAGAAATTCGTGAGGGCTTCTGTACAGTTGATAGTTGGAGCCTTGCGAAGAGTTCTTCATGCGTGCGACGCGTGGTCAGCACAGGCGCAGTTTTTCAGCGACGCTACAGCATCATGCTGGGATGAACCAAGTGATGCTGCTGCTGATTTCTCTACCGAATTCGTAAGGTTAGTTTGTTTGTCAACAATTTTATTAATACATTTTTCGGTTGTAAAAAGTATGCTATGTCCTTCTCCTGATCCTAAACTACCTTTCCACCATATTTTCAGCCAAATCAATTAAGTCGTTCTTGAGTTATAAATTGTGTAACTAACACGACTTTATTTTATTAAGATAGATAGATAAATATTAATAAAAAAATATACTCATTGTAGTACTTAATCTGCATTCATAACGATTATCCTAAAAAACTACTAATACACCATGTTTTAAAAACTATATCCATTCCTTGATCTAAAACAGTATGTATGACTCAATGTTTTTTCCCTTGTAGGTAACATGAATTAATTACGTAGTTTTTGGGAAGGTTCAAATGATAAATTTACAGATCTGTTATATAAAAATCAATTTTCAATATCGAAACGTTTGCCAGTAAAAATAATGGTCCAAAAATTACGAAGCGAAAATTTCTTTTGTCAACTGCACAACTTTGTGAACCTAATGACCTCAATTTAACTTCACAGGCCAGGGTATTGGGTAAGTCTGATAAGTGATTACCCTGGGCATTATGGTTAACTCGCTTACATTGGCTCTAGTAAAAAACTTGAATTTATTATTTGGCACAGAGAAAGAGAAAATAACCAACATTATTTTAATGTCTTATTAAGTTGTTTAAAAAACAAACACAGCACTTGTGACTTTAAATCTGAGAGATATACAGAGCCAGCGAAAATCATAAAAACCAATTGTGCAGAAGGTCCATGAACGGCTAGAGATTACTTTTATGCCTTTATCTATCTGAAATGTTCTTGGGTTTAACGGCGTACCGACGTTATAGCACATAACGATTATCTACACGACATTGCTGGTCAAAGCTATTGAAGCGTTCTCTTCCAACATCAGAGCTCTCAACGAAACATAAAATTGCAACGAACAGTTTATTCAAATACGAAGTCGAACGAAAATGAATGTCAAAGAATATTATTTATTTTCATTTACGTGTTTTTTCAAATCTGACCTTTAACTTATCTTTATCTATGTAAATATTCTCGCAATATTTATATTTTTTGTTATTATTTTTAGTAAAATTTATCTAATAAGACCTAAAGAGCTTTTGCATCACTGTCGTGTTAAATATAGTAAAATATATATTAGCTAAGTAGTTACGGTATATGACAACAAATTGTTCATAGGTCAAGCCAGTCTTTGTTCGTTTGCAAATAAAATATGCATAAAAGGGTCGCTTGTTCTAACAACTAACTTACCCCTGGAGTTTTGTGCCTGAATATTAAATAAAATAACTTCATATGTTGATTGCAAAACAATTGTATACCCACACCGTAACTTTACAGGCATCATGTATTTTAATTTATTTAATATAATTCCCGTTATCCGTATCCCCGGTCACCGGGGACAGCGGGAAGGAACCTAAAGAACATACATAACTCGATTTCATTCAGTAACGTTCGACCTGAACATTTCTCACAGTCTGATTCATCTGATTTCGCATTAAATTGGTTAGGTTTGAGAGGTAAAATAAATTTTCGAACCCTCTTTATGAGCGTTTTGCGCCTTGATAAGTGGAGGCGCCTAATGGTCGTAAAATTATGCAAGAGATAACTGCCGTCGTTGAAGAGATTCAGAGCGTTCAAAAATTTTTAATTAGCGCGGAATATATTGGTTTGGTTGAAACAAAAGCAGTGTATGCAATAAGGAAGGCTAAATAGATCCAAAGTTTCAGGGTTATTCATTCGAGGACCAGTCGTTCTTGATCTGTCTAATAGTGGTATATGAAAGCACACACATCTCCCTGAACGATATTCAATAAAGTACGTGATCTGAATTGGCTCTCAGGCCTGTTTCAGACAAGTGCCTTGAAAAAACGATCGGGCCTTCTAGGCTGTGATAAATGCTGATATTGAATCAATTAGATTGCCAAAAGGATATCCTATGTTCTTTAGTTGATATTTTATGAAAGATATTAATTATTGGGATAAACAGTTCATTTAGACCTTTTTCAAAACATATTAAAAAAGTGTTTAATTACTACCTAATTAAAAACAAAGAGAACAAAATGATGTCTATAATATTAACTACTCAGCGTTACTTACTTAGTTACTTAGCGTTGCTTTCAATGATAAGACTTAAGTACTAAATGTTCATTTACTAGTTAAGGGTTTTTCTTTCAAAATTTATAAACATAATAGTTTCGTAAGTATGTAATGTTGATTTATAGTCTCATTTGTGAAAGGTCGAGTCGAAGTAATATCTACGGAAAATTTCTTGCTGCCAAATCTGAGAGAAAAAATATCAAATTTTAGCTATCAAAACTAAAAGAACTATAATAATGAAAAAGAGTGACCTAAAAGCTATATAATTTTCTACAACAAATCAGTGGTAAGATCCAAAAATACAAAACAGCAAAATATCAAACACTCAGCTGGAACTCTTGTTATTGGTTGTTCTGCAACTTGGTCATTATCATAAATCGGTTGGCATAGCTAGAAAGCAAGTTTTGGCATATTGCCAGGCAGGCTGACTCGGCGAGATAATAATCTGTGTATCTATTGACATGACTTCAGGCGAAGTCCCCTTTTTAGACCATTGAGAAATTAGGCCGGGGTTATAGGTCAGGTCAATGTGTTTTTACGACGTTTATTTTTCATTCTAAGTTGATCGATTATTAAAATTAAGACATTTTCTCAATACACAAACGTATATCAAGAATATTCGAGCAGGCTCAGTTAAAGTTGATTTTAAATCTACGGTTTTAGAAGTTTATTTCTCAAAGAATACAATTCACTTATAAGAGAAATATAAATAGCACAACAATAATAAATCTGATAAACAAAGTTCTTCTTCTTCTTTTTCTTGGTGACAATTTGGTATGGTAAATAAGTGCAATGCAAACGACAGAAGTGGTGAGTTTTTTTTTTTTGTAAGATTATTGCGTCAGTGATACCAGCTAGTTACAGTAAAAACTACCTTTTTTTTTTATTACCTATATAATTATTTTTTAAATTCAGATAAGTCTTGTGAAAAATGTGATTTTAATTTATGTTTGAACGAAATAAATGATTTTGTATCTTTAATGTCCCTTGGTAGCTTGTTAAAAATCTGTGCCCCTTCGTATAATATGTTTTTCTTTCCATAATTTGTTCGTGGTGTGCGTAATACTAAATCATTTGCTCGTCTTAGTGAACGTTTGCTTAGTTGTGATTTTTTTGTAAATGTTATCTGTGTATGAACTTTATGGTTCATTATTTTGCGTATAAAAATACACGTGTTGAATTTATACAATTGAGACAGTGTCATAATATTAGTTTCTTTATATATTTTTGAAGTTGAAGTTAAATAGTCATAGTGAAATAGCATTTTGATCAATTTATTCTGCGTAGTTTGCAATATTTGTAGATTAGTTTTAGCGGCGCAACCCCATACTTCAATTAGATAGTTTAAGTGCGATTTGACTAAGGAGTTATATATTGTGTACCGAACTGATTTAGGAAAATTGCGTACATTGCCTCGCAGTGCGCCCATAAGAGATGATATTTTAGACGTTATTTTATCTATATGAGGCTTCCACGTAAGGCGACTGTCAAGTGTTAAACCCAAATATTTTTCTGTCTTTACTCTATTTAGCGGTATGTTATTAATAGTAGGTGATTGATGATCTGTTATTACTTTATTTTTAGCGCTAAATATCATATAATTAGTTTTAGCTACATTGATAGTCAATAAATTATCTTGAAACCATAAATTCAGAGTGTCAAGGTCATCTTGAGCATCACTTATAATTGATTTCATTTCAGTTCCATAGTAAAATAAACACGTATCATCAGCATATAGTGATATCTCTCCTTTAAGTCCAAGTTTGCAAATATTGTTTATGTATATCAGGAAGAGCAGGGGTCCTAAAATTGAACCCTGTGGTACACCATAAGTTATTGTTTTTGAACTGCTCTCATAATTGCCAATTTTGACCACTTGATGTCTATTTTGCAGGTAAGATTCAATTAGTTTTAGCGCGTTACCTTGAACTCCAATGGAATACATCTTGTCTAGTAATATTTTGTGACTTATAGTATCAAAAGCTTTTTTTAAATCAATAAAGATACCTACTGCTATTTGTTTTTGGTCTATTTTATTTTTAATATTAGTAATAAGATCTATGCATGCTGAAAGAGTGTTTGATAAGGGACGAAACCCATATTGCTTGTTAAAGATAATGTTATTAGATTTTAAGTAGTTTTCTAGTCGATTATGGATTAGTTTTTCGAAGATTTTTGACATAACAGGAAGGACGGAGATAGGACGATAATTATTTGGATCTGTTTTGTTACCATTTTTGAATATAGGACTGACCTTAGCTATTTTCAATTGATCTCCCAACAAACAAACATAAAATGGATCAAAAAGGGCAGAGACTTAAATAAATACAGATTGTTTCAACAAATTCCTTTACTGTCATAATATTATTTCATTGTTCGCGCTGTTTTCTTAATTTTTCTTTTGATTGAATATCTTGGAGTTAGAGAGCTTTTCCTTTTCAATTTTGATCCCGTTTATTTTTTGTAGTACGTGAAAGATGTTTTTACTTAAAGTATAATTGGAAAGGGATTGTTACAAAAATAAAAGCTTTTAACATGAGCTGGGGAAAATGAATGTATTTTAGTGATCTGATCGGAGGAAAGGTCCCCATAAAATATGAACCTTTAAAAAATAAATAAAAAAACATTCACAAAAAAGGTAGGTGAAATTTATAACTGATGAAAAATAATATACTTACATCTAGGTAAGACAGATAGAAAGATAGTAATTTTAAAACCACCAATGCTACAGTGATATTTTAATAACCAAAATCTCAAGATTACATTGTTTGTGAAATAATATTCCAAAGAAATTCTACCATTCGTTTTGTAGAAAACAAGAGACATTTTTGCAAATGTTTTATTAGCTGTATTTTTATCTTTAGCATTTCTCAACAAAGAAGCCGAGAATTAAACAAATCGGCTTTAAACCAAGAAGTGAACAGTTGGGGCTTTGGATTAATTTAACAAAGTTTACCATCTTTGTAAAAAGCTTTCGGATTAACTCTTTTTGTTAAGCTGATTGCATTGACAACATGAATATTTATAGCAATTACGGTCTTTTTGACTATTTTAAGGGGGTCCTTGATTGCTTATTGTTAGTTCAATATTTTTGAAGATTTTTAAAATCATTTTTTCATACCAAAACATTATACCTACATTAGCTTTACATTATCTATGCTTTTTTTTATCATAAATGTTCTACTTTAAATACCGAAAATACATAAATATAAAACAACTTTTTACGTAACCAATCAAAGTTAATATTTCAAATCCTCATTCTTCGATAATTGGATCATAAAAAGCAGTAAAAGCTCCAGCAACCTCAAACAGTTTTCATTAATACAAAGTTAGAATTTTACCAATTATCTGATTGATTTTTATTTCATTTATAAACACTGTGTATGAAACAACATTTTGCATTTTCCAGTAATTTTGCTTTAAATTTAGATAGAGATATTTATTTTTCTTAAAACATTATGTTATTCTACTTTGGACTCGCATGGAATCAAAAGCTCAAGTAAAAGCTTACGATTTTACAGCTCGGTTTTCTCTCCAATATCGCTTCACCGAAAGAAGTCGTAAAATCAGGTCTCAAGTCCATTTTAAGTCCCCTTTATTCCCTCATATAAAACCTTATAAATATATTATGTTGAAATCATTTTATTTTCACAGGGAAACGAGAGTGTCTGCCGCAGCGGCCCTGGCGGGAGGCGCCGAAAGGTCCGAGCACACGTTAACAGCCTCGTTCGCTCTGCTCAACTTGGTCCCGGGAGGCAATGGCAATAACATGTGGCGACAAGTAGGTCGAGTGCAGGGGCGGAACGTGCGATTGCACACTATTATCTGGCCCGGAGGTAGACTTGTTGCACACGGACAATCGGAAGGTGCTCGCACCATATTCCGTATAGTTACTGCCCTCGCACCACCTTTTGTCATGGAAGGAGAACTCGACGAGGACGGTCAATGCCTCAGGGGCCTGATGTGTCATCGACCGCAGACATCAGACAGAGACAACCTCACCCTCGCATTCAATGAACTGGAAAGAGATTTTGAACAAGAACCTGAAAATTATTTCTTCCCCACACCCCAGCCAATCTTTTCTAAAATGGCAACTCATTGTTGTTACGGACTGGCGATGGATCTACTCGAAAACATCGCACAAGAGCTCGAATTTGACTTTCATTTATACCTCGTAGAGGATGGCTTGTATGGATCGAGAAAGCATGTCAAACCGTTTCACGGGATGCATGAATACAATGAATACAAAAGCCTTGAAACTGAATTTTCAACTGAACATCAACAGAACTACCGAGCACAGTATCGAAACGGTTACAAAATCATGGATCCAGATGGAAGCGAGACTGTAAATTATGCGGATTTAGATGACGATAACATGAAATGGAACGGCATTGTCGGTGATTTGGTATCCGGAGCCGCTCACATGTCATTTGCGGCATTAAGCGTTTCGTCAGCCAGAGCCGAAGTAATCGATTTCAGCCAGCCTTACTTTTTTAGCGGCGTGTCAATATTAGCTGCTCCAAACCAAAGACCGGATATTCCTTTGCTAGCCTTTTTATTGCCCTTTTCTCCTGAGTTATGGGTTGCGATATTTACTTCCTTGAACGTGACTGCTATTGCGGTAGCTATCTACGAGTGGTTATCGCCTTTCGGACTAAACCCTTGGGGACGACAAAGATCTAAGAACTTTAGCATTTCAAGCGCTTTATGGGTGATGTGGGGATTATTATGTGGACATCTAGTAGCCTTTAAAGCACCCAAGAGTTGGCCAAACAAATTCCTGATAAATGTCTGGGGTGGGTTTTCTGTGATATTTGTTGCGAGTTACACTGCCAACATAGCAGCTTTGATAGCGGGATTGTTTTTTCACAATGCCGTTGATGATATGCAAGGAAGAAGTAATGTAAGTAAGCCAAACTATCAACAATAGACTAGTTAATACTTAAATTTAATAAAAATCATCCTTTTTTATTGCAGTGGTTATCACTCCGAGTGGGAACTGCTCGATCTTCAGTATCTGAGTATTACGTAGAAAGGAATAATCCCCAGCTAGCACAGCAAATGCGGCAATATGTTCTTCAAGATATTGAAGAGGGTATTGAAAGACTCAGGTAATTGGTTTTCTAATTCCACTCCTTTCTTTAAATGTAGTTTAATCTCTTTGGACAAGAATGAAATGAGAAAATTTTATATACAATTTTGTTTCGTATAATCTGTGTTATACTTTGACTTTTACACTAAGCAGAACAAAATTCATGCTATAATCTAGTTTAAAATGTGAGAACTCTTGGAAAAGTTGTTACAAATTTCCATTTTTGTGGCTTATTTTTCCTGTATGAAGTAGGTACCATATAAAAGTGGGTTCAGATACTTCACACAGTAAAAATGCCATATTGGAGTAGGTCCCATTTGTTCCGTGGAACATGACGTCACGGAACAATTTGAGAAAATATTTTCCCAATTTGTACCACGGAACATTTGATACTTTTTTGTTTCAAATTGTTCCATGGAACAAACTATAAAAACTTCTTAGTCATAATTGCATAAACTTCTTGAAGTTGATATGTAGTACTGGCCACTCGAGAATGATTTGTCTTATAGTCCGGGATCCGTAGAACATGGTAATCACTTGATTACTATCAAGCTAATTTTTGGTGAGTAGCTTCGTTTCGATGAGACGCCCAAAAATATCCTATACCCAACTAACGATTGTGGTAGCTAACAGAGATATCAAGGATTAAATAAATGAAGGATGTAGGACCGGTTACTCAAAGACGCCGGGACTGATTTGAAAAATATTTTTTTAGATTGATAGAGTATAGTTTCCAGGTGATCCCCTAGCAAAACTGCATTTCGTGGTAGTTTTCGAACGCCAAAAGTTTGTTTTCTTTCAAGTTAAATCTAAAGAAACATCTGATAAATATGCAAAAAATTCTATCTCTGTGATTATGACCATTTTCTAACTTTGTAATTAATATTAATGAAAAAATTCTTACCCTAACTTGTATTTATATCCTGGAAATATGTATTGTTGTAAGAAAGAACAAAGAATTCTTCCAGGTCTACTCCCGCCCTCAAAATCTTCGCCCCCATAGTAAACTCGATATCCCATTTTCTAAACTTAAGCTTTTTCACTCAGGAACACACGCCATGTCAACAAAAATTTATAACCATATCCCTCAAAGTATTAAGAACATAACAAACATATTTAAATTTAAAATAAAATAGTGGCCAAGTGCGAGTCGGACTCGCCCATATAGGCTTCCGCAGCAATTGTTTATATGAAATAGTTTATGACGTATTATAAAAAAACTACTTGATAGATTTCGTTCAAACCAATTTTCGTTGTTAGTTTTTATGGTTATGTACAATATATATTTTTTCTAGATTTATCATCCTCTTATTTTAGAAATTAGAGGGGGGGGGGGGACACTCTGTTTTCCACTTTGGAAGAGTCTCACGTCCAAACTATTAAGTTTAGAATTAAATGGTGTTAGAAACATTGTTATGATTTTTGAAGACCTATTCATAGATACCCATAGATATTCATAGATACACGTATGGGTTCGATTAAAAAAAAGTTTTTAAGTTTCTGTTCTAAGTATGGGGACCCCCAAATGTAATTGTTTTTTTTTCAATATTTTTGAAATCTTAGTGCGGTTTACGGAATACATCTACTTACCAAATTTTAACTTTATAGCTTTTATAGTTTCGGAGAAAAATTGCTGTGACATACGGACGGACGGACGGACGGACGGACATGACGAATCTATAAGGGTTCCGTTTTTGCCATTTGGCTACGGAACCCTAAAAATGTTAAAAATATATCTTACCACAAATAGCTTCTACTCCCTTCAAGATTTTTTTGATAACTAAGTTTCTCTTTCTTTTGATGTAAATATTGTAAATTAAACTCTTATTATATTGTTACTTAAATTGTAGGATGGTATATTCTATTTTGCTTAGATATAAGTACCTATTATGTATAAAAAAATTTATAGATGCTATAAAAGAAATATTGTTATGCATATGACTTTATATTGTAATGCCCTTCCTGGGCTCATGTTGATAAGTACTTTAATAAATTTTTTAAGACCTTTGTAAACACATGAAAACAATAAATTACTTTGACTTTGACTTTTAAATAAATATTTCTTTCTTTCTTTATTTCAAAATATTCACATGAAAAATTTTTCACATTAATAATAATAATAATAATATATCTTTATTGATCAGAACTTATTTTCTAGCAATTACAGTGTTTCCCTGACTCCTAAACTAGTTTAAACTGTATGTCAGGAGTCAGTTCTTCCCATTATGTATAATTATGTACATTAAGAGATCATCTAACACTAAAAGGGATAAAATAAATAACTTAATGTGTTGTTTAGGAGCACCGATATAAACTGATGTTGTTCCTAGTTTTATGATTTTTAACTTTTTAATTTGGAGTAGGTTCTATTTTTTATATAAATTATTTGATAGTGAAACTGCTCCTGGTATTAACGTCAGTGATTAGTGTCATTCACGTCATAGCTAGCTTACCATCATGGAACAATTTGGGAAAAGCTATTCTCATTTAGTTCCATGCAGTCACAGACAAATAAAAACAGGAGCAAAAGCTAGTATGTAGTTCCGTGGTACAAATTGGGAAAATATTTTCTCAAATTGTTCCGTGACGTCATGTTCCACGGAACAAATGGGACCTACTCCCATATTGCGGTATTATTGCAAAGTTTATGAGACATGACGCGACACATAGGTGTACAGACCATAAACACACCTCTAAAAGCTTAACCAGCTATGCCAAAGTAGGACATATTAATACTCACAGTTTTATTCAACAAAGTTTTTACTTAAATCCCTCGAGAGCAATTTATTGAATCCCAGCAAAAAGAGGATCAATTGAATACGCATTGTTTGCATAATATTTCAACGAATCGGTGCTTAATGTAAATACAATTTCAATCGACCAATTCAAAGCTCAATTTTATTGACGTAAATCAATAAAAATAACCAGCGATTCAAAAAAACGCACTGACTTTTTATGACGTGATAAATTTTCTAACCCA
Organism: Chloroclystis v-ata; assembly: GCA_963691955.1. Taxonomy (NCBI): domain Eukaryota; kingdom Metazoa; phylum Arthropoda; class Insecta; order Lepidoptera; family Geometridae; genus Chloroclystis; species Chloroclystis v-ata. The sequence continues at coordinate 6,010,764 of OY829906.1, read as the reverse complement.
AAGTACTCTGATGGGCACTTAATGCCCCTTCAGTACATTTGTTTTATAGTCCGGATTTAGCATGCTATTTCCATTTCTTCAATTAAGTAATAAACCATCAGTCAAAACAGAGATACCATAGCGAGTTTAGAGCAGAATATTTTATGACGTAGACAGGGGTTGATGCTTTTTTAGTGATTTTTTAGGAAAAGACAATGTAATTATTTAGCCTTTGTATTATTGACTTGATAACTCAAGTGAATTAATCTTTTAGTAAATTAATAATTATTTTTATTTAATAATATAACGTTAGTCTATACTATATAATATTATAAAGAGGAAAGATTTGTTTGTTTGTAATGAATAGGCTCCGAAACTACTGGACCGATTTCAAAAATTCTTTCACCTTTGGAAAGCTACATCCCCGAGTAACATAGGCTATAATATAGCAAAGAAAATTGCGGAAAAGTGTAAAACGCGGGCGAAGCCGCAGGGCGGAAAGCTAGTATAAAATAAACAACAAAAGTTTATTCAGTTTTAGCAAAAAAAATAACCTTTAAACAAAATATAATTCGATCAATCATTTATAATCAGGTATTATTTTATCATTGTCTGAACTTAAACGAAACTTCGTAAATGTGTCGTAAATGTCTGTCTGGATAAAATGAGGTACATAGCTTTCAATTGCCTAGCGAATTTCCAATGCTTCATTCCTAATTTTAAAGGAGTAACTTCAGCTAGCGTAACGATATTAGTTTTCTGAAACTAAGTAGTGACAGCGTTTAGCAAATGGCTCTTTAATTTATACTCACACTATTCGTACCCGTGACAATGTGCTCAGTTGAGGCAATGGTTAGTAATTAATACTTAAATATTCCAGGACAATTCACGCATCAGCATTTTGTCTTGAGAGAATTAAATTTGATGATATTTTTATTATACACAAAATAAATAGAAACAATTCCTTTAAATTTGGCAACTAGGTATGTCCTTAAAAAATATTATAAATTGTAAGTTACTTCTTGCTCTTAACCCATTCATATCTATGTCGACGTATTACATATAATGTTGAACTTGAATTTGAAATGAACTTTTTTCAGGAATGGGACGTTAGACCTTCTTATAGCCGATACGCCAGTTCTAGATTATTACCGAGCTACAGACCATGGATGCAAACTGCAAAGGATAGGGGAGCACGCCTTGAATGCTGACACATACGCCATCGGTATGGCTAAAGGATTTCCTTTGAAGGTAAGTCAGGAATCGGTACTCCGTAGTAGTGTAGTGTTTAAGTTTTGGTGTAATCTAAATTGAAGGAGATTATGTTTCCTACCACTTTTCGATTATACGGTATACAACAAATTGAACATGAGATATAAGTCGATTTTATGCATCATATCGGTAAATTTTCCCCGATTATGATATCCCATTCAATGCTTAGGATTAACTAATCGCAGTATTGATATATTGGTCATGTTTACTAATGTAGATTCCCGATAATTTGATTGATATTCAGTCATACGCACTAATTAACCGCCGTAGGGCGATTTCATGTACAAGCAACGTTACAGTTAAGTGACCAAAATAATAGCTGTTCTGAAAATCGGTCATTAAATGTATTGCAGAAGTATAAATAAAATAAAACATTTCCTTGATATCTTCGAGAAATATATCCTTCATAATAAGTCCATCGAGAGCATATTTGCTAGATTAGGCACTGGGGTATAAACTATAGATACGAGTACGTATAATGAGAATCGTTAGTAGGCTGGAAATGGATCTTAGCGTGAAAAGATTGATGGATGACGCGAACGAACCTTCTAATGGTGTGATCGATAGCCGGGTGTCATGTAGCCCAGCTCAGCCGATTATACGTCATTTTATCTTGACATTGTACGATGTACCTTTGGGGACGAGGGGTGAGTTGGGAGTGGGATCAGTCACATAAATCAACGGATCAGAAAGGCTCTTTTTGTTTCGTGACAACTCGCTTTCAACAACACCCGTTGTCTCCGCGCAATACTTTCATACAATAAAATGCTTTCATACAATAGGATGCAGATGTGACTTCTTCCTTTCATGTTTTTTCGGATGGTCTAGAATGTATTTACCCGCTACTATAGTCTAATAGGTTATTTGTAAGTTGTAAGTCTGTAGGTTTGAAAATATGAGAAGAAAAACGTAGGTTGTTATTATAAACGTGCGTCTATTTCAGGACAGTATATCAGCAGTTATAGCGAAGTACTCGTCGAATGGCTACATGGATATATTGACAGAGAAATGGTACGGAGGCTTGCCGTGTTTCAAACTCAGTCCGGACTATGGGATTCAACCAAAACCCCTTGGTAAGTGCTAATTTTGATTAACCTATGTGTTAATTATTATTATAAATCCTCTTTACAGCAGAAAATAACACATAATTAATTGAACTTGAAAAACAAGCGTCACTCGCAAGGTATATCGCTAATTATGCCAAATTTTCAATATACTGCTAAAACATCATATAAGCCATATGTTATTACTATTTTGTATATTTGTCACAAAATGTTTAGGATTCATAGTTTTAGTTTATATCGCGGTCTTTCGCTAAATCAAAATGGTGTATTTGGCGTTTGTAACCGCACTGTCGATTTCGAGGTAGACAGACTATTATTTTAGGCAACATTTGCGTAAATTATCCTCTAAAGTGGCTTTTAGTCGGTCAAATTAAGTACAAGGCATTAATGTAATTTATTAGGAGTGTGGCTGAACTACTACTTAGTAAGACTATCCAAATACAAAGGCAATTTCGTAACAGGCCGGTAATTTAGTGATTTGTTATCCATGTACATTCCCAATGGGAATTATATATTACTATTTTAACGTGTTAGAACGAGTCAGCTGCTTCGTCTCTTGCGGAAATTTCATTAGAGTTTATCGCCACCCCGGTGTTAATCCACCCACCGCAACGTAAATAAAGCGTCGTTCACTTAGAATTGTACAATTCTTGGCATTCTCGCGCCTTCATGTTAACTGGTCCGGCTTTTATACGGAGAGTCTTATCTTATTAACATAAAAGTCTATTTGAAGTCTGATTAAAAAAATCCATATTATCTATTGACGGCGAGAGTAAAATATTATCGGTGCCGTTACCTGAGAGCACATGTTCATCAAAATAATCAACCTACTTGACTCTGATATCTTCTGTTATAAGTAAAGAAAATCGAAATACAGAGATAAAGTAGAAAGTTTTAACTTTGAAAAAGGTGCATGAAAATTATTTACTTATCTGTGTCCTGCTGTGTTTTTATTAGGTATATTCTAACCGAATAGAATTTATTGATAACATCTTAATTGAAATGAAAACATTATGTAGTTACATACTATATTTTGTTATTTTATAGTGATTGACTCTCACTTAAGTTTTCTAATAACATTATGTAGGTTATACATAATTTGTAGTATAATTGGTAGAGCTTATTTGAGAAACTATTCTGGCTTTTGTATCAAAATAAAAAAGACTCTTTATAATCGCGGTTTCATCTCCAAAATTAGCGTTACAAAACTGGTAGTACCCATTTACAATGCTACAATCCTGACAGCAATGGTGAAGGACAGCTTTGAAGCAGGTGAAGCAGGTAGCTGGTCTCAAGCGTGAACGTACCCTAAGGGAGGCGCCACGTATTACCGGCAGCCAACCTAAAAGATTAAACATGGGATTTATCGTTTCAAAAAATGAGGTGACACGAAGTGTGTTTATTTCTTATTTCATATTCGCTGCGGAGGAGATTCGATTACATAAAATGTTGCTGTGAATTTTCTTAACATACCTGGAGGGTTTCTTGGAGAGTTTAAATATTTTGTATACACCTACATAATAGCTTTTTATCAAACTAAATTGTATGTTTGTTTGATTTTGCAATTGTTATGGTAAAATTGCGTCCAATTTAATTTAGTTTATGCAGTTTTTGACAGTAATATAGGCAGTACTTACGGATAAACATATTTTTAGACAATTAATTGGTATTATAAATAAGTAATAACAATTATAACCATGTAAGATCAGCAATATTCCTAAATAGAAATTATTTTCCGTTATAATGCTCCTTGTTATCCGAACAGCCGATACAATGTGATTAATATGAGAAGCCCCACTCCATCAATATTACGCGGATTTCGGGTGCTAACAAATTGCTGATCTGATGAATAGGTAATTGCCATACATAATGGGGCCACATTCATCATTTAACTTACTAGTATAATCTAATCTGCAATTAAGCGTGATGGATCAATATATAAAATTGGTTATAAGTTCGTTTAGAAGTTTAACTAGACACAAGTTTCATTCTAATATATGTATTTGTAGTACCCGCGTTTTCGTCACATAAATATTGCTATGCCATCAATATCATAACATCAACCTTTTTACGTCCCACGACAATATGTACAATATCTCCCTAGTTAAACTCACTAGTGGTTTGAAGAAACTGGTAAAAACTGTTCACAATAATCGCTGTAACAGATGTAATTGAATAGTGTAGGTGTACATAATATAACTATCTCAATACAAAGGCAATTTTGTAACAGGCCAGTAATTTAGTGATTTGTTATCCGTGTACATAATAATAATATAGCATTAACGATGTAAAGTTCTCAATTATTTAACTAAACTATCGTTATTAAACCGGTAGATATAAAACAACCAGATAATTGAGTTAATTCGTGATACTCAAAAGTATTTAAATTCCGAGCATCATAAACTATATAGATACCGAAACATATTCCTTTATAAACAAAACATTCATTAATTGCAAAAGAAAACACAGCCATATTGCCCTCAGCGTTCCGAGAAAATGGTAGCTTCATAACTCTGAACTTTGTATTTAATTAAATTGAGGGTAGTTTTCATGTTAATCTCTTTGCTTTAGTAGCTTTGGTAACTGACTGAAAACCTCGACTTATTTGGTTGAATCTGAATTAATTCGGGAATTTATCTCTTAGGGTTAGATCTCATTAAGGTCAATCCACTCATAACCGCGCCGCTTACGAGCCGACCGCGCTAAACCCGTGCTTCAAAAAATATCGGATAACACGTTGTATAAAAACTCTGCAGTCAGCTGCCGCCTTTTGTTCGATAACGGTCAGGTCACATGTTTGTGTGTGAATTGACCCCTCCACGAGCGTTGAGAGCATTTGCAAATGCGCAACATCCTAGCACAATCCTTTAAGCAGGAAACACATTATTAACACCCGACGCGACGCGACGTGTCGACACCCGACGTGCACCGTGCATATTACCAACACGCGACGCCACGACATACTAGCATTTCATCATCATTTCGCTAAATAAATACAAAAATTTAATATGAAATTGGCATAAAGTGACAGTTCTCAAACGAATGACGCGTGGCGTCGAGTGTTGTCTAGAAACATACTGCGCGCCCACGTCGGATGGCGTGTTTACCCCCACCATGGGCGACACGCAGATCTGGCACGTCTGGATCAGGTGGCGTGTGCGCTCGTGGCGTCGGGTCGCGTGTTCAAAGTGTGTTTCTGGTCTATAGAAAACCATACATTTGATTCGACTCAACATGCATCGCGTTGCATCGGGTGGCGTCGGGTGTTAATAATGTGTGTCTGCCTTTATAATTTAAAATGTGTGACCACGTTTCTAATCAGAAATTTTCTTACTGGAAATTAACATGTAGCTACTTGAAATGTATTGGACCTTTGTATACTCGTATTAATATGTAACTTAAACGAAGTTTGAAGGGCATAACTATAATAAAAAAAATAGTACTCAAAAGTGTATTGAGATTTGTAAATATTATTCATAATCCTATTTCAGATACTGATATAGTAGGTACCTAAATACCTCAAAAATAAAAGATATAAGTAATTGTTTATTGAATTAAATATTTTTTATTATATGTTAAAATATGAATTTCTTAAATTGAACCCATAAACATGTTAAGTAATATTTGGCCCTTATACATATTTACCTAATATTACTTTGATAGTAAAGTTATCCTCTTTTTCAGGAGTGGCCGCTGTAGCCGGTGTTTTTATACTACTTGGAGTAGGGATGATCCTCGGTTTACTGATACTCTTCCTTGAGCATTTGTTCTACAAGTACACCCTCCCAGTTCTCAGACACCAACCAAAAGGAACAATTTGGAGAAGCAGAAATATTATGTTCTTCAGTCAGGTAGTAAACCCATTTCACTACTTAATGTATCACACGTAGTACATTAAACATTACTATTTAATTTTTAGTTCAATAAGCTCTCATGTTTATGTTTTACATATTCAAGGCAGACGTTTGCGAAATTATACGTACCTACCTAGTATGTCCCCAGACACCTTAATGTTATTAAGTGACGCTGTCTGAATATAAAACTAAAAGCACTCAGATACTAAAAAAAACTTTGTAATGAATATGTAAGGGGATTAATAATTTTGCTGAGTACTTGATTTTCGGATTTCAATGTTTCCTTTGTCACTGTACATATATCTTATATTTAAGAAGGCAGTTGTAGAAATACTTGTTAGGTGGTACTTGTTATTCGTTTGTTTATGCAAATCAATCAAACAGAACTGCAGCGCACTATACTTTGGCATAAAGTCAATGGCTATCGGAACATAACTTTCCTCAAACGTTCGCCCACGCGGAGAGCACTTTGTTTGCTCTACTCAACCGTGAAGCTGAGACGGCTCCTAGGATTACGACTGAGCCACAGTCAGACCGGATTTTAACACTGAGTGCACTTGTCCCGCAGTATAATCCCTCTCAATGGTCTGTTTTGCTCCATTTGTTTTCAACCATTCTCGCGAACTTTTATAAATGTATAACTGTTTCAAAACAATGCATTTCTTTCAGAAACTTTATCGGTTCATCAACTGTGTGGAGCTGGTCTCACCACATCACGCGGCTCGGGAACTAGTTCACACAATACGACAAGGACACTTCACATCGCTCTTTCAAAAAAGCGTTAAAAGGGTAATTATTAGACAATATCTTATTTTAAAATTAACAACTATTATCAGAGATCGTGAGGAGTTTGCTTTGTTTCAGAAGGAACACGAACAGCGCCGACGGCGTAAAAGCAAAGCACAACTTTACGAGATGATCCAAGCAATAAGACGGTATGTATCCCTTTCTAATGTTATGCGAATCAGATCGGATTAAATCTATTGAATTGAAAATCATTTGCATATTGTTATTAGGGTTCAGCAACGAGACCATTCCCTGGGATCTATAAAAGAGCAGGAACCGGTGGAATCTACCGAAGTTACGGAGGATTTAACGACGACGACGGAATCTAAGTTCTTATCTCCCTCACCTGACGTGTCGAGTCGCTCGCCGCGACAAAACCGTTCACCAAAACAAATAAGATCTCCACGAGTACGCCGAAAACGTTGCAGCTTAGCTGGTCTCAATGTCAGAAGATTTAGCACCGATTCAGTTCTTAATTCCGATTCCGTCACAAATATTTATGAGAGAACAAGCCATAACATAGGAAGAAGATTGAGCAGAGACGTAAGCTGTTTAACTAGCTCTCCTCCCGACATAAACACCCGCCTTAGAACGCCTTCGCCTATGGTCCGACGGGCAGAAGGGTCTTCGACTAGATCTTACCAAGATGTGTCCGATAGAACTGATCACTATCTTAGCATCGATGGACCAACTTCGCGTGCTAGTATAGAGATAATGGTTTCCGAAGATCATACGTCAGATTCAGCACCTCCATATCCTCGTATGTCACCAATGGGAGCCAGATCAGAGCTGACCTTATCAGAAGATGAGCTCATACGCCTGTGGCGTAGTTCTGAAAGGGAATTACGAGAGTCACTTTTGGCAGCTTTACAAGAAAAAAGAGCCAATTTAGATCCAAAACAGGATCCCGGATGAAACTGTGAGCCTGGTTCATTTCTGGAAAGGAATTGGTCCGTGTCATTGTTTGCTCGTAGTCGGTCGCGGGCGCGGTAGGAGGCGACCCGGGGGAATGAGTTAGTGCCTTTTTACATTGTTTGACGCGGACATGAGCCATCTCCTAGCGATCAGTGTTCATTTCAGTGTCTTTGGTAGGTATTTGAAAGGCTGCCTTATTAAATCACTTACTTTATATTCCTTTAACGTGCTCCGCGTCAAACAATATAAATTACGAAACTCATTTAGATATTAATGATGCTGATTGCGTCCAGTAAATTAAGGAATTAAGCTTCTAGGTTTGTAAATTTGTTAGGTAGTTAATTAATAAAAATGCATTTGTAAAATATGAATCTTAAATAGCTATGACCACAACCATTTAAAGTGCTTTAATCTTAGCCTAGTCGATGATAGAATTTCATTAAAAACTTAAGTAAAGTAGAAAGGCATAACTTACAGTTTTAGAACTGTTTTGAATATAGACTTTATTGTACAATGTAGGTAATGGATTAACGTTCCTAGTTTGTATTTTAAATCATTGCCTATTTCTAAAACCAGTCGGGATTGATATTGAAAACTCTATAAAAATTATGTGGATTTATACTCGGTGTTTTAAGAAAAACGTTGTCTGGAATGGTAATGTCTGGTGGCAAAACAGAGTGTCGTACCACTCTTTGTTATGACTACATGAAGAAATCCGTCTGACTCATGTCGAGAACTTTACCTAAGCTATCTATGCCTAATAAATTAGAATCGTGTCTTATTCTCGTAGAATTAAATTTTAATCATAAAAACAAAACTGCCATATAATCTACTTAGATAGTTGTAGCTAGAATATCTACACGTCTTGATAGAGTCGCACCCTTGTAGATTTTAGTTTAGATTTTTTCTCCTATTCTCTCTTCCTTCGAAACTTAGCCAAACTTAGTTAAAGTAATAATATCCCCACTATCTAAAATTACATTTTAATGCTAGATAAAACTGACAAAAAGCAATATTTTCCGAATAGATTTTTGTAGTAAAATATAAAACACATAAATATATAGTATTTTTACAGACAGATTTTACTTTGGTATCTCTTGTTAGACGCAAAATTATGTTTGTCAATTTACAAGCAAACATAAAATATATGCTTTCTCGATTTAGGTCCAAAATTAACTTCTTCGATATATTTATCCAATTTAGGACCAACATAAAACCTTCATTTAACATATTTTTAAAGTTAATCTATTGGATGTGAGTCATCTAGTGATAATAAAGTCTTATGCATTTCACTTTCTAATATACCTAGAAGTATGTAATACCTATATACGATATAATTTACACAATAAGTAGATGATATTAATGAAGTTCTACAAATATAATAGACCAGTGCAAAAAAACAAAATGAATCATAATCCATAACACTCCTTTTCTTCAGTTTTTCCTCTAACTCCTATTTTCACTAAGTCTTTTACGGCGATAAAACTTCTTTGGTAGATTATAAATTTAGTCAGTTTTGTTTTAAAAAATTAACATTTTAAAGTTATGTCATACTAAAATTATAGTTACATAACCATAAATTAATTGTAATTATCCTGATTTTTAACATTTGCTCAAAGAAAAGTTACGTTTTGTGACTTTTTCAAAATGTAATAATCTTTATGAAGTTATTGTACTTAATAAGCTTTATTAATTTATTATTATTACAAAGTTATCAGCATTGAGTAATAGTACCTCCTAAAAAAGCACATGTGCCATAGTTTCAGAATATGAAATATCGTGCTGAATGCCTAAAATTAAAATATGGAGTCTAGTAGATACAGAAAGAAGGAATTAAACATTTAAATTTAATAATTTTAATATTGAATAGGCTAAAGTAACAAACGCCAATTTTAAAATTAGATATTGATGCAGCAACTGCATAATTTGTGTAATTATTGTGAATAACCGAATAATTTTAATGTATCTAACAAAATTTTATTGACATAATTGTGAATGTGAATTTGGAGAGACGATAGCGTATAATAAAATATTTTAAATGTATGTGATTTATTTATGTGTATGTATATTTCATATTAAGTATTTCAAATCTCTTTGGGCTATTATTCAAAACAAAAGATGTACCTAAACAAAAATAAAATGTTCACAATTTTTTATATAAGTTGCATGATTGAGTTTAAGGATTGCCTACTTTTTATAAGTTGAATGTCTGATAATACTATCACAATTTTATTTATTAAGTATATAATTTATAACTATTTCTCATTTAGTTATTTATTGCTCGTATTTTTAAACATCACGTTTTTTAAACCACTAAAACTAAATGCATTTAGAGTATTTGACTATGATAATGATTTGAAAGTTTGTATTCTAAAGAACCTTTTTGAATGATTTCATTTTAATGATAAATAAAAATAATAATTTGGATAAATAAATAATATTACATTTCAGGCATTTTTTACATATTTATGCAAAATCAAATTAAATTGTGTTACACAAATTTTATTCAAGAATCCTAGTTATCAAGAAAACGCTGTCGCCTTTCCAGTAAAAATAACTACGATGAACCTATAGTTGAAAATTAAAATATTTGTGCCAAACTGTTTGTTTTATTTTTCGTTTTTACAATTTAATGAAATGCTTCTTTTAATGAACAAATTAATAAATAAACCCGATCATAAAACATATTTTGGATATGAAACTTTTATTTTACTTAAAATATCTTTATATTCTAATAAAAGTCTTTACTTTGTCGATTATATACCGCAAAACAAATCAATGAATCGGAACCTAAAATTTAAAGGAGACAGAGATACCATTAAATAAAAAAATATGGCATAATCGTATAAATATTGGATAAAGCAACGGTTCGAATGCCTACTAGACAAGTATTTTAGTCTAGTGCCGAGTAATTAAGTGCCTAAACTACTTACTTCTGTACATAAATCGTTCGCATTACGATCCAGTTCAATACACCAGTGAATGGTGTTTTATAGCACAAAATGGATTGACTCGACTAAATTATTTACTAATCTACTAGACTAAATTGTTGGTGTTCAGACACATTTAGTTACTCAACTCAAATACTCGTCTAGTCCGAACTAAGCATTATTGACATTGGATCAGTGTACACAAAACTGGTCGAGGAACATTAAAAATGTCATTAATTTTATTGACTACTTATTCTTCTCTGTTTTAGGGTTCCAATCTCAAACGGGAAAAGTAAACACTTGGAAACGAATGCTGAGTGCATTCGTGTATTTATTTCTGTCTTGACATTATGCTGATTTCATAATTTTTTTTCCTATACGAATTACTGTGTTTTTACCGTGCTCAGTAGGTACAAACAAATATTTTATAAACAAATTAATAAGCCCATAAAATAGAACTTAGGTACCAATGAACGGAATTCTTTCTAAGCGAGCTGTACTCTTACCTCTCAGCTTATTTATCAAGTAGGCGAAATTCGTCGAATATATTTCCCATTACATTAAAAGCTTCTATCGGTGTAGGTCGCAAGATGCAGATCTTGTTGTTATCACTATTTCTATTTAATTTGCTAAATAATGCCACGTCATTGTACTGTTACTGGAATACAGGGTGTCCGTATAAATTCTTATCCAGCAAGACTCCTTACAGAGCCGTTAGGAGCGATGTAAGAGACTCTGTCGTGAAACTAACAGGTGAGATCATTATTCATAGTTATCCTTGGTCCGAAAACGAGAAGCCTTTGACCCGTATAAATTTGTGTCATAAAAATGTCTGTATATTTTGTTGAATTTCGATGGAGAAACTTGGAACGCAATTTAAACTCTATAGGTGAGTTTCTGTTAGTATCTAAGACTCTTTTCATTTTATTACTTCAGATTAAAATATCTATTTATTTGCTTATATTTGTACAAGATTCTACTAAACCCATTTAAGTTCACGGTTGGTGCAGACCGCATTCACCGGAGACAACTAGATAATTATATAATAAGAGTTTGTACAATAGAGTATGCTAAGGTTACGTATAAATACATACTATAAGTTTTAAGCTTCTCATAATAAAATTAAATGAGATAATAACACACATCTTACATTTTTTCTTATCTGCAACAGGTTGCGAGCCAGTGGCTATTTGGGGTCTCGTAAGACATGGGAAAACTTATCCTGACAAAAGCTCTGCCAACAACATGAAGGATGCCCTCATTTATAAAGACTATGTGGTATCTAGCTACGAAAAAGGAAGTAGCTCTTTGTGTGCCCAAGACGTAGACAACTTACGACACTGGACTCCAGATAGCCAGATGTATGAAAAAGAAAACCAACTCACTGAAGAAGGACGCCAAGAAACCCTAGACTTAGCAAGTAGGCTCAAGCAAGCATTTCCTAAACTGTTGTCGGAGCTTGACAAAGAAAATTACACATTCCGACCCGCTTCAGGAAATTGGATCGAAGATAGCGCCAAAGCTTTCATAAACGGCCTCCAAAATGAACGGTTGGTTATAGACGAAGTCAAGGAAGATTATGATATTATGGCTGTAAGTTTGACACTTTCCTCTGATATGACTAAGTTTTACTTTAGAAGTTGTATCTCTCATCTTTTATTTATTTAAGCCGTACCAACACTGTGCGAAATATCAAAAAGATGTATTGGATAATCCTGCTACTTATACAGAAATAAAGAAGTATTACGGATCTTCTGACTTCTTAGCGGTAAGTAAAATAATTTCTATTTAAAATAAACAAGGTTTTTTAAAACAATTTAATATGATTACTATTTCTAGATGAGAGATAGACTTGTAAGGAGAATCGGAATCAACACTCCTTTAACAAATGATAATGTAACAGCTTTGTATGATTGGTGCCGGTTAACATGGACTGGAACAGAATATTATGCTAGCCCTTGGTGTGCATTGTTTACAACAGAAGACTTAAAGGCTTTGGAATACGCTGACGACTTAAAACATTACTTTGAAAATGGTTATGGAACACGAACAAATGAAATATTCGGAAGAATACCTTTAGCTGATTTATTGAGTCAATTTCAAGAAGTCAAAGATGGAAAGGGGAAAAACATTGTTACATATTTTACTGATACCAGGATGATAGAAATGGTATACACAGCTCTCAATCTCTTCAACGATGGCCGCCTAAATGGAGCACGTAAAGATCCCAAGAGGAAATGGAGGAATAGTAAATTATCCCCGTTTTCATCGAATTTATTTGCTGTTCTGAATAGGTTTGTTTCTGTTTATCGTAATAGAATTGAAGGTTCAAATAAGGTATTACCGACTTACAGGTATCTCGGAGTATATTTTATACCATTAAACTATTTTTTTTAAAGTACGGTATGTATAGAGGACGCATACATTTATCATCTTAGATAAATCAACTGTGTTAAAAATAGGAAAATCAACATTTTCTACGTCTCAAGACAACATAGACAAAGGTTTCCCCCGAACTTGTATGTGCTCTTTCAGTAAATATTTTTGTAAATTTAAAGTAAACAAAAAATTATTATTTAAAGTGTAAAAATGTGTGTTGAGAAAAGTAATGTTTAATAGTATTTTTTCATGGTTTTAGATGTCAGAAAAACGATTACAACGTGGTATTTTACGTAAACGAAGAAGCCTTGATATCAATTTGCAAGGATGGAGTGTGCACTTGGCAAGAATTCGAAAACAAATTAAAACCCTTTCTAGCTGCCAAAACGGATTGCTAAAATGAAACTCAACCGTGAAGATTAATTCAAATAGCTTCTACATATAAAACGGTTTTATTTTTGTTTATTTTATTTTGCTATAACAATAAATGAGGTTGAAAACATTCCATAAAAAGTTTTTTATTCTTTCTCTGCTGAAGGTCATCATGGTTGCCAAATTAACAGCTTTGTGTAACCAGTATGCAAATTCTAGCAGTCTAGATTATTCGAAAAATCAAGTATAGAAAAATACGTAATTTGATTAATTATAGACTATCATTATAACTTTGAAATATCTGAAGGACAAAACAATACTTGTTATATTTGACTGCCTTCACTTTACTATTCCGAGTGGGGCTATTAGTATGATATTAATTATAACTAATGAGTGTTATTATATTAGTTTTTTACTTGTTTTATTACAAAAACAACTTAAGGTTAATCTACACGATTACTACTTGTAGATTTCAAATTCAAAATTGTAAAAAGCTTGATAAATTATATCTAATATTGCGCCACGTAAGTTTAACTTGACGGCTCATTCTATGATTATTTTAATACTGTAACTAAGGTTGCCCTAACAAATATTTTGCGGACAAAAGTCCGTGCAATAACGGCTGAGGATATAAGGGATTCGATCGTAAAACTAAAAGGTATGTACCTACGTGTGCTTGTAAAAGAAAAAGGTAAAAACGTGAAACGTAGTTTTCTAGCAATTTTTGGAAAAGATTCTTTAAAATATAGATTAGGTTTGGTTATAGCTAGCCTTATGGTTTTAGCCTAAGTATTGACTAATAGTTTGAATAATAGTTCAATGACCTCTGGTTACGCAGCCAGCAAAGGTGGCGGCGCAAGAGGGAGGCCTTTTGGGTTCAATTCCCTTCTCGGGTCAAAAAAAATCTACCATCTGCAAATATTTGTTACGAGTATCTGGGAGTTCTTTATGTATAATAAAAATTTAAAAGATCTTAAATTTTAGATAGATATTAAATTTTAGATAGATATCTATGTGTCTTTATGAGTGTAATCTAACCGACTAGAAGAACCGTAGCTAGTTATTTTTCAAATTAAATACAATAATAGCAGTATTTTATTTATCTGGTCGTTTATTCCCCGTCACATTCTATTGCTGGATAAAATCCTTCCATATATTGTTTATGGCTTCTACCAGTGGCTTTGTCTGCATTAAAACAGAATTTAATGAATAGTGTGATAAATTGTAAGCTCCACTGTAAAAATTTAACTTTATGCTCGCTTTTCTATTCTAGTGTAGACCATAGATTGACAAACGCAGCGCCAAACTATGGTCACCTTATGGTGACCATAAGCATTATTTGGTAAAGGCCGAATAATAAAATAATATCCGAAAACCTAAAGAGTATCCGTTTTTAAATTTAGTTATGAATCCTGATTTCCACGTACACTATTATGAAATAATAATGTTTGTTGACATTGGTTTCAAATTAACTTTCATGGAATTCTGCAAAATAAACGCTGTTAGTGGGTTTACATAAAATAGTTTTAGAAGTCATTTAAACGCTTAGGTGTAGTTTAACTTTAATATAACTTTGACTCGTTTAATCCTGGAACCAATCAAGCTCCCGAGACGTATTGGCTCAGTGGAAGCACATTCGATTTTTATTCTGAATGTGGGTTTAAGCCCCGCCGAGCACCTTTGGACTTCTCTTCTTGAACATTTATGTGCGCTCAAAACACTTGATGTAACGGTGAAGGCAAAGTTTGTGAGGAGAGCGGCATGGTTTGAGAACTTTGAACATTCACCAAACCAGACATGGCCAGCGCGGGGCGTGGTGAATTAAGATCACTCTTGTAAGATATAAATCTTTGTGTCCCAGCTGTGGAAACATAAAAAGGGGTGTTTATGCATCATCATCATTATTTCAATATCAAAAATGAAGTACTTAATAATTTCGCCAAAAAACTGTACTTATTATGAGAATGTCTACATTGGTCCGATAAAGTGATATAGAAATATTAGATCGTAGACGCTATGTCGTTTAATACTTGAACGAAGTACCACTTCCGACGATTTGTCCAAGAGGCTTTTGTTCTCAGTTTCAAAGCATATACGAGAAAAATATTTTTACTTTAAATTCCAAAGTCAAAATGAACATTGTTACTACTACAGTTGCCTTTTTATATTCTGTGCTACAGTCGTCATTATTCTAGTGCCGGCCTAATAATAGTACCAAGCTTAGCGGGAATGTCGACTAACCGACTAAGGGACTATTATTTTAAGTTTTAGTCCTTTACTTTTTGTCGGGTAGCAGTATATTTCAGAATACTGTGAGAGTTACTTCATGGTTTATTATTTCGAATTATAACGAGAATTAAACAAAATAACCTTATAAGTTATAGCTACAACTAATTAGCTCTGTATTGTTCACCGCGTAAGGTTTTTCACATTATCCTACTAATACAAAAACATTAGATAGGAACAGATATTATCTGCCATAGTTTATTAACCCACATACAAGTAACTTAAAGTTGTTGTTCTCTGAAACTAGGTTTACTGTTTCTAAGGAATGGTTATTACACAAATTTACAAATTACGCTATAAAAATATATCTATGCCATAAAGTGGCACTTACTGTTCACAAAATCTATTTTCACCAAGTAACCTTGCACGCAAATAAAAAATAAAGTTGCTCCCGTTCATTAATTCAAGCTTAAATTTTTTAAATAAATACAACAATAGCTCTTTTGGCAATTATAATTCGGTCACTATTTATTTACATTAAACTTAACGTTATCCAGGATTCGAATTAGGCTTTTGATGAATTTCTTTAAGTATTTTTTTTTACATAAGCTCTAGAAAACTTTATTTTAAAACCGGTTAGAGTAATGTAATGTAGTAATGTCAGTCTAGACAAATTTGTAATTTCGGACCATTTTCGGACACATATATATTTTTATTTACAAAGATAATTAAATTTTATTCAATTATTTTTGTTCGACAAATTCTTGTCTAATTAAAAACTAGATTTAAGAGCTTCATAAATATTTCTTCATTTGCTAATGTCTAATATCTAAAAGGTCAACGGAACGTCTGCAATCAATAACAAGGTCACAGAATCCAATAACCTCATAGCTATTTGTCCTTTGTTTGAACCAAAAGGTACCTAAAATAATATATCATTCCCTTTATAACTCCATTTCTGCTTCAATTATATCTTTTTGTTCGGTGGCTCTCAACATTCTCTGATTCGTAGATACTTTTTTGTAATTCTCGTATAATGGTTTTGCTTTGATTCCAAAGGTGACTAAGTAATAAAATTACCCTGCATATTCAAATACAGATTCTGCTTCAGCTTTAAAAATAGATAAAAAATAACACATTTTACTTTACATAAAATTTTACGCAGATAAACAATAATAGTGTGGGTATTACAGAAACTATCTTATTATTTATGAATATTAAATAGGATTTTATAATATAGAACTCCTATTATGTGAGACTACACGAGTTTGGTTTATTTATTGCTTAAACGTGGCGCCTATATTGAGTATTCACTATCTTACTTCGAAAGCAAATGTTTGCAACGACTGTTTATGATATTTCTATGAAAAAACACACTATTCCTAATTACACATGCATTAATGTAAATATCAATTGATGATTCATGATTTGATTCTACTATATGCCGACGAAACTCTAAAAATTTATGGGCAGGTTTACCTATCGTATCTGTATACCTACCTACTGTCCTAGCACTTCTAGACCCGTATAACAAGAAATCATCAGATGCAGATGCAGTTTAGTCGTATATATAGCCTTAATGGAAGTATCGCTGTATTTCAGTTTAAAAGCAAATCGAAAGCAGAAGACCAATAAAAATGTGTACCGTGACACTTTTATTGGTATAATACAATTACATAAGTCTCCTGGCCCATTTTTCATGGGCTTTAATAAATCCCTTGATATGTGTGAGGAGCTAATGCGCAAATTCAGCCTACGACACACCTCTAAACGTTGAATGACACTTTACTGATTACCCTTCCCTTGTCAACGTGTCTGGAGGCGTCCTAACAAAAACAGAGTAGAGTTTTACGCAATTCGGGTTTCACGACCTATTTTCAAATGAATCCTTTTTTATGTCCTTCACATGTCAGTTTGTAGTTCAACCACTACAGAAACGAGAACTTGTTTTAATGTTTTTTTTTGTTCGAGTTAGAAAGCTATAATATTGTGGTCAATTCAATTTACTCTATATCACAGAGTAACTTTACAGAACTAATCTATAGATACGTGGCTTCGTTTTCGTATTGTACCATCTAAGGAATAAAACCAAGCTATTTATGCAATTGAGTATCGACTATGGGGTTCATATACTAAGTAGAAGACAGGCAGCAGCGCAGTTAAGGTTTAAGTCTGATAAACGTGGTACTACCACGTATAATGGTTGATTGATGGTTAAAATGAAGTGTGTCTGATATCATTTACCATTCGTAGTGGCTTTTTGAGTAAGTTAATCAATTCAGCCTGCAGCAATGCACTTTCGAACTAGACCAGGTATAGAGCAATTAGATTCTATCTTCAGAGTCTGCTACCTATTGCGCCTGCGATTTTTACAACAATTAAAAAAAAACTGAAACGTAAAACGTCTAATCAGATTTTTAATCAGTGGTGATGTCGTTGCTTGTATTACGGGATCTTTATCTAATTAACCTTAAAGATTATAATTTGATGGTCATAAATGATATTTTAACAATACATAGAAAACCAGGAACAAAATTTATAACTAAAGAATCGAACTCGCAATTTCTTGCATCGAAAGCAAATTTTGGCCCCCTGCGTCACAGAAGCTGTAAAAAAAAAACTTGCCTACCTAATTACTTATGCTTTCCATCAGTTTCTGACACGCTTCTCTTAAAGAATCATGACTGTGCAGCTAATTAATTTAATTATTCATATTTTACGTTGCTTCTTAGAAAATTACGAGGCAAGCTAACTTGTACATTACTTCAGTATAATGTACTTAAGTAACAACGATTAGCATGGATCATAAGACACCAAAATATTCCTGGTTTTGAGATATAGTCATACCTTCTTGTTAGAAAAAAACGAGCAGCAGAGACTAATTATTATAATTTTAGTTTGATTTTGAACTCAAACAATGGTCAGGAACGTTAATCTCAAAATACTTCTTGTGTTAAAACACTTTATTCACCATTACCATATTAATTCACATAGATTCATAAGTGTGCGCTTTCTCTTTTTTATTTCTAGCTAAAAAAAACACTTCGTTGTTGATTAGCAAAGACCAAGTTAAAGGCTAAACTAATTTATTTCAGGTTAAATAAGCTCCATAAACAATTTTCAAACTATTTTGGGTACTTATCTGTATCTATTATCTATCTCCTTCGCCTGTAATCGAAAACCTTGCCACTAAGGTGTTACCTAATTCATTGCCTTCACCGTACGTTGCAAAAGTTTGTAGCGTTTAGCAGAGTCGTGGCTTTTCAAGGAGTTTGGAGGCTTGAAAAGTTCCCCATCAACACCTGTTAGTAACAGTTCGTTAAACTTCGTTTTCTAGTTAAAATTGTTTAGAAACGCGTATAACTTTACTGTAACCTCAGCAGAACAAGCTGATTGTATAAAATATAATATAGGCGGTAACATACGCATCACGTTTTTCAATATATTTTTGATGAAAAAACATAATATTGTAAGGTATCTATTCCACTAAAAAAGTTGTCGTTCGTATAAACGGGTAATCCACGAACCTTTTAATATTAAATCTAGTCAACAGTTTCAATATGTAGGTATCTATCGTTTCAATTTCGATTCCAATGTACCTACTAGGTACCTACATTATAATAAAAATTTACGAAGTAAAAGTAATACCTAAGATTTAGTGGAAATTTACATAACTCCCATAACATCTACTAGTGTCCTCTAGGTTGCCTTTTACAAACTAAATGTTTAAACGAAAATAAATGGTGCAACGGTGTACCTAATACCCTGTAAAAATACTTCTACGAAGTTAGAGGCTTAGTGCGTCAGATGGCGTTTTAGGAAATAATGTTAGGGGTAAGTAATTTAATAAGGCTATTACACAATACCGAGCTCAGATTCGTAGAAGGCAATCTAAATGAGAGTGAGGCTGAATAAAGCTTAGTTGAGCCTGAGACGAACAAGATGGCAGTAAGGTAAAAGAACGAAATATTTAGAGTTAATTGGTGCAAAAACAACAGGTGACGAAGCAACGTATTCAAGAGACAAGAGAAGCGACACAACAAAAGTTCTAAAGCATCGTTTTTGTAACTATCGTGCGAAAAAGGCTTAAGGGGTTACGTACTAAGTAACATATAATACAAGTGCTGTCGTTGAGACAGCACCGTCAGATAATAAAATAAAAATAAAAACAAACAGTGGGACGAAACGGTTGATCAATAGTCTACGTAAATAAGGTTCGTGTATTGCCCGTTTATCTCAATATGAATTTATCAATTTCAAACCACGACAGTTTTTTTAGTAAAAAAACAAACAGTTTTAATTTAGATATATTTATATTCGTGAATCTTTTACATGGGTGTATTTTTTTAAATAATCCATAATTTTAACACACAACAAATACTTCAACATACATCTTACGATACCGCTAATACTTTACTTAATTTTTTTTCAATAGACGATGAGCGAACTTGTCGAAATAACATCGAAATGGTTTACAAAGAATTTGTTTTAAATAAATACAGATAGTGGCAGAAAATCTAAATTTGCTACATACAGAGAACTACCTAAAGCCCAACACTACGATATGCCTCTTTCGTGCCCTTATTTGTGTTGCCATATCTCATAATGTTATAGACAATATTATATTAAGTACGTTTTGATTTTTAGGTTTTACTTCTTAACTTTATTCTTGTGAACGCATGGGTTCTATGTGTATATCTATTATTAAATTATTAGAATTAGTTAAATTTGAATTGTTTAGGAGAATTTCAAACAAAAACAAGAAAGTAGTAGGTATGTGGACTTCGGAAATATAACATTTCAGAGATATGGCAACTATTCATACACACTGCTAGTAGTATAACTTCTACGTAAACCTTTAGGTATAAAGTTATGTTTAATAAAATTTAGATTTTTTACATAAGTAAGCTGTTCCTGAAATTGACTTTCACTTAGTTTCAAATTTATACTTCTTAATTTTGTTATAAATTTAAGATGGGTTGTCCAAGTCTATACCGATAAAATACAGTTATTATGAATATAAATAATTTAATTAATGATTTTTTAATTTAAAATGACAGCACATTATAAGAATAACAATTAGTTCATAATATTTCTGATACTGAATATGTTAATAAAAAAAATATGACTTATGTGTATACAGAATACGTATAATGTAAACCCATTGAATAGGTGAATCACGCTTAACTAATTTACCTAACAATACTCTAAAAAAATAATGTGCTCATGTCTAACAGAAGTTGATATAAATTGTATTGTCTATGTCTTCTACAGATAAATAGATCTGTATTTTGTTCCACGAGATAAACTAAAAATTCCTGTGATAAGCAATTTTGCGTTTGAAAGAGTATGTTTGTCATCTTTACAATAAACGCATATTCATTGATTATAACTGTTATTTAAAATTATTCATGCAATCTTTATTAAAACGTGGTGTGAATGAATAAAATTAATTTAGTATTAATAGGTTATTATAATATGCAAGTTTATTAATTAAGTTTAAGTAATTATTTCAACTCGTGGAACAATAGTGTCCTATTTAAGGGACACTAAATCAAAATGTACTCAAATGGTACCTAATAAATGCGATGACACTAAAACAATAGCTACTTACTCTAACGATAGTGTCGAAACAAACGCCTATAGTCATATATAAACATAGCGTAGTAACAAGAATACAAACAGATTTATATGTAGTTATAATACTATACATTATTATACACATTGTTAAACGTATTTACAATATAGGAAAGGATAACTAGTTCCATACATTTCGAGGCCGATGAATGAAGTAAGAAATTACTATACGTATCCAATTACTAGTAAATAAAGCTCACCAATATTCAAAATTAAAAATATCAGTTAAAGTTGCCTGTAACTATGGGTCATGTAGGTACGCGTAGTTATTTTCTAGATTATTAAAAACAATTTTATTTGCCGTATAAAAGATTTTTCCGCGAATTAAATAAATAAATATTACTGGACTATCACACAGCATAGAAACATAGATATATATTTTTTATTATACATAATTATAACACCCAGTAAAGTTTATAACATTAGCACATTTTTAGGTTGGTGAGCATTATTCTAGAAAGCTAAGGAGTAAATTTATGTTTGCAACAATAAACTAGAATTATTGAACTATAAATTTTCCTACCAGTAATTCAACAAATCTACTAATATTATATACCTAGGTACACAAATCGCATTGAATATTAGATTGCGAAGCCATTTATGGGGCGTATTTTTTTATCTCAGTAATAATAAGCAATTCCTCATTGAAAATAACACCTTTCGAGCGTAACCCTCTTAGTATTGTTAGTATTTACTATAATAATGTATTTTATGGGAATACTAGCCTGAAATTTGCTGGCGGAATATTTTTACAAATTTAGAGTAATAGTAAAATATTGGTCCGATTTGCGCTAAACATTCATTGCAAATCTTCAGAGCACATAAATTACATGTTGATTATATGTATTTGGTAACCCAATTATTATAAGTTATGTAGAACTTGTTTTCAAGATTCCATTTCCAAATGTCAAAAGGACCATTACACATAATTAGTGGGACCACGAGTCACGACCCAACGTAACAAGCAGACAGTTTTACATTTGCTATATTAATCCTATAGGAATGTATATCGTTGTAAACACAATTGTTCTTAACATACTAATCAGCAAGATGACTTCAGCTACACAAAACAGATTACGATAAAACTGTATTCATCACTTTGAATAACCACAATTATAAGCACAAGCATTATAACACATTTTCTAATAAAATTTGTCATCCACTTAATAGGTTTATTATTATCTCAATTATGTTTTCAGACAATATTTACCTCAATTTGGTTTATCAAGCTACACGTCTTGTAAAGACATAATGATAATTAAATTAAATATTAAAACGAATTAAATTGTGATAAATATTTACCCTCTTAAGCATGATAGATTGCGTAATAGTTCAAAATAGTTATAGACAATAAATTTAACAACAACGAAAATATTTTTCCTTATGCTTATGAGGGTTTTCATGACATTAATGTGTCTATGACAAATTCAAAATGTAAAGAATATTATCCTAAATCAAAATTAAGGGCTAAAATAATAATACTAATACCTACGGGCTCTATCGACTTCTCGAGACACTGGTTTATATAGATAAGTAATAAATATCAGTGAATTTACAAAAACCTTGTATAATATAGGTACCAATAAAGTTAATGTTTGTTTTTAAAATGCGTTTATTGTAAATATTTTTAATAACAATATCTTGCTTAATCTCGATAAAGCCGGTAGGTACTTGAATAATACTAGACAGAACATAAAAATTAAATTAACAATTATTATGCTACATTAAGCTGCAACAAATTCATATAATTTCTTAATTCATAAGATATCAGATCCCTACTCCAGCTCGCTGCATACACATAATCTACTTTACAACTATAAAATTAATAATACTACAAGAGCTTCAATATCTCAAAACATCGCCATCATAATAAATATAAACATTTTCCTTCCTCTGAAACGTTTATCTAAAGAATATTTTTCATTAATATAACAATAATTCAATATTAGCCCTATTTATATATTTTATGCTTCGTAACAGTATTTATAACCTAGTCATATGGGACAGAAAATTAAAATGTTTATAGATAAGGGTGCAAAAGTGGGATAAGGTGAACTTAAACTTCTTGTTCAGCAAATTGTTTGCTTGAGGACTCGAATGGTAGGTAATAAATCTACAGTGGGGTTATATATACAATTGAATCGTATTAACAGTTACAGTTGGGGTTGTTGTTGCCTTGCTCCTTCTTTTCGGTAAGTTTCTGGCCTCCCGCTTGCAACATCGCTGGCTCAGAGTCCAGGCTTTCTGACATTTTATCGCAGATAATATCCACTAGCCGCTCGAACACAGACTGAAAAAGATGATGAATGTTCAAAAACACCTATACATCAATTTGAACATAATTAACTGATTATAGTACCAAGACAAGACAATATCATCTAGACAATATTTTAGGCAACAAACTATTTATTAGAGATACATTATTGACCCTTAACATTTCTTTACCAAAAATCATTTTCTAGAAATCTAACGTATCGAGCGAGATAGCTTGAACTTTAACAAACAAGGGTCACCAACTTGGATGAAGTGGCGGGCAGGTCATATAAACAAAATTGATGATAAAAAAACGGATTATTTAATAAAAAACTTTAGAAGAAAACCATTTGTGACCGACAAAACTAGAAATCGACAATAGAGGCCAAACCTTACATTATGATGATAAAACAAAATTGCCATCATAGGGGGTCTAATCCCCAATTAGGTCTTGGGGATCTGCTGTAACCACCCAAGTTTATCAAGCGGGTTGCTAATCGCAGAATGAAAGTAGTAGTAACATTCGTACACTTGGCACCAGTCTGTTGTCTTATACCTTCACTTTACAGGTAAGGGTATAAGAACAACGTCACATACAAGCTTACCTTAACATTGATGTTCTCTTTAGCACTGGTCTCGTAAAACTCCACACCGAGTTGTTCGGCGAGCTGGCGGCCGCGGTCTGTGCTCACGACGCGTTCTTCTTCCATGTCGCACTTGTTCCCCACCAGAATTACTTGTGCGTTGTCCCATGAATATGTTTTTATTTGGGTCACCCTGGAATAGAGAATTGTTGAACTAAAATCTAGCTCCGCGCTGTTTTTAAAGAGTTTGAATCTATCTACGAGACGGAGTTGTGTTTATTGGCTCCAACCATGAAGGGGTGATTATACCCCTATTTACGTTCCCACCGCTGGGACTTAGGGACTTCTCTCTTGACAAGAGAGATTAGGCCATAATTCAGCACGGTGCCCAAGTGCGGGTTGGTGAATGTGTTGGTGAATGTCACAATGTCCTTTAAACCTTTCAAAGTTCTCAGAATATGTTGGTTTCATCACGATTTTTGCCTTCACCGTTAGAACAAATATGTAATTAAGATGAACATACATTTTTCAAAAAGAAAAATCCAGAGGACGAAAGTCAAAATGAGGAGTGTATTTATCAACGTACTCATGGGTTGACTATTGATAATGTTGTAATACCTAAACATCATCATTCATCTACGGCACAAAATAGACAGATAATGCGACGGCAATGCACTTCGTCTTATTAAAGCTGAGGCCAAACCTGCGCGACCAAAGCGACGCGGGAGCGTCTACCGCGCGACGGACGCTACCCATATACATCTATGGCGCTTTGCACATCTACGCGACCGCATCGCGGGACGGCCGCGTCGGTAGAGCGGGACGCACGCGTCCAGTGGTCAGACGTGTCTTGTGAGCGAGTTTTTTTTGTTATTTAATTCCACAATGACTACAACAGGAGATACTACAGAGTTGTTTATAGAAAAAGTAAGAGAATATCCTATTTTATATGATTTGAAAAATCCACACTATAGGAATTTACGAAAAAAGGATAAAATATGGGATTTGATCTTCCTCATCAGAGTCAGACTCTGATTCACACACTGTGACACTGAGTCACAATTTAGTAGGTACACCAGATAAAGTCGCGTGTCTTCAGTGATTGCTCATCAATTAATGAAGTTGGCGATTCGCGCCGCAGACGCGCAGGTATGCACGTTAGTTTCGCTTTGCAGACGCTCCCGCATCGCGTCCCACATCCCGCTTTACTGACGCGCAGGTTTGGCCTCAGCTTTAAATGAAAGCCTTTTACAAGAAACTATTAAGCTACATACCAATCTTGAACGCTGTTGAAACTCTCTTCGTTCGTGATGTCGTACATGAGAATGAAACCCATTGCGCCCCGGTAGTATGCTGTCGTAATTGTGCGGTAGCGCTCTTGTCCAGCGGTGTCCTGAAATATTATAATTAAATAAATAAATAAATATTGCTGGACAATTCACACAGCAACATCTAAGCCCCAAATATTTCAAAAACAAAGTAGCATAAAAAATTAACAAATTAAGGCACGTCTATTTTATTTTATTTATTTTATTTAATTTAGGCACAGCCAACAGCACACAATTACACATCACTTGTAAACGGTATTATACTCAGTCTTTTAACTGTAACATGTGCCTATAATAGGCCAGCACAACAATGATTAATAACATTGACACATAAAACTATAAAACTAAGTATTAAATTAAATAAAATTAAAATTAATTAGTAATGAGAATGTAATATAATATAATATAATATAATATATAATATAATTAAATGTAATAATAATAATGTAATAATATTAATTTTATTATATGTAATATAATATATAATATAATTATATGCACGTCACTCTAATAACAAATATTTATTTATATTAATATAGGGAAACCCAAATAAATTACCCGTTTCATGTTCAAATATTGTTAAAAACCATGACAGTTACAAAAAAATTAATATAAATGTATCCAATAGACGACTTTTTACCTACATTAAGTTAGTATCAGAGATTTTACTTAAAATTATGGCAACGTAATGCCACTTGGAAGCGGTAACACTCAATAATGCAATCATGGATTGAACATGTTCCCTTATTCAAGGAGACAAAGAGACGTAATAAGATTTCTCAGTGCAGTAAAGTAGGCCAAGGCTATGTTTCTTGAATGGGCAATGAATAGTTAATGTCTTCAAGATGGCTTGGATAAAGGTAATGACTTCATGAATAATATTTTCATACGCATTTACTGTTATAAACTTTAAACTTTCGCGTTTTTAATATTGTGTAATATTGTAGTGTAATATTTAGATACCTACAGTGTATATTAAAATGGTGAACATGATACATAACATTCTATCAAATAATAACATACCCATATCTGTAGCTTCACACGTTTATCGTGTCGGAAAACTGTTTTCACTTTGAAGTCAATGCCGACTGTGGACACAAACGCCGACGTAAAAGAGTCGTCGGCATAGCGGAACAGAAAGCTGGAATATAACGAGAAAATAAAAGTTTATTATCATCATCACACAATTTATAAAAAATAGGAAGTCTATTATCTACGTATACCTTTACATATATAAATGAAAGTCGTGTTAGTTACTTATAAGTTACGAACGGCAGAATGATTGGGCAGTAAATTGGTGGGAAGGTAGTTCGGAACCAGGAGTAGGATATAGAAATACCTTTTTTTTCGCGCGGGAATATCTCAAATATAGCGCAGGACACCAATATTGAAACAAAATTCTTAAATATATAAGATTTGAGATAGATCAGTTCTTATAACTCTCGATCTCAATAAGTAGGTACCTAGATAGCTAAGCCAGATATTTGATATGTTTTATGTAACTAACTTTTTCAGAATCTTTGATTTCGTTCAGTAGAAGAGTAAAGATATCAACAAAACACATTAATATTTTTATATTTGTTCTTATCCAATTTAATTAAAATGGATTTTTACTGACCTTGTTTTTCCAACAGAACTGTTTCCAATGATAAGTAACTTGAACATGTAATCGAAGTTTTGATCGCCCGCATCCTTCTGCCATTTCTGTTCACCTGCCATCTGGAACAAGGGATATTGATCATTACATGTACCTATTGAAGTAGGGGTAAAATTTCCTTGTGTGACATCTTTTGTTTCAATCTTCTGCCGTAAAAGGTGTTGTAAGTTTGCAATGTGTGACTATTCAGAAGCACTGGGAGTATTTCACGGGGGGGAGAAATCTGTTTCAAATATGCATAAATTGGTTATTGAATAAAAGAACACGGTGTGCAGCTAAAAAACTGAAGTTAAAACAAAGGTTTTAAAGATACGATGAATGTTATAATGAACATAGTGCTAACAAAACAATACATTTTGAAGTAAATACTTATAGATAAGAAAAATAGCTTGAATCATCAAGCTATCTAAATAAATGCACTGTCAATTACTCAAAATATGGTTTTAGTATTGTGTTGGAGATTATTTAGAATTTTTCTTTACCTCTTCATTTTCAGTGCAGTCAGAATTTCGCTTCATTTTACTTCGTATAAACTTACACACAACCACTGTGAAACTTATTTTTAGCTCACTGAAGCTTACTGATAATACAAAACATTTACATTTCCCGTGACATTTCTGATAAGCAATATTCGACCTTTACCCGTTTTTGTTTAAAAACGCTAAGGACCAAATTAGCATAGCTGGTATTGAACTGTTTATTGTTATCAGTCAGACCGTAACTAATCTATACGATGGAAAAGTAACTTTATATCTATGGAGTAGAGTTGTTTTTAGTATTTTATGCTTACTAACTGTGGGTTGTGAAAAGATAATGTATCTAGGTTTGCCTTCCCTAGCATGCAACAAGCTTAGTTAAATTACTGATGGATGTTCCGACATGAAACCTACACCGGTAATGGATTTGGAATTTTGTGGTTACGTGTGAATATGATCCGTGAATTAATTATGTTGGTGATATTATTAGTGTTTTGGTTCCATGTAATGACTAAAAAGTTTAAATTTACAACACGCAGTTGGAAATGTTATTGAAGACCATTATTTGGTAGGTCTATGACTGTGATCACCAAACCAACTTGTAATCTAAATCCCCAAGATCAAAGGCTATCGGGCAAATGGATTATTATGAGCTATATCGACTAATGGGTTGTATGATGATGATGACAGAGTAGGTTAGGTTACCTTTAGGCAGCCATAGGTCATAACCTAACTAGGTAAGTAACTTTATGGACACATTAGTCATACTAATCAATATTGTTCTTTAAACACAAAAGACTAATAAAAAAATTACAATAAAGTTCTTCATAGTACCTACCAAAGTAACTCACATTTGAAAATAATTCTCGATTACATAAAAGACTAAAATAATATACTTTTAGTATACTCAGAACAAGATAAACACAAATAAAAATAACATATTTGAGTTATGTAAGTATTCAGACAGAATACAGATGCCAGCCTTATAAAGAAAAACAAGATAGTGATCGAATAGACGAGCAAATAAGTACTTTATGTATGACCTTGTCACTGGAGGGTAGGTAGATAAATAAAATCGGACCGTAACTGACTGAGCTAACAAACTACCCCCAATGTCAAATTATAAGAACTTGACCTACATAAACATTTATACGCGTATTTCTCAATTACTTTATCAGGTCAGCGAAGTCATTACCTAAGTATGGCTTTTACGATTGAATCGTTTGAGTATCTTCTTAAGTACCTATAGATAGTCTTGGAGTTTTAAATTATGGAATAAACATTTTATATTTATTATAAACTACTGACCCGCCAAGGCTTCCCTCGCTAAAATCCCATGATTTCTCACCTCTTAAACTTTTTCTAGGCTACTACGACTATTAATAAACAAAAAAGCATCTAAATCGGCCCAGCCGTTCTTGAGTTATAAATTTACATCGAAATGTGGCATTGATTTATATAAGTATATAAAGAGATTATTATGATTTTAATATATAAAATAAAAAGCTTGCTTCAATTGTAAATTTAATTTCAGGTCACATAATAAACTAAATCAAATTGCTACATTATTATAAACCCGCGTTATAAGAGTTTCTATGGAAGGTTTTTCAATTGGATCTAATGAGAATGGGGCATCCGTAGAAAAACGCGGTTCACTGATTTATCTCTACAAGCAATTAGCTCGTTCAATTGGCAAAGGGAATCCATTTTATTACGTAGGACATTAATTTGTTCTTAAATAAATATTTTCTTTTATAATTTTTTAAAGTATTATAGCACCCAAGAGCCGTGTTGGCTAAGTGGGAGCACACCCGACTTTCATTCCGAAGGTCGTGGGTTCAAACCCCGCCGCGCACCTCTGATTTTTCTTCTTGGAAAATTATGTGTGCTTCAAAAACACGAGCTCTAACGGTGAAGGCAAACATCGTGAGGAAACCGGCATGTTCTGAGAACTTTTCAAAGTTTGAAGAACATGTGTCATTCACCAACCCGCACTTGGCCAGCGTGGTGAATTAAGGCCTAATCTCTCTCGCCAAGAGGGAAGTCCCTGTGTCCCAGCAGTGGGAACGTGAATAGGGGTGTTATGGTATAGCACCCGTAACACAAGCTTAGAGCTTACGTTTCTGTGTGAATTGTCCAGCAATATTTATTTTTTTATTTAATTAACAGATTTTTTATTTAATTTAACATAGATATATATATTATAGAATAAAATATTTGTATATTAAAAGTTTTGCACACAGAAGTTTGTTATTGGACAAATTATATTAATGTTAAAATGAAATTATCATACAAACACTCTCGCAAATAAAGATAAGTAAGGACTATAATTTGATATTTGATTTGAATAAAGTACTTGAAGTCTCTGCTTTAATTTATTCTACCTATTTCCAAAATACATAATAGAGTTAACTAAATAGAGTTAATCAAAGAAACTATCAACTATGGTCGAAATTAGAATTGAGGAGAAATTTTGTAAACAAAGGTGTTACCATATCAAAAAAATAGTTTCGAAATGTAAGTTTATAAAAGGTTACATCATATCTATAAATACTTATGGTAGGGTTTATTTTCTAATCAATATCCATAGAATAGAAAATTGATATGGTTTTGCACTATTTATAATATTTAATTTAATTTTGTGAACAAAGTTATAAATTGGTGAAGAAATAGTAGCAGAAAATATTTTACGACACTGGTATCATCGTAGTAGAATTGCCATAAATCACAGGAGATGGAAACAGTTTATACATTTGAACATTACGCTATTTTATTTCGTGTTTTTCATTTATCTCTCATAAGTCGAAGTCAAATGTGTTACTTTTTCGCTACTCATGCAATTGTACGTTGTTTTCCTTATGGAAACAGGGAAACAAGGTCCCGACGATGCCACATCCACGGTAGATCTTATATCTCATAGCTAAATCATCTTAGAATGAACCTATTTTCCACTGTTCTGCAGTAAGTAGTAAGTTTGTTCGGAAATATTTAGGTAACCTAAGTATCGAACGCACAAGCAAAACCGCGCGCCATTACTACTTATAATGATCCATGGAAAAAAGGTGGTGTCCACCCCTGACTTGTCATTATGACAGTGACATCTCATGACATTTATTTGTTTACAAAAAATGTCTTCATTCCTGAATGTGATCATAGTTAACCCGTCCGCTAAAGTTTTCTTATCTTTAACCTTACTTAGACTACAACCTTTGACAAATATAATTAATTTGTCTATGTTACTACTAACATTTCAATACTAAAATCAGCTAAATCAGCAGATCTGATACCATGAAAATAATTATTTAAAATATAGGAGAAACTCTTTAATTATAACTTATAAATAAATAACTCAATTTCGCGCGCAGATCATGTGGGTGGTTAATGGCGTTCATCATAGGTTTCAAAGAATCTATCATATAACACAGCTTTTACCTAATTTTACATGGTTACTGTTCAGTAGATATAAAAAATCAATTAAATGTAATTAAGTATAAATTAAATAAAAATATAAAGTACCTTGTTACTTCCTAAAATCTGATCAAGGAAAGTGATATGAAAATTTTTATCATTCCTATCATCTACTTTTTCATCACCATATCAGTTATAAAAGCAGGTTAAGCTATCAGTTTAGCAAATAAAAGGGAAAGGACATTATCAATAACATTATTTATCAATATCTATGAATATCTAACAAGGTACATATAGGTATTGTATTTAGCTATCTCTTTTACGTCGAGCCACGCAACGTGAATGGGTGCAAGCTATGCTGTATCGATTTCTGTTTGCTATTCTTAGACAACTACACTTAATAAGGTTGAATTTTAAACGAATTGAACTATGTAGTCGATAACAATGCTACATGGAATTCGAAATTCAAAATCGATAATCATGTTAAAATATTTGTGTTACTTACTTTTGTACTCCCTTCTGTTCACTCTTTGGCCGCGACTGCACTTGTCGCGTATGCCTTTAAATAGTAATGTTTCTTGATTTTGTACAAGGTGTTGGAGAAAATAACCCTAGTTTTAAGGATCCTCGCTCACTCACAGCTGTTACGTCCTACGAGAACCTTTCTCTTTTCGAAATGAGTATGGGATGGAAATTCAAGATGGAGGACGTTGCGCGCGCACTTTCCCGCGCAGCCTGTCAAACCGACAATCTGGTTTTCGCTGTACCAAATACCTTTCGAATAATCCAATTCCTAAATATTTTAGTAAAGCAAAATAAAGGTTTTTCTATAAACGGATTTTTGCCAGACAATATTAATAAGAGATATTGTAGAGATTGAATTGGCGTTCTGGTAATGTTTTTAGGAACTCTTTTGATACCTACATTGTTGTAGGTAAAATCATTAGTTATTATGACGTTATTGAAGCTTTATTTAGATAGAAGATGGTCCTCAGAGCTTGTACGAATTGAGAGATGTCACCCTCACTTCACATGAAGCATTATCATGGTACGCGGTCGATTTTTCGAGGTCGTTACAAGGAGAATAGACAAAGTTTTAGACGGATTTAGCTTTTATCAAACTTTGAGGACTATACCTTATTTAAGTTTTCGAACATTTTATTTTCATTTAAATGTGTAATAGGTATTGTATATTATATGTATCAGTAGGTATCTAAATGAATAATCGAAGATCGTGTAGGCATTATAAATTTGTTTTATAATGCAGGTTTTAGTTATCAGGCTTTACCTACAGCTTTACCTTCTGAAGTACGTAATCGTTCTGTAGAGAGTAAGAACATTGTGACAAGTGTCAAACCGTTGAGACCCTTGACCCACTTTTGGTAGGTACCTCAATGACCCAATTTATAAACAGGGCTTCCGCATTTACCTACATTGCATAAGAAGAGAGAAACTAACAATATTGCTACACGAAATTGTATATCTAAAATAGGCTTGTGAGATAATTATGAAGTTTTAATCGTAATTAACTAATTACTTATCAAAAATATTGAATTGTTAAAGCTTTAACAGCCTTCTCGTTAACACCATCTATTATCAAAGCTATGAACACATTCGTCCCTTTATGAACCAGTCCTGATTTCATGCAGAGGCCTTTTGGTGGAAATAGGATGGTAAAAAGTGATATATAAAATACAGAGATGGCGCTGTTCACATGTATGTTTATCAACAGCTACGAGCGCTACGGTTGTAGATCGTAGCGTTTGGTCTACGTGCGAAGATAGAATGATGGTGTGTGGTATGAAATCCACCATTTTATTTTGTAGCGGGCACTACAACGGAGGATCAATTTAATTTTTTATATTATTCAATAATCGATTTCTTAATATTATACTTTATCTAAAATACTTTTCCGTAGATTATTTGTTCATACGATTATTAATTTGTACATAAGATTATTTTTTTCAGACGTCTACCTAATTCGGACTGACTTCTGCCACTTTAATGATCTTATTCACTTAGCAAATTCGCCACCATAACTGGGGATTGTGCTACGTAGAGTTGGACTGAATTGACAGAATTTGCTACTTGGGTGTGTGTGTGGCCAAGTATGTATACCTAAAATACTCATAGGTACTTACTTTAAAGTTTTTGTCTAAGTAATCTTTAGAACTTTATGGATATAGATAAAAATAATCTTTAAATGAGGACTTTATTTAAAGATAGAGACGTGCTGGCGCCTACCTTACTACATACCTACTAACTTTTCGTGGTTAAGTACGAAATTATCTTATATTTATGATCATCAAACCAAGACTGCATATTCGGTTCGTTTTATAAGTTGGAATCTCGCCATAATGCAAGTTCATTTATGGTGAGAGTTCCAACTCAACATAGGTGACGTTTCTGAGTGGGAAGTTTTGGGCGAAAGGTATCAAGTTTCAACGGTTCATCACTGGGCTGTACCACAAGGTTCTTACTTTAACATTATGATACTATGATAGATATTGAATTAAGACACTGACACGGTCATATTTGTTTGATATAGCTATGCTAAAATATATGCTATAGCATAATAAAAAATCTGGGGATTCTGAATCACAGCCGTTTATTTGCGTATATTTTTTTAAGATTATTGTATCAATAATTAACGTAATATCGTGATATTGTATGTGACTTAAATAATGCGTTAATATCTAAAACTAAACAGCTTCACGTTTTGCAGTTAAATTCATAAGAACTTGATCAATAACCTTAAAACTGAAAAGTTTAGGTCAATATTGTGATGGACAGTCTGGCAAAGTGGCATATTCTTAAAAACTCATTGATCTGACTTATCAACGTCAATTTCAGGGTGACTGCCGTGAAGATCAGATCTTTTCATACTTCACGCACCAGTTAAATTACTCGTGAACTTTGTTGCTGAGGAAATAAAGTTGAAAATGATATGACATTTGATCCACGGAAATGTCACACGGACGAGAATAGACGGCACGTCGACTGTGACGTCACGAGGACGCGTCAACTCATGCGCATGCCCACATTTTTTTAACATTTTACTCGCGAAAACGTCTTTGTGGTTTTCAAAACGCACACTGAAAAGGCATCAGTTACTTTCTCGTTAAATTTCACAATTGAGGCGCTAGTTGCACCAAAAGTATATAAATATTTATATTAAATTATACATAATATTAATCATTAACAATATTATAAAACCAGAACTTGAATGCAACTCTTAACTCTTGAATGCAATTGACCTGATCGCAAGCACTCTGTCCAGGATATTGATTAAATGAGTTTTGTGCACATCAATGAGATTGCCAATCAAAAATACTAAATTTTCTTCTTCTGCAATTAAACACTATTAATTTTAGTATTTTATATTATTTTACAATAAAATATTGAATATATACGTTTATAAATAATGCCCGTTAAAATTAAATTTTGTTAATCATTATCTTCGCAGTGCGTGTGGAATGATACTGAAACAGCTGCCGAGATGGTCTCAGTGATCGATTGTCCGTTAGTACATAAGTATTTTTGCTAACAGCCAGCTCACGTCTAAAACCGTACGAGATTAAGCGGTTAGTTAGATTGCCACTATAATTTACCAGTAGTTATAAAAGTAGCGTCACTTGTAGACTTTTTAGATCTTTTATAACCTACATATCATAATAAAGCAAACAAACACCGTGGCGCGGCGGCCGATAGTCCGCATCCGGCACAAGAGATTGCGGGTTCGATTCCCGGCTCCGAATAAATACCGTTTACGATGTTTGCCTTCGTCGTTACAGCAAACATTTTTGTTTGATCTCACGATCATAGAAATGAAAGTTGAGTCTACTCTCACTTAGCCAATACGGCTTTTGTATGGAACATGATGCTGGATGAATGACGAATACCTAACTAATGCATCTACTTATTTCACACTATTTTTATTATTTTTCTCAATACATTTCTCTCTGTATAGTCTCTCTGTATTTGTACACCCGCTGAACAATGCATGTTGTGCATGTGTACCTATCTATCTAAAATCTAAAGCTATTCTCGCGGAATTAGTAGGTACTAAAAATATTCAGTGCTAATTCAGTTTACACTTAATAAAGTGTGTTTAGATGTTTAGAAACTATTTCAAGGTAACGCTATTACATTTAAACAAAGTGATTTTGTGCATAAGTGTTTTAAACCCACAGGAGTAACAACGGCACCCAGAACGCGATTGCTGAAAACATTGATTGCCCTGAAAAATTTGATAATGTACAAACTGGTCAAAAGGGCAAAAGGCAAAATCAATACTCATGTTTAAATACTAACCCCTAGTACTTATGTACTTACACACTGGAAGTATAGCTTTAATAAATTATTATTATATATTAAAATTATAAGTTATTACCACCAGTTAATTAATAAATCTTAGCCACAATTCTCTTTGCATCGAAAACTGAAAAACTTGGTCCTGCAAATAATTAAACTTGAGTTACTTTACAATGAGACAACGGTGAAGACAATCTACAGTGGAACTTCTATTTAACTAAACTTTGAGTTAAAAGTACTAAGTAATTTCTGCTCCTGGTCTATTCTGGAAGCTCTAATGGACCCATTAGTGTTTGCGGCCACTTTAAGTGTTCAAAAGAAGAACACCTAGCATTTTAATCGTTGTTCTTGAATATGCTTTACTTCTTTTTTTAAAGTATTGTATTATAACATATAATAAAAAAGTCTATTTGGTGTGTGTGACCTAATTTGATTTATAAATTAATTCTTAGACTAACTATTAAATTATAAGGGAAAAATCTTGCCATCTTTCTTGTTACTTTATAAAATAAAGAAGGTCCTGGAAAGCTTGAGGAACTTGAAAATCAATTTCTCTCTAACGCATAGTTTCTCAGCCATAAACCCATAACAATTACTTTGTAATATTGCTTCAAAAGTATAAGCTGAACTATTTAATGTAAGCTAAAACAAGCTTAATTGACAATTACAATTTACTGACAAAAGAACAAAGAACAATATGTAGCTAATATTGATAGAATAAACTGGGTTAATGAGTGTAATGGCGACAGAATAAAAATACAGCGGCTTTTTAAAATTGCACAGAGTTTGCATATCGTGCAGTCAGGCTATGGAGGAGTCAGTCCAGAGCCGAGCCCCGCCGCGCCCGCCCGTGCGCGCCGCCCGCCCTCGCGACCGCCTTATGGACTACGATCGACCAAACGAAACCGCACTTATCATTTCAACCACAAAAGCACCCTAAATGACCACCAACTTTCCTCAACTTTTGATCTATTTTTCCAATAAATAAAATTAAATATGCATATCCAAGCTAAATATTACCAAAACCTATTTATACACAAACGACTGAAATTTTCTGATCGCAATCTTTAGACTTTACACGTTTACGAATTTACACTATTTACAAATAGTTTTGGACTTTGTTTTTAATCCTTACGACCCTTCTGAGCTTAACAGTGCGTGACTAAAAACATTTGTACAGTATTGTGTGTTATATAAAATATAGTTACATAGAAGTGCTTAAAAGACAATATTTGTGTGACCTATAAAATAGTTTTGTGAACTTTAGTGAGTGTTTTATCATAGGAATTCAACAATTTACGAGTAGTTGTCCAATCATTGAAGAGGTAAGTTTGAAAAAATGTTTTGATAAGTTTAATTATATTAAATAAATAATAAAAAAACTATAAAATATTGAAGTAAAGAGGAACATTAAGTATATTTAAACTTAGTTATAATTATTATATACAACTATATATTCTAGGTACAAATACAATTAATAACCATACAGTTACGATAGGTGGGCATAAAAGCTACCAATGTCAGTTCTACCTGCTAACCTTTGCAAAGTTTACAGAATTTTTGGTTGGCGTGCTAGTAAATTCTTGTGGAGGCATATCCACAGAACTAGCTTTCTACCCGCAACTATACCCGTGTTTGATTGGTTCCTCGTCGTTATGCATTTTCTCGATACAAAAAGTATGAATGTGTTATTATGATATATCTAATAATATTAGCAATTACATCAGAATAGCACATGTGCTATTCTGCCTATGTATAGGCAACATTTTAGAGCGGAAATATCCATTATGACGCCGATAATTATGTTATGAAAATATTGGGGAGTTTTTATGTCTTATAATTCGTTTAAGTTCACTCCTTATATACATATAACTTGTTGCATAAACATCCCTGTTTATGTAACAAGTTAAATAATGAGTGAAATAAATATTTATCACGAGTACGAGTATAATTTTCTATACATTTTTCAACAACAAACTAAAATGTAGGTAAGTAATAATGTAATAAATTAAGAATTTTAAATGTGATTATTAATATTTTTTTATTATTTATTACAGCAATGGATATTATAAACTATGAGACCAAATATCGTTCTAGATTTATTGATAATTATATATTACATATTTTGTCTTTATAATATTTTATTATAAATACATTATTGTATTTTATTATTTTACTATTAGGTACTGAGTGAGTACTTGATTAATTGCACAGCACAGTCAAAGTCAAAGTTTTTCCTCTCCTTGAGAATATGAGCGGAAGTTTGAGTTTTTTACATTGTGTCTAGAAATAAATGTGTTTTCGTGTACCAGTGCCAATGTTCCACATTTATTTAGCTAAAAACGAGGGCACTTTGAATTTGCATAGAAAATAATATAATTTACGATATTCCGAGCATTAGGTAATGTGAATAACTGATAAAACAGAATTCAAATTGGATCACATGAATAGCTTCTAAGTGTTTTATAATTATACACAGGTTCGATACCGACGTTCTCGGTGCCAAGTCCAATGACATCTTGGGATATTTATAAATGTGATTTTACAATGCCAAATACCTACCTAGTTTAGCGGTTCTGGGATATCGCACGCGACAAACACAACATTTGACATTATTAATTTATATCCAGTTTAATTGTTTATCACGCTTACATTGTTAAGCCGTATTAGCAATATTTTTGATATTAGAATTATTACTTGAACATGAATGAAGAAGAGTCGAATGGAACGAGTTCATGACTTATGTCTATCACATTGTTTTAAAAACAAGCTGAAACCTAAAAAAAAGAACGAATTTATTTTTGTTACTTACACTTTCATGCAAAAAATACAAAACGTATTTCAATAACACGTTGCCCGTGTTAGTTGTATGTTATGTTAATGCCATGGGTTAGTTGTATGTTATGTTAATCAAATTTATTATTATTAATGAGAGTTATTTTTGTTACTCATTCACGGAAAAAAAACAAAATGGATTTTAATTATAACTGGGCAATGCCATGTGTCTATGGTAGCTATTCGAAAGTGAAATACATACTTGTTCCATAAATGGAACGAGCGAATAACCAAATAATCCGTTTCCTGAAATTCCCTTTCCTGTGATTTGGGCTACCTTTTCTGTCTCGTTCTCAGTTCGGTAGTTCCTATGCATTTTTTATTGAATTTGAAACTGGAACAATCTATTTCCGAGTAACTATTCCAGACTCGGCAACTGACCTGGTCAAACTAAAAAGGAATGGACATTAAGAATTCATTGAAAATAGTGCTTTTACGTCCATTTCTCGGGTGGTGACATTTATTTAAACGCATCTTTTATCAAAACTTTAATAAAAACAACTGCTAAGGATTGAATAAAGATAAGAATTATCCCTACATTTATAAACGACATTTTGTAAATATAATATGTATCTGGATTTATGGTTGACACTTTCATGCAAAATTTACAAAACGAATTTTAAAGATTCTTTATAGTAAGTTAGCTTAGACATCAGTATTATAAAAAGCTACATTTTTAACAGCAAGAAAATGCATCATCACGAAAACTATCGATTTAATGCTGGACAAACTGCGGGCACAGATTACACCGCTTCCAAGACTCTATTTGGTTCTATTGATGAGATCTGAGTGAAGTGTTTGTACGTTATACAAGTTGATATTGTGATAATGAGTACTAACAAAACAAATCTTATTTTCTATGCCAACATAACAAGGTCTAGAGAGCACCTACGTATAGTCTAGGTACCTACTAGATATTATGCTAAGTTAATTAAACAAGGACGATTACAACAGTAAGCATGCTCTAATCAGATTATAAAAACAATCCACGTGAATTCACAGGTACGAATGCCATGTTCAATATTATTTTAAGTTGGGATTATTGCTACGGAATATTAAGCATATGGGTATTCGTAGTTTTGTACCACAGAAGGACCAAAAGGGTCAAATGACAGTTTTACTCGTACCACAATTGGATATGGCCATTTCGTATGATTATACGAGCAAGGTATTTCATTCAAGTTGCCAAAACATTATATTTTTTGCAGAATAAACGGTCGTTTTTTGAGTAAACAACGAGTGAGATAACGAGAGTAGATTTAAGAGATACGGAATTACCTACAAAACTATACTGCTATTTTTTTATACTCATAATTTATTGTTGTGTATTATTATAATTAAAATAAGACTAATACACGAAAATTGCTCTAAGCTAAGGTAAACAAAAATGAAATACAAAGAAAACTGTACTTAGCCTAAACCATAAAAACTCATTACGCAAACCTTATTGTAGAAACACAAAATGATAAAAGTGGGTGTGCGTACAAACAACAAGGAAAGATTCATTTTAGTAAAGTGAAAATTTATAATGAAACGGCACTGAAAAACGCATAAATTATAAATAAACATCATAATCCACTAAAGCTACTAAAATAAACTTTTTAAAGCGTTGAGCTCGGTAAAAAAACTTTGATGCGTAAGCTCTCAATCCGGAAGATTGCTGATAATCCCTAACCACTCTCAAAATTTTCAAAGGTCGTTGGAGGAAACGAGTTGAGCCAACACTACGTCACTACAGCTGTTCATCGGCACTACTGTGAAACTCATAATAGAGAAAAAAATAATAGAGTAAAATAAATGCTTTTTAAATAATTACTATTTCCAATCCAATTTCTATTTCCTCAAATTATTATTTAGAACGTAACGATTCATAGAAAATTGAGTCATTTGGAGGAAACACATGTCGTATCCACACTATGAATCACATGTCACTGCAACATGTAATTTCCATATTTTTTTGTTTCTATGGCGACCCAGATTTTCATTTAAGAAGAGAATAAGAATAAGATTTTTTTAAATATTACTTAACAATGACGTACCAAGAATCATAGACCTAAGCGCCAATCACGCTAAGACCTAATTTCACCACTCTCTGTTTGTTAGTTTAACATCCCGTTATGTTTAATAGACAGTTTGCGAATATTGATGGACTGTTAATTACTTATTTAGTGTAATAAACCGTGGATTAATAAAAGTTATGGAAATGAGATGAAGACGTGTTGATTAGGTTAAATTGCAATTTCTGTTTAGTAGTAGCACTGTTCTGAGTCCCGGCCGCAGGTGTGCTGCTCATTATATTTAGCTCGCGAGTCGCGTTCATTGTCACCAACCCAAGCCAAGGCCCGACCGATTGTTGGCCCATCGCGAACCCGCCTTATGTAATTATACCCGTGACGACGTTTATTGCTCTATAATCTCGTAGTTCTATCAGTGGGGAAACGTTTATGGCAACTAAATTGATCGTGTTTCAGAAAGACAATAATTAGACGATGTAGTTGCGGTAGGACGAATAGACTTATTAAGTCGATGAGGTTTGAGCCAGGTGAATTGGGTGTCATTAAAAGCTTTTCAGTTAAATACTAGATGGATTTTTATTATAAATGTAAACTCTTTATGTAAATACTTTGTGTGGATTGTTTAAAACTGTGTTAAAATCTTATATCATAATTTTATGTCTAAATCAAATTCATTGTTTGAATAGACCATTATACAATTAGTATATATACACACCATGATAAATAATATCATAGTATCACAGTTATGTATTCTGTGGCACTAAAATGGTATATTCAATCACACAATCGATCAAACGCAATCCATCATTATTTTATTCATATGACTTTGCATTACGTGTAAATGTAGACCACACAGATTTATACATACGTATGACGTATAAGGTACTTATGGGACCTCGTGTCCCAAAGTAGGGCTGAGTGATGACAGATCAAGCTCAAAGGCAGCAAAGTAGCACTCTCGCACTTCTAAAAGGGTTATTAAAGTCACTTCAGTCTGCCTATATTCAAGGACTAACACTGTATAGATCTTACAGATAAAACTATTTTCCACTCCGCGGCTATGCTTGCGTTTTATTTTATTTGTTTCAGTTCAAATATCATTATTCTATTTTCTAGCTTCCTAAATCTAATGAGCGAGGAGTAGAGAGAATACACATTGACATTGATTTGTTATATTACTAAAATTCGTTTGGTCACACAAACGAATTTTAGTCTGAATTTATTGTTCATAATCTTTTTATTATTTAATATAAACAAGAGTAAGAATGTTTTGGCTCTTTGTCTCGGTTTTGGTATGTTAACGAAGCTTTCTTTAATGATAATGAGTTCTGTTAAATTCAAAATATTATATAAACAAAGTAACAAAGATCCATTGCAAATGACGAAAAATTAATGACAACACCACAAAGGAAACTGATAATATCTTATAGAAATGTAACTATAGGAGAATCCTTTTATACTCAAAGAGACAAAAGACGGCAAATTCCCGTAATACCTCACTTTCAACTTCCGTTCAATTTACAGTTACACTTCATTGCACTGCGATTGTCTTAAAATTTATTCAAATTCGAAACTTGAAAGTATTAATTGAAAACTTTGTAAGAATTATTTTCTGATCAGCATTGATCACGGTGGAACCTAATCGTCGTAAAATATGGGCATGTTCGACAATATTATGCTAATTGTTAATATTTACATCAAAAATAGTAAGGGTCACCTACATCTTTTAGTTTTATAAAATCAGCAGCAAGATTGGATAAAAACAATAAAATCGGTTTATAAACAACGATGTTATCTGCAAACACGCAAAAATATTTTACATAGAACTTAAAAACCCCCTTGTATTCATTTAATAAAAACGCTTTGCATTTATTCAGGTTATTTTTTTAACGTTGTTGTTCGATTTATTAGTTACGGAAGTAGTCAAGCGAATTTATCTCTAGCTAGTGTACCACAAAGCATCAGCTTTTCACAATGTCAATCACTCTAGTATAGAAACCCAATTAAAACTTAAGCCTTGTTTGAACAGGTTAAGATTTTCGGTTTCAATGAACTATGATTCTCAAATATGCTGCAAATTGTGAAAGAAACATTGCCACAATTTGAAACTAAGATTTACTGGTAGATTATATTATAATGGTTACTAATAAAATTCAAGATGGACCTGAATGCCACAAAGCGCTTAAATTAAATCAAAAGGTAGTATGTACAATGCACGGCACTATAGCTAGACTTACGATACGACGCTGATTAAACTTAGGTACCTACATGTAGGTTTGGTATATTTTACTCTGTTCTAATAATGATATAGTTTCTACATTCTCCTGTATACGAGTTTAGTATAAAATTGCTCCTTGAAATATTTGCAATCACTAAACCGCCTGTTAAGCGTGGTGTCTATACCAACCCCCCAAGCGGTATAATGGATTCTACTGGAAAGATGCGCTCATTAGTTGGACTATAAATAAGTATTTATGGTAATAATAATAATAAATAATTTTTAATGACGACGAATTCAGGAATTAAGGTGTTAAAATCAACACGTCTAAAAATATCTTTTACGCGAGCAACACTTTGAACTACAGGCAGTGTATGTAAAGATTAACTAGCTTTTGCATCCAGACGCACAAATTCAATTTCAAGTACAATATTTAGCTTTGTCACATGAATGAACAACGAACAAATGAATGGCAGAACGACATAATTAATTCCAAGTTGCTAAGTACCTGAATAAAATTTTCATCAAACGGAAAGCCGCGAGAGGTCTTCGCTAACTTTGATTGTGACAGTAATGATTATTCAAACAAAGTTTATGAGCTGTCGAGAGTTTAAGGATCCAGCTTTCGTTTCCCACAACTCAAAAATGCATAAGATTCGTTTAATAATTCGCTCATTTCTAGAACCTTCTATCTAAATTCATGACTTCTTCAATGGCGTTCAAAACATATTCAGACGCTTTATTGAGAATAACTAAAAGGCCGTAAATGTTGGTAGATCAACTATTAAATGTGACAATAGATTTTTTTAATTAATTCAGAACAGGTCAGACTTTTACACCAAGGGTTTCAATAGAGTTGAATGAAAATTGCTCACTTAGTTACATTATTATATTATTCGTGAAGTTGAAGTGGTTGTAGCTGTAGGCAGGCCTATAGGTCTACTTTATATGCGAACTTAATGATTTTTTCTTATTTTTATATTTAGTTATTTATACATTCAAGTACCTTAGGTTCCTTACTGTTTTCAGTATTTTGATCCTTACATCTGAATTTAGAATCGAGGTTGAGATATTTTCGTACTTCTCAGGAATGAGTCGTTGTCCAAAGTAAAAATAAACCTGTTATTTTTAATGTGTTAATTTACATTCCAGCTAATTATGACATTAAAAAACAAGGTCTGCAAATCAACAACTTTGTTTCATGAAATTATTTGAATATTTTCTGAACTTTATTTAAAAAGATTTATTGTAATAACAGATAACATTATAGTATTAAATTCGTTTATAAGAGCAAATAGTTTTCATGACAGTTCGTCCTTATACATCTATATCATAAGATTTATTTTGGCAGTTACTGACAATGTTAAATAAATTTAAGTTATATCATTGGTTATTATAATTTATGTACCCAAAATCAAAACCATACATACAACCAATAAACTTCAAGTCTAATTATAAATAGGTTTAGGCTATGATTATCAGGGTATGTGATCAATAAGCTTCTTAGGCAGAGATGTGTCACATTGTTCAAGGTTTTCCGGTTTGATGGGCAGGAAAT
Source organism: Chloroclystis v-ata (assembly GCA_963691955.1). Taxonomy (NCBI): domain Eukaryota; kingdom Metazoa; phylum Arthropoda; class Insecta; order Lepidoptera; family Geometridae; genus Chloroclystis; species Chloroclystis v-ata. The sequence continues at coordinate 5,966,704 of OY829906.1, read as the reverse complement.
TGAACGGAGATTTACCTTTGTAAAGTTCTAGTCCTCGTATTACTAGATAAACATATCATTATCATCACCCCTATTTACGTTTCAATGCTGGGATACAGGGACTTCTCTCTTGACGAGAGATATAGACCTTAATTAACCACGCTAGCCAAGTGCAGGTTGGTCACTTAATCACTCACCTAATAAACATATAATGTACACTGATTATTATTATCATGAATAACACCTAATTTAACCACTATCTGTTTGTGAGTTTATCATCAATTAAGTATATTGACAGTCCATCATTATACATAAACTGTCCGTCATTAAACATAATAGACCAAGAGCCTGTGATGGCCAGACCTTCCTTTAATTCACAAGCGTGAAAATTCTTTCATGTGTATGTCTAACATAGGTAAGAATAACCCCCAAACATGAAACCTGGATCGCGGTTCCTTTGGGAGATAACAACCTTTTACCTGTTATCTCCCAAAGGAACCACGATCCAGGTTTCATGTTTGGGGGTTATTCTTACCTATGTTAGACATACACATGAAAGAATTTTCACGCTTGTGAATTAAAGGAAGGTCTGGCCAGACCGGGCTCTTAGTATAGACTAATAACCTGTGATGGCCAGACCTTCCTTTAATTCTGAAGCGTGAAAATTATTTTATGTGTATGTCTAACATAGGTAAGAATAACCCCCAAACATGAAACCTGGATCGTGGTTCCTTTGGGAGATAACAGGTAAAAGGTTGTTATCTCCCAAAGGAACCGCGATCCAGGTTTCATGTTTGGGGGTTATTCTTACCTATGTTAGACATCCACATGAAAGAATTTTCACGCTTGTGAATTAAAGGAAGGTCTGGCCATCACGGGCTCTTAGGTTATAACGGGATGTTAAACTAACAAACAGAGAGTGGTAAAATTAGGCCTTAGTATAAAGATTATTTTATAAAATAAAGTTATTATCACCTCACATCAATCTATACTACGTCCTACTAACGAGCACGAATCTCCCCAGATCGCCTTTATAATTCCCCCAAGAACTATAATGGAAACCCATTACAAGTCTTGAGGGTATATAATGGAAATACATGTCTTGGGGGAAAACGAATAATCTACACGCCTCTTAAGTGAGTTGGCCACCGCATTACAACAAATGGTCCAGTTCGTACGCTAATACTAATTTTTAAATGGTTAAAAAAGAAAAATATACAATACCGCTTTATTCAATATAGTATATTTTAGTATAAGATCATTTTCTGCAGGCATTTACAATTATTATTATTTCATTTCAATCTCACTTTCAAGCAATAATAGAAATTCATCTAGGGGACATAAAACCTTTTTTCCTAATCCTACTGAACTGATAGCATTACCACTTTATAAGCAAATAAACAACCAAAATGGATATACTTACCCCCACGCGACGAAATAAACCACACGTAGGATAATAAAGCATTTTACTGCGGCAGTAAAGATGTCTACGAATGGATGCTTCTGAACTGGTGTTTAATGAAGTCAACTTTAAACTTTTACTGGTCCATTACAGTTCATTCCACTATTTGTTTGGGAGAAATTGAATTTGCTAGTGAACTCCATCATCATATCAAGACTCTACTAGACGCGGGTTTGGTAACACAAACTTAGAAAAAAACTAATTATTTAAATACATCATAATGGAGAATTTATAGTAAAATATTTTTACAACCCACATGGTATGATGGTATGGTCTTATAAGAAGACCACAAAATTATTTTGGAAGATGAAAAAGTCTTCAATAACCGGTATTCTCAATCAACGACAAAGCCCAATAATTTTGTCAGCGAATTCATCTTCGTTCCACTCTCATCCATTACAAAACGAATGATAACATGGGACAAAATACGATGAGAAAATATCGGGAGAATACCATTCTTAAGCAAGCAGATTGCTATAGAATTACAAATAAATTGTATAAGTTGGATAAATAAAAGTTGGCTGTAAGTAAAATAAGTGTTTGTAACAACCACTCAATGTTTTTGGTATTAATGTATACCTACCGAGTATACATTTGCCAAATTTTTATGCAAATAAGTACTGAGAATGAAAAAGTAAAGTTAGGGTTTAAAATAATAAAATTTAAGTAAGTACGATTATTATAAAGTCAAAGTTTTTACGTTAGATTTGGTCAACAGTGTCGTCCCAAAATATGGGACTTCTTCAAGACCAACACTGCAAGGACATGGATCACGACCGCTCGGTCCTGTAGTTGTAAACTGTAGTTCTGTAGTTTTATGTACTAAGCTTCCAGGTCATTGTTCACGGGCAACCAGTCCCGTTGGATGCTAATTTATGAATGCGAAGTTAGGTGCGTGTCAACGACATCATTTATTCGCAACATTGCCGCTTGCTTGTGTAGTTTCTGCATATTAGAAATACACAGGGTAGAGAACTGTTTCGTTACATTTTATTTTCTAGCTTATGAGACCGCAACTTTATTAGCGTAAAAATGTATGTATTATCCCGCGATTATAAATGTTTATATAATGTTATATTGAGTATTGTGGATAACAAAGAAATGGTTTTTTATTCTTTATTATTTCATGAAAGAAAGAAGACAAAATTTATATAATAGCTTCACGGCCTGGCAGGTTGACAGAGATCGTACTTTCTTTTGATTTATACTTCGCATTTTTTCAAGATTAAGCGTCCAGACTCATGATTAAAACCAGCATTTCATCAACTAATTAATAATTAAAAACTGAAATTATTTATTCCAGAATTTTTTTATTAATTTATTCCAGAAATAGTTATGAGTACATTTTCAATCTCACGATAAAAAAGTATACAATGAGAAAGATTCAAAGCTTAAATTGAAAGCTCCAATTTTTTCTGTAAGATGATTAAAATCTCGAGTTCTCGAGATGGGCTTAAATTGTAATCTGGCTGTATCCACAGAACTCGTTTAAGATGCTTTTAAATATAATGTATAAATAGATTGTAAACTTAGAACTTTAATACCTCACTTTATATTTGTATTGGCTGCACCCCATGACTTTGAGCGTAGTGAAATATTTTTTCCAAATCGATTTAATAAATAAATATTAGTAGTTATATTATGTTCTTTCTGCTGCAGAAGCCTTCATGGGCGAGTTCAACTCGCACTTGCTCGGTTTTATTTCCTATTTTTTTATTTCCAATCCTACAAAGTGTAAAAGTTTGTAAGTCATCAAGCTAGGCTGAGTGAGACAACACTTCCAAATAAACGTTGAATTTCGAATGTCCTTAAACTGAGATAAATAATGAGTTGCCTATACGAGTACAATCTTAAACTTGACCGATATATGCTGCACTTGGCCCTGGAACAGTTGTGCCACTTATGACACACTATTTGTGTGACTCATTTCTGTGCCAGAATCATTATCTACCGCATTGTGAGATATTATGGCCAAGACCATGAAACTAGAAGATTCATAGGTACCGTTTTACTTTCCTAAGTTAGAAGCTAATCTTCTCGTTAAAGAATTGAGTTTGTATAACACTTTGAATAAATTCATATTGGGATAAATGGGAAATCCACTAACCTTTTTTACGTTGGATTTGCTCGTCGGCCGTGATCAGTGTTTTTGAAGTGTTGCTTCTCAAGAGGTAACACATTCTGTGACGATACTGTTCACTGACCAAATCCAACGCAAAAAAGGTTGACTCCAAGTGAAAAACGGGTGTAGCCGCGGGCGGTTATATACACAAACTATCTTTGCACTCAAGGTTTTTGCGCGTCATCCGTTTTCTCGTGGTATAAGTAGGTTTATTTTGTAAAGTTTTATTAAAATCCTTTAATTAGTATTTTATTATTCCCTAATATCGCGTGATATTGGATCTTATATTATAGATTATAGATCAGTAAAAACGTATTAACAAACTTTAGTGTCTATTACAGCCACATTACAGCCTATTCGAGTGATAAGGTAATTACGTGTTACAATCTAAAGTACAAATACCATTAAGAAAAGAAAAAAGAACATCGCGTCGGCTGAATTGGAAAATGTCCACCATTTTAATTTAGGAAGTGACTATTTGTACGGGTACCGGATGAATAAATTATTATTTATTCGTACGGGTACTGGATGATTAGCTCTTCTTTTAAGAACGTCACTATTTGCACGGATACTGTATGAATAAATTATTATTTATTCGTACATCAATTGGGATGATTAGCTTTTCTTTTAATAAGTTTCGATAACCTCCTTGTGTTCACCAATGTGAACACAAAGGAGGTTATCATAATTTTTCTTATATTTCTAGTGATTTGTAGTGATTATATTCTCTTTGACTTTCTGTCATTCTGTCACTAAGTATTTTTATAATAAAATAATTCAATTTGAATTTATTTAGCTTGTATAAAATATCTTACAAAATGGGTAAGTAATTATTAAATTAATAAAAAATATATATTAACTAGCTTTATATTAGATTTCCCGCGGTAAAAAACTACCCTAAGGGCTCTATCAATTTATGCGTTTCGTATCGGACCGCTGCAGTGCCGAAGCGGTGCGTTTGTTGTACGGCGCACGGCCGGTCGCTTGTTTTCATACAAAATGCACTGTGCGGCAACAGCGCTGCGTCGTACCTGCTGTCAAGCGATCGCGGAACGGACGCCGCACCGCTTCGGCACTGCAGCGGTCCGATACGAAACGCATAAATTGAAAGAGCCCTATGTCCTTCTCCCGGTTCTAAGCTACCTCCCTGCTAATTTTCAGCTAAATCGGTTCAGCCGTTCTTGTAAGTGGTAAGTGGAGTGATGGGTTGTTGATGATAAATTCCAATTGATATATTAGAAAAACAGATTTATTTATCTTCACATACATTCCATGCAAGAACACACTTGACACAATCAAACGACATCGGTGTTGCCACACCGTGTGGAATATTCTACTTAGTTTAATTTTGATACCATATCTAACATGGAGTAACTAACACGATTTTCTTTTATATATTATATAGATTTCTTAACATAGAATTGTTTTTTTAATTTTAATATTGATGATATATTCTTCAGATTCAGAAGAAGAATATGAAAACGAAGAGGGCAAAGAGGAAGACCAAAACAGAGAAGAGGAGAATGATAATTTATTGAAGGAAGGTGACAAATTTGATTCTTTTGAATCGTTAGAAAAGAAAGTTAAAGATGTGGAAGATAAAGAGTACGCATGTTTTTATCATCGAGATGCTATGACAATTGAACGATGTCGCACAAAAGGAATCAAGAGGCATGTTGAAGCGTCTCTGATATATTACAGCATCCGATACTATTGTATTCATGGAGGGAAAAATTTTGCATCTACGTCGAAAGGAGCAAGAAAAGCATTCTCGTTTCAGAAAAATTGTCCAGCAACTTTCAGCGTCGGAGTGGATGATACTGGCCACTATCTTATCATCAAATCAATTAACATGAATCACAATCACGATAGAAGTGAAAATCTTTTTCAACACTATCCACGGAGCAGAAGATTAACTGAGGATCAAAAGGAAAAATTGCTGAGTTATTAGATCTCGAAGCTAACCGAGTGAAGGTTAAAGATATGATGGAAATTCAAACTGATAAAATAATATTGCTAAAAGACCTTGATAACTGCAAATTAAAAATAAACAAAATTTGTTAATTCCAATTAATTAATTGTTTGTAAATAATTACCATTAAAAGTTTTTGATTTTTTATATTTGTTTAAGTTATGCCTAAAAAACAAAATGGTATTCCATATTTAGTTACTTTCCTCTATGTTTTAGTATAATTTAATTAATTTTGATGTTATGAAAATGTAAGAACAATTAAAAGTTTTATAGAATTTAACTTGACTAAAAATAAGTAAATTAAATTTGTTCAATTTAATCATTTTATTTCATCTTCTTATTATTATTATTATATAAAAGAAAGTCGTGTTAGCTACTTCACTTATAACTCGAGAACGGCTGAATAGATTTGGCTGAAAATTGGTGGAGAGGCAGCTTAGGAGCCAGGAGAAGGACATAGGATACTTTTTACTGCTTTTTTTCAAATCTAATATAATGCGGGCGAAGCCGCGGGCGGAAAGCTAGTCTTATATATAAAAGAAAGTCGTGTAAGTTACTCCACTTATAAATCAAGAACGGCTGATTCGATTTGGCTGAAACTTGGTGGGGAGCCAGCTTAGAACCGGAGAAGGGAAAACCGCGGGAAAATCTAATGAAACGCAGCCGCGGGCAAAAAGCTAGTTTAATATAATCAAGAGCAATTACTATTGAATGAATGAACCGATTTCCACGCGGTTGGCAGATTCGACGTAGTTTTTTTAACTTCATTAAAAATCTATAAGTTTTAAATGATCGATCGAGGAAATTCGTCCGACTTATGTACGAATAATAAGAAATTGTTTGTCCAGTACCCGTATTAATAATTATAATTTATTCATACAGTACCCGTACGAATAAAAAATAATTTATTCATACAGTACCCGTACGAATAAAAAATAATTTATTCGTACAGTACCCGTACGAATAAAAAATAATTTATTCGTACAGTACCCGTACGAATAGATTCAGTCTTTAATTTATGTTTGATCACGTCCGGTATCGTTCAGTGCTGTTTGTAAATTTCGCTTTTTATTGTTTCCCATTCAGGTCAATGTTCAGGAAAAATGATTGGGGACAAATGTTCTAACGATCAACCGATATCAGGAAAAGAGGGGTCTAAATACTTTGTGCCCCACCCTAAAATATGGACGTCAAAGACTAATGTCTTGTTTGTATAATAACATCAACATCATCATAAAAATACGCTACAATACTGTCGTATCCAAAACCTAATACAACTCTTAAAAGGAAAATCTGTATTTATATTTTTAACTTTAGGCCATACCACAACAAAATCAGAGTCTAAGAGACGATTATCTTTACTTAAAATTTGAAACAATCCTAAAACTCACAAACATTAAAACATTATTATAATAAAATTATGAACACGATTCCTCATCACGAATTAGTTCAAAATAACACGAAAACATAAAGTCAAGATAATTTCATGCTTTTACCGCAAGTCCCGGGGGATCGCGATAAAAGTGGGAAAAATAAGCCCACGTTGCGTGTGTTTATTACAGAGGTATTCCCAGAGAGCATCTAATGAAAATTTATATAGACCCTGAACGCTCGGTAATGCGGCCGACTGTCCGGCGCGTTTAAGACTATTTGATAAATAGCTGGCATATTTCATCAGGAACTCCTTGATGGTTATAAGGAAAAGATCCATTTGTATCCGGTAAGGCTACAAACAATCTTGATTATATTTTGTTAAGGAGCTTTTGATAAATAGCATCTACTCTCTGAAAACTCTTTTAAAATAACATTCTACGTTAAGGACTTTGGTAAGATTTAGCATTAATTATTGTGATAAATCGAAATGATTATATTAAAATCACGTCACAAACAGTATTAAATTACAGAAATAAATATTTTCTAACGTCACTGTGATAAGCGCAAATTTTTTATTTATTAATTACTTAATTTAGACGAAAATATGCTGATCTCATTAAAAAATAAAACCCTTTGTATTTGAACTTTGATAATAGTGAAACTCGTTAATAAATTATTGCGTCGAGCCATTTGCTGGCAAGGCTATTAAATAGTCGTTTCATTGTCAGACAAGTTCAAGTTTGTTTTGAAAATGGTTGCCATATTTCATCAGGACCTTCGTTATGTTGATGGTGTCCAATCGAATAATTTATGTCTGCTAATGTATTTCCAATTCTCATAACACCCCTATTACGTTCCCACTGCTGGGACACAGGGACTTCTCTCTTGACGAGAGAGATTAGGCCTTAATTCACCACGCTGGCCAAGTGCGGGTTGGTGAATGACACATGTCCTTCAAACTTTTTTCCAAGTTCTTAGAACATGCCGGTTTCCTCACGATGTTTTCCTTCACCGTTAGAGCACGTGTTTATAAAGCACACATAATTTTCCAAGAAGAAAAATCAGAGGTGCGCGGCGGGGTTTGAACCCACTTATTATTGAAAACCATTATTTAGCCAAACAAAGCGTATCAAAAGGCCTATTGAATTGTCAAGAGTTTGTAAGAGTTTTTAGTTACAAACCAACAAGCTTAAGTTCCGTGTTTGCGTTTCGTTGAAATGTTCACGCGTTTTGTAGGTTAATTTCAGGTGGTAACGCGACGGTCGCATTTCCATTAACTTAATATTATTATTTTTAAGTCGAGCGTCTTCCAGTTTGTTTACCCGAATGCGCAAGGGAGATAACTTTCTTCAAAACGCATTTCGTTTCATTATAACAACCTTTTACGTTTGTCACTATGGTGTGGTGGTAAAACTCACTGTGTAGGTTTCAGGCGGGTTTGTGATCAAGGTTCCATCTTCATTGAAGTTGGCACAGCACATAATAACGCTAAAATAAATTACTACATAGAACAATACCACTGGCCATCATCTAATATCTATATAAATCCCTTATTTTGACGACACCGGTTGAAACAGAGATGGGGTGTTATTTTTCTAACGCCAGCACCACACGCATATCTTTAATAAAGTTTATTATCAAATGCAATGGCATGAAAACACATGAGCTGATTCGACTCAACGACAAACCGAGGAATATTAAGATGTTATATTTATCACATTAATTTGATAAACATTAACTAAGTTTTCCCACATCGCTATTGCATTACCCGCGAATAACTTCTCCCAGTCGTATTGACCAGTATTCTCCTGTGAATACGGCCAATAATGCTGAGATAATGGCTCTGAATTAACCTTATGTACCTAATAATCACATAGGTAATCATAACATCATCTCCTATGATAAGTACTTACTTACTTAGTCTCTGACGTTGTATAAATCGTCTAATATACACGTATACACAGAAATCTATATTTTAATATTATAAGGCTGAAGAGTTTGATTGTTTGTTTGTTTGAACGCGCTAATCTCAGGTCCGATTTAAAACATTCTTTCAGTGTTGGATAGTCCATTTATCGAGGAAGGTTATAGGATATATTTTATAAAAAAAAGCTGTTGGCTAGTATATATTATAGGTACGAAGTTATTTGATAGGTACTTTGTGTGGTTACGTTGTTTGATTGATTGATAGACATTAAATGAGTTGGTTTAGTAACCTACTCAATAAATCATCTCACAAATTGTAAAGATAATAGGTGAACATAAGACAGCCCATTGAATTACTAGAATTATTTTTGTTTAGTTAGTAGGTATTAAGACACCAGATTAATGATTTTACAAGTTACGAGTATTTCCCATGAGTAAATCACGGAACGAATGTGGCCTAAATCTAAAAACGAATTAGGTACCTAGTAAAAAAGTTTACTGAGGGACTACTGTAGATGTCGTAATACGGAAAAAATATCTGCTACTAATGCTCAATATAACATGCATTGTTATACCATAGATGGAAAATAACTTTTGTCCCTAGGTATATCGAACCTACCGCGTCAGTGTATAGAAGTAAGTAGATGTTGTTGACCCCTGCACTTTAGGATTGTCAATTAATCTTCTTCGTCGCTGCCACTAAAGTAATTAAACTTGTCAATTCAGGTCGCACTGCTATCTTTGGGATCAATAAATACAATGATGAATTTTCGTAAGACTTAACACCCATATTATACATATACCTTACGTTTGACAGATCCCACCTTATCTCGAACTTGAGGTGAGCTGAAAAAAAATCTCAAGTGAAGGACGTTTTTGTCGTATTCTCAGATACGAATTTGCTCAAGTGAGGTTGAGTTTAGTGGAGAAAACGACTAAGAATATGGGTGTTAGTCTTACTTGTGCTTATAAATGTTATAGACGTATAATTATGACATCTGAGCCGTGATTTTTTGAAGACTCTCTAGAAAAAAAAGTTATGAAAAATTAATTTCGCACCAAGTTATTACAAGTACAGAGAGAGATATTCTCTTCAAAACTGTCAATTAGAAAGCTTTATCACTTTTCCATGGTAATAATAAAAATTTCATTTTACGTTTACGGTATCCTCAGGGCGAAATCCAAAAACGAATTTATGTATAAATTTTATACTTCTGATTATTTTATCCCTACAGATTTAATTATTTCAGACTTTAATGTGTATAGTAAAAAATTTAAGCCGAAAAAACCGCCCTTAACCTGTGTAAGTTAATTTAGGTATATACGTTAATTTACGTACCTACCTGTGTGGCATATTGCCTTTAAAATGTTTAATAACAAAATATATGCACTAATATTAAGTTCAGTGAGTTGCGTTTCACTCACTTTAATTTAATGTTACAGTTTAAAACTGTAAGCAAAACCGAAAATGATCGTTAAAATCGTTAAAGTTTGCCTGGAAGAGATCGCTGTTCAGAGATAAGGCCGCCCATTGTGCTGTTATTTTTTTGTTTAATGTTTGTACTAATATTACCTATTTGGTGTACAATCAAGTGTTTTTGATTAATTGATTTATCATTAAAGCCTCGAGCAGACCGGATGCGTATACGTACATGTAAGCGTAGACGTGCACGTACCACTGAGTTGTAATGTATGGGAATGTATGTGACAGGACACACTGCACGCGCACGTCACGTTACGCAAGCGGTGTGTCCTGTCACATACATTCTCATACATTACAACTCAGTGGTACGTGCACGTCTACGCTTACGTGTACGAATACGCATCCGGTGTGCTGGAGGCTTTAACCTTTTCTTTGAACGTTTGAACGCACGAAAATTGTCAACGGATTAGATTTTAGAACTCACTGTATTTCTATTTAATCACTCGGCTTCTAACGTGAAGGTAAAAAGGGAACGCCAAAATGAAACGACGGGTCGACGCTATTTCTACACCTGACACCCGATTATGAAACTTTTTAACTACTGCGATTGTCAAATGTTGCCATTCAATAGCCTCGTAATTCAATCCATTATTTAAAGTAATATAATCATATGATTATGACCCTTAATATTATCATATGATTTTTTTTTATGAAATGCATCACATTAATCTGTAAGTTATGATAATGCTCATTTACTACCTAGAATAGAAGCAAATTACTAATATTAGCTACTTTAGTCACAAAATTATATCAAGCCATCAAAAAGCACACAAGTGTCTTATCTCAACTATCAGAAAAAAAATTATTACACCATCACGAAGATACTTTCTAATTCATAAGAAGATATGTATTACAGCGTCATTTCTAAGTCGAATATTTTCATACGTGACATGAACCATAAATCGAATCACAACCACTTACGTAATCGGGTCACTGAAGCATTATCTGTCGGCTCGCTGAATCATATGTTGGGATTCTCAAAGTTCACGTTTTCCGCTCAAAGAATCGGGTTTCCAGAGGTGCAGAGAAGTGAAATGACCCAAAGAAATACAAACAATGAGAGAGAACAGAGAAACAGGCTTACCTGGGAGGATGCTTTCATTCCTTTGGTCGTGGACTTAAACCTCACCGTGCAACAAAATTTTTATTAGGTGTAGAAAAACATTATAAAAACCTGTGGCTAGTAAGTTCTAGCTACACGAATTAACGAGCTGTAAATTTTTTTGGGTTTGCAAAACTATTTTTTTTTACTTATTAAACTATCATGGTTTTTAACTATATTTGAACATGAATGGTTGATACCATGATTTAAATGAACATTTAATATTTTTTTTGCTAGTAACCAATTAGTTTATTAGTTACTCTATTCTCGGTATTAATATCTATCTGTAAGGGCGAAGAAAAACGCGGTGAAACCTCCCATCATGGACAAATCTTATCTTTCTTGCGGATCTGCGCCCTCTGCATTGTAAAGTCAAAAAAGTAACTATGAACATTATTTATTTTTTCGCATCCTTAAAAATTTTACAATACCTGACATCTGTTCCAGCCATGTGTTTTATTTGAGAATGAAAATACGATTGGCATTTACAATCCGTATAAACCACTATGAAAATTATATTGTCCGTGAGACTATAAAACGCGTAATGATCTCAGGCGTAGCCATTGTTATTGTGAATTTATATTTACACTACTTTGGCACTTCATCGCAAGACAACATTTACACAGAAAGCAGATTTCAGTACTAAATTAAAATCATTTAAGTGATGATTATGGATCCATCTAGAATATTCTAGAACAATCTTATTACGTTATTTTTTATTGTCAGAAATTTTATATGAAAATAATCAAACGACAATTCATATAGGTCATTCATCCTCTTCAGCTTCATGTACCTAATTCATCTTACATCACAATGAAGCCGAACTTCTTTTTTAATTTTTTGGGTGTTGTAAATTTTAAGTCATTATCAAAATGTAGAGCTGTTCTTATTTTTGAGGAACACCACTTTGCTAAGATGAAAAACATGTTTGTTATTATGTGAATGTTCTTGGATAAATATAGAACCTGTTTTTTGTAAAAATTGATACATATTCAGAGCCAAAGAGGTGCGATTTATGTGTCAATCGTCAATCCGAAAAAGTTTGGAATTAGATCGTTAAATTCGAAGAAACAATAGAGTGGATTAGTTGAAAATGTGTTTCGAGGTATACTCGTATTTTTATTTTGAGATTTACTGCATATCTGTAGCTACCTGATACCTAATATTATCTAAACGTATTTTTAACTCTGTTTAATGGTAGGTGTTTTATGAAGAAATGTAATCCGTTTAAGTAAAACTATTTGAGAATTAAGCCCGGCTATGGTAAAATTATTTTAATTTTAGACTAAACCAGATAAAAGCGTTCATATATACTCGTACAACGCACGAGCACACGTTAACCCACAGGTTACTCCTAAAGTTAAAAAGAAAGACGAATAAAATAAGCCAATTATCACATCAAAGCCCTTTACTCTTCTGGAGGATTTATTTACATTCGAAATTGTAAAAATTGTCATTGTTGTTCGAATTCGTAAGTTCTGATCGTTCCCTCAATTTTGTAAATTTAAAATTGTAAATTCGACAAGTATATCGTATATCCTACTCAATGTTTTAACCGGAGTCTTAAACAAAGTAAAATTCAAAATAGACTCAAATTTAAATCATTTGAGTCTTAAGAGTCTACCACACACGCCGCATACCGTTACCAAAGAAAGCTTCACATGTTCTAATGAGACCAAAACCAGCTCATTACCGCCTCATTAAAGACCAGACCATTAGCAAGAATGAAAATGTAAATGGATCTCAGAATTGTACTAAAAACTCGCAACGTTGTATAAATTTCAAGTGTTACTTGTGAGCCTCGAGCGGCCTATTGTGTCGACACTTGACCTGTTTGTGACAGCTTTTCCTGTGAGGATCGGATCTGGCGAAATAACCACAGAGTCGGTTGACACGATACTTCAGCTTGCATTGACCCCAAATCTTCAAACTTGTGCTCCTATTTCAGTTACCTGATATGATGTAGAACTTTTATATTTACTGTTAAAGTACTGTTCTAGATGATACGGTACTGTTATATTTGTTTTCGATATAACAGTACCGTGTTGTAGTGTAGTGCTGTTCAGTGTAACATTTTGTAATACATCTATGTACATTATATAAGCGGAAAACTAACCTAACATCACTTTCTTATATATAAAATAACTCGGTTTTAGTTACAGTGTTTGTAACTCAAGAACGGCTGAACTGATTTGGCTGAAAATTGGAGAGACAGTTAAGAACCAGGAAAAGGTCTTAAATAATTTAACTTAACAAAAATAACAGCGGGAACATTATTATAACGCGGGCAAAGCCGCACGGCGGAATTCTAGTATGTTATAACTATTGCCACCTCTATCTGTACTATCTTTAAATAGATAATCCATGTTTAGTTGTTGTAATATTCATGAAACTTGTGTAACGATACCTTTATCTAGTACTTTCTAGGCATAAAGGTAAACTCATTTGACATTTAGAGTACTTTTGTAGGCAATTTTTGTGATAAAATAATGCAGCATTATTTATCACAAAAAATGTTTTATGAGTTGACCTATTTGAATGCTTTGCAGATAGAGTAACATTCGTTTTGTGATTCTAATTTCCTTTAATTTATTAGATTTTATCATTATGTTTTTTTCTCTTCTTTAGATACAAGATTTCTTCAACGGAACATTGGCTGATCGAAGATCCTTCCCTACCTACGTAGACATGGCTCAATACCCCTTCCACAAAACATTCCTTACTCGTTCTACGTCGTTATTTGTAGCCACTAACCTATATTACATATAATTTCAACATTCCACTTCGGCACCAAAAGCTGGAAATTAATTTTCGTTTGCACTACCCTATTATAATTCGAATAAGATAGTTGTATGAAAACGTATCGCGTAGTGGATAAAGGTGTAGCGCGTAATCCTCTTCGGAGGGCGCGAAGAGTCTGCGCGATGCGGTCTCACCAGGGATGTACGTAATATATCCTGCGGATGAAGTAGTTTCCCTGACATACACACAGCAGTTGGTCCCCCGGCCCAGGCAGCGGCCCACGCTCGATCACCTGTTAGTGCCGCTGCCAGCGCCGAGCGCGCCCCCGCCCCCGCCCGCCCGCAGCCCCCCTCCTCGCGCCCCCACCCCCCTCAAAACGGCGCCCCCGGAGTTGGAGGAGCGCGCGCCGGCCTCGCCGACGCCGTCGCTCGAGCGCAAGTCCAAGCTGCGCGACCGCACTAAGGCGAAGCTGCTCAAAAAGCTAGGCCGCCATGAAGACAATGATTTCGGCAAAATTGTTAGAACCCCTGCCCCTGACGAATTCGAACTCCCCGCACCTTTGGCCACGCCGGCGTTCTCGAGGAAGAACATATTCGACCGCGACTTCGACGCTCTGTTCGAGTCTGCGAGTTCGCCCCAGTTCGGCGCGCTGATCCGCGTAACGACGCCTGAGCCCGATCATAGGCCGGACGTGTCGGCGGCTCACTTCCCCTCCCCTGAGCTAACCGTGAGCAGCCCCATATGCAGCCTGCTCCCCCCGCGGCCCTACTCCGAGCCTTCGCCCTCCCGGAGCAGCTCCTTTAGAGCCTCGACGCCGTCGACGCCGACTCAGCGATCATCTGTAGAAGGTCTTTGATCGAGTGTGGATTTGGGATTGAGTACGAGTCACCGACTAACCAGTCACCTCCATTCAGCATGGTACTTGAACAGAAGATAACTAGTGGACCAAGAGCCTGTGATGGCCAGACCTTCCTTTAATTCACAAGCGTGAAAATTATTTCAGGTGTATGTCTAACATAGGTAAGAATAACCCCCAAACATGAAACCTGGATCGCGGTTGCTTTGGGAGATAACAACCTTTTACCTGTTATCTCCCAAAGGAACCACGATCCAGGTTTCATGTTTGGGGGTTATTCTTACCTATGTTAGACATACACATGAAAGAATTTTCACGCTTGTGAATTAAAGGAAGGTCTGGCCAGACCGGGCTCTTAGTATAGACTAATATCCTGTGATGGCCAGACCTTCCTTTAATTCTGAAGCGTGAAAATTATTTTATGTGTATGTCTAACATAGGTAAGAATAACCCCCAAACATGAAACCTGGATCGTGGTTCCTTTGGGAGATAACAGGTAAAAGGTTGTTATCTCCCAAAGCAACCGCGATCCAGGTTTCATGTTTGGGGGTTATTCTTACCTATGTTAGACATACACATGAAAGAATTTTCACGCTTGTGAATTAAAGGAAGGTCTGGCCATCACGGGCTCTTAGGTTATAGGGCTTTGTTATCATATCACTCTCATGTTTTATCTAACTGGGTGACGTGTGTGTTGGTTTTTATTAACGAACTATTGCAGCGGTATATTTTGCGGAGAGTGCGATAAGTTTAGCGATGTTTATGAGTTTTGTTTTGTTCAGGTTCGTCGCCAAAGTCGAAGAAGGTCAGTTTCTTCCGGCGGCTGAGTCGTTCGAAGGAGGCGCTGACGCAGCCGCGAGCCGCCATGCAGCAGCAGCCGTCCATCGAGATGGCGCTGCGGGAGCTCACACACCCCACGCACAACGACCAGCTTAAGAACCAGCAGCAGGTCACTTTCAAGCTGGTTAAAACAGGTAAGCATAAAAATAATATTCATTATGTACAACGGGAATTACTCACGTATTTACATAGGAGTTAAACAACTCTCGACGTTTCGACCACATCAAGAGTAGTCTTCAACAGGAGGAGTGAGCGTCCCGCCGAGCTCCGTCTCCTCTCAGGTCGCGCGCGCGGTTCTCACTGCGGGCGATGTACATAATGAATAGTATAACTCACGAAAATTTTGAAAGTGAAATAAAAATAATAGTTCATGTTCATATTAACATTCCTACTGCGGTACGTGGTGGGGTTTGAACCCACAAGCTTCTGAATAAAGTCGAGTGCTCCCACTTAGCTTATGTATATAAATGACTTAGCTAACACGGCTCTTTCTTAAAATTTCATGTAAAAGGTACATAAACAATAATCATGATCGGCCTAAGAAAAGTATTATTGTACGAACTTGAAGTAGGTATTTTAACTTGGAACTATTTCAACTGCGTCCTATCCACGGAAGACTCGAAGTGATTCATAGACAAACTTCGAGCACGGCATTAAGCACGTAGCCTTTGATTTATGACTGTAAAGTTTTACACGTTTTGTTACTATAAATAAACGTTCATTTATTAATAGCAAAAATACATTTAATACATAAAAAGTTTATAAAAAACAAGGTAACCCCCTACCAGCTTCCAATTAAATTAGTAATTAACCACTTATTTAACCGGTGAGAGGTTAAAATTCAGGAAATTGTCAACCGGAGTGACAGCTCATAATTGGATCCCTTGAAAAATACACTGAGCTTCTATTACCGTCTTTTGTACACCACAAATCACCTTTATTTTATTGTGACCAATTTGATGTTGCTCCCTGTAACCATCATCGTCTGAAATGCTTTTCCATAATGTCACATATTAATATTACATTAATTTACAAGAATAACTGTTAGAACAGTTTCTTAAATTTTCGTATAATCTAGCTTTGAAGAATTTTGGACACGCATAAATAAATTGTGTTCAAGCTAATTCAAAAACATTTTTGTCGGTTGCAAAGGAACAGACTAACATCATAAAACAGTAAAACATTTTAAAATTGGTTATTACTTAAATAAAAATTTAGATGGAACAACCCAAAATACCGTGAAACCATTGTATCAAAACACCTTTCATCTTTGATAGGTCTGAATGAGAAAAAGCAATTTAAAGAACAAAGGGACTTTGTCAAATTGGATCTGGTTTAAGCAATGCAATTTGGAGCTTGCACACAATTCTACCCTTGCGGGATTAACTACTTGGGTTAAGCTCAGGCTTTTACAATGTAGCCCACGTTCAACTATATCGTACATAGCTCAAATATCTTTGATTTGGCGAATACAATTGTGTTAGTACATGTACATATACAATGTATAAAACGTTGCTAACGGTTATTCCCTTGACACGGTTAAAAATTAAACTATAGAATAACAAAAGAAAAGAGTTCAATTCAGGTGTTCTGAATAAATAATACTTTCTAAATTCCTGCCCACAAATTCTACCCCACTCAGTATCGCATATAGAGTCGTTCGTCAACTCGCTCCAAAAATTTTGTCCCAACTGGAGCGAGTTGACGAATCGTAAATTAAATATTATTTTCGTTCTGCAACTCGCACCATCCTTTGTTTCCATTGAATCTGTGTGACGAGTACACTCATCGAAACAAGCGGATTCTAGGATCAAATAATTTTAGTAAGTAGGTAGTATAGTTGTTATGTTATACGATAATTTAATCCTATAATCGAACTGTTGACTTATTATTTCACTTTAACAATTTTTTATCACAATCAGCGAGGAGACGTTGGAACGCTGATTCCTCCTGACAAAGACAGCTCTTGTTGTACCTAGTCGAAACGTCGAGAGTGGTCTAAACTATTTTACGTGAGTTATTCCCGTTGAAATAAAATGATTTACAAGGCACCTACGTTTAAAATATTTTTTATCTCTTATAGTTAAAAAATATTCCTAATATACGGCTGACATGATGATGACGAAGTATGTATTTTGTCCTAAGGTATTAAATGGTTATCCTTGAAACAGTTTAACTTATAAACTGATAGGTGTTTAGATGACATTTGTCAAAATGACAGCTGTCAAACTTTAAACTGCCATAACTCTGAAACGGCTTGGCCTAGAGATACCCTACTAAGCTCAATCGACAGGTGTTAGAGGAAGCAACATTTTCGATGACAGCTGTCAAACTTTTAACTGCCATAACTCTGAAACGGCTTGGCCTAGAGATGCCGTTCAAAGCTCAATCGAAAGGTGTTAGAGAGGGCAACATTTTCAATGACAGCTGTCAAACTTTAAACTGCCATAACTCTGAAACGGCTTGGCCTAGAGATACCCTACTAAGCTCAATCGACAGGTGTTAGAGAGAGCAACATTTTCAATGACTGTTAAGTATAAAAATGTTGATTAGTTCGTTCAGGCCATCCAGAGGGCGCTCATATTGTAATTAGTTCCCTCCGCCGTAGCATAGATGGCGTTAGTAGAAAAATTAGAACGCGCTATCGAAGCGTTTGCAAGATTTAGGGTTCTAACTTGGATTCCAAAAAATAAATAAGTTTCTTCCGAGTAAAACCATCCGTGTTTGATTTATGACCTATCCATGGTCCTACGAACCGCGATCAGTAGTGAAAAAGTGCCAGTTCAGTTCAGTGCAAGTGTTCAGTGGTCAGTGAAGTTTTTTGTGAGGTTATGCAAGTAACCATCACACCCGGTAGTGAAGTGCTACTTACACGGAAAGGTCTCAGCCTTGTTGCTTGAGACTGAAGATTGGGCCACAGACCAGATCTGTGCGGGTGGCCAGGAGAAGGCGCACCACATCGTTACCCATCTTCGGTGGACACTTGGAAGATTCTTCAGCGGTGTGCTAAACATTGCCGTTTAGCACGCGCCGCACCGGAGCAGAGCTACCAGCGTGGCGGTGTCGTCCGTGGATGGACGCGACACCCACGCCACCTACGTTACAACCGTAACGTGTGGATGAAGGTCTTTGGGAGACAAGGACTCCTGGAGCCAAGCTGCAAGCGTGACTGTGTTGTCCGTGGACGGACGCAACACACACGCTACCTACGTTACAACCGTAACGTGTGGATGATAGTCCTTGGGAAACCAGGACGCCGGAGCCAAGCTGCAAGCGTGACGGTGTTGTCCGTGGACGGACGCAACACCCACGCTACCTGCGTCACAACCGTGATGTGTGGATGACGGTCTTCGGGAGAAGAAGGTGCCCTTTGGAAATAGTTACAAGTGGTAATTGAAGTGAAAACCGTGAGTACTTTAATTATTAAGCAGTGCAGTGTAGTAGTAAATTATTCTAAATAATAACAATTTGTTGAACTTTAGAATCTTAGACTTAGAATAATTTTGAGATTTATGCATCTACGGGGAACCTCTGCCCAATTTTCCTTTGAATTTAAAAGACTTGTAAAAATTTATAGATTGTTTGAACTTTAGAATCTTAGACTTAGAATAATTTTGAAGAAAGTGCATATACGGGGAACCTCTGCCCAATTTTCCTTTGAATTTGAAGTTACAAGACTTGTAAAATTTAACGTTGTGTGGTTTAAACCTTTGTGTTGATTTACTTTGAAATTTATTTCTTGTCGTTGAACTTTTATGTTGAGTTACTTTGAAATTTATTTGTGTTTGAACTTTTTTTGTCGGTTACTTTGAAATTTATTTTGGTTTGAACTTTTATATTGATTTACTTTGAAATTTATTTCTTGAGTTTGAACTTTTACATTGATTACTTTGAAATTTATTTTTCGTGTTTGAATTTATACTGATTTACTTTTGAAATTTATACATAATGTCTTTAAACGCGTTGCTAAGGTCTCAATCAGGCTACAAAACTTTGATAGAAAAGACATGCGAAAACTATAAGAAGTCACCGAAAGAGAGGCTTCTTAAGGAGTCATATTTGCTTACTAGATTAGAGTCATTGGATAGCAAATGGAAAAGTTTTGATGATAATCATAATAAATTATTAAGCGAAAGCCTGAGTGAACAGTTAGCAGCAACCTCGTACATTACTGAAGGTGTGTACGAAGGTGTGGAAGAATTATACATGGAGTGTAAATCAGAGATCAGAGAGCGTATATCAAACCTTATAGTTAGGAATAGTAAAAGCACCTTGTCATGTTCCGCAGCACAAAGTAAAATTAATGTTCAATTACCAAAAATCAACATTCCCACATTTAGCGGTTCATATTCTGACTGGACCACATTTAGGGACTTATTTGTATCGTTAATTCATAACAATGCCGACATCGATGATGTTCAAAAGATGCACTATCTCAAGGGGTATTTATCTGGTGATGCTGAACAGTTGTTAAGGCATGTGCCAACAACTTCTGCAAATTACAAAGAGTCATGGGAGACTCTTAATAGGAGATATAATAATAAGAAATATTTGGTAAATTGTTTGTTAAAACGCTTCGTCAACCAACCTCAGATTAATAGTGAAATTAGTAGTGCTTATAAGAATATGCTAGATATAACGAATGACACCTTAAACGGTCTTAAAAACCTAGGTGTGGATGTTGGTACCTGGGACACAATAATCATATATTTGACGGTCTCTAAACTTGATGTTGAAACGCGAAAACATTGGGAGTCGCGAATCGGAACTACCGATGATTTGCCTAGTTTAAAACAACTTATTGAGTTTTTAGAAATCCGTTTTCGGTCTCTTGAGTTTGTTGATCCTAAAGTAAATTCTAAGTATAACGTTTCCACTCAAAGAAAGAATGCATTGCATGCAGTTGCCTCAGGATCCAACATTCAAGTCAAATGTTCATTTTGTAATGGCGAACATAAACTTACAAACTGTAAAGAATTTGTGAAAACAAACCAGTCGAAGCGTTATGATCATGTCCAAACCAGTAGGCTTTGTTTCAATTGTTTCGGTTACCACTCTGCCAAAGCTTGTCGGTCTCCAGTCAGATGTAGTGTTTGCAAGAGAAAACATCACTCTTTACTTCATCCTAAATCTTCGGGATCTGTTGCTTCCCAATTCGTTAGTTCTGGTTTAGAGGAGGAGGTGAAGGAGACTGTTTCAATTATCAAGGCATCATCAGAAAAACCCGCAACTACAACTTCAGTTTCAGCACATTGTTCCAAAGGAATCTCACAGAAAAGAATTCTGTTAGCTACAGCCTTGCTGAACGCAAGGGCTGGTAACGGAGCGTCTCACACGCTTCGTGCGCTTTTAGATCAAGGATCTGAAGCCTCGTTTATAACAGAATCGGCGGCACAGTTACTAGGGTTAAAGAAATTTCCCAATAGCAGCAGCATATCTGGACTCGGTGGCGACAGCAGTAAGTTAGCCTCAAGGTACATCGTGAACGTCGATGTACACTCACGCTGCGATCCAGATTTCTGCATCCAAGTAAGTGCGCATGTACTCAGTACCATAACTAATCTTTTACCAGCGAAAAGGGTAAATTTAGATCATGTGGACTGGCCAGAATTAGCTACAGTCGTTCTAGCTGATCCTCAGTTCCACACGCCGAGCAAAATTGATATTTTGCTTGGAGCAGATGTTTATGGTCAGCTGATTAAGGAAGGTCTGATTAAGGGTCCTAATGGCATGCCAACTGCGCAGCGTACTGCCTTAGGATGGATCATTTCTGGTCCCACACATCATGTAGATGATAATCAGAACGCTTCACCATATTGTTATCACAATGTGGTCACCTGTCAATCTCACATTGAAGACAACGCCCTCTTAAGGCGTTTTTGGGAGATTGAATCTGCTACTCAGGAAAAGAAGATATTGACTAATGAAGAACAGCGTTGTGAAGAAATTTACACGCGCACCACAGCGAAGGATGCTGAAGGTAGGTATGTAGTCAATCTTCCATTCAAAACAGATAACCCGCAGTCATCATATGGCAATTCTAAAGATCTTGCCATAAAAAGATTTAAATATCTTGAGAAGAAATTTGAGAAGGATCCTGAAATCAAATTGAGGTACTCCGAAGTCATTCATGACTATTTGCAACTTGGTCATATGGAGCGTGTGCCAGCAAGCATGTCATCTAAGCCATCAGCAGTGTATCTGCCACATCATGCTGTCATTCGAAATGATAAAACAACGACCAAGGTGCGTATAGTGTTTGATGCGTCTATGAAGGGTACCAATGGTGTTTCACTCAACGATGATCTCATGGTTGGACCAACTTTGCAGCCTCCACTTCGACATATTATTATGCGTTGGAGACAGCATCCAATCAGTTTGTGTGCTGATATCATCAAAATGTACAGACAAGTAAAGGTAAGTTCTGAGCACGTTGATTTTCAACGAATCGTCTGGCGTGACAACCCAGATTCCGAGATTGAGGAGTACCGACTATTAAGAGTCACCTTCGGCACCGCCTCGGCTCCTTACCTTGCTGTGAAGTCTCTACAGCAGGTTGCAGTTGATGAAGGCGCCAAACACACCGCAGCATCGTCAAGGGTACTTAAGGATTTTTACGTTGATGATTTAATGACAGGATGTCAATCAGTCAATGAAGGATTATCATTGCACAGAGAGATCAATGATCTACTCAACAAGTCAGGATTTCAACTGCAGAAGTGGGTGAGTAGTAGTGATGAGTTAGACAGGCTCATCTCGCGCAATAAACATCAGGTGAAGGAGATTGATGAAAACAAAATAGTTAAAATGTTAGGCATAAGCTGGGATCGGGACAGTGATGAATTCAAGTACTCTGTATCACTTCCCCCTTCTCAAACTCCAGTCACTAAGAGGAGAGTGATATCAGAAATATCACGCCTATTTGATCCTTTGGGGTGGGCCGCACCTTGTGTGGTCACTTCAAAAATCTTCATCCAGAAGCTTTGGCTGTCTGGACTGGAATGGGACGATGAGTTACCACCTGAATTGCAGAGTGAATGGCAATCGTATCGAGAAAATCTTCTCGAAATAAGTAAGTATACTTTACCAAGATGGGTCAAAACAAGAACAGATGATCAACTCGTTGAGATCCACGGGTTCAGCGACGCATCATTGGCAGCTTACTCTGCAGTTGTCTATCTCAGGGTGATGAACTCCATGGACACCATTCACACCAGTCTCATCACGTCTCGCACCAGGGTCGCTCCAGTCAAGCAGCAAACCATTCCAAGGTTAGAGTTGATGGGAGCAGAGTTGCTCTCAAACTTACTTATGGAGGTGGCCGACGTTATGGAAATTCCACAAACTAACATACACGCGTGGACCGATTCGACGGTTGTCTTAGCATGGCTTAGCAGTCACCCAAGCCGTTGGTCCACATTCGTAGGTAACCGAGTCTCTAACATTCTTTCTCAACTAGACAATTCTCATTGGGCTCATGTTCAAACACACCATAATCCAGCAGACATAGCATCGAGAGGAGTGGCACCTCAAGAACTAGTGTGTAATGAACTATGGACGCATGGTCCATCATGGCTAAAAGGTGAGACGATTGATTATTCTAGACCTAAGTCAATCGCTACTAAGATAGAACAGAAGGTTGTCAAGTCCCACATTGGAGTAGAAACACCACAAGCAGATTGCATAACATCCAGGTACTCCACCTTAACGAAATTGGTGCGAGTCGTAGCTTATTGTAGGAGAGTTCTAACGTGGAGACATAAGGGAGAGATGGAAGTCAAGAAGAAAGAGAGGTACCTAACCAAAGAAGAGCTGCAAGATGCTACAAAGGTTTGTATTAAAATAGTACAAGAGAAGGAATTTCGTGACGACGTGAAGGAGATAAGTAAGACTGGAAGAGTAAAGGTTAAGAGTAAGTTGAAATCTCTTTGCCCAATAATTGATGAGGATGGAATTCTACGCGTCAGTGGACGCCTCGAGAACGCAGAATTGAAGGAGAACATAAAACATCCCATCATATTGCCTCATAAAAATCATTTCACAGATTTAGTTATCGCAGAGGCTCATAAGGTAACAATGCATGGTGGTCCTACTATAATGTTACACCATTTGCGACAAAAGTTTTGGATAATTTCAGCCAAGAGTTTAGTAAGAATGTTTGTCCACAAATGCGTAGTTTGCAAACGATACTCAGCAAAGGTTCAAGTTCCTTTGATGGGTCAGCTTCCGTCCTGCAGAATAACACCAGCACGAGCATTCAAGAACTGTGGTGTGGACTTCGCTGGTCCCATCAACATTCGCTCTTCCAAGGGCCGCGGTCATCAATCCTACAAGGGATACATTTGCCTCTTCATATGCATGGTGACCAAGGCATTGCACTTGGAAGCAGTAAGTGATCTTTCATCAGCAGGATTTATAGCGAGTTTCAAGCGATTTGTCGCACGCAGGGGCGCAGTGTCGGAAGTCTGGAGCGACAACGGCACCAATTTTGTTGGTGCCGCTAAGGAACTACGTCATTTAGTAGAGGTAGAGCGGTCATCTGTTGCTACGGAAATTAGAGAATGGTTGGCGCATTGTGGTACATCATGGCATTTTATTCCACCTCATGCTCCGAATTTCGGCGGACTATGGGAAGCTGGGGTAAAATCGACCAAATTTCACCTTAGACGAGTTGTAGGCACATCGACGCTTACATATGAGGAGTTGTCTACAGTGTTATCACAGATTGAAGCATGTCTTAACTCAAGACCTCTTACAATCATGCCTAATGATATGTGCGATCCCACTCCTCTAACTCCCGGGCATTTTTTGATCGGTGAGCCGATGTTAACAGTTCCCGATCGTAATTTTGAAGATCGTAGTCTAAGTTCGTTAAAACGTTGGCAAGTGACACAGCGTATGTTGCAAGAGTTTTGGCGGAGGTGGTCACAAGAATATGTGGTTCATTTACTCCATCGGTATAAATGGAATGAACAAATTCCTGAACCTAAGATCGATGATGTGGTCTTAGTTAAGGAGGATAACTTACCTCCAGCGCGATGGCTTTTAGGTAAGGTTGTTGATAAGCATCCTGGTATTGACATGGTCAGTCGCGTTGTAACTCTAAAATGTAATGGAACGTTAATTAAACGTCCAATATCAAAACTGTGTGTCTTACCTGTGTCTAATTAGAGTTATGTTATGTTGTTTAGTTGTATAAGTCAACATGTAATAGTATAAGAAGAGAATGTAAATTACAGTCCATTGTTCTTAGAAGTTAAGATGAGTTTTTTTTGTCAATGTTAACCCTCACTAACGTCATGGTGGGCGGTCCCTGTTACTGTTGTCAATTTATTAAGGACATCTACCATGTCCTTGGTGGGCGGTATGTTAAGTATAAAAATGTTGATTAGTTCGTTCAGGCCATCCAGAGGGCGCTCATATTGTAATTAGTTCCCTCCGCCGTAGCATAGATGGCGTTAGTAGAAAAATTAGAACGCGCTATCGAAGCGTTTGCAAGATTTAGGGTTCTAACTTGGATTCCAAAAAATAAATAAGTTTCTTCCGAGTAAAACCATCCGTGTTTGATTTATGACCTATCCAATGACAGCTGTCAAACTTTAAACTGCCATAACTCTGAAACGGCTATTGTACAGTACAGCTACACTATTATTGATAATAATTGAATTTCATTATGTTGACTTATGTTAACATAAACATAGCTTAATTCTTTTGTCCTTGGAGAAGTTCCTGTGTCCCAGCTGTGGAAACGTAATAGTACCAGCTTGAGTTAGTACCAACTAATTAGCGGCTCATCCACTAAGGTTCATTCCTTCCGACTTACCCCGTCATGCAAACTGTACAGAAAAGCGACGGGATAAAATAAAACACGACGGGAAGGGTCGCCGTCATTCTTTCTCGCTCTTGCATATGTATCTGTTACTGTAAAAGCCCGAACTGCAGTAAATCTTAAGATATACCAGTAAAACCTAAGATCTACCAACTCTCATTGGTAATGTCCGAAAAGGTTTGCGATTCGAACTTTTACCACCCATTACGTTGGCAAATCTTAGGATTTACATAAATGCACGGTAAATGTTGAAAAACAGTTATTTTGAATGTTGATTTAAAATAAAAATAATTTGTGTAAAACTTTTGCAGTTTTTATTTACCATATTTATTAAACACAACTAACGAAGCTTTATTAATAAGCTTTATAATTATATTCTGTGAGAACCGATGACTACAGAAACATCTATCTACATTTTGCACCTAGATGTGTATTATGAGTAAAATTTCACCCGAGCGAAGCCGGGTTTTCATCTAAAGCGCTCTACACACCGCCCGCCGGCACAGCCCGGCGGCCCAACCCGCCGGCCTTATTTTGTAGGCCGCCGGCTTTATTTAGTACAAAATAAGGCCGGCGGGTTAGGCCGCCGGGCTGTGCCGGCGGGCCGCCGGCTTTGGTGTGTAGAGCGCTTAACATAAAAAAATATTGATTTTGAGTCGACAACATTATATCCGCAAAATTCGGATTATGGAGAATTTCGTCAAATTTCACTCGAGCGTAGCCGGGTTTTCATCTAGGTATTTTTTGTTTCTTATGTTAAGCGATTCTAATTTTGTTGTAAAACCTTTTTTATTTGACTTTAAAATAATTATGTAAATACCATTGTTGATTATTTTATATTGTTGTGTAGTCATTTTATTTTTTTTAGCTGACACATGTATTTTTATTTAATAACCAAATAAAAGTGTCTAATAAATATGCCTTTTCTATATTATTTTAGTAACAATTTTTTGGTTGACTGTACTAAAATTCACCCAAAGTAAAAGTAGTGCGAGTTGCAGAACGAAGAGTATAGCTTTTTTACGATTCGTCAACTCGCTCCAGTTGGGACAAAATTTTTGGAGCGAGTTGACGAACGACTCCGCATATAAATATTCAAGTAGAGCTTCATTTGTTTTGGTTAACCAATCGATTCTATAGAACATTCGGAACAATACAGCTATAGAAGCTTTCACAGAGCCGTGTTGGCTAAGTGGGAGAACACTTTCATTAGGAAGGTCGTGGGTTTAAAACCCCACATCACACCTCTTGAATTTTCTTCTTCAAAATTAATTTGCCCTTTAAAAACAGAAGGTCTAACGGAAAAAGCAATCATGAGGAAACCGGAATATTCTGATAACTTTTAAAAGTTAACGACATGTTGCATTCACCAACCCGCACTTGTCCAGCGTGGTGATAAAAGGCCTAATTTCGCCAAGAGAGAAGTCCTTGTGTCTCAGCAGTGGGAACGTAGATAGGGGGATTTTAAGGTTTCACAAGGCACCAGTTGTATTTCTGTATAGTAGATTGACTTAAGGCTCAGTACGATTCCGGCGTCAAAACTTTCACAAACTACCTACAATTAAGCCAAAGCAATTATTAATTAATGAAATCCCTTGATACATTACGCCCGAAATGTTACGGTTATGAAATATTACTGCAAGGCTGAGGGGAAATAAATTTATAATTATAAGTAGGTATAACAAGTTCCAACTTTTCGCGTTAATACCTCCCACCTAATTTGTTGACCTTACTATAATTATTTTGTTAATTCAAACGATGTAAACGAAATGAGGGTATAAAATCGCTGTGTAAAGCAAGACAATAGATATATCATTATATTTCCCTACAATAGTCGAGTATTGTATCGTGTGGGGCAGGCCTAAGAATAGTATCACCCCATCGTCGACACGTGCGCTTAGAGACCCGAGAGATCTGAGATTACAATAATGGAATAACTAATGTGAAAAGTGAGTTTTGGTCACTTGACTGAGTTCGAAATCGGGTTTACATACATAATGGCGTTAAATAGGCAGTGGACCGACGAAAATGCAATTTTATGAATTCTCGGGAAACGCGTGTTCGTCTGTTCACTTAATAAAATTACAACGAAAAGTGGCATTGATTTTTATATATCAAGAAAAGTTGGGTTAATTTAGTCCAGAAAAGGTGAGAAAATACGGGAATAAAGCGGGTGAAACCACAGGCGGGTCATCTAGTAAGGTATTTTTAATTTATATTTAGTTCACTAATTTATTGATTATGACCAAATTGACTCTAGTGATGATGATCTTGATCAGTCAAACAAATACCTATTCTTCGAAGAATCGAACGTTTTATACATAGATGAACGATCTGTGGTTTTATAGCACTAGCCACGAAATTATAAACCAGGCCTATAAATAACTCTACTCATTAATAACTTCGTAAGTTCGACAATATCGGTGAACGTGTAGCGTTGAGAAAACATACCTATCGAAGCAGAATATTGAACTAGAACAAACTTTCTTCGATGCCAAATATTATTTGGACTTTACCGCAAAAACTTCTGAGTTTACTTTATTGATTGGCTTACAATAAAAGTTTGGGAAATTCGTAATAATACTAATAGCAATACTGTGTATTTAGTCATTTATGTATGTTCACCGATTACTCAAAGACGCCTGGACCGATTTGCAATTTTTTTTGTTTGATTGATTATACTTCCCAGGTGGCATAGGTAGTCTATGTCTATTGGCTGCTGTCAGAGGTAGTTTGAAGTCCGTATTTTTGTAAAAAGTTAAATTATCTTTGAAATGAAAAATGAAAAAAATATCTTTTATACTATGATGATTATAATGAATTTATTAAAGGGAGGCCTACGTCGTAGTAGACGTATGCTGAAGAAGACGGTGATTCTTGTCTGTTAAATATCTAGTCAATCGTAAATGTAGTACTTAATTATCTAAATCCAACCTAGTTTAGAGAATGCCTACACTCTACAGTATTAGAGCAATGTTATTCTGATGGGTTTAATATGTAGTGATGTCTAATCTGCAAGGCTTAGACATTGTTGATTGATTGATGTAGGGTATTACTATTAAGACAGTTGCTAAGTCTTTGTAGGTGCGCGTATTTGTAACCGGATCACTGTCGCATAGTACGAATAGATTTGCTTGTTTCGTGTTATTAGTTAAATTACTACATTGACGAAGATGAAATAAGTTAATTTACTTTCCAAAGTAATTTTCATGTAATTTTACCAGATCTTCTTTATCTTTAGGTACAACTATGACCATTAATATTTTATCACTTACAGTATTATAAAGATAAAACAAAGTATTAAGATAAGATTTGGATAATATTTTATAATTAGATAGGTAGTAATTTTACCGCGGGAATACTTTTTCTAGGAAATCAATACCAATCATGTAGGCAAAGCGACTGGATGCATCTATAATTATGTATGTGTCTCGAGTTTGTTGATATTTTTATTTAAATTATTAAATTAATAGAAACGAAAGTGTTTTCCTAACAGTACCTAATTTGAAATGACCAAAATGTTTACCTATTCAAAAATCAAACACATATTCACCTGCGCATCAACTGCACATTCATACCTTTCTCGTTAACGGCCTTAATATAGCTTGCAAATGCAAAAGCCAGCTTAGTTTGAATACGCTAATAGTCTGTAATTTACATAACCAGCTGTAATTCCTGTTTCATTGAGCTATTCTCCAATATATTTTTACCTAAATGTTTCAAACGAAAATTTTACCTTCCGTAAATACTTATATACCTAATTTTGTTCACCAAAATCTTAATTCATTTTTTTAAACACAAGAAACGAGTAGGTAACTAGTTATCATTTTCAGATCTATCATCTAAGCCAATACCCAAAACAATCGAGAATCGTTAAACGAGTTATCTAACTGAACATATTTACGGATTAAAAGTTATGAAACAGCAAATGGTTCATTATGCTTCGGAGCCGAATCCCGATTCTCGATTCCGCAAACAAAGTTATCCCAAGTACTTCCTAGTTTATAGTTTCTACAGGGTACGGCGCATTTGAATGGAGCTTGTGGTTGACATGACATAATACGACACCGCATTACAATCTCTACGTTCATTTAATAAGCTAAGTAGACGTTTGACATACGAGTAGCTTACTGTTTCTGTACTCAAGCTAAGGTTTTTGTAAAATGTAACTATATTTATCTTATTAAAAGCGAATAAGTTTTTGTAAAATGTAACTATATTTATCATTAGATAAACTGGATCTCTATAGATAGGCAACACATGGTAGAGTGTTAGATATCCGTAGAAAGTTTTTTGTTGCCAAAACGACAAAGGGGAATAGATATTGAAGAATTTGATTTGGGTATTGTAACCAAGTTAATGATATACGTAATTCCAGTAATGTCTATAATTGATTCTATTAGGGAAGTCACATGCCCAGGACATTGTGTCACTCACCAACCCGCACTTGGCAAGCGTGGTGAATTAAGGCCTAATTTCTGTATCGTCCCTGTATCCCAGCAGTGGGGGCGTAAAAAGGGGTGATGATGATGATGATGAGGAAGTTACGTTCCCAGTAGTGGGGCGGATTATGAGTTATTGATTATTTTAAAAAAAGTTTTTAATTTAGATACGTTTTTTCCATCGCTGCTTGGTTAATTATAATTACAACTAGGTAACTTCTTCGTTGGTCGGAAAAGGTATTGTATAAATATTTTCAGACGTAACGGGTTTAATTAATGTAATTTCTAAGTAAAATTTGTTGTTTATCTTGTTATTATACCTTCATGCATTCATTTTACCGGCACCTCCGCTAAGCCTAAAATAATTGAATTTCATAATCAAAATTTGCTGCGCAAAATCAACGGGTGGATATTCCACTCAGTGGATTAAACAAACATTCTACCAATATAGAGCTATATATTTTCCGGGTTACCTTTGGTAAATTAATGTTTAATATTTCTGATATCATAGTCATAAAACCCAGTATAACGTCTTTCTACCGGGCACAATTTTCTCCATGATACTATCTTGGGGTCTTGGGGAATTTGGTATAATCACCACTTTTACCAGGCGGGTTGGTGACTATTATTTTTATTTATGTTTCTCATTGGAACCAAAGATATGACGCAGAAAATATAAGTAAGTACATTTATAAACAATAAATGCTGTCTGCTGACTTGTCTAATTAAACTGAGAAACACAAAATTATTTATTTATATTTACTGACCCGGCTTTAAACAAGGAGAAATAATCAAAGTTCCGCTGTTACGCTGAATATTTTAACTCCGGAGAATAGTTAGGTTTGAAAATTATTTTAAAAAAAATCGTAATTGTGAAAAACATTAAGCATTATTTTATTGTTAAAATTTTTCAATTATTTTATGTTATTTTAAAAACATTTATAAAAAGGTAGATGAATTTTGTTTTCATTATTAAGAAAATATTTTATAAAACACAATAATACATATTCAAGACTTAAAGTTTTATGAATTAAACTGAAAACTGAAAGATATTTTATTATTATAAGTCTTCCTGGTTTTCCTATGACTGGCAAACTACAAATTATATTTACAGTCATAAAATGTAATTAAATATTTTTTATTATTAGTCTGTTTTTGTATGATTTATTTACACTCATAATGGTTCATATTTCGGCTGACTCAATATACTTTCAAATAAGCGCCAGATACCAAACACGGGCTAAACCTTTTAACCCATTTTACTAGCATTGTGTTAGATTAATTAGGACTGTATTGTGGAATAACATTTATGATAAAGTGCTACATAAATGGACGCATTTCGTGCCAGCACTAAAAGCCTTTGCTTTTTTTTACGAAATAATTTGTCGTACACATTTCGTTTCTTGTCTCTGACTACCATGGTGGTGGGAGAAAAATTGAAGAAACATCTGTTACTTCTTATAAAGCGCGCTCAGTATACGTGTGGAAACTTATCGCTTCATGGACCAAGCTTTCTCGTCCGCAAAGAAGTCCATTTCATCTACAGACTTGTATACTTCATAATTTATATTCAAGTTTGGATAGCAGCTGTGGTTACAATACATGGCTACTTCGGTTACTATCGGACCAGCTCGATCCGGTTCACAACACAAAACGACTATCTCCAATGGAACACAACATACGCGTCAGTGACAGTGTGCGAAATCGGAAACGTTGACAAAATATGGAAATTGGGAGAGAAATATAGCCCAGAACATAATGAAAAATTGAGTCGCTTTTTTGGTGACGTCGCGTTTTTCAGCGGCACGTGTTTCAGCTGCTTATCATCATGCGCGAACGAATCAATGTGCGCGGCTGATTACGTGCCAATGGCATCCTACTTTCGTTCATCTTGCAAGGACATTTTTCTATCCTGCAAATGGAACGGTAATCCGATAAATTGCTGCAAACACTTTGAGCCACTTCAAACGGAGTACGGTCGATGCTATTCTATAAACAATAGGCATACCGGGACAAATGAAGCGGTGTTCGTTACGTCTGGGAACCCAAGTGAAATGGGGATACTTGAGATAACTCTGGCACAAGACTACGAAGCATTCCTACATTCACCTGAAGACATTCCATTTTGGAACATAGAATACGATAGGCGAGTTAGAGTCCTTTATGGGGCAAAAGCAGAGATGATATTCTCAATATTGGATGTTGTGAACGAACCTGAGGTAGCTTCAATAGCACATGCCGAAAGAGAATGTCGATTTCCTGATGAACTTCCAGAAAACTACCAAGCTTTTAAATTTTACAGTTACTCTGTTTGCATATCAAAGTGTAGGATAGATGCACAACTCGAGTTTTGCAACTGCACTCACCACTTATCACCCTTATTTTATAAAGACCAGTACTGTGATCTAGAAGGATTAAAGTGTTTAACGAAGCACTACAAGACATTGCGGAAGCTTAAAGTTCCTGGGTCGGGAGAAGCTGGATTAGATTGTGATTGTTTACCGTCTTGCACCGAGTCAGATTATAATGTCGTGAGCAAGAGCTTGGAAGAGCCTGAAAAAGAGCTACATGCAAAATCTACACGATTTGTTCTAGGAAACAGGCCCTATCAACGGTTGACTAGACAAGTGGCTAGGACTTCTTTAGACTTAGTTGTCGCTGTAGGAAATTGTTTCGGTCTTTGTTTCGGTGGTTCACTCTTATCAATAGTCGAAGTTTTATATTTTATTTTTCTTAAAAGATGGAGGAAAGAGTAATGTTAGTCTATTAGAACAGATTAGATGTAATTTATCATTCTGTGTTTGCATTTTTTCCTACCGCTGAAAAAGCTGCTCTGAAAATATTGTTTCTTTCGTAATTGGTTCAAACACCTTCTGAATATTCATTAATAAAAAAGCAATTTAAAACGAGAGTGCAAGAAACAGTGAGGTTACAAGTGTTTAAATCACGGCAAAACTTGTACAGCCTGGGTTTTTTATTTATCACTGGAAAACTTAGCTTAACAAACTTTTATTTTTATAAACCCACTAGTAGGTATAAGCTACGAGAAAGAATTTACACAAGTTCTCAAAACGTAGTTATTTTAGATATTTGTTCCGAAAAACACTCAACATTTTCTTTATTATGTATTTTTAATAGATATACATATCTAATAATAATAATGTCCTAAAACCAATTTTTCAAAATAAACTCATTACATGAAGCTTACAGAATATGGAATTCTTATTTTAATAGCAAATTGCAAAGAAACCTTTTAGTCCTGCCCAAAGGCGAATACTTCGTGTGAAAAAATACATTTACTGAGCTATGAAAACTTGGATAAGACCTTGTCGGAACTCAAATACGTACCTATAGTATGATTGGCAATTTCTGTAATCATCTTCAGTGGATTTAGTAGAAATAACTAATTCAAAACTTTTAAATAATTATTTGTATTTAAAAGTTTTGAAAAATAATTTTAACTAAGTACGATATACATAGATTATATTATCAAATTCCAGCTTAACTTATAATAGCCATTGTGCCACCTTTATGTTTGTGATAAACAAAAACATGAGGAAACTTAAATTTCTACAGATTACAAATATATATTTTTTGTTTATAACAAAACAATTTTTTGAAACTTGTAATAAAAAGTTGTAATAAAAAAAATATTCGCGATGGAAAAGTTGGTTTTACAAAGCTATTTCTTACAATTTACGAAAATGCCCGAAAATTTGTGTTATCCTTTTCTTCCTTGGTAAAAATTATGTGAAAACTTCGATGATTTTTACAAAAAAGGTAGAACGGAGCGTAAGCTTTTCAAAGTTTTCAACGGTTACTACTCAGAAGTCAGCGAGTCCGGAATTGCTAATGAGAAAAATAATCATCAACAAGGTTACCTCGACTTACCTAACAACTAATAACAAATTAACTAAAAAGGTTCATAACAAAGGGTTTTCCACCATCTGAGTCTATGAAGCTAACAAATTATAATAAAGCTTTGTTATGATTACAATATATATAACAAACCATAGATTATTACAAACGTAAATAATGTACATCAAAAATTAAACAGTCACAACCACTATTATTACCTACTGTACCGATTCGGTACAAATTAATCAACTATTCCAATATGATTAATCAACGGAGCGAAATACGAACTGCCTAATTATGACGGCTGACGGCATGTTAATTATGATATCCAACTTTAAGCAGAAAGCTTGCAGTAGGTTTGAAGAAAATGTCTTTGTTCAATTCATTTACACAGTCTCCCTAAACTGGGATATGCCAGGCTCCATATAAATAAATAAAAATCAATAAATAAATAAATATACATCCATAGATACATATTTTTTATTATACACACGTGTATACATACACCCAGACACTCAGAAAAAATTATCTGCAGATTTTATGTACTTCATGCGTCGTGTAATAGGAGGAATACGTAGTATAGTATACAGATATTTAGTTTGCCTGTTTTTCACATAAATTCGACCTAAGCTCAAATGACGTGAACATATTGAATTAATTGTGAGGGTTAAAATTAATTGTTTCATTAACTAAACTGGTTCGACATTTAAATTAATTTGTAACATTGAATAGGCACAAAGTCAGATACATTGTTTTAATTTAAGAGCCAACCGCTGTGGTTTTAAACGTTTGGATTGAGCAAAAATAGTGTCACGTAAATTTGATCTGTACAACATCATAAATATTTTTCAAATGATTTATGTTACGAGATAGCAGATGATGTATTTTAGAGACATTTTATTTAATCAAGAACGCAATAATCGTTTTCTCTTTACATCCAGTGAGATCACTAATTTACGTCAGTAGCTAATTAGGTTCGCACAAATTATTTTAATTGTGTTTTCACTATGTTCGGTTTACAAGCTGACTAATATTGTACAATTTATCTTTGTGAAACTAAACTAACTGTAATCCAAATATTTTAAAATAAATAAATAATTATGAAAAAAAATATTGGCTACGGTACTTAATGGTATCCTATTGTTTAACCTAAAGATAGATTCAAACCTATTATCCACAAGTGAAAGTATAAACAATTCTACCTTATCAGAGAGAAATACTAAAAGGCAGGATCTTTGTTACTACTTAAAGACTTTCAAAAGCATTTCGCTGTATGTGATGTCTGAATTATTAATCCTAAATCTTCAGCTAAGCTAAAACACATTATTCAGGAGAATTCACGATATCTGTACGTGCTTACGTAGGATTTACTCAAGTGTTAGTGTTGAAGCCGGTTGATTTAAGTGAAATGAAATATACTGTTAAATAAAATCTATTATAACCGCGGGAAATAACGTTTGATCGGGAAAATATGGCATATCTGCGTAGCAAGCAAAATAAAATACATATTACACCTAAAAATTAATAATTAACTTATAACTTAAATCCTTGATGGACAATGTGTATTTCCTCAACCCTTCTGTTCCAGCAGTGTGAACACTATGTTGATGATCTGTCCACCTCGTTTTGCTTACACTATTATCTATCTACCTAATAACCAAAATTTTAGGTTTATAATAACCACAATAAGGTTTTTGTTACGATTCGAAGTAAACGATTAATGTCAGAAACTGGCAACTAAACAGTATTTCCACCAAAGGTCAACCGAAGGGCCTATTAATTCTCTCCGTCGAGGGAATCGGTAATTGATCGAGGCAACCACCAAACTTTTTACCTCATTTTCTACTATGTACTTACTTTCTTTTGTTTTTCATTATAGTACGGGAGGCGACGATGCTAAATGGGGATTTACTCGAGCGTCAAAGAGACCTATTGGGTTGTATTTGGTAGATGATAAGAAGAAAAAAATTGTATGAGACCGATGTGTTTCATCAGTGGGGGAAGCGACCATAGATAAATAAAAACTTATTTAAAAAAATACTGTTGTATGGACGTACTTAAGCGCGTCAGTTAGTGATAGATTATATGAATCAGATTCAATAAATTGAAAATCAGCTTAACATACTTACATACTTAAAAATAATTTAGGAAATATGATTGATAATAAACGTTTGCAAATCTGATTGTTTACACGATTGGGGTGGAAGTACGTAAAAGTTAAAAAAAAAAAAATCGCGACTCATTTTTTATCAAAAAAAAGAACAAAAAAACTGGCATTTCGAAAGGTGTTAGAGCGTCAGATTTAGATGTATATGGTTCATCTCTATGTTCTGATTCTACCATATCTTAATCTGACAATTATCTAAAGTGTTGCGCCTAATATGACAAAAGTAAATTTTGTTCCCTTATAATTCACGTTCGAACATAGATAGATTTTTTATATTTGGTGGAGGTACTTATCTGGGTACTAGCTATCTCCAGTATCTTAATCTGACGCGCTCGAGTAAATCCCGAAATCCCCTCTTCGGCTCCCCTACTATTAGCCAAGTGTTAGTCTTATACATTGGACACGGATCTATTCAATATAACACATAAGGTGTGTTCTTGGGGGATTTGGAATAATCGATGTGCTTAGGTACCAGGTGAGTTGATGATCGCAGAAAATTGTAATAATCCAGACTTATATTATAAATGGGGAAGTGGGCCTGTGGGGTCCCTGTAAAATATTAATTAATCTTTAATTAGTAGTTCCATTACGTGTCCAATTACATCAAAATGGAAAATTAATCTCTAACATTATATGACAAACCATAAGCGAAGTCGAAAATGTGTGTGTTTAAATGTCGATAATTTTTTGTTTTTTATTAATTGAGTGCAATAGCTATCCTGGGCTTTGTAGGTTTTCTTAAAAGTTTAGATAAACCTTTGCAGTATTAAATTGGTGAAGTTCTTTATCTAGATCAAACTTTAACTTTATAATTCAAAGACGTTGGTCTTGGGTATTCTTCACGTAAAGCCAAAAGTCACCTGTATAATGAAACCAGAGACCTCAGATCTTAAATATAAAACAAAGTACTTATACATCGAGAATGAGTTTAGATAGTTTTATATACAACAGAACTCGTGGATTTTAGAAATTTATTTATTTATTTATCCTTAGCCCAGCAACACACGGCAGAAAATCCTGTGTTCCCTTCACCATTGGGGGGCCACACGTGCGTGTGCACAATGCGCACATACATTTATGGCGCAGCGGGCTAAGGTCTGCCTGCGACGCAAGAGGTTTTGGATTATTATTATTTTGTTATTTGATTCCCGTCTCGGTAGAAAAAAATATTCGACCTGTAAATATTTGTTCTGCGTGTTTTAATACTATCTATCTATGGTTATTCTATTAAGTATATCAGAAATCAGAAATCTAGTAACACAAGATTCAAGCTCACCACGGAACCAATTGTTGCTATGTACATTTTCCAGCAATGTTTAAATATAAATATTAGTGAATGTTTTAGTAACCGATAGCTTAAAATATTGACCTGAACAATTTATTAAAGAAAATAAAGTACAACCTGCTTTTGATGTGTAACACGGTCAGAACTGTAAACTTTTTAGTTTCTTTCTTTAAGACTCGTCGGTGCCTAACTGTGCCTAACGGCGTTAAAATATTCTCATTGTCATCTACAAAGGCGAAGAAAATTCAAAGACATGATGTCTTTGTCCTGCCTCATTTTACGTTAACTAGACGTAAGTACCTAAATATCTGAATCAAAATGTATCGAAATTTACGATATGGTTATAGGAACATTGTTTTTATGATATTGACGATTATTAAAATATTAAGGTGTAGTAATAATATGAAATTACTTTAAATGACATACATTCACTGTATGTAATAACACATCATTCATCAGTGCCTAATTATATTCTTCCTGATGGTATGGGAATGGGCCAAATCTATTTTCTCAGCATGGCTACCGTAATATAATAATGTATATATTCTTATTCAAATTATTAGGTAAATTTTCTAATAATTTCTAAACTTATGAAGTTTACGTAACTTTACAGACTGAAAGCACTTAATTTAAAAGTTTATCATTCAAATCTTTT
This sequence comes from Chloroclystis v-ata, assembly GCA_963691955.1. Lineage (NCBI taxonomy): Eukaryota > Metazoa > Arthropoda > Insecta > Lepidoptera > Geometridae > Chloroclystis > Chloroclystis v-ata. The sequence goes on along the minus strand of OY829906.1, from coordinate 5,928,610 downwards.
GTAAACTTTGCTCTTAGTAGGTTTCACGAAATCAATTATTTGTTTTTTTTTAATACTAGCGACCCGGCTTCGCTTCGTCTTGGGAACCTATTTATACAGTATACACCTTCTTCTAGAAGCATTCTAACTATTTAAAAAACCGCATCAAAATCTGTTGCATAGTTTGCACGGACAGACTGCCATGTGCTAGCGACTTTGTTTGTATTAGTGATTATCTCAAATAGTATTTTTTTACGAAATAAAGCTCAGATATTCAGCAAAAATCAACCAAGATCAGACATTCAGCAAAAACTTACTTTTATACTAACAGAATCTATTGTATCTAACTTCTAGACATGTTGAAAACTCTCCGAAACTCGCAGACAAAGTATTGGATTCAATAAAGCCATGTTTGGCTCTTGAACTTGTGAAGGCAACAGGAACCTTTCTAATTAGTGGCGATTTAGCAAAGTTTCAGGGAATTTTCTCGGGCTACATGATAAGCCAACCGTTGTTAATTTAGGTTTGGTTCATGTTTAAAGTCAAAGTCAAGAACTTTGTTTCCATAGAAACATTTACATGGACAAGTCATAAAAACATAAAATTTAACAAATTATTAATAACGTCTTTATTAATTATTAGAAAATCCTATTGGAAAAATTACAAGATCACAACGTAACCTTAGTCCTCGAGTGAGAGTTACCAAGTAAAGTTGTGATCTTGTAATTTGTCCTATACAATTTTCTTAAAAATTAGAAAAACTTAATTGAGAGTCAATCACTATAAAAATCAAAGGTTGCCTGGAAGAAATCGCTTTAAGTGATAAGGCCGCCCATTGTTACACTTTTTTATGTTTTCTATTTTTTTGTTATGTGTTTTTTTTGTTTTTGTGGTGTACAATAAAGAATATTTGTATTGTATTGTATTGTATAAAATAAATATTAAATATACTTATACAAGACTTATTTATAATAATAACTTGTGATTTGTTCCAGTATCGGACTTTACAACTCAACTATCGCAATTGTACGAGAGGCATTCGTCAGAACTTCAAGTCCTCGTTGCAAACTTCCGGAAGAGAAACAGCGAACTCAGAAAAGAGAGGTAAGTCAGTACCTACAATACATTTTGAAGAATATTTGCCTTCTGAAGTTATAATTTTCTGCCGGAACTACAATCATGTAATAAAACACATAAAAACATAATGTCTTCTATGGACAAAATTTGTTACTTCCAGTTATTTCCTAAGAATCATACATATTTTATAAGGGTACCTTGTAACTCCATAAATAATTTAGACAACAAAGATGACTAATATTTGTATCGATACAATATTGTTTGTTATGATCTTTCCATTATGACTATTAGATTTGGGGAAAAAAGAAAATTGGATCGGAACATTATTGTACCAGTTTTTCATAATATCAAGCAAGCTAGATATCCAGACAGTGGATGCCTTGAGTTTGAAATAAACTAAGTTCCCCAGCCAATTCGGACAAATTGGTTTCTAAGGTAACCAAATGTGTTTCTTGTTATTTTTTATTTATGTTGCGTCACCAAAAAATATGGAAACAGTTGATTTTTGCTATTAATTTCGAGTATTCCTTCACGTATTCCTGAGAAAATAAGGTTTATAGGTACCTTCTTTTACATAAAGATCTATTTATTTACTTTTTATATTTTAGGCAACTTTTTTGTTGTTATTTTCAGCAGTTTATTTAACGCAATAGCTGCCCGACTTTTATTCGATGCTCACCGTAAAATAAATAACACGAAACACGCGAACTGCCTTCGACTTTTTTATCGGATGATAAAATGTGTTTTACATTAGATGTCATCTGATTATGGACCTTTTTCGTGGATATCTTCCAATATTTTAGGGAAATTGAATTAACTTGATGCCTCATGTTTAAGTTGATATAATGGAATCTTATGGACCTTAAATATAACCTTACTTAAATAAGTTTATCTTGTCCCTCTTGACACACTAGTAAAAGATAATATTTAAATGGAATATCATTTATATATCAAACTACTCGTAGCTGAAGCGCGATGAACAAATTGCAGAGCGCATCAATCTATCCCAGAGAGCAAACTAATTGGATTCCTGCATTGCTTAAAGATATCTTTAACACAATAATAAACTGCAAGAAACCAAATACAGTATCATCATCATAACTACCTACTAGACATGGTAACATTTATTTATTATTATTTATTTTTTCTCGCCATTAGGTATGCCCGAACCTAAATATTTTACTATTTGCGAATTAGAGTATGATGCGTGATGCATAAAAAATAATTCTTGTATAGCTATCACTCGATATTGCTCTCGTTAATATGAGGATGTTTCCCCCGAGACTAAGGCTAGGCGCGCACTAGGCAGCCAGGCTGCGGCAGCCAGGCTGCGGCAGCCAGTAAAACATATGACGTTGTATAGGAGACCGCGCACTTGGCAGCCACGAAATCTCGGCTGCGGCAGCCAACAAAACGCGCCTGTTTGCACGGCAGCCAGCTGGCTGCGCGCAGCCAGAACGTGTGTAGGCAAATGTATGTGGCTGCTGTCAGTCTCCGCGCACTAGTTGTAGCAGCCAGATGTATTTCGCGTTCGAACTTTGACAAGATGACGTTCGATACAGAGAAATTTATTCGGGAAATTGAAATTGGCTGTTTTAACTGGCTGCGCAAATATTCTGGCTGCCGCAGCCTGGCTGAGCAGCCAGGCTGCCTAGTGCGCGCCTAGCCTAAGAGGCAATACAGAAAAGGCAATAGACATATTACAAGTAAGTATACATGTCATCTGTACGTTTCGCAATAAAACAAAAGAAGACTGGCCAACGGCAAGAGCAGTTAACTGCGTCTTACCGTTACTGTGTTTTCTGCTTGATAGGTAATAATAACCAATCAAGCCGAAAACACAATCAAAATCGACCAATCGGTCGATTGGTGATCGCAGTAAGTTATCACAATACATAGAACGACGCTGATTCGTAAGAACAAAATTCCTTAGTTAATTTAGTGGTCGACAACGCATCACAAATTTTAATTTCATTATATTTTTTTTACCTTTTAATGATTTATTTATAAGTCTTGCTTTCAATTCTGTAATAAGCAAGTACGTGGTCCCGACAGCGTAACTTAGCTGCTTTATTCATGATTTCCTTCCATCCTGTAAGCATTTTTGATGTTTCTTGGGAAAACACGTGTCGTGTAAGACTTTATGGGGAAATTTTGAGGAAGTACTCGTTGAATATGTTATCATCTCGTAAGTAAGTTTATTCATTAAAAATCATTGTTTTTTGGTAGTCTTTTTAATGAATATAGAATTTTAAAAATAATACAATTTTTTTTCTTCAGTGACAAAATATCAAAAATGACTGATTTAAGGAATACTATCATAATTAAATAGTTTATCAAAAAAATAAAAAAAATACTTTAACATGATTTAAAATATCATTAGGCCAACAACAATCTAAGAAAGTCAATAGAAACTTATTGAAGTGTCTTATAACAAAAAGCTGTTCTTAGCACCTTGTACGTACTCCGAATTCCAAAACCAATTAAAACCTAATGGAACGTGGGAGAAACAGGGCTTCATTCAGTAGGTATTTAATCTGGCTGATAGGCTTACATTAATTAAAATATTTCTCATGTAATCTAAAGTCGGCATAGAATTTGTCTTCTGTGTCATATTTGGAAATACACGTTAATATACCAAGGGATATCTTTAGCAGACAAAACGTCAGTCGTTTTAACACACATTTAATTACAAGATATACCTATATCCGCGGCTATGTCCGCGTTATATAAAGAAGTAGTGTGTTTTATAAGTAGCTTAATTAATAAAAAAACTAGATTATCCAGAAATATTTATTAAATCAATCTCTTTATTTTTAAAGTATTTGGAACTAAAATGGAAATAAAAACATGACTCGTAACGCCAAATTTATGTTTGGTGATCTGAAATATTTATTTCATTCTGTGACAAATACCACAAAACAGGCTACAATATCAACGGGAAAAAAGAAACCAAAAATAAAGCTATTATCCGTTTTACTGGCAAATTCATGAATGAAAAATCCGTTTTTACTGTCTACATTCAACGACAGTATAAAAAGCTGGGAGTTGACATTGTAGATACCTGTAGGCATATTAATTTTCCCATTACTTTACAAAGAGCCATGATGAGTTTTCGATATTTTTACATTACCTTTCCCTAAGAGCACAGCTTTGTGAGCAATTTTTTGTCAATTACTTTGTAACAATAGCATTTTGCTTCAATTTAGCTACAATGGATTTATCTCGTGAGGTCATTCTGTAAAAAACTAGCAAACTTTTTGTTGTCAAATAGCAACCACTCGTGAAAAGTAGGTCGAAACTATTTCGCAAAGTGACATCCCATTTAGAGGACTTCGTTCTTTTTCGTCCTTTTTGCGTTTTCTCGAGTTTTACCATCCATTTCTAATACTCAGACCGCATTAACTTTTTATACGTGCGCACTTAACATACCCATTTTCCACAGCCTAAAAGTTTTACTAGAAAATCTAAGAGATGGAACTTGGCGAATCTAAATATGATTTCATGTCTATACTTAGATTATTGGAAAGTTACTCGAACTTTGTGCCTCGCTCCTTCGTAAAATTTTGCATCCCGTGGGAGTCATACCTACCAACTTTCTAAAACATCTTCCTTTATGTTGTAAGTTTGCGAGATTGGAAAGACATGGAACAGAATAAAAAAATAAGGCCGATCTACATTATATTAGATAGTAGTCTTAAAACTTTTTTAAATACTCGCACACTACATAATCACAACTATGATCTACTAAATCGATACACAATTAATTTCTTTCTTTCTTTGTTACTCTAAATTCTTCCCACAGTGCACCTATTTTAATTAAATTTCTGTAGAGACCCGAGAAAGAATATTATGTGCTTTAACTGCGAAAGGATATGTTTTATTTTACCAGATTATAATATTAACAAACACGGTAAAGCAACCTTGTTCCGTACATGTTACATGTCGAAAATAATGAGATTTTCCTACAGTTCCACTGCATTTTCTTACTCTCTCGGGGGTTCTTGAAACTTAGAAGTTAATGTGGTAATTAAAATAATATCTTGCTTTATATGTTGATATTAAATTAAAGTTATTAAAATTAAGAAAACTTTTATAAAATATGCCTTAATAATGCCTTCGTTACTAGGCTATAGCATCAAAGTTTGTTTTAAATTACTTAAAATTGTATAGCTCAAGCTGATAACAATCAGATATAAAACTTAAAAGAAAAGCTCAAACTAAATAACTAAAGCTAAAAATTTATTAAAAATTATTCAAGACCTACCTTATTGGTTTTATAAAGTAGATAAGTGCCAAGTAGAAAATGGGTTTACTTAAAAAAGTAATTTGAACTACATTGCATACGGTATGTACCTATGCAATGTTGTTTTTGAGAATATACATATATTATTAAATATTTCAAATCAATAAAATTCATCCGAATGTATCCGTACAGCTTTCAACCGATAAAAAAACTTAAATAACTTAGTTACTATGTCGGAAAGCTTTATCCTATACGCAGTATTTAATATGCCGTTGTTGCGCCGAAGTAAAATGTTTTCGAAAAATAAACTGACAAATGTTTTCAAACTGAAAATTTGAATATTTGGAACACACGCCAAACATTTTGCATAAGTTACTTACATGGAGGAAAAATTACACAACAGACTTTCTCGTATTTAAAACATAATTTTATGTTCATTACAAAATTAACCAAGGCAACGTTAATAATAAATTTAAATTACAACGATTCAGGAAAGGGTGGAACCTTGTATCATAAACAACTAATCTAAAACTTCTACTCATTGTGTCCATTACCGTAAATGAGTTCGTTACATCAAAAAGGCCCGCGCCTTACCGTCAGAACATTAGCAACTTTTAGTGGGCTTAAACATGTTGCTCAGTGCTGTCAACTACAGCCTCAGTAACGGAATAAAACATGTTTTTGAATATTTTTCACAAAAAAACGTCAAAAGCTAACTAAGATTGGGAAACTATTATTTTGTTTTGGGTTAATACCTACAAAGAATATTTCAACCGATATTTTCTCTCTGTATTTTCCGCATACTGCCAGAAACGCAAATGACCTTAATTCTGAGTCTTTGGTAAACATTTAAAGTTTTTAGAGCAATGTATAAAAAATCCTATGTATGGTAATAATAATAAGACTCCATAATCTTAATGATATACGTCATTATTTTGACGTGGATTAGATGACGATTGGGCTGAATATACTAATTGTGTATCTACTCTTGACATACTTTGAGTTATTTAAATAAACTTTATGAACACATCGCAATTTAACTTTATCATGTATTATTAGTATGTTCCAGGAAATTATTTACTCGTGCTTTAAACATAGGCTTCTTTTGACGATCTAATATATTACTTTATTATATTGTTTTACCTATGGCTTCTCTATATTGATTGAGTTTCTAAACGAATCTAAGTAATGTAAAACCTTATTTTAACGAGTATTGCTTATAAACAAAAAAAAATTAAAAAAAAAACAATCTGACCAAACCAAACATTTACTCCTCAAAAAAAGTATTTTCAATCCCTTTTGTCCAGCAAACATATTCACGAACCATGGAATTTTGCTGCATATTTTATGTGTTAGTCCCAATTTCCTGTATGATGAATTGAATCCGGTACCAGGTAGATTTGTCATTGAAATACAGGGGTTATAAAATCGGTGGTCTCGCATTGCCCCTTCGAGTTGAATCTTTGACCTCTTCGATAACGCAGATCAAAAGCTTTTGTGGTTAATACAATAATAAATAAATATTGCTGGACACGGAAAGTTTTAGCATCGTAATAGAACATTAGGGGAGAGTGGGGTAAACGCGAACGCGGGGTAAACCCGAACACAACGGTTCTGATATGTTAGAAAGAGATATACATATTTCACTTGTCGCTATTTCAAAGATCACGCCACCACTAGTGCCAGTCAACGACCCGAGCAACGCGGACGCACGTACTTTTTAAGGTATGCAATTTGTTATATTTTGCAAGATTTTGATGTAATTTTTTCGTAAATGCAACTTGATATTACTTGATTTTTATTAACAATATGTATTTAACTTTTACTTACAGGAATTCTTACATAATAAGGCTTATAAATAACATTGACGTAATGGGCAAAAGTAATACAACCTAAAATATTTAACTCAATACATTTTTTTCGATTTGGCGGGGTAAAGGCGAACTAACATTTCGGATAATCTTGAATGTTCGTCATTACCCCATCATTTTGTTGATTCCTAGTTAATCTAATTTGTATTATTGTTCCAGATGCCTCTTAATTACAAACTAAAAACAGTGACGAAATACAGTGTAGAAGATCTCAAAAAGGCTATAAATGATGTTCAAACCAAATATCGTAATTACCCCACTTGGTGTTCGTATTTACCCGACAATGTCGGGGAAAGCCGAATACATAAGAGTTTTGTTTTTTGTTCATATGTTCATACTTTATTAAAAAAATATAAATGTTGTATAGTTAATTCATTGCATAGATAAGTAAACTTTATAATAAAACAATTAAAGAAGCTTTGAGATCAAATTTCACTGTTTCATTTGAGTTTTCCCTTAGGTGTTCGTATTTCCCCCACTTTCCCCTACGAATTAATAAGATTATGTAGAAGCTTTAGATTCAGTGCCTATTAAATATATATAAGAACATAATTAGACTGGACATAATTACGTCAATATTTATGAAATACTATATTCACTTGAAATATATACTTATTAGAAACTTCTACATATAACAAGGCGAATAAACTGAGAGGCAAAATAAACATAAAGCCGAAGTCATAAACAGCTCTTACGAACTAAGCGCTAAATTAAACGCTGAATATTATATATTATATTTTAAACTCAAGCAATGACACGAAACATTTAACGAGTTTTCCTAACATGACAGCAATTTTCTAATTTCAGTCAAGATTTTAAACTTATCTTAACATCTTGAAATGTATTAATTAATTTCTGAAATACTTTGTTGTAGACTTGTAGTAAATGATGATTACAAATATACGGTATATGTATAAAAATATTAACTTCTTTAAATTTAAATTCTTAGTCAGAAAGAAAATTCCCAGAAGTAACTCAAAAATTGGCAAATCTTAACTATGTTTGAACTTATTTTTAAAAAACTCACACCTATTTCCACGAGGAAACCCACATCAACACGGGCAAAGCAACGGGCGTAAGCTTGAAAATAATAATTTATTACTCATTTTACGTTATGGAAATTAAGTGGCAGCTCTTGATAAATTGCCATGAGTTCTGATGGATGGAGTCAGCTCCGCACCACCATTGCGTGGGGACGTTACATATTATAGGAATTTTAATAGCATGCCGTAAAAAAGACTTATCTACCCACATTTGACTTCCGTTTTTTGTAACAAAATATACAGATATAATGATGCATTTTTTTTTTATATTTTACGATGATGATGAATCACATATCCAATGTCAAAATTTTTCGCTACAAAGTCTAAAATTCCGAATTTTACCAAAATTTCTCTGTTACATGTAAACCATCTAATAATTTAAGAAGCCTAAAAGTTTTGCAATCAACATAATGTTTTAGCGAATGTTCCTTAACGAACATATACAGTTATGTTCTGGTGTATGTTCGTTACGGTTAAGATTCGCAAGTAGATACTCACTGTTCTTGTTTACACTGTCGCAAGTTTGCGTGTTCGAGGCGTAATTGTGGGTATTGCCTTTTTTATGTAATTATGCGTTGAATCGTAAAATGTTATTAGCAAACGGTAGTAGGTACTGGATTGAGGCATACAATTAAACTAAATTATTTAAATGAGATTTTGTGAGAAAAACTCCCAAACTAGATACAAAAAATAAATAATCTGTTTTCGCATTATTTGTGTTTGTTCATCTCTAAAGCGCTCTACACACCAAAGCCGGCGGGCCGCCGGGCTGTGCCGGCGGGCCGCCGGCTTTGGTGTGTAGACCGCATAAAATGGGTCTACATTCTATACCTTTACCTATCCACTAAACAAAATCATCGAATCCATTTATGTCAGACATATCCCCAAATATCAGCTAGTAGAGAATAAGGCCTTAACAGCCAGAAACCTTGACAGAAATTGGCCACAAATATTAGATAAACATAAACCATATGCAGTTCCTATCAATTATTTACAAGATCAAAATACATTCACGGAGATGTTACGTGTATTCCTTATTGTCACTCATCACGTGACTAGTTTGGCTGGTCATCTGTTGGCACGGGACCAAATTGGACAGACGACTGAAATTGTGTAAATTGTCGACTTTTGTTATTGGTTCCGTCATAATCTTTAGATGGTTATGTCTTGTTGATTTTACAGTTATTGCTGCAGTGAGTCGTCAACAGTTTATTCAAAATGTTTCATGGTTACGTGTATCAAATTAATTTGAGCTTAAGTAGTAAACATCCTATCATAATATTCACTGTATTGTTTTATATAAAAACCTTTTGCGTCCGCGGCTACGCCCGCGTTATAGGTATTTATTATTCCCATCACTATCATGGGTTTCCACTAAGTAACATAACATGTTACTAAGACGTATGAGTATTTACTGTAAAGTTTAATTAGTTGCATTATATTTAATAATCATATTTTTTAAAACTGTTGTGCTTTGACACTTTGTGAACGCCTATGCAATGCTGCGACTACAGAGAATCAGTGATTTAAATGATATAAAAAGTAATTTTTCGGTCCCAACAACACAATGTTCCCTAATAAACACTAATTACTAAAATAAACTCACTCCCTGAATGAAAATTATTCACATCTCTGAGAAATGAGAGCTTACTAATTGTGACTTCGTCGCACTAACTAACAAGTAAAATGTAAAGTAAATGTACAAGATTCTAGCTAATTTAAAATATTAATATCTTGCTCAGGTAAATGAACTTGCACAAGGCTAGACTAACCACTGATAAGGTGTAAGCATCTGTGGGATTTCGCCTTTTCATTTCAAAGTTTATCTCAGGTGTATAGTTAGTTATATAATAGTAGGAAATCTTATAAATTCCAAGTTTAAAACTTCCATAGATTCAATTTTCTTCATTTCTCTGGGTCTAACTTGGATCTTTGTAAATATTCACTTTTAACAGGCAGATAGAATAATATGGCAAGTTATAATATAAATAATAATAAATATCTATACATCTAAAAATTCATGCCACATGATTTAAGTGTAAGGAAATGTTTTAAAAGAGAAAAGATGGGAATAAGACGTCGACAAGACTGTCTGTCCACCTACACCTGAAATATATTTTGATTTAGCCGAATGTATAGCCTCCCACATTGAGATTAAGTCTAGACTTATTTTCAACCAACGCTTCTTACCATTTGTCTTATAAAAATAAGTAAGGTTATTTTATGAACTGCAATCTTGCTTAAACGTCTTAGTTATAAAATATGTAATTATTTAGAAACTTAATCTTCATTTTGAAAAATAGATAAGTAATAGAAATAATTTAAAAAATACTCACGTAAACTATAGCGATATTGCCCATAAGGGATATTTTGTATAAACGACGTTTATGTTTTCTATCAAGAAAAAAATATTTTATTAAAGGAAGCTCTAAAATCTCTCTTGCCAGAAGCGCGCGGTGATTTTTATATCAACATTTTTTTATTTTATATAAACTACCTTAAAGTGATGACCGTACACAGTTGTTTTAAGTATAACCCTTGAAGAATAAACTTAAAAAATTGTCTTATTTATTGCAGTAAATGGTAGTAGTAGTTGATTAAATGATGAATGTGAAAATGATGATTAAAATTAAATGATGTTGATGAAATATTACACATTGAATCAAGCTTCAAACGCCCAGGCCTCTGAAAGTTCGGAATAAATCTTGTAAATATAATTTATAATTAAACAACATAACACATAGAATTTTCTGAGTAATTAGAGGTAACAAAACTTTGAACTAATTGCTATGCCGGTGGAAGATATGGTAAAAAGAATCCGGTTACCAATTAAAAATTTTGCTTACATCCTCAAAAAATAAGGTTCTATAAACTCTGTTAAAAAGGTCTTCAACGAATGTTTACCCACGAATTAGTTGAATTTATTTGTTGTTGAGCTCAGCTTTTTTTTTAGGAAAAAACTTGATTGATTTAGTACTCGTATTTGAATATAAAAAGGGATACACCTATAACGGAATATTAGATTAAATTCAACCGGGCCTATGATAGACCAAGAGCCTGTGATGGCCAGACCTTCCTTTAATTCACAAGCGTGAAAATTCTTTCATGTGTATGTCTAACATAGGTAAGAATAACCCCCAAACATGAAACCTGGATCGCGGTTCCTTTGGGAGATAACAACCTTTTACCTGTTATCTCCCAAAGGAACCACGATCCAGGTTTCATGTTTGGGGGTTATTCTTACCTATGTTAGACATACACATGAAAGAATTTTCACGCTTGTGAATTAAAGGAAGGTCTGGCCAGACCGGGCTCTTAGTATAGACTAATAACCTGTGATGGCCAGACCACAGTAATCTTCATTTTGAAAAATAGATCCAAATTATCTCCCAAAGGAACCGCGATCCAGGTTTCATGTTTGGGGGTTATTCTTACCTATGTTAGACATACACATGAAAGAATTTTCACGCTTGTGAATTAAAGGAAGGTCTGGCCATCACGGGCTCTTAGGTTATGACTTTTCTACTGGGGATTGAAAAATGGACAAGGGTTCAGTTGTCATATTTGGCAGGGACGAAATTGATTTGCAAGATTTATTCGGAAAGTAACACGGATGGAGACGGTACGAATGTCAAATAGACAACACTTGTGCGTGGAATTTTCTTTACCTTAAATTAAAAATTGAGTGGCAGACATCAAACCTTTTCTTACAAGTGTATTTTTGTAGCTTTTATATTATATGGCATGTGGGTTAAAATTGCTAAGGCGTATTTGTTGGTACACTTGTGAATTGAAACATTAGATTGAATTGAAACATAAAGTATCAAATATAAAGTGATAAGAAACAAGTAAAGTTAAACTTTAATCTTTTACAGCGTGATAAAATAATATAAAATTTATTTTATCCCATTTAATTTCATTAAATGCCACAGCGTGTCTTTGATGCAGGTCACCGGAGTGAACCGGGTCTGGTACAGATGAGAAGAAAATATTTATCCAAACGAGTTCAGGCGTTAAATTTTAAACGCTTTGAAAGCATTTATTTATTCGGATTTTAGAAATGGCCGCCTATTGGCCTGAATAACTTATTAAGCTTTTTACAGGAGACAATCAATTTCATATATTTTTAAAAATCATGACTAACTAGATGGGAAATTATATTCACGATAAGATTCACAGTGAACATGCTATACCTAAATAGCATTTATAAGATAGCCGTTGGGTCCGAAAACTTAACGAGTAGAGAACGCGGACAAATGCAGCGTCGAGCGTCGGACGTCCACCAACAATACGGGTTGAATAGGTGAAGCTGCTGAAGGTTAGTTTAACTGTTACCTACTCAAAGTAGAGCAAGACCACCGCTTCTGATTAAATTTACTGGAAATATTTGAAGAAAGTAAAAATTATGAACTTTTATTAGCAATGCAGCTATTACACCGTAATTCAATATTGTCAATCGTCATAAATATAGTCATAGGTTTGAAATAATTTTGTTTAATAAGTTAAGTATACTAGTGTTGAAAAATTAAAAAAAAGTTTAAATTTCTATCCTAAACACGTCCCACAACATAGAAATAACAAAACAGATCCAATTTGAACAAACTTTGAAGCCAACATAATTGTCGTTCAAAGTTGAGGCATATTAAATTTTAAAAGTTGTTTTGTAGTGGACTGTACAACTATGTGAAACCTGTGATCTGTTGGGACATGAAGTTTTATCATGTGAACGTAACATCTGGTTAATTCCTCGGGTTGTGGCTGAGGGTTTAACTGTTAGTATTGTGGGCTATTGGATTATTAATACTTAATAACTGTGTGGACAGGACAAGCTTATTACCTTGGTTCTGCTCGAAAGGGTTTGACATTATCCGCGTGTATAGCGATGTGGGTTTGTGTTGTTTATTTTTCTGAATGGCAAAGCAGAACATGCTTAATTTGTTAAAAAATCCTAAAGATTTTATGAAGATTATGATATGGGTATAAGTAGTAGGTATCCTAATGATCCTATATCCTAAGGTGTATATTATAAGTATATGTAGATAAGTATTTTTTTGTTGCAAATAAATTTATTTTCTTTCATTCTTTCTATAGTGAAACACCACGTTTCAGATCCATATGTAAATCGCCCGTCCTATTCTGAAATTAAAACGAGATTGTTACAGCACAATAGGTTTCAGTGAGATAATAAATGTGGCGTTATAAAATAGATATACAACGCTCGTATGTAGTTACGTTACGAGCATTGTGTCGGTGAATTGTCTTCGGATACAGATATTGTGGATTTATATTTTATAGGTTCTCAACTCGAATGTTGTAACTTTTAGTATTTGCCCTGGCACTTTTCATTTAACTCTTTGTTGGAGGATGCAAATTATATTTTGTTGTTTTGGTTGTGCTTCCATCACCAGCCAATAAAATATAAAGGAATTAAAAAAAAATTATCGCATAAAATAATTTACGTTGCTTATGCTCTTTAGCGTTTGGATTATTGTATGTAAAGCTAAGTCATTATAGATCTAACCCATCCAACCATATAAAGTAAATTTTGCAGCTTCACAATCTGTTTTTAATTGTATAAAGCATATTAAAAGCAGACATAAATGTATGTATAAAAGAGCTATACTCCTGAGCCCTACTCTAGAACAATAAATCGGAGAAATAAGTGAAATGGCGCAGAGTCGGCCAGGCACTGTAATCGTATTTACAGATAAATGCAGAGACGCTTGAAATCCAATATAGGTTCGCTGTTAGCCTCACGGTATTAAGAACATGTGCTATTCCGAGAATGCTATGTCTATCCATACCAACGATTGATGAACCGCACTGTAAGATGGACCAGAGAATTTTGATGTCCTATAAACATTCGTTCGCGACCTTCACCTATCTTTTCTGAGAGTATAATTCCGAAGAGTTTGTCTGTATGCGCTTCTAGCAGGTATTAAGTACAACGATTATTTCCAAATCAAAAAGCTTTGAGAAAGCTAATTTATGAAATCTACGCACAAAAAACAAAGCTCATTTATATTTAATATTGACTACTTACAAATATTTCAAGAATCATCAAAGTCGACCAAGCCTTGCTAAAAGATTTCGTACAAAATTTCAACTTGAGGCCGACAGCTTCAGAACTCACTAAACTATAAGAACATAAACCAACTTTCCGGTAAACTTACCGGCTTGTCGTAGTTTGCTATGCACTGACTTACCGTTCGCAAACAATGGAGCAGGCGGGCTTTTGACCTGGCATTTTGCTAGCTAGCTTATTATAATCTGTCTGGCAAATTAATTATCTTTATAATAAGAAATGGTAATCCCAGTAAGTTAATACACCAGACCAAACGTAAACCTAGCTTTTCTTCGGTTTCACAACACTCAAATGGCAGAACGGGTGGTTCGATTCTTATATAAGAAATGGTAATCCCAATAAGTTAATACACCAGACCAAACGTAAACCTAGCTTTTCTTCGGTTTCACAACACTCAAATGGCAGAACGGGTGGTTCGATTCTTATATAAGAAATGGTAATCCCAATAAGTTAATACACCAGACCAAACGTAAACCTAGCTTTTCTTCGGTTTCACAACACTCAAATGGCAGAACGGGTGGTTCGATTCTTATATAAGAAATGGTAATCCCAATAAGTTAATACACCAGACCAAACGTAAACCTAGCTTTTTTCGGTTTCACAACACTCAAATGGCAGAACGGGTGGTTCGATTCTTATATAAGAAATGGTAATCCCAATAAGTTAATACACCAGACCAAACGTAAACCTAGCTTTTTTCGGTTTCACAACACTCAAATGGCAGAACGGGTGGCTAGGACCCAAATAAATGCTTGAGTCTTTTCAATATAATCCACTAGCCGACCCGCCGACAGCTTTTCTTGAGTTTTTTTTACGTTATCTACATACCTTCCTATAATTTATATAATAAAGCCTATATAGCCATTCTCGATAAATGTACTGTGTAACAAACTCGACAACTAAGATAATATCTGTACCTATAGAATGTAGGAATTGGAGTTATTTGAGTTTATCACTTCACTAAAACACAAAAAGGTTTAAAGATCGATCGATTTGTCATTAGATAAGTTTCTAATAAATAAGATAACATTTGCACTTATTCTTTCATCGCCTAATTTTGTTGTTACAAGAGCTTTTAAGTAAAAGACTGCTAATTACTTATTAAAGCATCAACCTTATTAGGAGCTAAGTGGCTCATCGAAGCCTGAGTGAGCGTAAGCCAAATAAGTCTGTTTACAACATGTATTAGAAGAAAAGTAATCTAGCACTTTTGCTTCTTTCGGTGCTTACTCGATTTTATGACGTGACTGAACTTAGGAAATTAGCTTTGGGCCTCAACTAGTTTCTGTATTGCAGGATACATTTCAAACTGATTTCAATAAGGTTTTTGATCTGTTAATTTTTTCTATACCATTTTCTAATATGATTTCATTAACTTACTAAAACTTAAAAAGATGCCAAAACCGATTAGTATACAAAAATACGGGCAGAATTGGACCCGCACCAACCTAAGACACTTGTGAATCTATGGCCACATCGCAGAGGCCAATTATGATAGCCAAGACTAGAGCTAAATTTAATTAGTTTTCCAATCAACCATTGATTTTTCGTGTCTAAATTTACCCTTATAATTAAGATTCCGCATTCGTTCATCTGCCTGCTTCATTCAATCCTTTTGTCAGGCCTTTGATTAATTGCCACGTTTTACAAACGATTGTAGTAAGAGCCGCCAGATCTCAACAATAACACACAGAAACATAATTTGATAACAGAAATCACAAGAGATATTGTGTTTTACTTAATTTATTGTTAATTTCTAGACGTATATTAAACTTCAATTCACAAATAACTACTTAATAAGAAAAATAAATTTTACGAGGTAGTTTATTGGTACAATATATGTAGTTTGCAACGTTCATGAATTATGTTAAGATTTACCCAGAGAGATATTATGCCTATGAGACATAAATTTCTTTCAACTTAGTCGTCCATGTTAATAAAATGATATTCCTTCCAATACATCCAATATAAAAAATACTAAGATATTCGTATCAGGCTATCTATTAATAAAAAAAATTACATATACATATATTGCTGGACAATTTACACAGCAACATATAGCTCCGTGGTATGCTCGGAACTTGTGTAACGGGTGCTAGATTTCTGATATACTTAATGTAATATAATAAAATAAAAATAAAATAAAAATCTTTATTTATAATATTTTTACATTAATGCACAAATGGTACATTTAGAAACGATGACACTACCGAAGCTTTACAAACTGTGTGGTAGTGTCAACGCCCAACTCCTTGGTTACTGGATAATAAAGAATTACACTATAAATTTTCACATTATCTACTAATATTGATGTTATATAAAAACAAAAAAGATACATTATATACTATTTAACTGGCTATTACAAATCCACAAGAAGCATAATAAGTTTTGTGTAAGAGTGAATGTCGTCTCCTGAAGCACCAGTCTCTTATACATACATACAAAGATATTTATTATACATAAATTTATATACAAAAATATATGTATAAAAAATATCTATCTATGTATACCCAGACACTCGGAATAAATATAGGCAACGTTTTTCTGTACAGGCAAATGTCATGCTCCGTAGCTTCAACAAAAGACACTCGTTCATCAAGCCTCAGAGGCGTCCGATAAATCGAGTTTCAACTTTGGATTCTGCTAATCTATTGAGGTTGATTTGTGTTTGCGTTTGGTATTCCTTCAATATTTGCTGCTGAGCTATTGAGCCTCAGAGGGCTATTGTAGTTAATGAGAATGTTTTTGGAAGAATTGTAATATGGTTTAATTCAAAATTGGTTAGGCCGTTTCGTTAAAATTATGATTAGAATAATCATCATCATCGCCACCCCTTTTTTATGTTCCTCTTCGTACTGCTGGGACACAGGGATCTAGATCCCATTGATGAGAGAGATTAGGCCTTATATTAATTACCACGCTGGCACATTGCGGATAGGTGAATGACACATGTTTTTCAAACTTTGAAAGTTCTTAGAACATGTCGGTTACCGCACGATGTTTACTTTCACTGTTAGGGCACGTGTTTTTTTTTTTAAAAAAGCTCTAACTTAGGTACATTTAGCAATAAGAAAGACCCAGAGGTGCACGTCGGTGTTCGACCCACAACCTTCGGAATGAAAGTCTACGAACACGGCTCTTTTGGTGTTGAATAAATAATAAATAATATATTTTAGTTGACAAAATCAGATGGAATGTAATATCGAAAGAGGTATTTATGTCACGCTTGTGATTTCATAATGTATACAATCAAAAATTAAAATAATTTAGTTTGCAGTAAACTGCATCGTTAATACCTATTCATTTACGATAAAAATAAGACTCACTATTTATGGCCTACAAACGCAAAATGACCCATTTAATTATTTAAATTAGCTGTATAATAAGCAATTTAGCACACATTGTTCGAGTGCAAATTCAAGTATTACAAAAGGGTATTCTCGTGTTTAAGTTTAACATGCTCGAAATGAAATTCATGGCAGGTTGAAATTCTACTCTATTTGTAATTGTATGATAGCTCTTCAACCTGAAGCTTTCAAAACCAGGCCAACTATTGCGATGATAAAGTGGTTCAGTGAGAGAGCTGGCATATGCAGAGTCCCGTATTGAATAATGTAAATTAGGAGATACATTGTTTATATTTTTGCTGGGGAATTAAGGCCTGGTATTTCTTGTATAATTTTGCAAATTTATCTTTTACTTTCTAGTTGACTTTCTCGGGTTATTCTGATTTTTTCGTCGGTGTTGACTCTAAAGAGGTTACTTTATTATAATGATTGACTCACCTAAGCTTTTAATTACATCAAGTAATATCAAGAATTGATCCATTTGTTCATGGTCGTATTATTAGAAAACAAACAAAACATCTATTTTTTAAACGCCACTGTAAGTTGCTCATGACTAGCAGTAATCGTTAAAGGTAAACGACCGATGGTATAATTTTTTTAACTATTCGTATCGACCGCGTAATAACAGACTACCCTACTTACTCATTATTACATTACATTTGCCTTGTGGAACGTGGAAGCAATCAATTGAAAGGTTCTATTCAAATTGATTTATATTTTTTACCTTTTCATTTCAAATATGTGGAACCTTTTAAATTAACTCGCTCAAGGTTAGTGAATCCATTTTTTCCAAACATTTTTGTTCAAATTGTTTGTTTCTACATGCGTAAACTTAATTTTACGAATATTATGAAAAAAATTGTTTTACAGTTTTATACCTCCTTGTCACGGATCGACAAACGAAGCGTCGGACGTCCAAACAACAAGATTGACAGATGATCTTGAAAAGAGATGATGTTCAGCAGTGGACGTCCGATGGCTGAAATGATTATGATAATAAGATTGTCCAGAAAATGCCAATACAATTATTAGCATTATTACTCATAGTTTTGCACAGTAAATTTTCTAAAAAAATAAAGGGGGTCTTGGTCGGTCGCGTTTTTATCAGTCTGCATTATAGTTTTTTCAACGAAAACTGTTTCCAAAATTCAACATCACTGGAGCCAAGTCCCGCAGATGCAGTCGGAAATGAGAAAAGGCGCCGCAATCTTCTGCTCTCACAACTTTAAATGGAAATATTGAATCGATTTTCATCATACAATTCTGATTATTTGCTTCTGCTACGTATTAAAACACGTATCAGAATTCCATAAAATTACCTCCTTAAAATTACCTTCTTTAGAAGGAAATTTTCCGTCAGCATGAAGACTTGAGTATCATCATCATCATTCCAAAAAAAAACATACGTCCCACTACAACTGTGCACTATAATATTTAACTACAATGGATAACTCGTTAGGATTAAGTAGTAGTTTGATTTAGCAATCGTGGCGAGTCAGCAATTCCACCGCAAATTAAGCGTTGAACGGCGATTAGTTAACTGCACACAACCTATTGATATTAAATAAGGATTTATAAAATAAAGTCGTGTAATAACTTACACGATTAATACGATTAACGATTAATTGCACTTTACACTATTTATAACTCAAGAATGGGTGATAGTTTAAAATCAGGAGAAAGACACAAAAAACTGTCGCGGTGCGAAAAGCTAATAAGGATATTAAATATTCTTTTGTTTCAGCGCCAAAAATATTTTTTTGATAAATCATTACAAGGTATTTTTACATGTATCATGCATCTATTCGGTGATGAATCGCATCTATAGCGTCATTGCATAGCTGCATAGGTCTGATCGATAAGACCCTTAATCTTAAGTGACATCAGTTAATGACAGATTATGACATCAAGATCTCTGCTTAGATGGATCCTTCGCTGCTAAATTATGTCATGAATATGGATGACCCTTACATAGCATCGTTTCCCAAAGAGCTCTCAATCATTTCCACATGACTTTTATTGAACGTTTACCCGAGTGGGAAAATATTGAGTGGAATGGGATTTCGGGATTTCAGGTTCAGAGTACGTTTAGAATCTATTTTCAGTATTGTACTGAATTCATCCGTGTTTGATTTTTCAACTGCGTCAGATGAAAACTTCACAGAATTCGAAATTTTTCGGTGACATTATTTTCAATAGTTACATTTTATGAATCTAAGCTTCGTGTTACTTTAAATTCTATTGAGTATCTAAAAACCAATAAAAATTGATAACCAAGCATCTTTCTTTAATATTTTTAGGAAAAATTGTCTATTAAAATATTCAAGCCAAGCTTGCTCAAGTGCACCTTAAACCTGCAGCTGCATAAACCTTAAACACATTTAAAAATCTGTTTAAACAGCTTGAGTTATGTTACTCTCATGCTCTGCCACAAGAGGCTACTCAGGTTGTCTAAGTCTCTGGTACAGGGATTATTAATTTGAAGATGCGGCTGAATTGCCTTCACTCTCAGCCTAGCGCATGTTGGCGCTAGGTAATTGGGTAGCGGGTGCATAGTTGATACTTGGGACATAGTACAGGCAAAGGAAGGAAAGGAAGAAATATTTATTATTTATGTTCTCAGAACCTTCTAGCACAAATTTTGAAATAAATCTATAAGACCACCAAATTACTGAAGAATTGCATTGTTTTTAAACGAGTAAATCTCGTTTTATGAATAAGTCTCAAAGACAGTTTGAACAAATTTTTGTGCAGGTAGTTAAACCTCAAATAGAATAGAAATCGAATTATTAATAACACCTTTTGTTCGTAAAAATTATTCATTTTGTTCGTGCTTTCTTCACGCATTATGGAATTTTGAGATATTGTCTTTTGGTTTTCTTTTGGTATTATTTTTCAGTAAATAGACAAACAACATAATAATCCGTAGGTATAGCTGTTTCGGGTTCTAGTTAGTTTAACCAAAATACTCTTCAGATATTACGTATAACACAGTAGGTATATGATACTGTGGCACATCTCACCTTTCTATGAAACAATTTATAAAATATTGGCTTGGATAACCTAATTAATAAGGACAACCACACCTCTATTCCCATGGGGGTCGTCAACCGAAAAAGGTATTTATTTATACCAAAAGACGTCAGCATTGTTCAGTCTACTGTAGTATATTATACATTCTTATTTTATTATTTTTGTATTAACACCATTGTTTATATTATTTTTTCCTTGGTATACACCAGTCCATAAATAGGTTGCCTAGAAAAAATCGCTCACAGAATATTAGGTACCTAGGTATTCAAGATGAGATTCTGATTGTATTTACTTTGTCAATCTTCAGTATAAAGCAGGTCCCCAGTGACCTCTTCACCTTACTTCAGCCGCATAATTGTGATGCGCTTAAGTCTAGAACTAGGTTTAAAATGAATCTTATACTTTGCGAAATAAGGTTAATCTTTCTGAGATGCAATCTGCATTATAAAATTAAGCTTAAAGAAAGTAGATCGTAGTATGGTAGTTGTAATAAATTGTTTTCGTTATAATGTATTAATTTAGATGTTTTATCCCAATCTTATACATTTGTAAATAGCGGTGCTAGTCTAAGAATAGTACCAAACCAATTATCCCTTAGCATCTTCGCTATAAGTTTGTTTTACGTAAGTATGCTTTAGAAGCAACACTTACAGTGTTAGGGCATTATTATATTGTTATTGACTTTGTGTATGTAAGTTTTGATGAGTAGGTAAATTAAAACTTCACATTCAATTCCAGTGTACTTACGCATACATTACTGAGAACATCATGTCGATGTTGTAATGGGCTGTCACCGCAGGGGCCACACGAATAACGGCCGACCACACGAATCAAGGCCCTCGCGGTGAACTTCCATTAGACTCTCGAACTCAAAGCGATAAGGTCCTCAAATTTTCAGCAAATGTCATGTTGAATTCAGACCTCATTCGATATTTAGGGCCTTTCATATTCATGGTTGTCTCGGTTTCTGATCGAGAAATTACGCAGCTTAGAGTTGGCTTAGCTTTACAATTATTATTAAAGCCTCCAGCACACCGGATGCGTATACGTACACGTAAGCGTAGACGTGCACGTACCACTGAGTTGTAATGTATGGGAATGTATGTGACAGGACACACCGCTTGCGTAACGTGACGTGCGTGTGCAGTGTGTCCTGTCACATACATTCCCATACATTACAACTCAGTGGTACGTGCACGTCTACGCTTACGTGTACGTATACGCATCCGGTGTGCTGGAGGCTTAAAGCATTCTCATATAATACAGGCAGTAGGTATCTGGGATTTATCAAACATAATGGTGAAACAGTTATCTATCCTATCCTATGTTTATTTTTTGTTTTTCACGGCATAACTTTATTTAAATGGAGATAGTTGAAGGCATGTGACGAGACATAGGCTAGAGACATTGTCTCTTTCTCACGCGAAACCCTGGCCAAAAGCAAGTTAATAATATAACAAAAAATAAACTAATAATATACATAAGTAAAATATCCCATAACAATGGAAATGAACATAGCCACCTCAGCTTAACGACTGACATAATGATGGTAATATTGTTACCAGACGAAAATATTTTCAATTTCGTTCCCGTATGAGTCATAAAGATACCAATTTCTTTTATAACATTCAGTTAAACAATTTAGGCCGATCTCGGATTATTTGAAGAATTGCAAACATATTGGATCGTTAATCTTAACGTATTCGAGTATTTACCATAATCTCCAAGCGGGTTATTCTTATTACCTTTGAAATTGATTTTCAGATCACGTGGTTATTATTCTTACCTGTTCGGATTTAAATATTACAATATAGAAAATTACGGTAGCATACCCTTATGCTTTCACCATACATACAATATAACAGTCATGTATGTATAGAATAATAGAGTTGTGCGAATGTATTCTTACTTTGCATTGTAAAACTCTGTCAGTAAGATAACAACACTCGATATGGAATGTGCATTTTATTTTTAACGAGTATTCTATTTTCAAATCCAAAATATTTTTTTTCTTCTGTTATTCAGCGCGAGTATTTGCCATTTTCTAGAACATTCTTGTTCATTCGAAAGCCACATGCAAGACATAACTCTCTACATAACAGTGCGATATACGTCAGGTAATTTACAGCGCAGGTATAATAATTTAGCGGCTCGTCCCTAACTATGACCCTTCAGGCAAAGACCCGTGATTAGTTTCATGGTCCTAATACGTAACTGGAATAGAACATGTATAACTCATCAACATCGTTCTGCATAAACATGGACTGCTTCAATATTCTATTTTATTTGCATAACATTAAGGACTTAGTTTAACTTTGAGTACGAATTCTGTGTGGTACATAACAATAGTAGATTATATTGCCGTATTCTCTAATAGTTTTAGGTAGGTACCAAAAAATACCAAAATACGGGCAACAGCGTCGCGTCGCGTCGTCCAGAGCCAAAGCTACTTGTCCAGTCCCCAATAACCTATAATTGGATCTATTGAGGAGACCCTTTGACCAGAGGTGGGATTTAGTATGTTAATGATGATGATAACTCGTATATTTAGTAATATTTATACTTAACTGTAATTTATGTTTGAAAGATCAACACGATCTCACAACTTATTATAAATCCCGACTTTATATAAAATAAAACCACATTTAACAACGTTTAACGTTTTTGCGAATCTTTTATCAGGTAGAATTTGTTGCGTCTTCAAGACAACTCAGACGAAGGTTTTATTTTCTCTATCTCGTTGACTGACGTAAATAGGACTAAAAAGAAAATAACATTTTGCTAACCTAGACTTTTTACTAAAAGAAAGCTAACAAACAGTTTAAAACAACATACACTTTGTTTTATACTACACGTTTTACCCGTAGGTATATCTTTATAAAAAATATTATTCAAGCACAATGTCACACATATTTGACCTCATTTTAATATAAGCATAGAAGAAATCGTAATATGGAACTATTATGTTAATTATTAATCTTTTTACAAAAAAAAACGACTTTTAAACTACCCCTATGAAATTTTAATAATTTGAGCAATTTCTCAAGGATACCATATCAGATTGATCAAGACTTTATGACTATGGGACCACCTGGAAAGTATACTCTATGACATAAAAAGAGAATTTTACAAATCGGTCCTGTAAGTAAGTAGTTATGTCTAATACTTGATTTTAAATAAATAAATATAAAAATCTACGTACAAAAGTTGTTTCGTTCGAAAGAAACACGAGCTAAGCACACAGATATGAATCTATAAACCGTAGATAATACTTACATGTTTTATTTTATAAGTCAAACGCCAATTCCATTGATGCAACTTTTCAATGTAACACATAGTGAAGATAGCTCAATGGTTTATCTCCACCCACTTAGAAAATTGAGAGCGCTCTCTTGTCACTTGGGGCAGTCAATCACTTTAGCAATGAAACACTTACCCCAGTCAACCAGCGAGCTTGGCACAGATAAAAGAATAGGTTACACCGACGCCGCTTGCGAAGAAATGGTTCTATTATTTGTGACTTTTGATTCGATTGCTCAGTCGGAAGATGAAGGAACAAATTTTATATTGATAGAGTCTGATTGTATGTGAACGTACTTTACTTGCCTTTATTACATGGTAAACATAAAATCACGTGACCCGTTTTTACTTCATAATAATTTTATAATACTCTCTCTGAAAACATTTGATCTTATGAAGGGAAATCTATGTTTGATCTCGTAGTACGAGTAGTAGTTAAGTTAACTTTAGTATTTTCGGAAACAGAGAAACTGTAGTAGATATAATTTAGGAAAAAACTTTAGATACAATTCATTATTGCTCATTCATGACCATTGTCGTATTTTTCATCAATTTTCATTCTAGAATATAGTGAGCAAATAGTAGTGAGTGAATATTGTGTACTCGGCTTATCGCCACTTCTTGTCAGTGGTAACTAAACGCTCAGCTAACACAAAGCTTACGCCACCGTGGACTAAGGCAATTAAAAGTCAAGGCTTATTGTATCTTCAAGCTCTTTGCTTAAGAAGTTTTTTCTTACTTTGTTGTTTTGCTTACAAAGTGATACCACAGATTACGAATCATTCTGACTGTAAGTGCATTTTCAAAGCCTGTATACGAGTAAATGTTTTAGATACAGTACACAAGTGTAGTTTATTAAACTGTCAATGCATTGCTTCATCCGACTGATCAATTTAAGACCCCTCGCAAACTGCAGACTTTCTATCGGCCGATAGTTTGGTCGGGCTTATAATCAGTATGAAGATGTATGCAAGTCCGCATACTACAACGATTTGGTATCGGCCGATAAATAAGTTTGATAGGCTTCTCAACTGCGTTCAAACTGAAAGATGATCAAACTATCGGCCGACTGCTATATTAGTATGGAGCTCCTTGCAAGCGCGCACACTGACCGATTGTTTAGTCGGCCGATGGTTCACTTCGCTCCGAGTTTTGGAGCCGGAAGGTCGTGCATTCATTCATTTTGTCCAATTCTACTCAATCGCTGGTTGTAGAAACGTAATCTAATTTTATTTTTCCATTTAATAATCTAGTACTGTAGATGGGATGCACCCAATACTCTCGGACTCTCTTCTTGATTTTTCTCCTCCGTTGTATGAGAGCAATTATAATATTTCTGGACAATATTTTACTACGAGAAACTTCCATTATGCGACAGCTCTCTTCAACGGTAGCTTAAAAACTGAATATCGTCGGCCGACTGTTGCCTAGTTTGCGCACTCACCACCAACCCAACTGTTTAGTTGGCATAGTGTGCGCGCTAACAGCCCAACCCGACCAAAATATCGGCCGATAGAAAGTCTGTAGTTAGCGAGGGGTCTAAGCGCTTTGAATGCTGTGGAACTCCAATTCCAGTCGTAATCAAATACGATTTCTAATGAAGAAGCTTTGACGTATCTGAACCGAAAAGGTTCGGAATTTTTCAATTTTTCGGGTGAGGTTTACATGTTACAATGTTTAAAATAGTGGACTGATTTTTGAAGAGTTTGATAAACTAAAATCTTAATAAAAAAATCTATATTTTACACAATTATATTTTTTAAATTATGAACCATTATGTATATATGAAAAAAAAATTAATCAAAAACATTGTATCAAAAAAGTATAATTTATAAATACTAACGCAAAAATGTTGATAAATAATTTACAACTCAAAATTTCTGACCTTCACTTGAGATCCAAATGCAGTCTACCGATAAATGCTTGACAACGCTGTACGTTTAGAAGCCATCAAGCTATCTAAAGCATCCTAAACGTAAAGGTCAGGGATATCATGACACAGCACCGTCCGGAGCTCGTCTGCCGAACGTGCTGGAGTGGTTGTGCCCAGGCTTTACCTCCTCACCCCAAGTGTACTCGTACATACGTTCGGAACATTATTGGGGAACTCTTAAGTGTGCCTGAAATTTTGGAGATTGTGTAGTAACAATATTATATAGCGTCGTAATCATAAGGTCGTAATATAAATATTACGTATATTATAATGTCGTTATATTGCGATTTTTTTGTTTAACCTCAAATTCACTATAAAATACAAAACGATATAATATATTGTTACTAACAACATACTATAAAACCTTAATGCTCGCCGTAGAAGAATTACACAAGTCAACAATTTCTTTGGCACCTACAGAAAATTATAACTGCAGATTATATTATTCTACAGATGAGTCGAAATATTCATTTCACTATAATATTACCTTCACTAATATTTATACAAACACTCAGTCCAGAAACAGTAGGTATTTGCGTAGAGAAGGAAGATCTCGGGAAAATTGAATAATACTTTAGACGTAGGTATATTGGACAATTTAAATTATTCCAGTCATGGAAAATACTTTATGTAACAATTGTATGATTATTATTACAATCATGTATTATATCACAATATTTAGCTACCCTTCATTAATAACTTTCTCGATATTTCTACTATAACTTTTATATTATCTAACCAAAACAACTGGCTATGGATATTTCTGGCTCATAAGTCACAGAACCTAATAAAACATGAAAACAATTTATTACCGTATATTATGTCTTTCGTGAACCCTTACCATAAACCATGCATTATTTATTCCTTTGCCAGTGTAAGGCGAGATCCGTACATAACTTCCTTCCAGGATATTTGTCAGACGCTTTTACTTACCCGCAAAACGAAATGAAAAGTAAAATAATTTTGCGAAGAAAGATGGTTGCCGAAAAATACAGATAAATATTTAAAAATTATCTACTTGTAGGTTATGCTAATTTTGCCTTTCTATCCAATTTTCAACCCGTAGGTTCGAAGAAAGTATGTATGTAGAAAGAAATACACTCGAGAGCAATGAATCCGGGTCACCCAAAGAATCCAAAAAATCTCGGAAAGTAAGAATGCTAGGTTAATGCAATAAATTGTATTTAATAGACAATTTAATACTCCTTAAATGAAAGTTAAAAAAATATGAGTCACCATACATTTTATTTACACAAAATTACATAAAGAAAAAAAACTGCTGATCTCTCCTTAAAACAAAAATAGGAAACATGAAATTTTTGAACTTTATGACGATTTTCTTGAATTTCAATACTTCGTATTACCTCCTCGTGCTTCCATTACTGCGTTTACGCGGTTTGGCATGCTGTACACCAAGTTCCTTATACGATTTTGGGGAATATTCTCCCATTCCTCTGTGAGAGCAATTTTGAGCTCAGGAAGCGTGATTGGGGGAGGGTTTCGTTGTTTTACGCATCTCCCTAGCTCGTCCCAAGCATGCTCGATCGGGTTGATATCCGGGCTGCGCGCTGGCCACTCCATACAAGTAATGTTCATCTCTTGAAGGTAGTCATTCACAATCCTACCTGTATGAGGTCGGGCATTGTCATGCATAAATATAGCATCCTCACCCAAATTGACCATAAATGGACCAACGTGTTCGTTGCTGAATCTAACTTAAAACCCCTTAGACCAAACGGCCCTAAACTGGAGCGTGGCCATCGTATTTCAAGACTAAGATATGCCCAGAACCACGTAAATTGGAGTATTGAAGATTGGTCGAAAGTTATGTTCTCCGACGAATCAAAATTTATGCTCTACAAGCACGATGGAAGACACAGAGTGTATAGAAGACCAGGGGAAAGATTCAAGCAAGCATGCATCGAAGAAAAAGTAGCCTACGGTGGTGGGTCTGTACTTGTGTGGGCCGGAATTTCCTCTGAAAGTCGCACAGAGCTGGTGATCATAGAAAACGGCTCTTTAACTAGCGTAAGATATGTGGAAGAAATCCTCAACGAACACGTTGGTCCATTTATGGTCAATTTGGGTGAGGATGCTATATTTATGCATGACAATGCCCGACCTCATACAGGTAGGATTGTGAATGACTACCTTCAAGAGATGAACATTACTTGTATGGAGTGGCCAGCGCGCAGCCCGGATATCAACCCGATCGAGCATGCTTGGGACGAGCTAGGGAGATGCGTAAAACAACGAAACCCTCCCCCAATCACGCTTCCTGAGCTCAAAATTGCTCTCACAGAGGAATGGGAGAATATTCCCCAAAATCGTATAAGGAACTTGGTGTACAGCATGCCAAACCGCGTAAACGCAGTAATGGAAGCACGAGGAGGTAATACGAAGTATTGAAATTCAAGAAAATCGTCATAAAGTTCAAAAATTTCATGTTTCCTATTTTTGTTTTAAGGAGAGATCAGCAGTTTTTTTTCTTTATGTAATTTTGTGTAAATAAAATGTATGGTGACTCATATTTTTTTAACTTTCATTTAAGGAGTATTAAATTGTCTATTAAATACAATTTATTGCATTAACCTAGCATTCTTACTTTCCGAGATTTTTTGGATTCTTTGAGTGACCCGGATTCATTGCTCTCGAGTGTATAATTGTGGAAAGTATACCTACATAAATAAATGACATGTACGTAGCCGCCGGCGGGCCAGTTCATTAAAAATTCTTGTTTTCTTACTTAGATAAATAAAACCAATATAAGAAAATGTTGCAAAGGACCGCTCTTTTAAAAACGTTTTACTGGAAACTAGGAGAAAATCCATCTAGGTAAATATGAGGGGTTTTGATTTTCCTCCATGTTACTGACGCATGGCTAGGATCCCCATAGTATTCACTATATTTTCGTTTTATATTTATTGTTCGACGCATCCAGAAACTCATGTAAAAACCGAAATTGCATTTTGATGACAACAGAGAAAACTCACTAGCTTACACTATTGATTAATTTTACTATTTTATTGGTTGTTCCAAATTTTCAACAGAGCATAAAAAATAATACAAAATTTGAACTCAATTTGAGTTGCACATTCCGTGGCACTGCTTTTATCACGGCCAGATATTAGGTACTAAAATTTCCAAAAACTTAGCTTGTAACTAATGTTCACATTTTCTTTACAGAGCATCATGTCCATCCTCACTCTTTCACACCTGGGAGACGTTACTCCAAGAAGTAGAAGCGGATGTGATGGGGTACAACAATGCAGCTGCGTCACTGGAGAGGCTGGTCGGCACGCCACTGATCGAGAAGACCTTCCACATGAAGGTTCAGGCTCGGAAGGTGTTCGCGCATCGGGACGGCTGCGAGGTTATATTGGGAAAGGCGGATGATCAGCTCAATAAGGTAAGGAAGAATAAATATTGAAGTAAATAAAAAGTGCATGTAGTTTTTTAAATAAAGAATAATATAAATAAGTGCATGTAGTCTGGACGTGGGGCTCAACTCTGAGAACACAACCTATTCCCGTAGGTGTCGGTGTCGACAATGCGATCTACTTAACAGTGCATTGTGCGTAGGTACTGTCCCAAATAGTCCCAATTTGCTGCAATCATTAAATAGCCTGGTAAGGTTGATGAATATACAAATTCCTCCAAAACCTGTTGTTGTTTTGGAAGTAGTATTAAAACGTAAAGGATCAGAAAGTTTGTTAATACAAGTTAACTCATAATTTTGTTCGTTAGAGATGTTTCCAAATGGATGATCTTTGTACGCTCAATTTCATCCGAAAATTATTTCATGGTCCCACAACTGGTGTGTTTCTGACACTCCCCTAATGAGAGTTCCCTACTACCCTTTGTAGGCCGTAATCAAAAACAAACGGGAATTTATATCCGATATTCGGTTTGAGAGCACCAAATCAGGTATGCTATTGATTTCCATTCACCTGTCGAGAATACATAGGATAGAATTCACTTGTGGGTATATTTTGGCGATAAGTTACGTTACGTCAAGTTCGAGGGTTTATTTTAGTTATGAAAGCTTATTTGAGTTTATCTGTTGAGTTACCTAACATGACTTTGTTGTAGTTATATCTGCACACTAAAACCTATAAGTTAGTCTAGGTTTATGTTTGATCCTTCAGCTGATATATTTTTCTTCTTAATATATTTTTTTATAAAATTACATATAGTAATTAATAATTATATATTAATAGTCTAATAATATGTACGCGTAATGGAAATAAGCAAAGGTTTTTATAATTTAAATAAGCAGTGATACTCTGTCTAGCTACGTTTTAATTCAAAACCCATCACGGTTCATTTAGTTTATTTACTTTCTATTATGTATTATTCTTTTGATATACATTAATTTAAGTAAATAGGTCGATATTATGGTACCTACATTTCAACAAAAGAAAAAACGGATTAAGTCAGTTATCGAGTTTGAAAAGATCTAATATGGATCTCGTATCTATTTCCCGTTTTCGCTAAGGTTTGAAAAGGGAGCCCCGTTAAAGTAATGGGATTATTTTATCCATTTCCGGTGAATTTCCGGCCAACCGAATCATCGCGAAAATATATTTTTATGTTACAAGCAATTTAACACACTTTGAAGTAAAAAAGATGATTTCTCTATGTTGAAGCTAACTTTCTGATTGTATATATTTTTTCGAATGATAAATAGTTGCTACGAATGAGGTAGGTATCGTAGGTTTAGTGTAGCTTTTAACGTGTTACATCGTATATACATATTAGGTACATAAAGTAGGTGTAGGTACTTATATAAATAATTATGATGATTAACCCCGTGTGCCTTCCCGTGGTAAGTACATAATAACCTCTACATTTTACAAATCACTTTCACTGAGAAATAATAATTATATGAACTTATCGATAGGTCTGTCTGTTTTTTTTATACTAAAAATTATATTTAGGTACCTATATTATTATTTTGAGTTGTCTTATCATAATATAGCTTACGGCTCTATGATGAATTCAAGTCGCAAATCTCAAAGGCGGATTTACTACAAAGATGCTTTGAATTATTCACATGTTCATACAACATTCACAAAGCTCAATGCACCTAAATCTGTCTGTACGTTATCGGACTTACAAATACTATATTTCAAAAACAAATTCTTATAACTCACGTTATTATCCGTAAAAAAACCTGCAATCTAATAATCATCAAAAATATGAAGAGTTTAGTTGTTATGATGATGATGAACTAGGTAAATAAATATTCTGAAATCAACTTTCATTTTCAAAAATCGACTGCCTATTAATGATTCTAATACAAAACTTTTGAAAATGAGTTTAGTTTACATTTGTACGGCATTATATTATAATCCGAAATGCAATGGCATCAATTGATGATAATGGCCCAGAACAAAGTTAAAAAATAAAACAAACACGATCCATTTGGTTCGGTGGAATTCCTGTAGTCAAACGTTGAGCTTGCTGTTTGAACAAAGCATACCATCCAGTATAGCATAAACATAGTAGGTATCTATATATCCGGTCAATATACGGTGAATCGGGAATTTAGAAAACTGTTTGATGTAGCTTTTCCTAATTCATCTATGATATATTTCTTAAATGAATTTCCAGCTATTTGGTTAACGCAAGCAATTTCACATGGAAACATCTACAACAACTGTTTGTTAGATCTTTGAGGCGGACAAAAAGTGTGAAATTTACAGAAGAAGAACTAAAATTAAGAGCAAAAACTTCATATTTTTGTAATGGATCACAAAGTTCTTCGTAACGGTTTCTATTGAAAGCGAAAGCATCATATTTGTACATGATATACCAAGCCAAGTGATATTACACCATTGCTGACCTTGATAATATACCAATATCGCCACAAGCCTTCAGAAAGTTTGTCGATAAAATCTCCAACCGATTGTGAGTCGCTCAAACTTCGTAAATCAAGCCATGTTACCGAAATTGCAAAGTCATTCAAACAACGACAAAATGAAAATAGTTTTAGCATGTTGTCACAGCGGATTTCGACGCTTTATGTTTAACAACGGGTTGAAGCTCGGACGGCATAATACTAAGCTCAGCCTTTTACACAATAAGCCAATGTCAAAGTTTCAAAATGAAAGTTTAATTATAACAAAAGTTAAGTTACAAAACATTTTAACTATGCTTTGTAACATTTTACTTGATATTCCTATTTTGCAATTTCTATTCGGTTCCATTGTAAGCGTATAGAAAAAAGCTCGCTTTTTGTAATTATGAATTTTTAGGATATAAATGTCACAAGCTTAATACTCAAAACAATACTCAAAACATTTACCTGAATCTAACTAAATTTGTAAAGCACATACCGTTGAGTCTTTGTCTCTGAATATTGCGGTCAGCACTAGCGGTCAGTTCCATTCATGTTTCAGAATAGGTTTAGAAACAATATAACAGTGTAGCATGTAAACAATATAAAGATCTACCGTAAAAGTGCTACGATGTATTATGTATGATCGGGGCTATGCAATATGTAGCATCGCACTATCTGAAGCAAAATGCTTGGCTTCATCCTGTCACGGTATTGCACCAGACATCCAGCAGCAAGCTAGCGGTATTTAATATCCGCTGCGATAGCGTTGTACATCCTTTATAAACTATGGTCTAGTTAGGTACGTTCTAGATATAGAACTAATTAGAAACGAAACAGCAATGGCAAGATTACAGCTAGGATTAAGGGAAGCTAAGCAGAGCAGGACAGCCACAAAAGCCATATGTATTAAAGTTTGCACACTATTCTAAATACCAAAACAAAAAGGTACTTAGATTTAAAGTACGAAGTGAAATTCTACATACTACTATTTTCTTATTTAACTGTTTTTAAATCACAAGGTTTGGTTGTAAATTATTTAGATTATACTGTCTATTTTGATTGTATACATTGAGAATTGTTTGGTAAAGTACTTTGTTTTAAAAAGATTATTTTATAAAATTTATCTCGGCTTTTAGATAATCTTGTCTGACTTGAAATTACTCGTACTTGCGCTTTTCACGTATAATTTAGTACTGTTGTAAACTGTACTAAAATATTACTTACTAAATTCACTGTACTAAAAGAAAAGAACTACTTAAACTTATTACGATTTAACAAAACTTATTCAACTACGTTACATTTATACGACAACAGTAAACAATGTAACTATAACTGTAAACACGACTTCATATGAACAATAGTTGATTCGTCTAACTAATTCTTCAACTTTACAGAGCCGGTCAGACTACCGAACAGCCTTCCTAAACTACTGCAACAACCCGAGTCCGACCGCTCTCGCTACCTACTACGACTCGCACAACACATACGTGCAACAACTGACGGCCACCAATGCTATGTTGGACCAGTACTACAAGTTTACTCTGCCGACTATACTACATGTGAGTACTAAAACCACAAATAACCACATAGTAGTTATACTGCTCTGTGGTTATTTGTGCTTCAATAGTCAATAGTCAGACGAATTCATTTTAGAACGGGAAATCCATGAACCATTTTTATATTATTTTTACATACGTTTCTCAAACTGTTTCTATTATTATATATAATTATTATTAAATATTGTATTCGTGGATTTTACGTTTATTATTTAATGAAATGATCAAACCAACCACCTTCTAGACCCTTGCGATCCATCTTCGGCCACATCGACACTTTCCATCAGGTGAGATTGTGGTCAAGCAAGGCTCTATCATCAATAAAAAAAAAACCATGCCCGTTTGTACAGTTAAATTGTCAGACAGTATAATGATATAACACAAAAAACTCAGTCGAAAGTTCAAATGTAATAAACATAAAAAATACGATTTGAGAGTATTCATCTTTTTTTAAGTCTGTTGAAAACATGTAAGATCCAGTAAAATATCTTATGTGATACCAAGCGAAGGCACCGATATAAATAACCTATGCTCAGTATAATGACCTGTCTATTCCCATAACCGGTCTAGATAACCCTGGCGCAAGATGCTTTTGAAGTCTATCTTATATTTTTCTGATATATTTCTCTGAACTTTACCTAGGGAATGTCTAACTTAAGAATGAAATAGATTGTGTAGATTGTATGACCCTCGAAGTTTGCTTTCGACTGCAATTCCAACGAATTTGCATCTCAAAAGAGGTTAGTGTAAAGTTCTAGATTATAAGCTAAGTGGAATTTAACTTTTAATTAAATCTGTCTACTGTCTAGTACTTTTAGCGTCTCGAAGCAACATATACAATGAAAAAAAAAAGATAACGGTATATAAAAATAATTGTGGTGTCACTAATCTCGATTTATGTACATGTAACTTAATTAAACCCAAATCACTGCGATAATTATGTCTAAAGAACTATGTAACGTAAATAAAACAACAGAGTTATAAATTCTACGTAAATGTTTGGCAAGCATTGCACTCTGCCGTAGCTCTACACGGATAAACCATCGTAGCAGCTACGGCGTAGCTTTAAATCTACGCGATGTACGAGACCACGGCGTAGCACGGTTACGCTATCGGATAACGGTTATTTTATTCGTGTCCACATTGTTTTAAGTGAATCGATTCCGGAAAGAAACGGTACAATGGTACTTATTTAGTTATTGTTTTTTTTAGTAACACATACTTATATAACTTTATAATGAACTATAAGTCAGAGCAACAAATAAAGCGTAATAAATGTAGCTGTAACAATAAATTACACAGAAACATGCAGCCCCATAGTTGTGGCAAAACTTCTATTTTGGGTTAGTTCCCATATTAATTTAAAGTCGAGTAAACGTTGGTTCTACCAAATCTTCTAAACCTATTAGGTTCCACTGAAGACATCCGTACCCATTCGTTGTTCGTAATTTGGGTTGTTTTGATGATAATATTAATATTTGAACAAGAAACGGGTAACATACCATGATTTAATTGTTTTTGAGTTTTCCGATATTTCGACACTGTTGCAAGCGCCATGTTCACGGACAAACTGTTGACACCGGCGGGGCGGCGGGTAGGCAGACCGTTATTGACAAACGAAACGATCTACCCTCTTCCTGAGTCTTTTATTGCGAGTTTGATTGTCACTGTCACTACCACCTGTTTCATTCACGAATGCAAGTCGATCGCGACATACTACACTCACCGTGTCTGGCCGGACGGCCGGCAATACACTTTTATGATTTTTGCATAACTCCACCACAGGTTTCCACGTTCCAGACAACTGGAAGCCATCTTCTCGATTAAAGTTTCTGTGTTTGGTAATCTCAATGGCCTCCTGAACCAATCTTGGTATATAGAATCTCTCCGTTGAGATTACTTGGGGGTTATGCAATTCGATCCAGTGATTTGAGCCAGACTCTAATAGGTGTTGAGCGATAGCTGACTTGTTGACATCTGCGTTTTTTACCGCTCTTATATGTTCCCCTATCCGACACGCAATAGTTCGTTTTGTTTGACCTATATAAGAACTTCCACAACTGCAGTCAACTTTATATACACCCGGTTTATCCAGTGGGAATCTATCTTTAGGTGTTCGCAGGAGATTTGATATCTTTTTCAGTGGTGTGAAAACTGTCTTTACGGACGATTTCTGCAAAATATTTGCTATTCTGTCCGTCACACCTTTGATTTTTTCCCCAAGGAATACGTGGAGCTGGTGCGTCATATTATCTCCACTAATTACTTTATATACAGAGGCCAATACTACCTCCAAATTGATGGAGTAGCCATGGGAAGTCCAATTGCCCCGGTTTTGGCTAACATTTGGATGGAGTATTTTGAAAACATTGCCATCATGTCAAGCCCTGTCCAAGTCAAGTTGTGGAAGAGATATGTGGATGACGTTTTCTGTGTTTTGGGAGGAAATAGTTCGGAAACGGAAATTTTGTTAGAACATCTAAATAACATTCACAGCAAGATCCGGTTTACATATGAGTTAGAGAGCAATAGATGTTTACCTTTCTTGGATGTCATGGTGAGTGTGCGTGGGGACGGAAGTTTGGGTCACAGTGTCTATAGAAAACCGACACATACAGACAAGTACCTCCATGCAACTTCACACCACCATCCGAGACATCGGAACTCTGTGGTGACGTCGCTAACAAACCGAGCGTACGACTTATGTGACAGTGGGTATTTAGCCGATGAACTGGCTCACATTAAAGAGGTCCTTGAACGAAATGGCTACAAGCGACGTACACTACCTCCACGGTCATCCCCCGGAGTGCGCAGGTGTATGGTGGAACGTAGACCAGCCTTTCTACCATATATCAAAGGTGTGACGGACAGAATAGCAAATATTTTGCAGAAATCGTCCGTAAAGACAGTTTTCACACCACTGAAAAAGATATCAAATCTCCTGCGAACACCTAAAGATAGATTCCCACTGGATAAACCGGGTGTATATAAAGTTGACTGCAGTTGTGGAAGTTCTTATATAGGTCAAACAAAACGAACTATTGCGTGTCGGATAGGGGAACATATAAGAGCGGTAAAAAACGCAGATGTCAACAAGTCAGCTATCGCTCAACACCTATTAGAGTCTGGCTCAAATCACTGGATCGAATTGCATAACCCCCAAGTAATCTCAACGGAGAGATTCTATATACCAAGATTGGTTCAGGAGGCCATTGAGATTACCAAACACAGAAACTTTAATCGAGAAGATGGCTTCCAGTTGTCTGGAACGTGGAAACCTGTGGTGGAGTTATGCAAAAATCATAAAAGTGTATTGCCGGCCGTCCGGCCAGACACGGTGAGTGTAGTATGTCGCGATCGACTTGCATTCGTGAATGAAACAGGTGGTAGTGACAGTGACAATCAAACTCGCAATAAAAGACTCAGGAAGAGGGTAGATCGTTTCGTTTGTCAATAACGGTCTGCCTACCCGCCGCCCCGCCGGTGTCAACAGTTTGTCCGTGAACATGGCGCTTGCAACAGTGTCGAAATATCGGAAAACTCAAAAACAATTAAATCATGGTATGTTACCCGTTTCTTGTTCAAATATAGTTAAAAACCATGATAGTTTAAAAAGTGATAATATTAATAATAATAATTTCTGATATTCATTCTATTTGCAATGAAAATAAATCATAACAAGATTCAGGGTACGCACTTAAAGAACCTTTGAATAACAATGCGGCGTTTAAGCTTCGTACTTCAAGATTATTTTCTTGAGACTCCAATCCAATTAGGATCAAGTGACACTGCCCCATAACTTAATCGCTTCTTTACTTTATTCATCACTTAATATGTACCATAAAATTGTTACTTAGCAAATTAAGATTCGGACCGTTTTAATTTGATTATAATCATTTATTGGAAATATTGAGACTTCAATTTTCATGACTCAATAATCTCGATTGATAGCTTCGACAGAAATGAAATGACGCCGATATAGGTACTTGATGTTTACGAGTTGAATATCGAGAGTTGATATTGATGCTGAAAAGATGAACCATTTGATAATGACAATGGTAGAATCTACGATCTAAGTTACGTATTATAATATATTTTAAAAACTACTTAAAAACTTTTAAATATTAGAAGAACCTACGTACTGAATGTAAGAAGAATGTACGTGACATTATATTACTGAATGGTGGAGTTAGTGAACGAATTATATTCTGTCTAGCATGTGAATCATTTTCTCGGTAACTAATATCAATTTAATGGTAATTGTAAAGTGTTTGCATTAGGGACATCTGTTTTTCAAACCAGTTTTTTTGATATACTTACAATATTGAATTTATTAGATATCTTTTAAATTTTAAAGGAGATTTTCCATAGATTTCTTCTTATCATAAAGTCAGCGTAAATGTCAGCGCTAATTATGTACTTTCATAATAGTGTATTTTTATAATCAAAAGTACGTAGTAGTATGAAACTTGTTTGGTAAATCAATTGTCTTTATTGAAAATTCTTTTGGGGCTTTAAAACTATATGTAAAGTGGAAATCCTAGTATTACTATTTCATAGTTTGGTAACGTAGACGGTGTATAGCCTGGTTACGTACATCTACAAGTCTCCAGTCTCGAGCTGGAGTTACCTCGTTAATTATTCCGATAGCCCGGGCTTCGGAGATTCAAATTAGAATGTATTGTTATGTAAAACTGGTGTTAATGCATAGGATTCTCTTATTCAATAACGTTTATGATGCTAACTCGAAAACATCATTTTTAGTAATCTAAACGTATTTTGTGTTGATCTAAACTTTTTATTGAATTTTTGGTTTAAAATCGACTAAAATCGTTTATAATCGCTATGAAAACTGTTAAGTAACAATTCAGCAGATTTAAGTATTTATGAATTTGATTTAAAATCCTTTTTACTTTTTGATGTAACTACTAATCCACCTGGTATGGTTAATGATTATACTTATTCTTTCAAAATTTATAATGGGTTGTACTGGGAAGTCCAACCAGTAGTAAGGACGTTCTTTGGGTTGTTAAGATTATGGTTAACTATCAGTGTAACTGTGTAACCAGGATTTATATATCTAACAGTGTAACATCAATAATCATTACTTTATTTGTTAACAATTGGTTTTTTATTTCAGGAATTGGAAGAGATATTAAGTGAGGTGTCCACGGCCGTAAGCGACGCAATCTGCCAGGAAGGGGAGATAATTTCTGATAAGGTACCGTAGATCCCTACTACGTTATTAATGCCCAATTCGGAAATAGAAACGAATTTTTAATCTACCATCCTCGGAAGGACGGAGTTTTGGATTGAAAATATAAATTGAAGTTAATGTTCAACGGGTTAATATTTAATATAGAAGTATAAGGCTTTTTCCGGTTATATATTTTTGCTAGATAATTAAAAAAATGTAAAGTAATTGAAATAAATTTCAAAAGGCATGAATAATTTTAAAATGTTAAGTTATGACCTTATGTATCAATAAATGAAATGGATATATTCTTACACATTGTAACCATAGTAGGTATGTACCGACGGGATTTAAACCCGCAATTAACAAAATGGACCATAAGCGCGATGGCCAATAACACTGATTGTTATTTTAACGCAGGAAAAACCTCGAGCGGAAGAAAGTTCTGTTAAGTTTATTCGCGTGGCACTGTCGACTAAATATACAAATGTACTTTGAAGCACATCCATTACAACTGCACTGCAATCAGCATATTGATTGAATTCTGCAAGCCTTTGAGCTTTGTGATTTGAATGTGTCGAACTACATGAATATGAGTATTGGTTAGATGAGAACTTGTTTCTACGATCTACTATTATCATCATCATCACCTCTCTTTACGTTCCCACTGCTGGGACACAAGGACTTCTCTATTGACAAGAGAGATTAGACCGTAATTCTTCAAGGTGGCTAAGTGCAGATTGGTGAATGACACATTGATCTTCAAACTTTTTTTTAAGTTCTCAGAACATTTTCGGCCGGTTTTCTAATTATGCCAGTTATAAATGAATCTTCTGAAACTCGCTGATTTTACACCCTTACTAATAATGTAGGTAAATGCGAAAAATTGTGAAGAAGGTTTTCTCCCACACGCAAAAACTAAAATGAATTTTAATTAAACTTTACATTAATATAATGCTAACTTAAGACTCTTTAATCCCTTGTTGTACAGTGTGCCAAGAAAGTGGTCAACCAGTTTTGACCAAAGTTTCATGAGATGTAATGATCGCTATGGTTGACTTTTCTAACCTAATTAACTGACGTACAAACGAATCACAACCGCTGACTGTACATTTAAATCAAAGAATTTCAGTGTCAAATAAAAATAAATAAAAATAAATATTGCTGGACAATTCACACAGCAACATGCCCCGTGATAAGCTCTAAGCTTGTGTTACGGGTGCTAGATTTCTGTTATACTTAATAGAATTTACATACATATATAGATTTTTTTTTTATTATACATATTTAACACCCAGACACCCGGAACAAATATTTGCAAACAAATAATTCATAAATTTTATTCACAGAGCAACACCCAGCTTCGTCGATACGAGTCTCTCTGCGCGCAATCCCGCGCGGTGTCCAGCACGGCGGACCTCGCGCACTTAGCCAGGGCCCTGCTGACCGCGACGCCCCCGATGAGGGCCCCGAAGAGGGCCTTCCTACCGCCCTACCCCCCTGAACCGGATGATCCGCCGTTGGATGTGTCAGCGGTAAAGTGATGCAAAGATAGGTCTACGGGAAAATAACAGTAGCATGAAATTGCGACGCTAGAGGTTGCCAGTTAGATTCCCGCCTCCGGATATGCCCTTTGCAAATCTCAACTATTTTTGAGTAAGCATTTTAGTACCCAACTATCCGCTAGAGGCGCTGTTCAAGTTTTCATACATTTTTTTAACTCGCTAGCGAGTGTAGATTGCTACAACTCATGGTAGAGATACTGATCAAGTTAGGTAGACATTATTATTTTGTCACAGTTGTATATCTATACTTATACATAGATACAATGTATTAATGGTTATGGAAATACTTTTAAAAGGAAGCAATGCCGCCTGTCCTTCGAGGAGAAATGCTGCTGGACAGGATGGGGGGAGCACAAGCTAGACTGAGCTACGAGCAGCTGAGGAAAGATGCACAGGATCTTGAAGTACAAATTAAGCAGTTGCAGGTAACTTTACTCTATGCCTTGTCTATGCTTTGTGGTCCAGACATAAGAGTATTTATTTATTTATGAGCCACACAAAATAAATATGAGTTTCGTTAGTTAGGTACTTAAGACTTGGTGTATTAACTAATACACATTTTTTTTGGTAAGTAGGTACTTTCAAATAGGCGACGTATTTTACGAAGTTTTTTGACACCTACGTGAAGAGATATTATTGTGATAGCGGTCTAAGAATAGTGATGCAATAATTTACATTCTTCAAGTTATAACGGTCGTTCATTTTATAACGGTTTTTCCCATCCTCTATATTTTCTCGATGATGCTATCAATCATGCTCTAGCGGCGACGTGAAGGGAAATATCGTCAGATAACACGCGGCTTACTAAGTGGGTTACTCAAATGTAGGTACAGGATCCTGTGACTTTTTCTACATGAGAGATGAGAGTGATTTGGTATAAGGACTTTGCCTTGCCTACTTTATAACACTATATAAAGTTGAAGTTAGTTACCTCTCCCTGAAGTTATTCCTTAATCATGGCCATCACCCCTATTTACGTTCCCACTGATGGGATACAGATACAATGATTTATCTCATTACGAGAGAGATTATGCTGGACAAGTACGGGTTGGTGAATGACACAGTCATGTCATGTCCCTCACACTTTCAAGCTCTCATTACGTTAGAGCACGTGTTTTCATTATTGAATACATTACATCCAAAACCTACAAATTATATTCAAATCAATCCCATTTTAACTGACATAAAAAAGGGGAGATTCTTAAGTCGACCAAATCGTAGTACCTACAGAGAATAATATTAAAAATATTATTGTGTAAAATCAAATGTTTTTAAAAATAATATTGTTTCTTTCATTCTGCATAGGTAGTACTGAGTTCTCACTTATTTTTGTTTTCAGGACGGCCTGGAATCCCTAGCACGGCTGCAAAGTAGAGGCTTAGAAACTTGTGTATACAGCAAAGTCAACGAGATTCAAGTAAGTACCTGTGAATATTAAGCTTTACCAAGGAAGCTTAAACATAATGAGAAACGCCTTTAGAATACCCACACTCGCGTGTAGCCTCTGAGACTACGCTGATCTGAACCTAAGCAACCAACGCCATCTGTTAAAAGGATAAAACATCTATAAGGTTACGCAGTCAACGCCCTCTATGAGATGGTTGTTGTATTTAATAGAGAGCATGTAATGCAAACCTGAAGGTTCTACCGTGTGTGCGTTTTCTAGACATAAAAACAGACTAGTATATTAGTGATATCAATTACCGCTAAAAAACTGTTACGCACTTTTTTTTGCTTTGTATAAAAAAAAGATCAAAGTTCTAATACAGGCACCACAGATACAGGCACAGAACAATATTGAAATGTTGAGTTGGCTAGTAGCTACCCAACAACCTACCTACCTAAATGTAGATTCTTACTTTGGTATAAATTAATATAATTAACCTACCTACCTACTAAATTTATATACTTAAGTAGGTACATGATAATACACCGTAAAATGTGCACAACGTAGGTAGGAAACCTACCTATCTCAATAAACACCTAATAAATATTATTGTTTTATTGCCAGGAGGACATTTCTATCAAGAAATACGACTACAGAGCAACACAGTTGCATCTAGCCGCAGTAAGAGCTCAGGTACGTATCCAAGGTAGGACCATCTAATTATTATATTCAAGGTGACCCCATGATAAGGGTATGAGGATGAGGCCCCGCCAGGGGTTAGAACTGAACAAGCATAAACACTTCATTGATGACTTCTTCCTCACGTAAGAGGCCGCTTTCGTTCAGAACACGGGGCTACGGGTCTGAACGGGAGAAGCCTTGAGTAATGAACGACGTGATCGCCGCGAACTGTGGTTGGCGTCCATCAAGGAGTGCGTGACGCTGACTGCGTGTCGAATGTTCACGTTCGCCGCCAACAGCCAACACATCTTAGTAAAGCCTTACGCCGCTGTACGCGCGCCCTTATGACAACGCCGCGTCCGTGGATCTACCGTGAATACTATAAGACCTGATAGACCTAACCCTTGGGAAGAAGTAGAGGTACTTATATAAAAGAAGACTGCTCAATTCATGTGAATTGGACATTATGACATGCCGAGGCATGCCCCTACCGAGATAGGGGCTTAAAAATTAAAACGGACGTTATAATATCTACTATAGGTTATCGTGGTGGTCTAATTTATACAGTGGATGGTGTGCAAATGTTAATGATGATCACCTCAGATACCTAGGACACCTAAGATTTTTTAATGCCGATATAATTTTTTAACCACTTCAAATCATATAAGTATCATAGTTGTTGAATACGTTAACATTTATGTAGGTACCTATCTATCAACGTATTCAATGGATTGGCGGAAAGTATGTAGGTAAGGTACTCATTAAAATCTTAAAAGACCGCTTACGTATACAAACGTGAACTGTGTGTGAAGCTGTAACGTGACTTCTTTGAACAGAGATGAATGAATGACTGTTTGTAAATAGAAAACGTGATGGAATTTCTTTCACAGCTCTTATGTCTAATGCGCATGTCCAGCTGGATTCACACTTGCGCACATTTATTATCGAACAATCAATATGTTTAAATTTTCCCGCCAAAGTTAGAATACTCTTAAATCTGTCAACAAACAGGACTTATATCTTTTGAAATACTTATGAGGTTTTACTTTTGACGAGATATTATTAAATTCTAACAAAATATACCTACCTACCTACCTACTTATGTATTATATAGATATTTCGGTAAGTAATTATGTAGGTATGTCGCTATTTTTTTAGCGAGAGCCAAATTACAATGTCCTATGAGTTGGTACAAAACTAGGGAAACTTTAAGGGCTGCAGAAGAAAAATTAAAATGACATTCACTTTCACGTCGACATTCATAAAAATTAATGGTTCTATCTGTCCGTTGCCGCATTGCGCACAGCATCCCACTCAGGGCATTCAGTCTATGAGAAGATCTCGGAGACTAACATAACCTCTCGCGTCGCGATTTCGATCTGGTTAATCAAAATCATACGGTTCTATAATCGTAAACAGTTTAGCTCAAAAAGCTTCAAAATTGAAATTTTAGTCACTGAGAAAAAATACAAAATTAAGTTCAGAGCGAAAATGGGCTGGATATCAATGAAAAATCATATGGTGAGTTATATTCATAGATAAGTACCTACCTACATGAATAGGTAGTAGATTATTCTGATTTAGAATAAAATAGAAAATAATTTAATTGTGTTTCAATTACAATAATTTAAGTTTCTAATAATATTTAGATTTCCATAGGTATTGTTTAGGTAGGTAGGTATAAAACATAGATAAAGTATAAAATTATAAAATAGGTAGATCAAATTATGTATCGTCAC
Organism: Chloroclystis v-ata; assembly: GCA_963691955.1. Classification (NCBI taxonomy): domain Eukaryota; kingdom Metazoa; phylum Arthropoda; class Insecta; order Lepidoptera; family Geometridae; genus Chloroclystis; species Chloroclystis v-ata. Next base: position 5,884,729 of record OY829906.1, on the reverse strand, counting down.
AATAAACATTTTTATTAGGTAGGTACCTACCCAATTAAAGATAAATTAAAAATATGATTAACATTTTCCACAAGATAATTTTTGTTAACAACCAACTTAATAGGTAGGTACAAGTACCTACCTCCTTATACAATTATAATTTATTTACTAAATTTGTTTTTAGACATGTAAAGTTTATGTTAAAATGTTTAATTCATAAACAGGTAAGGTAACCTACTACCTACTAATAATTTCATATGAAAAAATTAATTCATATTCTTTATTTTTTTTATCACACAATGTAACTACATGGGATCATACCTACTTACAAATTTTAGAAGAAGAACAAAATTAAATGCTTTGCTCACCTAAGTAAAGCTATCTAAGTAGGTATATAATTTCATTCATAATGAATGAAAAAAAATACGTAGTGTAACTCTAAGTGTTGAAAGTTGAAACCCGATAACGAACGGTACATAATACCTACACTTCTGAAATTTTAGATCATTAAATTGGTACATACTTTAACCGGATGTTAAATATTGTAGAATGAAGAAGGAAACAAAATTGAAACCTACACTTGTACTTGACAGTTGAATTTGACACTCTAGTTTTACACAATGACGTTGAATGTGTCTTAATTTTCCCGCCGCGTAGCAAACGCCACCTCAAACAGCGGTGAATTCTGAAACTATTTTTGTATGGTTTTGTTGTGTTCGTGTGGTGTGGAGGTGTTCGTGGAAAATATTTTGATTATTTTGACCGACAAGACGTGTGCTAAAAGTTAATAATAGAAGAAATCTTGGGATACTACAAGGTAAGGTTAAATATAGTCACATTTGGCTCTCTTTGTTATGTAATAGAATACGCCTTGAAATATTGAGAAACGACGCGCTAAACTCATCGAAGTTCTTATAGCCCTGACTTGGGACTTCAAATCCGTTTTACCATTACCAATTACTACTTTGACACTCCTAAACTTAATTTTGTATAAAATTACAGTCTTTGTTTATCCTTTTGAGCTAAAGCTAAGTTGTTATTTAGATGTTGTGATGTCATCTAACCTCAAATTATGTCTGGAAATTAGTACACAATAATTTTATGAAAATAGTGGTAATTTGTCTGTCGAGGACTTCCTTTCTTGTAATATTTCCTCAAGTTACTTGAGTATTTAAAATAATCATTAAATACTTTCAAATTAAACTATAGTTCGCTCCTAGATTATGAAAATGTTTGGGCGGGAAATGCGCGGAACACCATAAATAAAACAATTGCCAGTCTGATATCAGTATCTCTCTATAAAATAACGTGTTTTAATTATTAATTCTGTTTTAGGTTCTCATAACTGATAATAACGAATTTATGATGAAGACACAAAATCAATCAAGAAAAAATGGTTATGAATCTGAAGATGATGGAATCCGCTACAAATTGAATAAGGAATTCAACAATGTAAAGTCACCTGTTAAGGCAGCTTTTTATGATGATGACAACACGCGCTACAAATTTCCTCCAAACATATCAAAACCCAAATTAGAATCTAAGTTGAAACCCAAATCAAAATTAAAAGTGAATTTTTGGAGCAACAAAGAAGTTCAATCTGGAAGTAGACTCCATAACACCAAAAAAAAAACAAATCGGAGACACACTGTCGGAACAAGTTCATCTCCGGAGATTAAGAGTAAACCAGTAAAAGTAGTGAAACGGGTATCATTTCTACCAACACCAACATTCTCAGATAATCACATCCCTATGCTGACTGTTCCTGATGATCTAACTATACAGTTAAATGAAGAAGAGGCTAATGATTTACACCAAGACCTAAACCAAGCATTTGTCAACAGTCAATTGAACGACACTCATAAGAAAAAGCCCATTATCTCTAATCCTCAAAGTAGTCCGAACAGCTTGAAGCGAAAACGGAACTCTGATAGTTTTGATGGAAGAGATGGCAATGCTAATGAGCTTGAGTTTTTCTCCAAATATGTTGTGCAAAAGTTGAGAAAAATGGAAACTAATCAACGCATATATTCAGAGAATTTAATTAACACTGTCCTTATGTTAGGTCAACTGGGTAAACTTAGTGGCAAATCTAAAGTTAGAGACACTTAGTATTTTTGCTCCCAATGATTTAGAATCATGTGTGGTATTTATTATAACTTAATAATATTACTTCTAACATTGTGGTGTTAAATTTTGTGTGCTCATCACCATGTTAATTATGTTTAAAGTTTATTGTACTTGTTAAACTGCTCTATATGAAGGCTCTTAATAGTTACATGTGAGTTATATTAATTTATTGAAGTTTTTTGACTTACTGAGTGTTAGTGTTATATTATGCACAATGATTTTAGATGTACAGAAAATTATTGTAGCTAATTTTATTTAGTAGTTATAGTAACTGCTATTTTTCTTAAGAATTTTAACTAACTTAAAATCAGTTATTATGAAATATTGTTTTAATTGTGTAGGACAAAAATCTAAGTTAATTATAAGTTTTGCAGTTGGCATAATAATTTTGTTATACATAATATAACTTCGATAAATGTACTTGTTGATGGTATTCAACCCCTGTGCCTTAATTACCTTGACCGATGGTGCAATTTCATATTTTACTTTACTTAGGATAGGTAAGTTAAGTACCCCAAGTGTTAAGTATTCATGGTATTTGTAGCTGACTTGTACAAATTTGTTTGACAGCCAACTGAGTCTGTGATCTCACTGTTTTCATATTCATCAGCGGCACAAATACATATTTGGAAGATTTATATCATTGTTATTTAATCTAAAGTTACATATTTACACATTCAACTATTGTTGTATTGTAGTGGTGGAATATTTTAAAATGTGTCTTTTATAATAGTTTCTTAGATTTATAAGGCCTTGAGGACACCCTCACTAATAAAATAATTATATGAATATGTGAATTGTGATTTGCGAAACAAGTACTTTGGATTTTATATCTACTGTATTGTTTTGTGCTCCATTTATAGTCAGATATTTACCTATATTTTACCTAAGTAAATATTTAATTTCATAAGTTTTAATAATAATCCGTAATTATTTTGATAGTTGTGCAAATACTGTTGTACGCAAGTTGACTTAATAAATTGTATGTACATTATGAGGTGTATACATTGGGGACTGTTGTATTAAACTAATCAATAATCTGAAATTTACGTTCCATTGATAGAGGATAGGTAGGCCAGCACATTGTCTGCATAATGTTAATAGTTTGTTGTATCCGACCTCCTCACTAAAATGTTTCATAATGTTTATGTAGGTACCCTTTACAAGTCAATATGTGCAAATCTAACTCCATTTTCTCTAGATATGTATGCTATGCTACTCGCCAGGAACTGCAGATACATATTTATCTATGTTTCAGTTCCGTTGCGTGTTTGCAAACGGTTGCTAGGCGACGAGTGAGCCGCCACGCTACATCCGGCGCTCACTGAGCTCAGTTCAGTCAGTACCGTTTCGTCCGCCCTTCGAGGTGGACATCCCTTATCAACAACCCTTAGGAACGCGCGCTCTAAATTATAACTTTATTTTATTTTGCTAAAAACCTTTGATTAACATTTATCTTTAATTATTATTGTTTTGAAAATGGATTTAGTCCACCGTTTACATTATTTGGTGCTGTCGCAAAAATCTGATCTCATGACGGTAGAGCGGGAGCAAAGAATGAGAATGCGGCGGCAGTCTAGTCTGCCGGAATACAGCAAATCTAGTAAAAGCCGACAGCGTATGGAGCAAGCCTATTTTAATGATGTAAGTCTAGATCTTTTATTAAAATAATATTTATGTTATTAATGGTAATTACCCAATTTAAAAACCAAGCGGTTGATGATAAGTCACCGTAAATAAGGTTCGTGTATGGCCCGTTTATCTCAATATGAATTTACCCAATTTAACTTTGATAACAACAATATTTTTATTTCAGTTCTTTTTATTATTGTTGGTATTATTGGTATCGATACCGAAGATATTAAACCGGCTAAAACTGTCATAACTAAGCAACAACTACCTAAGCGTCCAAGTGATCTTTAGGATTTTATGGAAATAAATGACAACCTACTCTTGACTTCCCGGCTATTTTAATTTCCAAGGAGTTCAAAAGGAGTTATCCTATTCGGTATCACTCTAGTGAAGATAAATCCTTTGCCGGTTGTCGCTCAACCATTTGCGATAAGAAAGCTTTATAGCCGCAGCTTTTATTTGTTCTTGACACGAATTTAACGCCTTATCTTACAGTCAAATATTCAAAGGAAACTAGATTGTAAATCTTGCGTTGAAATAAAACTACCAAAAAAATCTTATCAAACAAAGCCGTTTAGGCCCGTTTTTAAAACTCACGCGATCGTTTTTTTTGCTTTTTCAGTGGTTTTTCAGGAAACCTTAGGCACGAATACTATGTTTTATTTGAAAAAAAAGCTCGTGTATCGTTTTATAAAAGATCGAATAAAATCTGTTTGGTCCTTTACTGATTAAAGTTCCGACTCCGACCTACTTATTCTTGGCACATTCACACTAATTTAGTCTCTCGTCTTACAAAATTCCTGTAAGTACTTTTCGGTACTCTTCTTTTCCTACCTAAATACCAGCTTGCGGCTTTGGACTCGATAGAACGAAGAGCTTTCAGACTCATTGATGAGCAGTACCTTGCGAAGAAAAAGGTTCGGAGCCTCGAGCACCGCCGCAAGGTTGCCTGTCTCTCTATCTTTTACAGGTTGTATTTTGGTGAATGTTCTCAGGAGCTTCACGATCTGATACCACCTTCCCCATTCCACCACAGGACAAGCAGACGCACGGCACATTACCATCCCTTCTTAGTAGATATACCATCCACCCGTACGAAGCGATATTCCTCCACCTTCATTATTCGCACTGCTAAAGTTTGGAATGCGTTGCCTGCTGTTGTTTTTCCTGAAACTTACAATCTGGGTCTCTTCAAGACAAGAGTGAACAGGTATCTTCTAGGCCCTTGCGATCCATCTTCGGCCACATCGACACTTTCCATCAGGTGAGATTGTGGCCAAGCAAGGGTCTATCAACAATAAAAAAAAAAAAGTTTTCAAATTACTCGTGTGATAAATACAGATACCGTAATAGATTGTAAGATCATAGTTAATTTAAGTTAAAGATACCGTGATTATAGTAAAGGTAACGGTTGCCTAGCCTACCAAGATATTATAATTTAATTATTAAGTTATATGTTATCATAGTAGATTTAACTATGTATGATTTTAACTATTATCTCTATAACAGCTAAGTATATGTATTTAAATTCTTCGTTTACAAATGATTACATAAAACTATGATTTACCATCACACTGCAGGCAAATTCTGTCTAGGTTAATTATAATAAGTCGACCCTTTTAGTTCCAAAGTCAAGAGGCTAATGTTCAGTGCGTTCTAATGAGGTTGATCGATTAGTCCAGCCTAAAAGCCGATACGATCGTTCTTTTCCACCTCGTTGCTTAGTAAAAGCATAAAAGGTTTCATGTTACTAAGGTACATTGGTAGGTTATTTTACGATGGTAGAGTACCTAATCATTAAATGTTTCAATGTAAAACATTATTTAGGTTTGCTTTTTATCTAGGTATATGTCGACTTTGGTGGATATCTTTATAGTGACTGACAGCATACATTTTGCAAAACGAAAAAGTTTGTAAAGGCTTGAAGAATGAAAGGCATGTAAATGAGTGAAATTTGCATGACACAGCTTGAAGTACCTACACTTCACGACTAAGCGAATCTCTACGTCAAATATTAAAGTAATAAAATTATTATTTATAGCTGGGTGCTTTCTAGTCTTTGTTTTATAAGTTCAGGTAATTTAAAATTCTGAATTTCAGAAACCAAATGAGTAAAGTTAGGTTAGCAACTAGCAGTTTTCCTGCTGTATTCTGCGGCGACACCTATCTAGGACACAGATTACAGATCGAACGCTTTTATACATATCTACTCAGTGCTTGTGTTGTTCATCCAGTTAGTCTTTTATTAGACCCTTTTATAGGACCACTACCTGATCATTTATCATCATAAATATCAGATCAGAGGTATAAATACCCTTAAAAATTATTAACTTTATAACCGGGGATATTACGCACGTATTATTTTAGTTAATAAACTCACATTAAAATATTGTTTGTTTTAACAGAGAGAGCTGTTTGCGGCGAAAGCGGATAGCGGACAAGGAGCGGTGGATAGAAAACTATCATCATCATCAGCTGGTAGTATGAAGAACAAGTGGCTGAAGGCCTTCCGGAGTCTAAAACCACCAAGTGCTCCGCCACCGCACGCTGCCCCACCAGATAAGTAAGTATTAGTAAAGTAAATGTAAAAAATTGTTTATTTGACATAAAAGTAATATAGGTACAGAAAAATGTAGTGATCCATAGGCTCCTGATCTTAAGGATTAATGGCATTCATTTAATTTATCTCATGTTAAAAGGCCTTTTTGACTGTGTTTTCGTAGTACCTACATATTTGAAATTGAATAAGTGTGTAATAATCTAGGAAAATTATTTCATGAGCACTTTAAACTATGACAGTATTTATTTAACAAACAATTGCATCTAATGCCTAGGACTCTAAGATACCAACGAATATCATGAAAAAAGGCTCTAAAAGTCTTAATTGTGTTTAATCTAGGTACTCGAGACGCCAAATGAACTCTCTTGTTAAAATCTTTTGCGTCTATAGAAGGCTTAATTAGAGCTTTAAAACACTGTTTTTGTGTACAGCGTAGATAAATATTGTTATAGTCTTTTTTGTATTAAATAGAACCAATCGTGCCGATAAATTACTACGAAATCTCGGTTGAAATATTAACATAGCCATGGTTACAATAATCTACACTTTGTAACAACGTTATACACATTGCAATCATTTTGACATAAAGACTAATGGGACTCGGATGGCGTGACCTGTCTTTTCTATAATTTACTTTTGATTTATCTAATGAATCAGCAAATTTTTATTTATGCCTAGTAACAGGGTAAATTGATACTTACTGTTTTTTGAATCAAAGAACCACTTACTAGGTACCTATTTTTGTTTTCCGAATCTAAATTATCCTTATTATAAAAATCAATGCCACTTTTCGTTGTAGTTTTATAACTCGATAACGGCTGGGCCGATGTATGTGCTAGAAGAAAACATGGGAATAAAGTGGGCAGAGCCGCGGGCGGGTCAGCTAGTTATATTGTAAACGCTAATGTTTGCATCAATGACTAGCTGGCCCGTGTAATATATAATTTGATTTTATTAATTTTTAAACTGAATTAAGTTTCTATACAGAACCTACACTTTTTTAGAGTACCTAGAGTTGTTAGTTACATAAAATACCTTTAGATATCTATTGATATGAAATCTCATTTAAAATCCCATACAATTTATTTCTTTTTAATTTTCCCTCTAAAAATTAATTTAAATCCAAGTATAAATAACTGCAATTCATTAATTGTCGGTACTGTCCGTGTTGAGCTTTCACGCAGATTGCCAATATTGTTACAGTGTACGGCTATTGCATATTCAACAGACACCGTGTCCAAAATACAAATCCGCTTCGAGACTTCGTAATGATCAACCATTGTTTTACGCCCTCACTATCTAAATTAAGCAGATTCAAGCCGCACCAATTGGGGGTTGTTTTGTTTAGTCTGTGGTTTTGATAATGAGGCCTTGATACCTATGAATAAATTGATGGGTTCTCGAAATTGCTAACCCTTAAAAATAGTTACAGCTCGTTAGAATCGATACCTGATGTGGGCGTTGGCAATTATTGTATAAATACGATTTTTGGAACAATAAAGCTTTGAAATTAAATTATCTCTAAAAAGATTACAAGGTACATTAGGTAGATTATAATTTGTTACATAATTGAGTAGGTATAATAAATCCAGATACATTTTATTGTCTTTTAGCGTAGCAGTTTCCTCGTAGCACTTTATAGCTGCTACGTATAATGCTACGATGCTACGGCGTAGTACTAGACTCGGGTGCATTTAATGGCCAATGACAGCTTTCAAGCTAATCTTCTAGCTGAAAGTGCTTTTAGATTTTCTGACTTTTCGACTTGCCTATTTATTTCATGATTTAAACTTTTATTGTTGTGGATGTAGAGATAAAATAAAAGTAACTTGTAATGCATGAATATAATTTATTTAAAAGTGAAGCTAAAAAACTTTGTTTATAATATTTTTAAAAATGGTAATTGATACAAAATGTTTCCTTCCGAAAACTAAAAAGAGACATAAATTCACGAGTGACTCGTTGAAATAACCATTAAAAGCCATCGAGACTTGCATTTTGCTTTATCGACCAAGATATAAATACTTAACTATAACACAGCGGTCTCTTGACGATGGCTCTTAAAATTATGCAGCATGTTTAATTAGAGCGCTATAAATGAAATTTATTATCCTATAGTGTAACATAAGCTTTATTGATAGTGATAACCTCGTTATATTCTGCCGAGGTTAGTTGGAAAATCTGTCACCCTGAACTGTGATACGTCGTAATTGACTTTGTGACACTGCCCGTGGCAGGTATTTCCACCAACACGTCTAAACTTTCAGATACTGCTGTACTTACCTACTTCACAGTGAAACTGCTGTAGAATCTGATAATGTGATCATATATCACGTTTATAGCCGTAACAAGGCGTAAATTTGGACGGAAATAAATTTTACGGCGGTAATGAAATGAATTTTCTTTTATACGTGTAGACGGCTTTTTAATTAGAATTGAATTGAAAGTATTTAGAATGCCAAGATGTTACTATTCTTTTGTTAAATAATTAATAAAGTTATAAGTAAAAAAAAAAACAATAGGTAAAGCTTGCTCTAAAACAATTTTAACTACATACATAAATGAAATTGGAAATGTTTTTCATGATTTTCAAATTAATTTTAGTTTAAATTATATAAAAGATTCGTCATCAATAAAATACAATTACAAACTTGATTAATTGACTTGCCAATGTTTAATTAAACTAATTTAATCTATTGTAATGTTGATGTGAGTTATAAACATTACCATAACTAAAAGACTCGCACATTTTAGACGGTTTTCTTAACCCTTCCACTCATGAAACTAAATTAACGTTCGTTCCACTAAGAAAGCTCAAGATCACGTTCAGTCATGACTTCAGCTTCCAAGCCAGTCAAATCCACTTAAACAAGACCGTGTTCATCGTAATTGAACGAGCGAGATTTCAATCTGCGGTCGGTAGAGTGGCCCTTTGTTTTAGGCCCACCATACGATGCACGACTAACTTTACATCCTGGAATTAATGGAATTTAATTATTTCCAATGTTAATTCTTTATAGCGCCATTTCAACCAAATCTCCCTTTCCGTGACATTAAAATGGGCTAGAACTTCGTAAACCCTCTTTTCTTTACGATCGTCTTTTTATTTTTAGCCATAAAACTAACGCAGCGCTTTGCTACGAAGTTTGTCTGGTAAAATATTCATAAATCCTAATCGCTTTAAACCAGTCAGATTTATGTAAGAGCATTACTGTCATTCTACAAACAGGATTAGTGTAGTCTAGTCTAGTGGGATTCGGTTTAGGGCTTCACATTCGATAAGTTATTTCCTGTTGTAAAAAATTGAATTATATCTTGCCGATTCGCAATTTTTTGAGAATACGTTAGGGAATAGTTGGATTATTGGAAAATTATTCCCTGGCAACCTATCTTATATGTTGGAAATAGAAAAAAAGGTTGTCACAAAATGTGTTGACTTTGAATGGAACTATATTTGGGCTCTTTCAACTTCAAGTGTTCTCTCTGAATATAATGAGGGTGAATAGCGCTTCAAGAAATTTTCACAATTCGAGCACTATGCAAATAATAATGCTCAAGATAACGAGATGCATACAAAACTGTGTAACTTGGCGGAACTTGACTAAAAAGTAGCTCTACACTTATATTCTTTATTTAAAATTCTGAATTGTAATTTTGTTTGGATGTTTAAGTAAGTTTTTAACCTTTAATAAAAGGTTTGAACTCGATTTTGTTTGTAAAATAATTATTGTAACCAGTACCTTATCAAGATCAAATCTAATCTAGAGCAGATAACTAACTAAACATGATTTCTTTGGGGATAAAAGCCTAAAAGCTTCGATGTGTTGCTCGTTGCTCTACTTGCTGGACCGGTGTATTTATCCTAAACTACAAACTCATTCAAATTTAACTCAAACAAACTATTTACTTAACTTAACTTACTAAACCTATAGTGAGAATCAATGAAACAGTAATTTCAGCCCCGCCCGAAGGTGAGGTGTCAAATTATAGAAGGTCTCCCATTCAATGTCAATTTGAATACCAATCACCCACACACATGCAATTGTCCATTTTAGCCACATTAATATGAACTAAGCGTTATTACATTTATTGTAAGCGTTGAACATTATTCCACTTTGTACAGAACTTTGCTTTACTAAGTAATTCACTTTTTTTTGGACAACAAATCTGCTGTCCCAAAATAATTGGATCACTTATTATGTTTATTATCTAACCTGTGGTGGCCTCAATGCGCATGCCGCGTTAAATCCTTGAAACCTTCTAAGTTATAAACCGTTTTAAACCAAGTGCATTGATATATCACAGGTTTCTGCACCATTGACATATTTTAATTTATCACGTTTATTTTTATGTTCATCTTGATGTTTCTCTCTTTTTGCAACAATAAAGAAAGAATCAAATGTACCACGCGGTGTCTACGGTAATGGCTATGAGGTAACTGTGCCCCTTAGGTGTGAACCTATCGGTACCTAAATGTGTTTACTTAACCCTGACTATTCGATCTCTCATCCTCTCACGTAGCTGATATTTAGCATGCGCTGACAGTACACAAGCCTATCACAAGCTTATTAGCAGAACACCTGAAACACCCGCTTGATGACCCTTTTCTCGCTCTCCGTATTGTTGGGCTTTAAAATAGAATACAGTGGACTGGAATCACTATTGTAGCTGAGCTTTCATGTTTGTCTAGAAAGGGTTTGTGGTATTAGACGGGCGTAATGGTCTTCAGGGGGTCATTAGGCGTGGTGACTGCCAGTTGATTATCGTCTACCACACTGATCACGTGCTATATCTCCCCTTGACCTTGGCCGTCATCGGTCAATGCCTATGACGTATATTACCGTATGTGACAGCCGTAGAGAGCACATGCGTGATAAATGATCCACTCCACACTGATTAGCTTGAAATTTATTAAATTTATTTAAAAAATGTATGGCTCGTCTACATGGTAGAATGTCGGAACAAAATAAGGGTTAACTCCGACATTATACGATTGGACATATTGACATATAGATACTCTTCTATTATCGCTTTGTGTTTTTGAAGCTGAAAAGGATTAATAGATACCTATAACTCTATCTAAACTAATAAATTAGATGTTTGACATCCGTGTTTGCAAATTTTTGACAGCTTTTTTTATTTTAGACGGAATGGCGCTGCAAGAGACGCTATGCGAGGAGGGGATTCTGATGCCCATAACTTCCAAGAGTATACATACAAGAAGATAACTCCTTGCGATGTTTGCTCTCAAGTTCTCAGAGGTAAGAAAATTTCACATTCTAACAGTAAAGTTTACTGAATCCAACCTTGTTGAAGGTTGAAGGGTGATAGTGAACAAAGAAATAAGTAAACAAACGTCTAAGTAACGTTACTTAATTGTTTTCCTCAAGGTGACAGGGTGGATAGGGAGTAAATTGTAGAATGATAGTGTGTAAGGTATCTTAGCTAAATATAATTTATGATTTTCTTTTGGTTGATAATTAACGCGCTAATTAAGGCATCATTCTTTTTTAACTCCTTAAAACCCTTAAGATAAATCGCATCTAAGCGTCGAATATAAGCCTCTTATATTATTAATCATATACAAAAAAACAGCTTTAAATACAATCTACTGTTACATAAAATTTAACATTTATGGAAACGGTAACATAAAGTAACATTGTACAAACAAATACCAAAACACTAAAGATGATTTGGCATAGCGAGAGCTCTATCGTTTTGATTTGTTTTCGCTCAAATATTTGCATGTTTGAAGATTGAATGCAGCGGCACAGCCTGTGTCTGGCACGCTATTCAAATAATCTGTATCTGTATAAATATGAAATTGGGTTCAACTAAGCAAACTTAATTAATCATTTGTTTTGCCTCACGAGAACTTTTTTACTTCTACATCTTTTATTTATTTCTCGGCTATTATGTCTACTTTTCGTGATTTTCTAAACAACCAGTTTGTCTATAGGTTTTGTTTGATATGAAAGTCTATTTCACTTCGCTGAACATAAAATTTAACATTTATGGAAACGGTAACGGTAACATTGTGTAAAAAAGGTTCTTTTACTTTTATACTAATTGGGTAAAAGGCAAGACGAATTTTTATTATTATTTCTTATTTTTTGTAGTCACGGAGTTCTAATTATGTTTGTTAATTCTGCGTGTTCATAATTATATTTTGGTGACTACACCAAATTTGGCTTTATGGCGTGAAATGAAATAAGTTGAAGCCCGAGGGCTGAGATCCAAACGCCGTGAAACCTTTGTTCGAAGTCATTCACCCTTAAATTCCGATAATACAGTTTCCTAAGGATACTTTGAAAGAGATTATTGGCATCTTCAGCTGTTTAAAAATAGATTTCTGAATTTTTTAAACAATTTTTGATCAAAAATGATACATACAAAATTTGATTTATTAATTGAAAAGATACCTACTTATATTTTTTTCGTTAGACATTATACTAAAATAAAACAATTGCAACATTACGTTTACAACTCAGATTTTATGTTATCGCGCTGCCTTTTTCTACGTGTAAAGGCCGTTAGTTAACCCTAAATAGATATTATTTTATTACTAACACCTAAAGAGAACCGATCCGAACCGACATCATAATTTACCTCGTACCTTAACGTGCCACCTGGTGGAAAGATACATTCATGGCCAAGGTCGCAAAATGTAGACATTTAAAATTGATTGATGAATGCTCGATTCCATTGAATTGATTCGTATAATGTCAAAGGCAATGAACTTGCTACTTGGAATTTAATGTTTAAGTATAGAATTTTGATCGAATAATAGCGTAAATTAATTGGCTAATTTATTTTAAATGTGCTGGTTGGCGATGTACCTTGCACGCAGGTTGATGATGGATTCATTCTGATAGAAAAATTTATAATGTAGGTATTTACTAGCTTTACGCCATTACTTTACATTATTATGAAGTTCCCCTAGATATGAGAGCCTATGTGTTATTTGATGATGAGATAAGTAAGTTGTGCTAGGAAAAAGTATGGATCACTCATCCGAACCTGTAACAACCTACACCGATCAAAGTAACGTGTTCAGGTCACGTAGTACATTAGCGTAGCAACGTGCCACACAGATATATCACGTGGTAATCCCGGTAGACTGAACCGCAAGCACGAGTAGGTACCTATGGTTCTCAAAGATTAAAATAAAAAATAAAAAATATTGCTGGACAATTCACACAGCGACATCTAGCCCCGTGGTAAGCTCTAAGCTTGTGTTACGGGTGCTAGATTTCTGATATACTATATTATAATATACATACAATAGATTCACCGATTTAAGTAAATTAACAATGGTAGGTACATATTTTGATTCACAGACCTTTTTAGAAGTAGGATTTGTAAAATGTTGGGTTTCCGTGGTAAAACCTAACAATTAGAACATAACAAGGAATATATATATGTATAACATAACAAGGAAACGGTTAGAATAAAGTTTTACAAAATGTTTTTCTCGTGTTTTATGACTTGTTAGATTTTACTAGCTAGTAGAATAGAGTTTTTCAAAACTTTTATGTCCTGAGTTTATAAAAATGATACAACTTTCTGACTGAGCTTTGCTCGCGTTCTAAAAGACTTTCCCGCTGTAAATTAAAACGCATCCTTTTAACATTTTTTTAACAATTCAACATTCAAACAATATCTCGAAATAACCGTTTTATCGTCAAACTTATAAATCGTTCCTCTTTTACAGTTAACAGTTCAGTTTCAGTAGCTAAAGATTATTGTTTTTCACTCTATCGATCATATTAGGTATATAATTTATAACGTTGAATATTTCATAGGGCACACGCGCCAAGGTCTCCGCTGTCGACTTTGCAAGATGAATGTACACACTGACTGTATGCCATCGGTCGGTAAATGTCAGACCAAGTCGCGACTGCTGCGGCGACAGAAGAGCACTTCAGAGATCGAGTCGCATCGCATACAAGAAGCCTTTGATGATGAAAGTAAGTCGTAAGCTAGTGGTATACTCGCAGGTGACGGAACAAATGTAAAGGGTAAACTAAAATTTTAAAGGGTAAAAGCTTGGGTGGAAGTTTTGGAGGTTACAGACGATATCGTAGATTAGAGATGTCAAACAATAAATACATCTTAGCAACTCTTTTGGTCTTGACCGTTTATTTTCAATTAGTTTTCAAAATATCTGCAAAATAATTTTAAAAACTCTGTGGAAATGGAAGTAACTTGGAATATGGTCACAATGTCCTCTCCGGTATTTCTCTAAGTTGAGTTTACCAAAGAAGTACTTTCAAATAATTTAAATTTCTAAATTATTTAAAATACCTCAAGTTTTTATCACAACAATTGAAAAATACCTTTTACGTTTGTTCCAATTTAGCGCTTTTCTGAATTCTTGGTTTAATAATCTAGTTTATGAAATCAAACATACGTAATATATTTACATAATATAATGAGAGGATTATGCTGTTATTTGTAAGCAATGTGTTATCTAAAACTTTTAACACAACATGATGCAAATTCAAATAACCTAAGACTACTATCAATATTCCGAATATACCTAACAAACGAAGCTAAGAAGTTTATGTAACCCAATATTTTAATTCTGTAAAGGCTAATTTAAATTTTGTAAAGTAAGCAAGCAGACGCTCTGGTAAGTTCTAAATTACTTACGGAACCTAAAATTTGGAATAATTAACGTTTAAGATTTTTTCAGACGTGGCTAAAAATTGGACACGTTTAAATTCGAATACTGTAAACTGTAATCCTCTAGAGTTGTCACGCGCGAACAATTCGGCAGTTTAAATTCCTTCCATTATCCGTGGTATTCATTGCTAATCCCACGGAAATTTTGAATTCCGAAGTCGAAAATCCCGCTTATTCGCGCTTGGCTTCTCATGGTTAAGACACGGCTATGATCAAGCTAGCAAAGAACACTCATATCACGAGAACACTTCATAACACGCATCAGAACACAATCGGAAGCTAACTTACTGTCCAGGGGTCGAAGACGGTTGGCTGCCGGGGCAGAGACTCACCAAGATATCGTTTAAGGGATCTGTGGATTTCGATGATGATTTCGATAGCTCCAATCAGGGTACGGTGTGTGACCCCTGTGTGACTCCGACCGAGCGAACACTAACAGAACCCACAGATACTGTACAGAAACAGTCACTAACAAACGAATATGGCACGTTCCTTCTCCTGTTAGCTCACGTTACAATCGGGTTTTCATTGTAGGCAGTTTCTCAATTTAAATCCGCAATCGCAACATATATCGTATACATAGGATATCATACCTTAAATTCTTTATTTAAATGATGTCAAATACGGTTGTAAGCAACATAAGGTTAATTAATTGAACAAACTCTATTTCCGGGTAGAGATAACGAGGTTTTCCACATTGAATTGGTCACAGATAATCCTGACCTTGAACTCGGCTTTGTTTCCATCAAAAGTCTGTTAATTAAAACTTTTCAATGACCCTTTTTCATATTCCGCTGGGACAAATTGATTAACTAGAAAGTAAAGTGTTCATTTATCTGATAATTGGTGAGTTGATAACCTAGTTATGAGCATAGATAGCGAGTTAATTAAGATATACATGGGTTTTGGGGAAATTACATTGCTTTGCGTGCAGATAACGCGACACGTGTTCAAGATAGGCTTACTGGCCAATACAGACATTGACGGGTCCTTCGGAAATTAGTTGGTTCTTTGATAGACATACCTATCTTTCTTTCTATCTTATGATAATTATAATTTAGGTTTCATGGAGCATTTACTCAAAAAATGACTCCGCTTTTAATGTAAAAAAGTTAAATTTTCTTGTAGAGTGCGAGTTATTAGACGTAAATTATGACATACCTGTTAAAATTACAGAATGTTTAGTACTTGAATCTATTAATCACCACTCATAAATCAAAGTAGTCCCGTTAGAGTAGGAGAGAAGTAATAAGAGTTTAGTATTGCCTTGTGATGAAAGCTCGAGTGTAGCGTGATATTAGCGGTGAACGAGGCAGCAGGCGTTGCTGACTTTGCGTTTGATGCTCAGAGGAGGAGGTGGATGTGACGTACAGCGTGCTGAAGCGAGCGAGCGAGATCTCGAAGCCGGGCGGCGGCGGCGGCGGCGGCGGCGGGCCCGTGGTGCGCGTGTCGTGCGCGCCGGCGCCGGAGCCCGCCGCGCCGCCCGCCCCGCGCCCCCTCGCCGGCCTCGCCGTCGCTCCGCAACCCGTCTCCTCCAGCTCAGGTCTCTTGAGCCACGGCCCGTAGCTCTTACGTCCTCACTCGTTTTCAGTAGTGTCGTGCACGCCTTTAGACGCCTCGCGGGCGCAATCGGTCCCTCCCATTCAGCGCTGCTTGTCGGTAGGTCCGAAGCCCGACACCGGCGTGCGGCGGAAGCTCTTCGCCGGCGTCAAGACCCTCTCCATGTGGAGCTCGCGGGGCCGTCGCCCCTCGCCGCAGCACCGGTCCATTTCCCTGCCGGAAAGTACGCCCTCGGCTGTAGCTCTCGAACACGGCTTTTTTGTCCCGACTGCCACGGTTACGGTGCCTCGTTTACCTACCTTGTGTGTTCAGCATTTATGTTCAGTTTTGTTTTGTTACGCGATAGCAATGTTAGATTAGTGTGAACTGAAACTAGTCGAAGCTCGGCCGACACCTTAGTATGCTTGAACCTGTCCGGTCCTGGCCTTCCCCGTTCGTTCTGATTATTCGTGGTAGGCTAACACCACCTTGATCCTCACCAATGTATTATTTACCTATGATTTGTTTATTTTATTTTTATAGCTTATTTTATTTATTTATTTTGTTTTGTTCGCCCGTTTATTTTCAGAAACCGAGGTGACTACGACGCGGCCTTTCGGGCAACCTCTCTGTTTCGTTAATGAGAATGGCGATCCCCCTCCTTCAATTCTCAAGCCTACAGCGAGCGTCCGCAAGAAAAACTGACTTGACAATCTCAACCCCTAGCAAAGCTCTTCAGACTATTGCCTCTCGAGGCAAAAGCACTAACTCAGCGCGGCTGTTCCAATAACCGCTTCACGGAGACACTTTTCTTTCTTGTTACCCCGAAGCGCCCCGCGTTCTGTGATATGTACATATTGTTACTGTTACAATAAAATTCGAATTTGATATATCTTTTATCTATTTGCCCTTCGCACTTTTTATCTTTCGGAGACCAACCTGCGCGTGATGTAAGTGGTGCATGGCTTTTGCGGCGTGCTGATGGTGGCTGCATGCGTTTTATCGGCAAACACAGTGACGACACGATAAGCTAATACCGCTGTATTACCTCTGACGCACTCATTACCTGACTTCACGACTCAATACTTCGCTTCTATCACGATCTACCAGTTCACTATCGGAAATAGCTCAACCAGGCGCCGAGCGGCGTGACGTCAGCCAACACGTAATCTAGCCCTACAAACAAACAACTACATCTAGTGCCTTTCGCTTAAATCTAGCCCCAATTTTTTTTCATTATTTTCAGGGCATACCAGCTTTGTAGAAAATAGAATGATAATAATTTACATTCTGGCTCCTGTTTACTTGTCCACACAGGTTCGATGAAGAATTCCAAGAGTGCCCAAATGTTGAGGCAGGCAGACCGCACCAGTCCCTTACCTGGTACCGATTTAACGTCCCCCGTAGCCTAATTCTTCCACGTTGCATCGAATTGCCTTGAGCCGCCTGACCAATACCTATCGAGTTCAACCGATGGCAGTGCATTAGACTTGAAATCAGTAGTCACTGGGATGATTACAAGAGCTTTCACTTCTAGAGCATTTGAGACCAATGACTTGTAGTTCTTGATAGAGGTTCTACTGACACTTCTCTTTGCATTTCTATAATTCCGTTTTTTCGCACTGCTTATGCACATTTTGATGTTACTACTTGAAGTATTTAGTTGCTTGTATTTAATGTTTAACCCAACAAATTTTACTTATATCTATTTCACAATATCGCTTTAAATAACTTATGTACAAAACAGCTATTTATTAAATTTATATATTTTGCAAAGGTAATATTGTGAAAATGATGTTAACAACGTTTACTGACCAAATAATTAATTATGATTCAACTCACATAGAGACTAACCATTTTCGATCACTTCACAGAGCTCATGATCATATTGTATGCAAGGGTAAGTTCTCATACTGCGTAATGTTGTAGCACCACATTCACCGAGGCGGCAAAAGTTGAACCTTAGGATGAAGAGTCTTTCACTGGATTCGCCGGAGTGTGGGGACATTCGTCGACGACCCACGAGAGATGGCACCGCGCAAAGCAGCCGCGTTCTATGTACGACATTGACGACGTTAAAACCGGGCCCAACAAACAAATTAAGCTAGAACACGTTTAATGAAACGGAAGCATCTACCTTCAAACACTCTTAAAGATGTTTTTAATCAAAACTCGTAGAAAATGTCAATGTGAATAAAGTTTTTTGGGCTCGGTAATTTGATGTTAACCGTTGTGGGCACAGTGTGTGATCTTCGTAACTCCTTGGCTTCGCTTTTTGTGTCTCTAGCGTGGTAAACCTGCTGTATAACTATGATGTGGTCAGTTTTCGACGTTGTACAGACTCTACCGTTTTTTACGGCGAGAACGCGGATTCGGCATTTATTCGGACCTCAAAACTCATTGAAAATCATCTGAAAATAAACCACATATCTACCTTTTCATGTCGTCTATCATTGTTGCTTTATTTTCTCTCAGCATGATTTAATTTTATTTCTAGGTAACTCCAGCGCTGCTTGCATGAGACAAAGCTTTAATAGAAACGATAATTCCTGTCAATATTACACAAGATCATGTACGTTTACTTCCCTCAATATTCTCAACGTGAATACCAATGTTCGTAAAATAAATTCCAAATTTTGGAACAAAACGGTTGAAAGACGCGAATCACGAAGTAATTGGAATATTATCACAAAAACAATGAGATAGATAATCCTCTTTTCGCCTTGAGCTTTTCATAATAAAGCTTTGTTTGCGTAGATACTAAATAGTACCTACTGTTATTTGGATCATTAGTGGCAATATCGATTATCCTTCATTGTTATACACGTTGTTTACTTATTGATAACGCTATCAGTATTGTCACTTAAGCCTTATAGGCTTCTATTACATCTGGCACTGACGTAGCTATACTTGGTAAGTATTAATGCCTCTTGTTAATGAAAAATTACTTCTCTTTGGATCATCATATGTACTTCTCATTTATAATTACAATATTTTCAGTGGTAGGTACCTAAGTTAGGTTAGAAAGAAGGCAGAATATAGAGGTAGCTACATACATATCCCTATGAAATATTCTACATTTATTCGAAACCTCCAGTTTATGATAGAAACCCTCTCGCGTCTGCAAATTCGCTTTTTCATTATACGGCAGTGATCTGTCTTATCCATAATATACTCTCTGAAGTCTCTGAAGATATTCAATACCCTTCCAGCACTGATGTATATTTGATGATCCTTAAATTTAGATATTATATTCTTGTTGTGTATTCAATAACATCAAGCAAACGAAATCGTATTGTTGGTACCTTGTATGTATATGTTGCTGAAGTTAAAGATTACTGTAATACCATTTAAATACCGATTTAACCTCAATACGACAAAGTTAGCCCTTATAAAATCTTTTCTCGCTTCGTTTATGAGATTTATAGCCAGAGTTTATTATTGGGAAAACGAATTCCTTTTTGCACTTCAAGCGATAAAGCCAGAGTGTTATTGTTTATTTCTTACAAAAACTAGCGGCGACATCTGTCTTTACTCATGTATGTGTTTCCTGTAAAATAATAGACATTTAAATCTTGTTCATGAATGAATTGGTTATTAATTGTCATTTTATTGTTTTCTTAGTTTTTCACACTTCAGACATAGTTTCATAAAATTATCTTCAAATTAATTAGGTAGATATTCTTTTTCATATAAAAGTTCACTGTTCGAAGTAAATTTCAGAATCAGAAAAAAACAAATTCTTATCTGTTATTGAACACACAACATCTGTGAAGACCCATGTGTAAGATATTGCTTGAGTTTTTGTGTGTTCAATAGTTTTACTGAACAATCTCTGAGGAATTTATGTGATAGATTTTTCCTTTGCACAAGTATATACTTAGATAAACTTTTTTAGTTTTGCAGAGCACGTTTGTTCTTTGCTATTTCTTGCGTGACAAATGGCATAGGTATAACGTTTGAAAATTATTGTAACTTAGACCAAAACATGAGAATTTTAGTGCAAAAGAAACTAATATTCTTAATATAAGGAAGGATACTTTTATCAGAAACGAAATCCACCTCAGAAGTTTTTAAAGGAATTGCAAATGTGCAATTTCTTTAAAAACGAATGCCAAAATTAGCAATTCAAATCATTCTTGTTTCATTTGCGTATCGTTTTGCCGATGCAGTTAGCCATTTGTCTGACAAGGATACTTGGAAATAAAACCAATGAAATGTAAATTGGATAGCTCTAACCTTCGATCCTTTCAGTGAATTAATTCTGATTGCACAGTTTTCTTATGCGAACCAGATTGCTAGTGGTTGCATGCTTGTTTACCTAATATCTTCGAAAAATTACGAAAGAAGATTATCTTATGAAAACGTTCTGGTAGTCTACTTTATATTAGGAGTAGCAAAAATCTTGCATCCAATTTGCATATAAATAACTTTTCCATCGCGTGTTCAGGAAGCGATTGCGCTATTCAGAGAATATTGTTTCCATAACCGACTTGAATAATGGAAGGGTTTTTGATGCCCTAAAATATAAAGGTCTTCGAACCCTTACTCAATTTGCAATGACAGCCTTCTGAACTCGCTAATGGATAGTCCGTCCTTTTTCTTGCTTCTGTGTTATCTGAGTAGATAAATCTCAAGTTGCTTATTGTTTTGTAATCCCTGATTAAATTGAATATAAAAACACGAAGTTTTATGCCTTTCGGACGTTTTAAGCATTTTTGACTCTGTGCTGCTTGCTGTTCAGAAACAGAATTGCTCTGGACAACAAAGTCAAATTGGTCCAAAAAAATACTTAAGAGGCCTATTACGTGAAATCGCGAAATTGTTCGGTTTTCTCGTCCTAATTCTATGGTTTGCGTTAGTTGTTTGATATTACAATTACATCTTTATAATAGTTCGTTTTCTCCTCTACAAAAGTAGTAAGAAACATTTTAGATAACTTGTTTATATATTGAGTAATAATCATTCTCCGGATACATGTTTCGTAAAAAACGATCGAAGACCTATTTTCTCAGCTCTAATTTGTAGATTCTAATGAATATGGGCGATAAAACTATTTTTTATTATGTTACGTATATCCTATTCTTCATTTAGAGTAGAGTACATTTTCGTTAAATGCTTTTATTCTAAAGATATACCGAATTTAATATCGACCGAAAATGCTTCGAAACAAACCTCAATAACTCCGAAGTTCTAAATCAATGGGACGTCATATTTATATCAAAATATTTATCAACATTTGCTTAAACTATGATATTAATTTTAATTTGTAGAACGGTTTTGGTAATTTTTTATGAATAAAATAAAACTACCATAATTTAGTAGTTTTTTCATTCAGCCGGCTTTTTCCATTTAGTACCGCGCGAGCGCTTGTCGAGGTCGGACCTATGTCGGTTGTTCTTGAATAAAATATAGAAATATTTCGTAAAATGTCAGTGTGTGGGACTGTCAATTGCTGTAAAAACGCTGTTAGTGTGCGTGTATGTGTTATTGCGATACTACGACCGACATAAGTTGATCCGTTGATAACGATCAATTGTTATTTTTATTGATAACGGTCAATTATTGTTGTTGCTGGCCTAAGAATTGTACCAAATGTTGCTGGCCTAAGAATTGTACCACATCATTGTCATCTTGTTTTACCTTATTTATTTGGAGGTTATGCTGTAGGATGTGGATTGCATATCTAAAGTTATCTATCCTAATTAAAAAACAACAAGGCAACTTTTTTTGGTGAAACCGTCCAACGACTAAATGTAATTATGCCTATGATTTTTTTAGATTATGACTAACTTGCCGACCCGCCGACAGCTGCGCTTGCGTTTTTACGTTATTTACTAGTTTATGTTTTATAGCCTTTTTCGATCATTTTACTATCCAATACTGAAATCATATTTTAAATCGGACCCGCGGTTCCTGAGTAGCACGTTCAAACAAATAAACAAGCAATCTCCTCAGCTTGATAATTGTAGTATAGATTTCCATAATATTTATTACAAAGAAAATATTCCGTAATTTTTTGTTCTTATTTTTACCGAGTATCCAATATGTAAACAATAAATAATGTACCTTTCTAATAAATATATTATTTATTGTAAACATTAAATAATTGTACCTTTCTAATAAATACAGGGCGTCCCAAAGTTATGGGCCATGGAGGGGAAGTACCTTAAATATCGTAGATAGTGAATTTTGCTCAAAGAAGACTTCATTTTATTTTTAAAAGTTAGTAATTCTGGATTCATAGATTTTCTAAAAATTACTTGCTTTGTCTGGGAATCGAACCGACTTACATGTAGAAAAAAAAACTCTATTTTTATGATACCAATCGAAAGAATAGCTAAAAAATAATAACTCTGCTTAAGTAACATAGTATTTTAAAAGAAAGGAACAACGTGAAATTAATTATTTTAATCAAATAAAAAACATGAAACATTTTTTTTGTAAATTAATTAATTAAATTACTTACTTTTTAAAATAAAATGAAGTCTTCTTTGAGCAAAATTCACTATCAACGATATATATGGTACTTCCCCTTCATGGCCCATAATTTTGGAACGCCCTGTATATAAAATAACACCCCTATTCACGTTCGCACTGCTGGGATAGGGACTTCTCTCTTGACGAGATAGATTAGGCCTTAATTCACCACGCTGGCCAAGTGCGGGTTGGTTTTTTTTAATATAAAAATTAAATATTTTAAATAAGTTCGTAATAAAATAAAAATAAATAGTTTATCAAAATAAAAATATAATGGGAATTATTCAAGATGACATATGTAGATAAATGGATATTCTACATCTGTGTATGACATATGTAGATAAATGGATACCAATAAATATAAAAATAAATATAAAGTTCGAAACTACAAAAATAATACCTAAACATAATTAAAACCTTCATTAACGAAACTTTTATTTATTCAAACACAAATATACCATCTAACAAAACAAGCAACTTAAATATAGGTAATATAATTTATTTGTTTTGTTATAATTAGAATTTGTATTTAGTCCGTTCAATTTAGACTTTCGAACTTACATCAAGTCCCAACATTCGACAAAAAAAAAACATTTAATTACAAACCTACACACCAAATTTCAGAAGAATCGGTTTAAAAATGAGCCCATAAGATGAGATGAATGAGGACATTTAACTTCAATAAGACTATTTTCAGTTTTATTCTTATATATATAATTATTAATCATGAATGTTTTAATTTAAAATTATGTACCTACTTAATTGATTTCAAATAATCAATCAGATTTAAAATAAATATTGATATTATTAAGATAAAACATAATTGATTCAAATATTGAAATAAAAATATCCACCATTTTGAATTTAGGAAAATATATTAAACACCTATCAATTAAATAAAAACATTAATATAATAATTATTTCGGAATGAAACTGAAAAAAAATCCACTCAATAAAATGGAATTTATTCGATGCCATTTTCTACAGATCTAAAATAATTATTAGTATATTTGTATGTTTTAGATCGACGAAGTATCAAGATCATTTAGTATTTTTCATAGAATTCGCGTGACGCGCCGGTCACGTGGTGCATAAAATATCCAATTTCGCAAAACTTCGTAAAGTCACAAGGCTCTTAAAATAGTTTGTCGTTTGATGGATTTAGAGGTATAAAGCTTTAATTTGTGTTGTTCATATATTTTAATGAAACTTAGATCTAGTTGTAAACTATGGGTTCTTTTTAGCTCCGTCATCACCGGTGCATAGTCGCCGTTTGCTCAGCGCCCGCGGTGGCAGGATGAGCAGCGTGGAACTTCCCGACGAGCCAGACAAGAGCCTGTCTTCCAACAGCGCTAGTCCGTGCCCATCGCCCGTGAAGCAGACAAGCGTGAGTTACACGAAAATATACCTTAAAATCCAGCCAGTAGAGCTCTTCGGTATTTTAATGCTGAATGAATAGCGTGAAATTAACTGATTTCGGAATTTTCAATCCATTTGTTCTTCCATCTGATATTTTGATCAAGCATACGCTACGTAAATTCATGTGGGCAGAAATCGCAGGAGCTATTTTTCAAAACTTGAACAGCCTTCAGATAGTGAGATAGTTTCTTTAACTTAAGAAACAAGGACGTATAGTATATATATAGACGTATAAGTTTAGCAATTTGTAAAACTTATAGAAAGATAAAAGCAATCCTTCTCTGCAGCAAGCTTAAAGGTACGCTTAAACGACTTTCGTCTGAGAATGCATTTATAAATTGAGCTTTATCTATCCAATAGCAATTTTATACATTGGAAACCGCGCCAAATAGCTTTTCGAACAGAAAACTATCATCGTCGCTATTTCCTACCGTCTGCATTTAACAGCTTTTCGACTCAATAGAGAGCATTAAATATAACCTCTATCTACATTATAGTTGTTATTGTTATTTCTTATTCATAAGATAAAAACTTTTAACCAGTTCTTTGTTTCTAGCAGGTAAGACTTAAAAATTTCGTGTAACAAAAACTCTAAATATTTATAGACTTGTCTTAATAGAGTTTCTTATTTTATGCATAAATAATTATGTAAGTATTAGTTTTATTATATAATACACTGAAGCCCGGCCGTTTCCCTAAGTATGGGTTCGAAATGGCTTCACGTCTGACACGACACAAGCGTTTAATTTCACCTCAATTACGAGAGCTTTCGCTTAAATCGCCCGACTGATTGCCCCAGACGGGTATGAGAGGAAAACTCTGAGTTTTACGTCGATAACATTTTCAGCTTCACTCACGGACATGATTGATGAAGGTCGTAAATTGGATGCAAGTTTATTGCACGATTTAAATTATGGGAATAGTATTGTGAAAAGGCATTCCTAAAATTGGTTAAAAATTTTAATTAAATGACATCATAAATTGTCTTCTAACTTCAAAATATAGTGGGGGCTATATTTTCCGGTGTCAAAAGGAGTTTAACATCTATTTTTCTATTTTTCAGAAGCACTCACGCCTTCTTCCTACGAACTTATACGTGATTCTATATAACTTCAAGTCTCGACACGCGGACGAATTGGACCTCAAGGCGGGTTACAAAGTCACTGTGATCGACACTTCAGACCCTGATTGGTGGAAGGGGAAATGTCTGGGCAAAATCGGCTATTTCCCATCCAAGTATTGCACTAAACTGCAGGCTGGGGAGCGTCCGTTGCAAGTTACTCATAATCTGCAGGTAAGGATTATTATGTACTATATATACATTTCCTTTATTACAACAATTTTATTGAGTTGCCTGTACATAAATTCATTTGTTTTAAAATTCCCGCGAGATGACGAACACAATACTATGAAAAATTGCAATGTGCCAACTCGCGGGAATCCATCTTTTGTTTTCCCGCGAGATGACGAACAACCCCTATATATTGGTTTATAGTAGTTTTTAACGATTATTTATGTTTATATTTTACTCCTCTAATTTAATTTAGAAATTAAATTCCGGATTCAAGATTCTAAATTCGGAATAAAAATCTGTCAATTTACTGCTTTCATAGACTACCCTGCTCCAATATTCAAATATTTCTTTTAGAAGAAATGATGCTGATCGACTTTAGAAGAATATAATATTCCTACAGTTTCTAATATTCTTGTTTAATTTAAGTCTACCTACTAGGCCATTTCACTAGACTCTAGGGATTCATCGATATGCGGTAGCCGCTTTTCATCAGATGGGCTGCATGCTCGTCTGCCTCCTTTGTATATAAAAAAATATATATAAAAGTCGAATCTAAATAATGGTCTCTCCTTTCAGGTTTCAGACGGAGACAACGGATTGATGCTCCTCCGCGACCAAATCGTGATCCAAGTGGGCGACGAGGTCGACGGCATGGTCATGATCCGCTCCGGGGACAACCGCCAGGGCGTCTGTCCGGTCAAGTTCCTACAGGAGGTGTGACGCTTCAAGCTACCCTACACAGACTTTGTAAGTTATCTCTCAGTAATAACAATAGTGATCCAAGTGGGCGACGAGGTCGACGGCATGGTCATGATCCGCTCCGGGGACAACCGCCAGGGCGTCTGTCCGGTCAAGTTCCTACAGGAGGTGTGACGCTTCAAGCTACCCTACACAGACTTTGTAAGTTATCTCTCAGTAATAACAATAGTGATCCAAGTGGGCGACGAGGTCGACGGCATGGTCATGATCCGCTCCGGGGACAACCGCCAGGGCGTCTGTCCGGTCAAGTTCCTACAGGAGGTGTGACGCTTCAAGCTACCCTACACAGACTTTGTAAGTTATCTCTCAGTAATAACAATAGTGATCCAAGTGGGCGACGAGGTCGACGGCATGGTCATGATCCGCTCCGGGGACAACCGCCAGGGCGTCTGTCCGGTCAAGTTCCTACAGGAGGTGTGACGCTTCAAGCTACCCTACACAGACTTTGTAAGTTATCTCTCAGTAATAACAATAGTGATCCAAGTGGGCGACGAGGTCGACGGCATGGTCATGATCCGCTCCGGGGACAACCGCCAGGGCGTCTGTCCGGTCAAGTTCCTACAGGAGGTGTGACGCTTCAAGCTACCCTACACAGACTTTGTAAGTTATCTCTCAGTAATAACAATAGTGATCCAAGTGGGCGACGAGGTCGACGGCATGGTCATGATCCGCTCCGGGGACAACCGCCAGGGCGTCTGTCCGGTCAAGTTCCTACAGGAGGTGTGACGCTTCAAGCTACCCTACACAGACTTTGTAAGTTATCTCTCAGTAATAACAATAGTGATCCAAGTGGGCGACGAGGTCGACGGCATGGTCATGATCCGCTCCGGGGACAACCGCCAGGGCGTCTGTCCGGTCAAGTTCCTACAGGAGGTGTGACGCTTCAAGCTACCCTACACAGACTTTGTAAGTTATCTCTCAGTAATAACAATAGTGATCCAAGTGGGCGACGAGGTCGACGGCATGGTCATGATCCGCTCCGGGGACAACCGCCAGGGCGTCTGTCCGGTCAAGTTCCTACAGGAGGTGTGACGCTTCAAGCTACCCTACACAGACTTTGTAAGTTATCTCTCAGTAATAACAATAGTGATCCAAGTGGGCGACGAGGTCGACGGCATGGTCATGATCCGCTCCGGGGACAACCGCCAGGGCGTCTGTCCGGTCAAGTTCCTACAGGAGGTGTGACGCTTCAAGCTACCCTACACAGACTTTGTAAGTTATCTCTCAGTAATAACAATAGTGATCCAAGTGGGCGACGAGGTCGACGGCATGGTCATGATCCGCTCCGGGGACAACCGCCAGGGCGTCTGTCCGGTCAAGTTCCTACAGGAGGTGTGACGCTTCAAGCTACCCTACACAGACTTTGTAAGTTATCTCTCAGTAATAACAATAGTGATCCAAGTGGGCGACGAGGTCGACGGCATGGTCATGATCCGCTCCGGGGACAACCGCCAGGGCGTCTGTCCGGTCAAGTTCCTACAGGAGGTGTGACGCTTCAAGCTACCCTACACAGACTTTGTAAGTTATCTCTCAGTAATAACAATAGTGATCCAAGTGGGCGACGAGGTCGACGGCATGGTCATGATCCGCTCCGGGGACAACCGCCAGGGCGTCTGTCCGGTCAAGTTCCTACAGGAGGTGTGACGCTTCAAGCTACCCTACACAGACTTTGTAAGTTATCTCTCAGTAATAACAATAGTGATCCAAGTGGGCGACGAGGTCGACGGCATGGTCATGAGCCGCTCCGGGGACAACCGCCAGGGCGTCTGTCCGGTCAAGTTCCTACAGGAGGTGTGACGCTTCAAGCTACCCTACACAGACTTTGTAAGCAACTATCTCTCAGTAACAACTCTTTTGCTTTTGCTCAATAATGGGAACAACAATCTCTAATGATTAATCTCTATTATTCTATTAAGTTTCACTTTCAAAATTTTCGTGAGTTATACTATTCATTTCTAATCTTTAGGATCTTTGATGAATACTCTCATTGGAGTGTTTTTCCCAGCCTCAGGTGTTCTATAATCCCAACGTCTTGATGTCTGTACAGCCAGGTCAATGAGACGCCAAACCCGTATGTTTCCTTCCAGGCATAGGCAGTTAATAATGCTTGTGGAACAATACTCTGCACAGGAATAAGTTCGTGAAAAACATCCAAACTCCAAAGTTACTCAGAGGAATTCAAACCTGCTATGCATGCGGCTCTTTTCTCGCTGTCTCATTGTGGTGCTAATTTCTATTGAAAGTGTATTTCTTTTATATCATTGACTTAGAAAAAAGATTGATGTGGAAATTGTTAGCTTCTGTTCCAATTCCAATAGCAAATTTTTAATTATATTTAACTCAAACTAGTTCATCTCTCTTCCAGAAACGTGGATCTCCCTCAGACGAATACCAAAGCTACGTACCAAAATCAGTCCGCAGCGCTCCAGTGACGCCTTGCGACAGCGAAAACTCAACCTGGTCAGACAAAGTATGGGCCAAGCAAAGGTACATCTCACCAGACTTTGACTCGTACGAGGGACCCACAGAACGAAGTCACGACCGCTGGGATAGGAGTTACCAACGGTACGATAATTCTAGATATAGAGAATCCGCGGTCTACGAGGGTAGTTACGGTGCAGGGTACGAGAAGGATAGATACGAGAGATACAATTCACAGTATAGGGATCTCGATTCCGGGTATGAGAAGGGTAATGATGAGGGGATGTGGTGGTGGAGCCGGCCGCTGGGCGTGCGGAGGTCGCAGTGTCGACGCTGTGGGGCTTCTTCGTCCACGAGGCCTTTGAAAATGACGCCTTGCGCTGGAGTGGCGTTAGATGAGTCTGATAGACCACCTCTGTCCCGAGACCGCCCATTATTGTTCTTTAAACAAATGTTTTTGTAACCTTTTTACGGGACGGGGTACGGGGGGTTGATTGGCAGAACAATTGTTGTAAGAATTTATTAATGAATAGGGCGCGTGATTTGCAGTCGCTCTTTAAACTTAAGTTCGTACAATCGATTCGCTGGAGCGATTATAAAGGAACATTCGAGTAATATGATGTTAGGTTAACATTGCGGCCTATTTGCTTTTAAGTAACTTTGCGTTCCTTCCATGTTTGAAAATTTTATGAATGAAGATTTATATTGCGAGATTTATAGGTTTGTTATATGTTAAAATTATATACATTAATTATACCAGTTTATATATTTATTAATATAATTATACATTGTGTATAAAAGTTTACTTAACTGGGATAGGTAAATCGGACAGATATTAACAGATAAAAATGTTTTCGACTGAAAATTACATAAATATACTTTACTCTTGTTATAATTAAAGACATCAATATCCCAGTTCAATAAACACGTACATATAATAAGTCTATTTATAACTATAAGTACACAGTATGGTCGGTAACATATCATTTTTTTATATTGTAATAATTATATCTTTACCAATTATTGATTTTCAAAATAAGTAGCATAAAGAAAAATATATAGAACATTACAACTGTTTAGTTAAGTAAGATTCATATAACGACTTATTTTATATTTATAAATCATAAAATTATTTATTAAAATGTTAAACTAGTTTATATGTATAATCAATTTTCATGAAAACTTTATACTTATACAATTATTAATTATTTTTATGTTAGATTCTTACTCAATGCTCTATAAATCTGTAGACTTTGTTGGTTTTATATAGACTTAAAGTTTCCCAAAACAAACTACGGTCTCTTTATTACTAACCAAATTATTATAGTTATGTTGAGCATATTATTATTGAGCATATTATTAAATTTATAGGACGTTTTTAGCGATGATCACTCAACAAGAGTTTTTTTTAGTATAATAGAGGTTATTCATTATATTCTACTTTTTATACAAAACATATTTCATTAGTGGTCTGCTGAGTTGTAGAAAAAATATATTTTACATGTGAATATAATTTGAATAATTTTAACATTTTCGCTTCCAATAAAATATTACTAAATCTTAATTTTTAATTTTCTAATAGTTCATTCTTAAAGAGTAAATTTTAGTAGAACAATAGTTTTTAGTGAAGCGGAATTAGACTTAAAACGCTTTTATTAAATGTAGTTAGGAAACAAGTATTTCTATGCATTTACTAATTTGTTTGTGCCATATCTATGGTTTATTTCTATGTAGCTTAACCCTTGCTTCAATGTACTTAGTCTTAGAAAAGAGTAAATGTTAATAGATTTATTCTGAACATAATGTAGTGTATGGTAAGTTCACGTTTCTAAATAATTTCATATATTTTTTAAACCATATTTTTTATTGATCCTCATTTAAAAGTGCCATAAACACTTCAATTCCCCACGGAAAAATCTTCCAGGGTGACTGATTTTAAACACAGAATAAATGAAATAAAACAAATGCCAATTCTATACTATAATAGAATAATACGAGTATTATCTTGTCTATACTATATGTCAGACATAATTTTGATATTACTGTTTTCAAGATATGCCTATACGAGTACCTACTAAAACATTATATTTAAATTTTCATTAAAATTTGCACGATGTATAACATATTTAAAATAAAATGCACGCACAGTATATATTTGCAAAGAAAAATCTAATCACAATATATATTATGTACCCTATTTTTGCCATTTTAGTTGACACGTTAAGCCGTCCCCTAAAGTTTTAAATTATAATATATTATTGTTATCATAAAGTAATAACTTATAAGATTATATTAGATATAAACGAAGTATAATATAGTAAATTTGTATAAAATAACAGCACTGTTCCTTGTTATTATAAAAATTTCTTGCCAATTTTCAGTCAGTTGTATTGACTTGGTGATTATTTATTTTTAACTGTTGTGGATCGAATCCTTAAAGTTTAGTTTTCAATATTTCATTATAAATGCAAAAAGCAAAGCTTTATATATAAAATTATGTTATGTATAAAACCCATTTTAGATATATCTAAGTATATTATGTATAAAAATCAATGCCACTTTTTGTTGTAATTATAATACTTAACCCAAGAACGGCTGCGCCGATTAAGGTGCTTTTAGCCCAGAAAGAGGTGAGAAAACATGGGAATAAAGCGGGCGAAGCTGCGGGCGTGTTAGCTAGTAGATATTTAATAAATGTATTTGACATGAGAATATTCAAACATTAAAAATATTTTTTTCTGTTATTTATAAGTATAATTAGTTAATTCATTACTTAAATATATAATTAAATGAATCCAGATAATTTACTTTTACATTATAATTTAGAAGATATTACTTCCATTATTAGTATCTTTTACATATTTTTTATAAAATGTATGTTGAAGTCCCTACCTATACGAAAACAGGAACCAAATTTATATTAATGTTATACGTAAAGACTAGTATATTGAAAATAGTATATAATAGGTATTGTCCTAGGCACCCGCTGAACCACAAGTGAGATGTTTGTAAATTATAATAGAATGTATAATTATTAGACTAGGGAAGATAAATATAGATAGACATTATAGATAATGTAGTTATATTTTCTCATGACAAGCTTATCAAAACTAAATCCATACACACCGTTTAAAATATAATATAGGTACAAGATATCTACATTTTCGTGTGGAGAATTAAGGTTTTCAAAATCTATTCTGCTTGACAACTGATAAATGTTTTTTAATACCTACATATTTAAAATAATAAGTTTTATGTTGCCTATTAGGCTATTATATACCTAAGAATATTTTATCGAAATTAAGGCGATTCATTCAACAGAGTTTGATAAACTTGTGATAAGAAAAATGTTGATAAAGGTCACGGATTGTATTCAAAGCGTTAAAGTAACACAGAAATTAGTTTTCATAGTCTGAAGTAATGTTCACAGTAAATGCTGGAATATTTTATAAATAAAACACTTAAACCTTATATTAATTATATGTATTATATAAAATATAATTAATGTAAGACATCAAGGTCTCAGAAACGCCTAGACTCCATTAACAAGCAAATCGTTTCCGAAGTAGTATTGTAATAGAATAAAATTGAAGTTGTGTCACTAAATTGCGTTTTTCTAACACCCTGAACCCCTTAAATTATAATTTATTGTTATTTTGTAAATTAAATTCAGGACAGGATAAAGGTAGTAGTAAAATATTTACTTGTTTTCATAGAAACACAACTTGTTACATGGACACAACACAACATCTTAAACAAATAGAATAACTCGAAAATGCTTTTTTTTTTAAATTAAATTATTACCTACTTATTCTTAAATCATTTGACTATTACCTATATAAAATTTTACCTATACTACCTATATACTTACATCGTGGTATAAAGTACCTAGCAAAGTAATTAATTTATATATTAAAATACCTACCTAAATAAATAAATGTTGCCGAACAATTAACACAGCAATTAAATTAGAAATTCCATATTCGTAAAACCTTATTCGGTATACGTAATCAAAGGAATGTAAAATTGAGACGCTCAGGCCCACGTATGTAGGTACGTAGGCATCGAACCAAAACCATAGCAAGCCAATCACGCAGGTTGGCCAGTACGCCCGATGCCTCACCTCAGTATGTGTCGATAACCCTGCCACAACGTCTGACGTCTACGCTTTGGTTATATTCTAATTCGCACACCGCGCTACTTTCATTTCATTATATTAAAACCATACTCGTTAAACAGAAAAATACTATTTCAACAATATTCTATACCTACTAGTACCTACAGTAGTAGGTACAGAACCCATCCTAATATCAAGAACATTTGATAAAGTGTTACGGCACGA
Source organism: Chloroclystis v-ata (assembly GCA_963691955.1). Taxonomy (NCBI): domain Eukaryota; kingdom Metazoa; phylum Arthropoda; class Insecta; order Lepidoptera; family Geometridae; genus Chloroclystis; species Chloroclystis v-ata. The sequence goes on along the minus strand of OY829906.1, from coordinate 5,851,486 downwards.
TATCGCTGCACTCCTCTGCCCGTATTAACATTCCGCTGCATAGATGGCAGCACTGAAAATATTTGACATTCCGCGCATTCCTTTAGCTGTGGGCTCGGCTCAAATGTCAAACGAGACTATTTCGTCAACAGAGACGTAGCGCGATAGTTGGATTTAATAGAATAACAACAAATAAATACATTAGTGCGATTCGAGTAATGGATAATAAACAGTAGAACCCTGTACATTTTTTGCGTTCCAGTATACAGTAACGTGTTGTGTTGTTCTGACGATTGTGAGTTTTTGCGAGTCGGACTTAGTTGATATTGATTTTTCGATGTTTGCCGGTTTAGTTACGCTGTTATGAAGGTTTCAGACATTTAGAACTTAAGTTTACTCAAGGATAATACTGATAAACTGGTATTTGTTGTTCTGTAACTAATTGAAGAGTGAGAAAAAATACTTATCGGGTCGCATTGTGGAACCATCGTGAGAAAAACATACATTCCGTAAGTACCTATCTACTTAATGTATACTTTGTGTTGGTAATAACATTTTTTAATAATGAAGCAATTGTCATCAACATATTTTTATTAACTTATTGCCTATTGTAAACCTGACTCGTGTTTTTGTAATTTATGAAACTTTTAATATTAAATCAGAAAAATAATGGAACCTACATCTAAGTCACATTTTGTTGAACTTCATATTATAAAATATTAAACCTTCATAAAAGCTATTATATAAGAAAAATGCCGCCACTACTTCGCTCATACACAAACCATAAGTTGTAATTTACTAGCAAATAATGCCCACAAGGCATTGACTTGTAGCTATTCGGCACTGAGTACAAATACTTCAATGTAATGAGTTGTTACCGGTTTGATTTGAGAGTGCGAGACGCAAAAAATTTCGCCGCTTCGCCAGCCAAGGCAGAAGAATCTCGCGAACATAATAGAGTGGAATGCGACCGTACAGATTACCCAATACCTACTACGGTCAGCGCACATACGTCCTTTAGAATGCTCAATGTGCCCAATACGATAACGCGATAAACCTTGTACGATTAGCCAATACTAGTGACCCCGGTTCATTCCCGACGATTTATTCTATATTTGAACTCTTTCAGCAATCTCGCTTATCACGTTCCATATCCAGTTTTCTGGTTGCATTATAATATGCATTAAGCTTAGAAGTATGTTCGTAACTAGATAAGTATATCTTATAGGTAGGAAATTAAGGAATTCAAATTAACGAAACCACTGAACGCCATTTCGCTTATCTTTACCGACAGGAATGTGTAATTTTATTTATCGAAGAAACTATCAGTGTATTTAATTGTCTGTTAAATACCTAGAGGACTTCTTGTGTGTAAGTAAATACTTCCGCATTTCAATGATGTGACGTTTTGTGCGCGGCCAACCGAAACATCTTTACCTACTCTGTTCCCTTTAAAAGAACACGAGTGTATTGCAAATACTGATAAGCATCACCCTTAAATACCTTCATGTTATTTGCATTAAATGTTACCCAGTATAATCTACAAAGTAACATTTTGATAAGAGCCTTTTCGTACCTGAATTAAATTCAGTTAATCTACTAACATTAGTAGGTAACTCGCTAATTTGGTTATCAATTACTAGAATATAAATCCACGGCATCGTTGCTAAGAAATTTGTATAGTAATAATTGCTCCGCCAGATAACGCTAGTTTACATTTGAACTCGAACCGTCGGGACATTCAATAGTATTCAGCAACCCTACAAGTAACAAGGGAAACATCTGCTCAGTCTCCCGTCCCCTCGGAGCCACGTGCGCAGGCGCAGGCGGGGTGGCGACCGTCGTAAAAGTACCCGCACCCTAAATGCGGGCAAAGCAGCATCTACCAAAAACAACCTTAACTCTACTAGCTACAACTGATTTTAAGTTTTGCCAGTACTAAAATAGAGCATTATTTTTAACGCAAGGAATGTCAAGGTTCGACCACCATGTGGTTTTCGTTGTGAAACGACTGCTAGGTACCTATCGCTACCAGGTGATAACAAATCGTGATAGTACAGAACCAATATTGCCAATAAATGTATTAAAGGTCTGTTCATTACAGAAAATATAAATTCTGTCATCCAATCGCTATGTTTGGGTGTCAGAATTTGTATAGGAATACTAAACTTTATCCAAACCCACACTATTTCGCATTGAATTAAAATTTCAATTCAACATAATTAGAATTCAAAGCGATCGAGTTCTAACTTTAATTTGAATTTGTAGTTAATGTTTCGACTGGAGTTCTTAAACTTTCTCATCAGTAACGTTATTTGACGTCGAGCAGATGTCGGCTAGATGGGATGCTGATGTCGATGTTAATATTTTGTTGTCGTTACAGTTACAGGGGCTTTGTTTGATTTAAGGTTATAAGTATAGTCTGTTTTCGTTATCCTATATATATCTTGATACTTTTTGTCTTTCCATTATTAAGCTTGATCGTTCTAAAATTTCTAAATGCGTTTACCTTACGTTTTTATCTTTTCGATGACTGGCCATCAAAGTGAACGAGCAACCACGTGTAAGTAACAAACTTGCTCTGATTTACTTACTAATACAGTAGAAATTTCACACTGCCCGTCAAACATCCGCTTCGATTTCTCACTCAAATTCCAAGTGGAATTTACGTGTCATACCATTACGACTCCCGTGTTCCGTTGAACAGTCTCGTGACGGCTCGACTTGGTCGATGTCGAATGTACTGAGGCCTGCATACCGCGGCCGCTCGTGACTCCGCCTCCAGCAACAAAAATTCTATTGTGGTTATTGTACCAAATTCCTCATCATTAAATCAGTCATCTCTTTAGTCGACATTCGGCTCTTTTGTACTATCTCCTCTGTTCTACTCTATACTTCTGTGCTTGGCGTGTGAACGCGCGTGTGACTTTTGAAAGTAATGTCATTAAAGCTCTCCATCAGGAATTTCACGTCCATTATAAATGATAACAACATTTCGTTATTTTATTGTGAATGGAATGCGATTAACGTTTTATATCATTTTTGTAACAGCGATTATTGCGATTATCATCGCTAAATCACTGGTATGTGGGGTAATAAACAGATATATGTTTTTGTTGGCGAGGCTCATGAAACAGATTGATATATCTGGGTTGTGTATGGTTCTAGAATTAAAACTAAGTATATAAAATAGTTTGCTTATTATAAAATCTTTATGATTTTTTAATTGTGAGTTTATGAAAATTACAGTTATAATAATTGAAAAATCAATTCCTTACTTATAAGACGCATTATTTGTTTCGTATCTAATGCCTAGTATTCTACGAACCTGCACAATTTTTCCAATTAAGCCTTATGATCAAACAGGAAAGCGGATTAGTAATTTAGGTCAGAAACGTTGTTGCCGTAGTAAGATTAAATTTCAGCTTGTTTTGTAAGTTGTTTTCATTTGGTACGGAGATAGGTGTAAAGCAATTTATTTTCCTCTGTAGCTAAAATATCTAAAATAATCAGTCCTTATAGATCAAAATCGTAATTTTTTCACAAAAAATTAAAACACATTGATTATAAAAATACATACTACTTAATGAATTTTATCGTCTTGGCAAAGCTGGACCGATAGCTTAGATAACTTAACAATTCAATTTCATGGACATGTTGTAGGTTGCTAGGATTTATAATGATCAAGTACTTCATAACATGCAACAATATAGAAAATCTAGGTACCTACCTAAATATAATATTGTTTTTTTTTCGAGAATGAATAGGGCCTATTGTCTTGAATCGCAGTCATTAGTCTATGATGATTGATGATACTAATAATAAATCTGTAAGGGTTGGTCATGTAAGTTTTCAGAGATATAATGTATTATACATAGGCTCAATATATGATACTGAAACTAATTTGACGATTTTTATAATTTTTTTCTGTGTATAATGTTCCGCCATAACTCCTAAACCAAGGATCCGAATTTGATGAAATGTAGTATAAATCATTTAGAGGTCTGGAACACAGGATAAGCTATTTAAATTCTATAAACCCCAGTTATGCAAAGACGTCCCCCTCATACAAACATAATTTTACGCGGACGGAGTCGCTGATAAGACTTAAGACATATTCGGCCAAAATGAAATCATATTTTCGCATATCGTCTGCCGTGGCCGCGGACGCATTGGCTTGGTTCCCGAGCCGTGGTATGCGATCGCTACGTTTCACAACTCTTTGTTTGCTCACGACTCCTCATAACGTGCTGGGCGTACAGTTTGGCACACGTCTGTGCAGCGTCTAGTCTTTATTGCGAGGAATTTCCGCCCCTTTGGTATTCATGTTAGTCTGTGATATTTTCATACCGAACGCGAATATTTTCGAGAAACCAGACATGGATTCTTCGAATTCTTGGGTGTTTTCCGCTACTCTTTTAGCCGAATATTTGCGTGGTTTATTTTAATTTTTGATGCGTAAAACTTTTTGTCTAGACAAGACGTTTTACGCATCAAAATTTGTTGTGGTCTAGACTAGACTACGATGCGCATTTTACACCACATTGAGAAGCGTTCGAAAACAAGAACAAGTTTTCGTTCTCTTCTATTAGGACTACAGAGACCAAGTTATGTTATATTCTTAAACAGTTTAATGAATATACTTACCTAATTATGCTTAAACAGTTCGAATTCTACGCTCCCTTTACCTAAAACTAGAGGCCCAAACATTAAAGGAGTAGGTAGGTAGGTACTTATGTAGTAATAATTGATTCCGTCATTACAAATGTAGAGCGTTTACAATAACAAATAACTAACCTAGATAGATTAATAAATCAATTGTTTTAGTTCTCACATCATAAATTAAACAAACCCAAATAACATCTAAATAATATTATGTAAAAATTTTAAAGGTATCAATTAAGGTTAACATCAACAATTATTAATCATTTTATTCCTTGATTTCTGAAAAAAATATTTGCAGATCGTGCAAATTTTTATCCCGAGACGGGAATCGAACTCGCAACCTTTTGCGTCACAGGCGGACCTTCGCCCGCTCCGCCACAGAGGTCCTCTCTGCTATCAATATACGGGGCTAGATGTTGCTGTGTGAATTGTCCGGCAATATTGATATATTTTATTTATCAAAAAAAATTCTGTATGTTCCACCAGGTAACTATGGAGAAGGTGGAATCACCGCTGGACGTGCTGTCTCGCGCAGCAACTATGGTTCAACCCTGCCCGGCGTACCCCGCCAGCGATTCAGATGGCTTCGGTGAGTTAATAAACACTTGATAATTCTGTGCCTCCTGTAATAATAAGGGAGTATCCCTAATATTGTCGTTTTACAGGAGAACAAAAAAGTTTGAAAAATTCTTAACCATAACTAAGTGACCTTCAAGATTGACCAAAATAATTGTAATATAAAAGAACTTTTCAAATTATACAGTATTTTTGTAATATAAGAGACATCTGGTGGATGCATTTGAGAAAATGTAGACTATTCTTTTTTATCTAATTATCCGCGATCAGTTATGCAGTTGCAGTGCAGTTCAACTACGAGTATAAGCATAGGCAAGTTGAAGAGTGATTGGGAGGCTAATAAAATACCACTGTACAAATGTTGTCATGTAAGCAATAATATAAATTCATCATAATAATGTAGGTACCTATAACTTATTGTGACAAAGAATTTGTAATTGCTGGATTTACAAAGAATCCAATATTTTGACGTGCAGCCAACATAGGTTAGCATTTTACGAGCGGCTTTAAATTTCCTGTTTTCAAATAAGATTTTAAAACTCCCCGGCCGACATTTATCTACATAAACAACGAGAAGGTAATTCTTACTAAATAATTTACTATGTTTGCATTCCAAAGAGACATTTAATAAACATTTTACTTGCTATTAATGCCGAATCGGCACACGCAAGAATGTAGTTTAAAATAAAAATAGATATTATCTGTCCCACTGTTAGACTAAGGTTCATTATACCTTTGTACTTAGTTTTTACCATTCCGTCCAGCTATTCTGAGACATGATAAATTAAAAGTTATTTAAAAGTTAGTAAAAAATTCAGTTCAAATTTTCAAATTATAACTCAGATGTCAATCAACACAAAAAGTATTTATGGCTTTATCTCTTAATGAACAGAGTCGAAAGTTATCGTTAATTATTACAAATAGTCCTTAATTGACCTCACGCTCTGTAGGTCTCTAATCGCAACGCATTTAAGAAAATCATATCCGTTTTGATAATGTAAGCCACCATTATTGCCTTGGATAGTACCAACCAACCACCTCATCTATGCTCGCGGGTGTCATACAACGTGGTTTATTTTATTTACCGTTTCCACGGGCATCAGCTTCGTCCTTTCTCGGTACGGTACCAACTTAATGTGATCACAGACTGGTATGATGGTTATATCAAATCCTCTTATAGGGTTACCTAAATGGGGTGGGATTCTGTTGGGTACAGAGCCCATTAGTGTGACGTAATTTGGTTTGTTATGATGCTGATGAAGCTATTATTTTTAGGTGAATAAATACTTTGTCCCATAATTTATAAGTATTCGAAGAATTCATTGTAAATTCTATTAATATGGCAAGAGAATAATCGTCTACGTATAGAGATGGCACGCGACCTTGTGTTGTAGTCGGCTCGCATTCCAGAATCGTTGACATTGTTTGGATCTCTTAATTCTAGACTGTAGTGTGATTTCCTTGTCTTCCATGATTATTCCAAATTCATAACATGTTTTTGGCAGACATCTTTAACGAACAGTTTGTCATATTTAAATCTGTGAAACTGTTTTAATTTTGTTAACATTTAAACGATTTTTAACCGAAAATCTGGTCGTATAGATGTTTTGAGGTTGTGAAAACTTCAAACATTCGCTACCATACCACTATAACCTTACTTTATATTCATCGTAAGAAATGTTTATAACAGCACAGGTCTCCCCATATCCATATTATCATATTCCAGTTGCTGACGTTCAAGTAATATTGATGTATCCTACGAATGTAGTTATGACACATTTCTGTATTAAGGTTTTAAAAATGCATAATATTATGAAGTCATTCTGGTTTTTACCTACTTTCTGTTATTATCAGAATAATTTAATTTTTCAATTTTTTTTTGCGTTTTGTAAATAAATACCTATTTCAGTGCTCACTTTAGTACTAAGTTCAACAAACACCAAGTTCTATGTGTCGGTGGATGCAGGCCGCGTCCGACCGTAATAACTGAAAATCATATAGGAGGTCTATGTCCAGCCGTGGACGTCCAATGGCTGAAATGTTGATGGATGTTAGTTGAATTTTCTTTAATTGAAATACTCTTTAATTAGTATTAGTATCGAATGATCGATAGGCTGATAGAGTTGCAATTGCAACTCAGTGGCGGTCCATTAGTAACGGCTTAAGCACAAAGCTCTTTTGTTCCATTCTACACTATTGTTACAAAGGCTTCATTGGCGATCACCTTGGTCCCTCAGATAGGAATTCGAGCGTCACTCTGGCAGTTTTGTAACGCGTTCGACCGAAACGTCCAATCGCGAACCCAGAATCCAGATGTTGCCAGTATAAACAATGTTGCTAATGTTATAACATGAAGCGCTACATTTTAGATCCATATGTGTCATCACTGGCAACATACTGAAGACTTTCGTCTTGAGGTATTTTGGACGAATGCTGACGAACCGGGCTGGATTCAACGAATGACCTCCTTCTCAAAGTTGAAACTACCTAAATGGACTGTCTGGCCTAAGTCTACAAGGTGACCACAATTTCGACCCTTATTGTACCTATACGAGTCATAACTTCAAATGCGTTCGTTCGTAGGCTTTTATTCTTTCTATAATGCTTTACCAAACCCACAGCAATGGTAAGCGCAATGGCTTGCATTGCATCACTTGTTATTAAATTACATTTATATACATACTGTACATACATATGTAAGTATTTCGTTGTATAAATAAAAAAAATTATGTCTTTGGAGCATTTAATTTTAAATTATTGAAGCCTTTCTCTTTAACAATAACTCAACAATGAAGTTAAACATGAGAAAGCAAAACTTGCTGAGAGCAACCGCGAGTCTAGTCGTCGCGATCGTCGTGAAATGCGTGCCTGCGAATTTCGCCGACCCACTACTTCACAGTCCATCCGGCTCGAAGGACCACCCTATAACCAATACCCACGGACTCGCGGACATACGACACACGCTCTTATACCTAACCGCATCGGTAATTATAGGCTATCATTTTAATATAGATATACCATAATTTCGACGCCCATTTACAAATGTCCGTCGATAAAGATTTCGATCGTGACCATTAACGTGTACTAAAGAATGTCACGATAAAAAATGAGAAATTTCAAATGCTATTTTATTGGTTTTTATCGATTTATGTGCTTAATCAGAATACGATCACGCTATAACGTTGCAGTTGATCTTATTGAGTGTTTACAAACAATCGCGAGTAATTATGCAACTGGATGACAGCGCACGCGGGCGCGCTCACTTTCATTGCGCGTGTGAACAAGTCAGAACATTGCTTCGGAGACATTCGGAGAGGGTCATTCCATAGATTTGTCAGCCGTATGGTGCTGGCCTAAGAATATTATGCCACTTCTTGTCTTATTACCGGTATTGTTAGAATCAAACATTGTAGGTACAGAAAAAGAATACATACGGAAACTGATACAAAGATAAAATAGAAAACCGAATCGTCATTTCGTACTGTCTTGATAGTGAACACACATTTTTACACATTAACCATAAGTACTGATAGTACTTCTATAATTACCTACTTATGTAGCTTATTGTATTTTTGAAATCATGGTGTATTAATATTAAGCTATTAAAACAGCTTCTATTATTAGGTAGGCTGTATAGTGACCAGTCATAAATATTATACTAAAATGTCCTAGCTTGATGCAAACATTTTTATAAGGTTATCGGACTTTTCTAAACTAGAGCCGACTGACGTCCAGCGCCCACATGGTGTTGGCCATCGGAACAACGCCAGAGAAAGCGTTCAGGAATTCGGCCATCCCGACCCGCTTTGACCAACTAAATCACAATAGTCTTTATCTCGAATTACATCTGCTCTAAAGCACGTCTGAATATGTTCTTCTTGGCATTTTAATAATGTGAAAATCATTTTTCAGCAAATGATTCTTTAAATGTCTATTATTTGTTAAAAATATTTAATATTTAGACACGCGAACGATCCATTACATAATGATGATAGTAAATTAATAATACGAGTATTATTTAATACCTATATCTTATTAATTTATATTATAATGATCTTTTAATAAAATAAAATATTAGAATTTATATGTAACTAGTTGACCCGCCCGCGGCTTCGCCCGCTTTCTATAGTTTTCTCTAAAACCTTCCCTGGACTACTACGAACATTTCAAGACCAAAACCAGCTCAATCGGCCCGGCCGTTCCCGAGTTTTAGCGAGACTAACGAACGGCGATTCATTTTTATATATAAGAAAGAAGATATAATAACATTATAAGCTGTTTATATCATAGCTAGAGGTTATACCGACAGCGCTGTGTCAAATCAGTTGACTTTAGTATTATCTAATCATCTAATAAATGCATGGAAAAATAACTCATTCTCTATAACACAATAACATACTGTACAAATACAATGTTCGAACATTAATTACATAATAAACTTAGTTTGAAACTTGTGATTAATAAATAAACACATCTTTCTTGCCATTCTTTAAATTACATATTTTTTTCCATATTCAAAGACATTATGTTGATTGATCCTGTCCAGCCTAATTGTACTAAGTTTGCGCTGAGAGGAAATTTGTTAACGAAACAACGCTAGGCTTAGTTAGGTGTATGTGTAATGTATATGTCGTTGGCAACGGACGTCAGAAATCGCCTTCCGAGAAAAAGCGCATAGTAGACAGCTGATTTCATATCCGCTATCAAATACCAAGCATTTACGTTAGAAAACCCTGTTGTGGTTATCAATATTATCATATCATTCATCATGGCCAGAACGAAGTCGATGTACAGCTCTCTAGAAATGCAATTCTTGGCATTCTATTCTATCAATTGTATCAAATCGAAATGGTTTTTATTGCAAATGATATTGGAGTGAATGTGGCTTGCACGTGTATAGTACCCGTATGTATATCCGGAACGCAGAGGCGGTGTGTTACGGTTTCGAAAAGAATGCTGAATGTAGGTTGCGCTTGCGCTGTGGACTACAGTTAGCGTTCTTGCTGAGGTGTAAGATCACCATTGTCATAGTTTGCTAAAATACTATTTTCGGAATCGTAAAGTTCGGAATGTAGGTCGGTTACGGCATTCGAATTGCTGAAATATTGGGAATGTTACGTTCGCAGTGGAATTTGAAAACATTGACTAAAATATTAAATGAAAGTTGCATTCCGAGGTGACAGCGTGATCGGTGATACTGATGCCTTTGTGGTTAGTTTCATCTGTTGGGTGGCACGCGCCGAAGGCATTCAATGAAGTCATTATAGAGCAGAATTTCTAATGGCCAACGGATTCCATTTCGTTGGCAGCGAAGCGAGAGTGCAACTATTCTAGCTATTCGGGCCGCAGCGCGTATTGTTTCAGTGATATAACAGTGTAACGAGCGTCGATAGTTTTTAGTGCGTAGCGCACAGGAATGCAACTAGAAACTTTACCTTTACGGTGCGAATTGAATAACTAAGCGATCATACAAGCAAACATTTTATATAATGCGGTGTTAGCCTTTTCCTTCTTGCCGTACTACGAGTATATAACTCCGCGTAGCATACGAGTATTTTCAAGGTGGTAGAGATTAGGTTCTTTAAACCTTCCATTAATGAGGCTGGGTATAGCAATGTGGACGTCATGTAAGGTGTTAGAAACTCGGTTGTTAAATTGCTTGCCCATGTGGTCGCATTCCCGCATCCTGACACATGATGAGAACTCAGTGCTTGTAGTTTTATGAGTTTCACAAGCGCGGACATACTCGCGTTATCTGTATAGGTCATGCTCGCTCCAGTCCGCGTCATTGTTTATGCATTTACATGATATTTTCGACGAACTTTAAAATAATTAAGGGCTAAGGGGGAAAACGGACACTTAAAATATTGCTAATAACTGTAAATATAATTAAGTCAATTAATTGTGCAGATATTAAACTTAAAGTGATATTTTTTTCTAAGTAGTACTTAGAAGCTAATGTATGAATATTCGGCTAAGACCTATTTTATAAGTGCCAACAGTATGTGTATAAAACAAACATTTCTAGTTTCACATTGTACATTTAGGTAACAATAACAATTTTAATAAATCCATAAAACAGGCGAACTACAAACGATTACTTGGGTTATCAGTCACTAAATGTGCAAGTAGGTATCATCATCCAGGGATGGGCGATGATGATGATGATGATGCTTGAACATTTGGTGTGTCTGAAGACATTCCACGAATGCTGACGGCATGAACCCAGTCCATACAAAATAATGTTTTACTCGTTATTTATAGTGCGTTGGATCGTTCCGTAATTCCTTTGCCATGAGTTAAGTTCTCTCAGCACTTATTAATAACTTTGGAATGTTAAACAGCCTTCGGAGGCGTTTGATTTTTCACTTGACCTTACCTTATCGTGCGTTAAGTAGTTAACTTATATGTCGCTACTTAGAGGAATAAATGTACTAGAGTTCGATAATAAAATTCTTAAAGGCAATAATGGAGTCCGACCGAGGTGTAGGTACTTGGTCAGATTCCTGTGCCTTATTTACAAAACAATATTACAATTAGGTACTTACTTGCTTTTGGGATTTTTGTATTATTTTATCGTCACTTCAACGGGCTGTATTTTTAAAAACACACTGACGCTAGTTGTTTATGGCCCTAACGAGTGGCTATGGCTATACAAAGTAGTCAATGCATTTCATGCAATTTTGTTTGCTCTTGGAATAGACAAAATCGGATGAATATCGTAAATAATTATGTTTTAAACACATGGACCACTAGGCTGTTGAAATATAAAATAAACTCTTGGACAGATACTAAGCAACGACGAGAATACCTCAGTAGATTAGATTACAGTTTGTCACATAACTATCGGTTTTAAGACATTGGGAAACCACATAAGGGGTCTCCTTATTGATTCAAATCATCGATCTATGTCACGGCGACCACGTACGAAGACGTGGTGTTATGTGCTGTCTTATGTAACGTAATATTGTCGCATTGCGTGCTTCTTATGTCATATTGCATGCAAATTATTGAAATAATTTTGTGGAAGAAATTTTTCTAATCTTAAACCTACTTAGATCAAGATCAAATACGGCCTAATGAATTCTCCAAGTTGGAGTGCCTTTTTGTATCTCAAGAAAAGGCTCTACTTACCAACATGGCAAAAAAGAAAAATATTTTAGTTTGAGTAAAGGTATTAATACATTTTAGACTTGGTATTTGATCACGACTAAGTCAAAGTCAAAAACTTCATTTTCATAGAAACATAGGGATTTGCATGGACTAACAGCACATCACACTTTGAAAAACGCCAACTTACTGATTGAGCCGATTTATAACCAAATTAAAAGATAGTGTATAGCACATTCAATGCCGCCCGATAGACTACAGCACCTGATTGTTAGATCGTTATCTATCCTACACATCAGGCGCAAAACTTTTCTGCAAACAATACACAATTATTATAACTACAGACTTTTTGTCTGTCCATGGTGACTGGTCACAGTCACTAACTTTATAAATTGGTAAGTAGCTATGCCTAAAACGTACAGAATTTCGGTAAGAGCAAGGTCACGGGCGTGACGCTCATTATTTCGTCGGCAGCCACACGCGTCGGTCACGCTCTGCCAGCAAGGGTAGCAGGCATCATTCATAATCAGCAACGCAACGGTCTGTTCCGTTCAATGTACTCGAGGTGTTCTACCTAAGAAAGTACTGAGTGGTACTTGTTTCTGCTTGGAGAAATTATCCCGCGTAAACTACGACCATAATCTGCGAAGCGACTCTTTCTAGCTGCAAAAATGTATGTAGAGAATACTAGAGAAGCGACACCTTATACATCCGATGAGTTTTACAACTTCAGAAACTTTTTCGGGAGGCTGATGTAGTATTTATAAAATCTAACTGACATATTGTTCTACAAATTTCGTGGTTCGTTATCCCCGTCCTACATCCTTGATGTAGGTATTTAATCCTTGATATCTCTGTTAGTTAGAGTTGGGTACTCTCGATTGTGGGAGCTAACAGAGCTAAATAGGATATTTAGGGCGTCTCATCGAAACGAAGCTACTCACGAAAAATTACCTAGCTTCATAGTAATCAAGTGCTAACCATGTTCCATGGATCCTGGACTAATAGTGCCTTGAAGAGAAATAGTCAATACGTTTGGCTAGTTCTGTTAGCGACAAGTTTCCTTACAATATTTTCCTTAAAGTAGGTGAGGTTTATTGTAGGTGATTACTAATAATGTTAATGAAAATAATATACGAAAGCAATGAACTAAAAAAATATTCATATAAAATATGAGTTAAGAGTTGTCGTGCAAACCCGCTTTTAAAACAAATAGTTTTCTAATAATATCTCGGTATCTACTTAATTGTAAAATATCCATTTAATTGTAACATATCCATGCCTTAATTCCAAAGAGAAATTATCGTTTCGCACTCTTGTGCAACAGCGACTTATTAATTAGAGGTGAATAGGTAAATTCCTTTAACATAACCTACATACGTTAACCGACTTTGCTGTCTGTTATCTTCGCTACCGTAATGATATTTAAACAACAAGCATCTACAACAAATTCATAAAACAAATTATCATCATCATCATTTCAGCCATTTGACGTCCACTGCTGAGCATAGGCCTTATACACAGATATACCCCATGTGTGGTTTATCTGTGGCCTTATATGACTTCCAGTCATTACGGTCGCTCGATATTTTTTTTTTTTTTTTTTTTTTATACTACCAAGTTGGCAGACAAGCATGCGGCCCACTTGGTGGAGAGCGGTTACCGCAGCCTATGGACGCCTGTAGCATCAGAGATGTTACCTGCGCGCCGCCGAACCCTTTAAATGCTTCAGAATACCCTTTTTGAATAAACCCATGCTATAGTCCTTTGGGAAAACCTTGGAAGGAAGATCATTCCACAACCTGAGTGTTCGCGGTAGGAAATTTCTTGTGAACCTGACAGTCCGCGAACTGAATGGCTTTAAAGTATGTGGATGAAATCCTTATCCGATATTTGAATAGGTAAGTAATTTCAAATTATCATCAATATATTACAATAATAACAATTGCAAAACCGAAGTAGGTTACTGAGAGCATTGTAGAAAATCGCGCGTACATTATCACTTTGATTGGCATACATCCTTATCAGAAAGTCAACCATCTCGCTATCCCTGCAAACGACCTTCGTTGAAGGTCCAAGTAAGGAGACCGAGCTATTGATTTCGCATTCTGTGTTCTTCAGTGCCCTCTATGAGAAAGTTATGAAACTTTCTTGTTCCCAGGGTTCCGAAGGGTCGTATACCTACTCGAGTTCCGCCTCAATGAGTCAAATGCTACGAAGCGTCATCACTTCTCATGCTAGAGGGCGCTTTTAGTTCGAAGTTCTACTGATAGATGGCTGTACTGATTCATACATTTTAAAAGATTTTGTACATGCAGTAAGTTAACATAATATGATGATGTTTATGCGTTGTTGAATGGCAAAATATAAGAATCGGCTAACTCTTAGTTCAATTCCTATCCATTGCGACAAAAGCAACAGCTGGTTAATGAGGTTACCGTATTCACAAGAAAGTTTACGAGGCCGATCAGAATTCTGTAAACAGGGCACTTCATAAAGAAGTCGATAAAGTCTTTAGTTACCCAACGTATCGTGGAATGCGGAATGTTTGAGCGTCGTTTCCCGCACTTTCGCTACAAACATCCGCCTCGTCTTCCGTACCTTTGTTTGTTATGTAAACAATTCGACGTCTTCATTCAATCAATAATGTTAGTAAACATCATATAATTAGGCCCTTATTTGTTTTCGCTACCGAAATCATGCCCAAATAGGCGTGTGATTAACAATGGGCTGTTTGGAACTGTTGTTTCAAGTGTTCATATTAAACAGACTAGCGCTGTTTGTGTTCAATGCGAATTACTGAATGTTATTTTATAATGAAGGTATAACAATGTAAAAGGCTTAAAAGATAAGAAAAATTTAAGCAATATCAAGAGAGTAGCTTGAAATATAAACTTTTGTGACCAACATTAATTTTAATATGAAAGGGTCAAACGAATTCTACTAAAATAAGTTAGGTACCTAACCTACGTTAACTTTTAAGCAAAATAGATTTTATTTATACTAAATTTACAAATTCAATGTTTAGGTAGGGTAGACTGGGTACGTTTGAAACGGTGGACGGTTGAAACAAAGTGAATAACTTGTGAATAGTGCGCGATAAGGGGAGGGTTACAAGGGGAGAACGAAGCGGGCGACAGGTCAAAACATGAATTTTAGTATTGCTTCACTCTTCGGGCGGTGTGCTTGTCTGAAGGAGGCCCCATTGTGTTTTTTAACGGCAAAGTAAGTATTTCGATGTCTACATTTTTGCAATTATTTAGATTTCATTTATGGTTAGAGTATTGATAGTTTTGTTACAGTTACAATAAAGGTTGTCCAATATCGTAGTATGATTAGTTTTTATTAACATTTACTGACATTCTTACTATGAACCGTTTTATACAAAGATGGAGGGTGGGGACAGTTGAAACAATTTTTTTGGGTACGGTTGAAACAGTTTATTTATTAAACTTTCTTGTTTTTTAGATACCGAGGGTACGCCAAAGGAAGACAAAAGGTATAAAAAGTCAAGCCGACATATAAAGCGGGATCTTCGTTGAGAACAGCCGCAGAAAAAAAAGGCAAAAAAAAAATTTTGTTCAAGTCATAGGGACTTAAACTAAATAATAATTAGATGTTGTTATACTTAATATTAATCTGAAGGCTGATTAAAAGAATGATAGATTATAAGTATAGCCAAAGAATTGTCGCTACCAACATCTCATTATAATTTAGTTTAAGTTGTACTTAATATAAGGCTGATTAAAAACAATGTTCGATTATAAATATAGTCAAAGACTATTGTGATAGTCAACTGTGCCACTACCATTCGAAAGATGTTATTAGAAGGTTAATAAAAGATAATAATTGATTATATTTTGTATTATTTGTATGTGTTTCAATTGACCCCAGACACTGTTTCAACCGACCCTGACATGGGGACGGTTGAAACAAAAAACTGTTTTTTTTTAATTTGATTTTTCTCAGAAATGTCTATACATTGACATTAAATAACATTGCCCTATTGTAGACAAATATAAGGTCTTTTATTTAGTATGTTTCCGATATCGCTAACATAACAAATCCCGATGCTATGCATGATAAATGCCAAAATGTTTCAACCGTACCCAGTCTACCCTACTACTAAGCCGATACACTTTCGACCGTTTCGTTATCACGTTCAATAAAATATTTGGCGGAAAATGTCTCGAATACAAGTATAACACTTTTTTGAATTATTTCGAACACAAAATCCAACCGATTCATAACATAAAACTGGTATCTACATACAAAACAAGTACAGCTATCGGCTGCCGAATTCCGTGTTCGTAAACGTACCTCGAGGGCTCGCGCGCGCTTCCACTCTTTAAAAATACATATTTTCGCCATTTCCGAAGCGTGCAAACTACAAAGGCAATTTTAAACCTTAAATACGAACGCTTAAGGTGAACAGATATAAGTGTTCGTAAATGTTACATGCATGGTTCTCACTCAGCCCTGCAGACACGGACTTGGCTACCAGCGTCACGCAACCGATAATCAATTGGAATATTTATTGGTAATTTATATTTGAATAATCACCGCCTTGGAATATTACAACTCAGTTCCGTTGTGGAAGTAATATTTTAATGGAGTGATGTTTAACTCGAAGCTATGGTATAGATAGAAGTTAGTATAGAATAGAACTCAACAGGACAAGTGGGAGTAAACGGAATGATTAGTGCCTTCTTATTTCTTTTAACGGAATTCGACAAACCGACTATGGGATTTAAGCACTACACCAGAAAGAACAGCAGCGTAGTAGAACTGTACCAACTTACTGTGATTACCAAACTGCCTGGTAACTTTATGCTACGACTTATTAAAGAGAGAGAGAGAGACATTAAGATCAGACCTAAACTAAAGCAACAATAGATAGTAAATGCAATCTTGTTAACCCTCTATTGCATACAGAGCCATATTTGGCTTTTTAACTTTAGTAATTTTTTTCTACCCTAATTTTAAACAAATATTTTCAACTTTTATTGTAATAATGTTAAGTACATCAATCTGAAACGGAAAGCAATTTTTGTTATCTATAGCAAATGTCACCTGTCAGTATACCTTCATTTTTCTCCGACGCGTACGCAAACTGTGTCAAGTTAATTTTACTGCAGTTTTGTTGTTGAAATTAAAATAGAAATTGTAAGAAAATTGCTTTTAAAAAATATTCATAATGTTCTACAGAGCTTCTTTTTTGATTCCCTGTTGATGATTTCTTTGAATATATATTTTTTGTTTATTATTTTCACCATTTTATATAGGAGCCATTTTTGGCTTCGTATGCATTTACGGTGAATACGCTTACGCCAAATATGGCTTCGTATGCATTTAGAGTTCTTTTTTTCTTTATTTCCAGAATGCTTTCTTCAGGCTTTTATGACACTGCTAAATTCACTAATTCTATTCCTGAGGATAGATCTCTTAGTAACGATATAGGTATCATTATCCGACGTATACATGTCACTATTTGATTTCAAGGTTGTCATTACCGAACATTATTTTAAGGCTGACAAGAATATCTCAAGAAAAAGAGGGCGTCTTGGTACACATAATGCCGAACATACCTCGTCAAGAGATGGTACACTTACCTCAAGACAAATTGGTACGCGTACGATCTCATGCACCTTGGCAATGGGGACATAAGATCAAGATAAAAGCGCAATCTCTAAATTCAGTGCGATCATATAAATTGGCATCAGGCATAATTGAACGTTTTTTTGGTAAATCGGTACCAAATAATCGTCAATTATGCCAAAATTATTGTTATTCATTTTGTACAACGGGAATTACTCACGTATTTACATAGGAGTTAAACAACTCTCGACGTTTCGACCACAACAAGAGCAGTCTTTATCAGGAGGAGTGAGCGTCCCGCCACATTCGCTACACTGGCACATTCGCTTCGACAAGGCTCGTGTGTTGGCCAGGGAAAGGTTTTTCGTGCCCCGGAAAATCCGCGAAGCTATTGAAATTAACCGGACTCAGAATTTTAATAGGGACAAGGGCTGGGCTGTACCACCTGCCTGGCTTCCGTGTCTTCATGGTCTTCGCGTCAACATAGGGCCGTTGCCTTCGTCTGGTGATACGATCAGTGCAGTGTGTTACGCTACACAAGTTGGAGAAGATGACAGTAGTGACGAGGAGGCGAACGTTCATTCGGTGCCAGCAACTACATCTGTTGGTAGCGCGTACCAACACGCACCGCCTTTACCCCCACCACCGCCCCTGAGCAGCCGCGCGCTGCGGTACCTCGCCCGCAGTGAGAACCGCGCGCGCGACCTGAGAGGAGACGGAGCACGGCGGGACGCTCACTCCTCCTGATAAAGACTGCTCTTGTTGTGGTCGAAACGTCGAGAGTTGTTTAACTCCTATGTAAATACGTGAGTAATTCCCGTTGTACAAAATGAATAGTATAACTCACGAAAATTTTGAAAGTAAAATTATTGTTGTTTGCGTTCTCATATAAAATTTGAGGAATTTTACGTTTTTCTTTGCTTCAATGGGAAAAGAAACTGTTTTAGAGAAATTAACCTTGTATGAGTGTTGGTACTTGTTGTGCATAGGAAGCCAAATATGGCGTAAGCGTATTTACCGTAAATGCATAGGAAGCCAAAAATGGCTTTTGATTTTTTTTTCTAAATAAGAAGATTATTTAATTATTTTATTTTATAATTTGACTTTTAAGCCCTAATAAAACACATTATACTAATCAAATATTTTTTTTAATACATTTTTAATAATTCATGCAATAGAGGGTTAAGAAAGACCTGACGCTTTTTACGTAAAGTGTTCTTTGAAATCGTCTTTCTCATAAAAAGTCCTTTATAAAAGTTGGTATCTGACTTCATTAGATTCACGGCTGAGTTGCCGCGCGTAGTTACTTTTTCTACAAAGCTAAGTAGAAATCTAATATAATGTCTAATGTAATGGTTTTCTTAGTTAATAAACAAATCGATAGCTCACTTTAAACATTATCATCAAATAGACCCTATAAAATGGGCTAGCAGTAGTAGCAGTGTACTAATTTTTAATGTCTATAATCTAATTGCCAGATTTGATCCAATTTATATTTAGGTCTCATAACAAAATAAATTGAAAAAGCAAGCAATCAATTGCATTCAGATTGTATGTAGTTCAACCGTCATATTTGAATGGACAAAAATTTATTTTTTTTATAGTAAATTCTGATATGAAAATATATTTCAACGGAAGCAGATATGTCTGAGACCACTTAAAAATAATCAATACTCGTGCAAATAAGCAGGCCTAAAGGGAAGGGTGCGTTTAGGGGCTACCGCGGACGCGTTGCCTGAGGGCATGCTGGCAACTGTATTCGCATGCCCTTCCAATATTCAACATCGGGATCTCAAGCCGTAAAAAATAAATGATCATCCTCGCTGTATGATCTGCAGATTCAAAACCCGAGCTCTTTTATCGTGGATCTCAATATCATCGAAATGAATCTGGGATTCGGGTCTCGAATTTGCTAAAATATTTAGATATCATTTTATAGTCTTTATACACCAAAGACGTCAGCTTTTTTCGACGGTAGATATTATTTTGTGAATCTGGTAGATCGATATAATTTTGTAGAAGTAGGTAGAAGGTTTGTTTTCCTGAACTTGTTATGGAAAAGTAATTTAGGTATACTTTTCCATAACAAGTTATGACTAAAATCGGCTACATAAGTATAATTTTGGACCTATCCCCTTCTTTATGCAAATAGCAAATAACATATCTTTACAATATATCATTGAAAGACATGACCCTTCGCCGTGTAATACATTCGTATAGTGCTTTTCAATCACTCCAAACTTGCTTTGAAGTGTGACACGCAAGTGATTTCATTCAGATGGATTTTCTGACAAAAGCGGACAATAAAAGCTGAGTGGCACCTTGCGTCTCAGGAATTCCCATTTACTCAAATCCGTGTCATATATTATTCTGTACATCTACATCAAGTTTACATACAAGCTGAAACGTTGTCGGAAATAATATCAAAATATGGCTAGATGGAGATGATTTCTGATTTCCGTTTATTGAGCCTGATTTCCGGTTGATGGAGTCGATTTATTTGAAGGATGTTTTGGTAATTGCCTTGGCAAATGTTGTTTACCTTAGGTGCTACAGTATCTTGATTTTAAAGACATTACCAAAAGCTCAATCGCAAGCCGTAAAAGAAACCATTTAACGTTAGGTACAATTTGATAAAAAGGAATGAAAACGAACAAAAGCCTACACCCTAATAATTCCTAAACCTTTTCTTTTATGGCTTATTCGGGAGATGCTAAGTAATTGTGTTGAATGTAGTATTATTTTTTCAAATAAAGTTTGAGTTTCTTTAAAATAGTATCTAGAACTTCAACTCAGTTTAATTATAGATTACAATAGGAGGCTGGTTCGGATTGAAAATAGTATTTTCTATTCCACAATACAATAGTCGTGGCGGTTGAATGGGCAGAGCATAAAAAGTACTTAATCATAGAAAATTGCCCTGTAATATTACTGATATAATTAGTTGTAGCCTCGCTACGAAGATAACTGTTAAAAAAAGTTAAATCCTATCCCTTCTAATGTATTATCAAAATCAATACAAAATAACAAATAAATACAAAAACTGTTGATATATTACCCACTAATATCTACTTGTTAATTCTCTTCTGGCTTCGTAATATTTTGACAGTGTATTTAAAGATTTCACGTGTACCACACTAGTGTGCCGGAATCTTGAGTAGATATCCGTTTATTGTATCTGCTCTTATTATTTATGTTCTCTCTCTTGTCTTCGATATCAATCTGAATTGTGGGAGCGACCTCGCGACCTCATTAACATTCCAATCTATTTCTACTCTACGCTGTGTCGGCACAGTTCCCAACATCTCGTTATTAATTTCTCATTTCACTTGTATTCGGCGAATCCCCCAGACTTAATTAAAGCGGCGGCGCCTAACTTTACCTGTCGGCCGTCCTTTGCCTCGCTCTATTAGACAATAAAAAAGTTAATGCCTGTACGGCCCTACAGAGCGCGGCAATTTCTCACAGCCTCGGCTCGCCCACCCCCGCACCTCTCCACCGACGCTTCGCATCAAAATAAAACAGAACCTTCCAAGGATACTACCGCCAACATTTCAAATGTGGCGTATATTCACGGAGAACCCAACCTAAACACTGTTCTGTTACGAGCTCGATAGCTTCTAATCTCCAATGATCACATTGCCGTTTACTTGCGTAGGAAATAGAACCTTATGCTCTTCTGAATATAATACAAAATAGCAACTCAGCCTAAGGAAGGCTGTAGATGCGGGAAGGGAGAGACGCGGGGGTTCATTAATCCCCGCGCCCTGCGCGCACGCACTTTCATGAATGGACCGAGCAGGTTGATCTGTTTTAAATATAGGATGTTATCTTTTCGAAAATAAAAGAAACCACTATGATATCATTCAACAATATGAGACCGAACTTGTCCTCAATGCATTTAGCAGGCATTCATATGAATGGTATCCGTGTCATTGAAATAATAAGTTCGCAGATTAAAATTACAAAACAATGCGCTTGTTGTTCTGATAAGCTAAATTGTTCCATCCAGATTATGTGGTCTCATCAAATCCATTGTCTTATTGAAGATCAAGCAACTGCAATTTTGTAACCTTTAATTTGAAGGGAATAAGCCCGCTCTAGTTAGTTAATCGTATCAGGTGTTACAATGTCTGCGTCGAATTCCTTTTTCATTGCATATATGCAAAAGTCAAGTTTTTATCGCTTCTTCGTGTACGTGTGCAAATTAGTAATTGCTCTGGAATCTGGGGATGAAATAAGCCCGCCTCGCGCCGCCAAACTGGTTGGTCCAGTATCATCCTGTGCATGCTCTGAGCCGAAGGAAGCGCCTCCACGTCCGGCCGCGTGGATGTAGCGTGATGCTCTTTTTCCTTTTTGGTTTTTGTTTTTTGTTCATCTCATTTATTTATTCCAATGTAATCTCTTCCAGCTCGTTTTTTATTCAGTCGGCCTTCAGTGTTACCTGTGCCGGGACGTCCTAACAACGTATAGGGGATTCTTGCTAAATTTATGCAGCTACTGTTCTGACGTGATCTTTGATTCATTGATCCGGTTTAAACTGAAATGGTGCTGTGAGTGCTAAGTGGTGTTGTGTTGATTGTGTACTGTGATGATGGAAATACCGCATTACTTACTTCTTCTGGCACGGACATCGTTGGAAAATCTGCATCATCTATCTATGGAACCACCACAATCTCCTAAGTTTAATCTGTCTTTATGGCAGCCCTGGGTTGCGTCTCCTCAGAAAGGTACCTTTCACTTCCCCACGGAATAGTCATCCATTTTATTTCGATAATTATGTCTTTACATAAGCTTCGAAGATGATATATGTCGCTAATGCCATAGATAGTAATAAGGTCATTGCTTAACAGCGATGACAGCTAATTTAAAGCTTATTTCGTTACGACACTTTGATGGAACGACAAAATACATGCGCCAACGCAAAGTATTTTTTGAGATATTATAAACAACCGACATTCGTTAAAATTTAGGTACCTTTAATGATTGCATGTTAACAATAATTATGACGTGTCTTAAAACGTTGGTATTTAATCGTAGGAGATGAACCTCGACCAATCACAGCCAGATATAATTCTTGTTGTTCTCTTAACTTGAACTTTTAATACTTGTGTTTTGTTGACCTCTTCGCGAAAGAGGAATTAAGAACGCTGAAATTTGAAAGGCTCAGTACTTCTTTCACATTGAGAGCTCATTAAAAGTATCAAACCGGTAAGAAGCATTTACTAAATTTCTCATAAACCTTTTTACTTCCAGAGACACCTAGCACAGCTTCGAGTGGGGAATCTGAAGGAGACCGAACCCTCTCACCAGAAACACCAAGAAACCCCAAAGAACAGACGGGAAAATGGCGGAGAGAACGAAGATCCACCAGAGTACCTGATTACAGGCCAAGGTGAGCCCAGACTTTGATATTGTAGTAAATAAGAAGAGAAAAACGGTATGAGCTATTAAGTATAATACCTGTAGGTACTATTAGGTATTTATGATTTCATGCTCAAATCTTATGTTGAAATACCTAAGTATACTATCAGTAGAGATTGTTTATAAACTTCACTGTACATAAACTTACGAACCATTAAATGGTAATTAATAGGAAACAAGAACTGTATATAACAGTTCTTGTTTCCTAAATGAATAAAATAAGTAATACGAGTTTATCTAACAGAATAAAAGCTACCTTTCTCTCTGTTAGTTAAAAGGGTTAGTTATGGTATTAAATCTAACTTAAAAATAGGTACCTAACCTATAGAAAAAGGTGCAAAATATATTAGAAAGGGGCAGGCGTCACTTAGACTTCATTCAAACTTCACTGAGCACCTGAATTCAGGATTTGAAATATAACTTTTCTACCCTATCATCTCCAGAGAAAACGGCAAGATGGCGCTCCGGTCGCAGTCGTTCAACGAGCGTCGCGCGGCTCCGACTGCGCGCGCGCAGCCTCACAGCGACGGGGACCTGTCCGACGAGGCGGAGGACGCGCCGGTCAACATGACGGGCACTAAACGTACGTTTATTATTAGATTTAAGTAATTAATTATTTTATATTTTAAAATTTTGACATTTGTCAAACGGTGATTCGAAATGTTGCATTCCAAATTTTCTGTATGTACCTACTATTCTGATTAAAAGTTTTCAGATAATAATAACGTAATAGTAAAACTGTGTACTATACGTGTAACATACTTAGAGTGATTCAATATGAAAATATGAATTAGTTTTATACGGAACAATTCCTTTCACACTATCTAATACAGAATTGCTTCTACTTAGACAAATTAAAAACTAAATTATACATTTCTTTTTATTTGAATGTTATATTATGATTTTTTTCTTGTAAAACTGCTACTTATTTAAATAGTTTACGAGATTATGGGACCGCGAATTTGTTATGCATGCTCGAAAAAACAATTATTTATGTAAATTTGCTAAGTAGTTCGAGTCCAAGCGTGCTAAGGTTTGCTTCTGCGTTAACGAATTCTTCACACGTGATGTCATCAACGAGTTTTAACTGAAAAACTTAGTACCTATTAACAGAAAATATCGAAGTAAATCTTAGAAAAACCAACTAGGAGTTATGTTAATGTTGGGGATAAAATTCTATAGATAGACGATAGTTTATCAAAGTTTATATTACCATTTTATATTTGCTTTAAGTTTATATTTTTAAGATTTGCCATAAACCTTTGTGAACAAGGTGCATTAAATATTATGTTTCTTTTTAATGTAAATGTTTAAGTGTGCAATGATCAAACTGGGCGAAATTTAATCCATTGCTATATATTTCCAGGTTATAATGTTTAAAATAGCTGGTTATGTTAAGGAATAAGAAATTAATAGAATCAGATCAACTGGTTTAGGTACATACGTTACTGAGATTTCCAATTAAAATACTTACTTACCATGTATAAAGTAGGTATGTAGTGTAGGTGTATAAGAATCTAAGAACCTTCCTTATTCGTTACGTGATAAAATGTATGAGCGTTACATTCCATTAGCAGACTATTGATATATTCAATGCAATAAATACTTGCTAAATATTTGTTGTAGCAAAATATAAATAGGCCCATACTTTGTCCCACTTCTGGACAAGAAGTTTCAGGTTCACCTCGGTGTAGTGTAGGTAGATGTTGCTTCGTGAATTGACTAGCAATAATATAATACAATACACCCACTTTATTGCACACCAAAAAACAAAAACACATTACAAAAAAATATTCTACATAAAAAAGTGTTACAATGAGCGGCCTTATCACTAAAAGCGATTTCTTCCAGGCAACCTTTGGGTGAAAACGAAACACAAGTACTAAAGCCTTAGGGTTCATAATATAACTGTAAATTACATAAAAATTAAATTAATTCTTATAATAATTGATTTGTTTTCCTTCAGGGCCGCCGCCGGAGTACCCGGGCCGCCACGAAGCGCCCATCGACATGCGGCTGCGAGCGCGCCCCGCGCCGCCGCCCTACAACCGACCAACTGTCATCAAAACCAATGATGCACCACCTGGTATGTAACGTATACTCTGAACATAGAATAGACATCCATTTACGTTCTCTCTCACTCCTGGGGCACGAGGACTTCTCTTTTCACTAGAGATTCGGTCATAATTTACCAGGCATTCAAATTGATATAAGTATAATACAAAATATGTATCTATGTGTGTTGTATATTCTATTAAGTACCTACTTATATCAGAAATCTAGTACCCGTAACACAAGCTTAGAGCAATATTTTTATTTTATTATTTTTACCACGCTGGCCAACTGTTTTATCTTCCTAAATAGATGTACCTATGAAACTACTTTCCCAAATTAACTTCATAGAGCCAAGATCAAGCTCGACTCATCCAATTTTAAATAAGGCTTAGCCTCACGCTCGACCCACTTTAAGAATCTTTGGCACGGTCTAGAGAAAAAATAAAACAAAGCGAGTATAAGTCGCCATGGCATAAAGCCAGCATCCTTAAGGATACTACTCGTACCATAAATACATTCAGATAAGGAGTCTCGTGGGTCAACTCGGTTGAGAGCTTAACTGTAATGTACCGCGGGTTAGGTAGCCATTTCATCTTTACCTTTTAGAGGTCATTTTATGTTGGTCGAAGAAATGTAATTTCTATTTGAATTATATTTTTTTCTTAGTAGGATAACGATATAGTGTGTAATTTTTTCTTATAGCCTGGTTACCGTAATACATGCTGCCACCAGATTGACATTGAAAGCCTTCTATTAGAAAAATATGATTAATAGCAATCATTTTTGTTTCCAGGTTCCGTGTCCATGTGCGACCCTGTAATAGACGAGCACTTCCGGCGCTCTCTCGGCGACAATTACATGAATCTATTCAAGAAGAACGCAGAAGCCGCTCCAACCAAACCCACCACAGAAGACCGCGCCAGCAGCCCCATACAATTCAAAGAAGAAACCCCCAAACCCGCCAAAATAATAGCAATGGAAGTCGACGACGCGAGCGTTTCCGTCGACGACCATTTCGCGAAAGCACTCGGCGACACAACATGGCGGCAAATACAAAACTCACGGTTAAAAGACACAGATAAATCAACGACGAAACATGTCGATGATCATTTTAGCAAAGCGCTCGGCGATACGTGGAAGAAAATACAATCAAGCAAAATGGAACAGCCGAAGGACCAAACCACAAAAATTATCTCAAGAAGTGGCGTTGTAATATAAGTTAGAGTTTTAGCGCGCAAATCTTCGGACTTTACGATTGCTTTGTTTAGAGCATGTATCTCTAGGCACAATTAAACATGGCGGTTCGCTTTACAGCCCGTTTTACGAGGCTCGCCATGATGCTAACCCAAGTGTCAATAAATTCCCCACTTGTTTAACATAAAAGAGCTATTACTTTATGGGCGAATGATGTGCACATTTTACTCACGATTAATTAGAAACCATGACAACTCTGTTACCTTAGGTTTTGGGTAATGTATTTGAAATGTTTATTTAGTCATTAGTAGTCACCAGTTACACATTGTAAGTTATTACCTCATTGTGAGCGCTTTTGCACAATTCACTAGTAGGTTAAGGTTAGTGTAAGGTTTGTAAATATATTTTGATCAAATAGACTAAGATTTTCGAAGTATTTAAATAAATTTCTAAAATTCTTTCCTGAATTTAATTTATGGTATTTGCCAATATAGAACTACATTGCTCAAATCAACGAAAAAAACCGCTGTAATGTTTTGTAAGTCTTTGAAAAACATTTCATGAAAAAGTTTTAAGGCATTCATAAAGCTAGCATTCTTAACTAAACAACATTCAGTTTTATTTATTAGTTTTCCATATTTTTTTTCTATAGAATTTTTATGAAACTTTTCCTGGAACTCTCCAACTTCGAGAATTTTAGTCGAATAATTTAATTTTGTCGCTGATGTTCCTTATCGTAAATTAATAATATGATGAAAGTTTTTAAAGTTGTATAATTATGTATAAAATATGCACGCACAACGATTAATGTTTTAAGCCAGTTACTATTTATGAAAGACCGTAATTACCTTTTTTAATTAAAATAATGTTTACTTATATCAGTTAAATATAAAACATTGTGAATTGGAAAATAGAACAATTGTAACAAATTAATGAAATCACTGTAAACTATTACAGTATACTTAGCACTTAAGCTATTAAGAGCTCTTTGAACAAATAATACACATCTTGTAAAGCTATATTTTAGTTAATGTAATAACTTAAATACATAATTGTAATCAATCAAAACTACCTAATTTTTCCTATTTACTACTAAATAAGACAGCTGGCTGTCTTGTTAATACCTATTTAATTTTAGGTGTAGGTTCGGTTCCGTGAATGTAAATACGATTTCCTATTTATGCACTGTTGTTAATATAAGGAATTATAGATAGTTGGAGGAAAGCAAATACACACAGCCTTGAAATTAATCGTTTTATTTTAATCATGTTAACACCTCATTTTACAAATATTTATTGGTACAAGTAGGTTTATAAGGAGGATAAATAAATACTTAGGTAAGTATGTAAAATTATAAATAACTAACGACATTATTTTGGAAGTCACATACAAAACTGAATATGTTTTAAGCCTTAAACTCAAATCACAGAATATAAATCTACTTTCATAGTTTTGTTCAGTAAATTCTGTCTAATTAATGGATCAATAACATAGGTCTGTCTGTACTGCATTTATTCCATTTGTTAAAAAACTTGATGAGAAAATCACCCTTACTTCCTTTCGAAAACAGGAATAATAATACATTCAGTAGGTATATTATTCCAGTTTAATTAATTTCAGATATTTTAAATCTTTAATCCTCCAAGAGTCCGAGGAAGCGCCGGATATCCACATTCAAGCACTGAATTCGAATGGTGCTAGAAGATATGCAACTCTATTCACGCACTCGAATACAGTTGTCAAATGATGGATTCTTGCAAGGACGTCAGAAGAAGCTTCCGTTCTGTAGATGATATCTGAAAAAGGAAGAAAATTTATTTTGAAAACATGTGCTTAAAAAACGTTGATCGTGCGTGAGGAAACCGACATGTTCTGAGAACTTGAGAAAAGTTTGAAGGACATTTGTCAATCACCAACCCGCACTTTGCCAGCGTCTATCATCCAGAGAGAAATCCCTGTGTCCCAGTTGTGGGAACGTGAATAGGGGTGAAGATGATTAATGCCGGATGGAGCCTGGTCCCATCAATTACATTTCACTACAACAACCTATAAACATACATACATACTTAGAATACTTGTAAGTATATACTAAATTATAAAACATCGTAGGTATAACATCAATACAAGTAGGTTTCGGAACGCCTTCGGATAAACATGTTTTATTGTACACTCCGTCGCTATCCCAATAAACGGTGGGATAAGCGATTTCTGAAGTATTCACATAGCTATAGGTTCCGCGATATGTCGCAGGGTCGCCATGCAAAATTGTCCCGTATTTCGAGTATCAGTAAACACAGAATTTGGTCTATGGATAGGCATTCCGTTGTGTGTGACGAGGTTTGCCCGCCTCAGACCGCACCGCGGTAGTTTTGTCAAAGCCGGTTATGGGTAAAGTAACCTCCGTGACCAAATTATCTAACGGCTGACTAATATGTAATTAATCTAAAAGGTAAGTTGTATCATAATTAGGTTTGTAAATACAATAAAGTATTATTTATTTATTTTGCAAAATCTACAGCCCTTATGAAAATATAACATTTTTCTTATACCTAAGCTTACGGCCAAAAAGTTAAGTTAGGTACTTTCCTACATGTAAGTAGATATAAACGTTTTCATTTTTTAAACGTTTTGCATTATTTTGCCAAATAGGTAAGTATAATACCCATTCCTAAGGTTCGTGGATTTCCCCGTTAATACAAAAATGTATTCGTTTAACAGTTTTCACAGTAAAATAAGAACAGGTAGGTTTAAAGATATTTAGGGCCTGTTTCACCGGTGACAGATAAAGTGCCAGATTGCCAAGCCAATACATAACTTATCTTGCCAGATAATCTACAAATTTTAATTACGATATCTATCAGATAACTACCTGAAGCTTAATCTGTAACCGCCAGTGAAACAGGCCCTTAACTTATTTGAACTTTCGAACTAGCTTCGAATTGACGTGCGTAATATACTAGGGTATATATAGCTTATATTTATACCTACCTTCGATGTATATAACCTACGTATGCGGGACATGGAAAAACACAACACAGCGCAATAAATCAGTTTAAATTATTATTCCACGTAAACAAGCAAGTTACTAATTAGCATTGCGCGGCTTTATTTATCCATCGTAAGTAAATTGTAGCAAACTAGCGCAGTGTGTATCAATCATTCCACGGTAGTTGCTTGTTGAGTGATGGCGGCGGCAGATGTCGTTACAACCCCAAAACTTTATCATACCATCTGTCGAACCACTCATTTGCATATGAAAGGTTAAAGCATCGAAGGATTAAATCTTTAATCGTAATCAAGACCAGTAAAGGGATTTTTTACTACAGATTACTCTCAAGAACGGTAATTGTTAGTTAGTATAGGAGATAAACTAATTCTAAGGAACCTATCTGACAACGGCTAATCGAATCTAAATATACCTATTATGAGCAGCTATAAAATATACCTATAGGTACCACAGAACATTATACCTAATCCTTATATACCTAAGACCCTTTATTTTATAAGAACCTTCATATTTTACTCAGACAAACAATGGACCCAAATCTGATAAATCTCAGAAAGATTATTTGCGCAGTTCATAAATAAACTCCACATTCCGCAAAGAAAGGCTTATTGTGAAGCGTTGCCTAACGACAGCTACTGTGTAATTTTCTCCAGGAATGAATAAATAGAGGCAATAATAAAAGGGTCGCCAACAATGCGATTGATTGTAAGTAAACGTTTTCTAAGAACGTCCTTCCACGTTATAAAACCCGGCGCCCGGCGCGGCCACGTGTTTCAATTGCTTTATACATTGACATTTGACATCTATGCCCTATGGGATTTCATGTCAGGATGCCAATTTAAAGTTTCATCGAACCACTTTAAACTAGCTGTTTAAACTACAAACAGAAAACAATTGAAAAGTGGCGATATGAAGCCTTTTATATCTACAAAGTCTACAAATGGAAAAAGGAAATAGAGGTTCACGAATTATGTCTATCACTTGTCAGTCGAGAATCGAGATACATAGACAGAGACACGGTGAACGTTGCATTGAAAATCCGCGAAAAATTTTAAACATTGTTTTTTATGAATCGTGTGTGTCCTCGCATAGCGAGTACTACATGTAATATTCGATATGCGATGTAAAAATAATTTAAATTATTTTGCGTAAAACGACAACGATAATATCACTTGAATTAAAAAGAAAACTCTTTAATATTTAAAGAAAACTGCCATTAACGACGTGAAAAACAAGCTTGAAACGAGTGACCAATATGTATAAGCCTCGGGAAACTACTCGTATTTAATTAGGTATGCGACAAATTTTCTTTTGTGTACAAGGCGAACTGTCCAGCTGTGGAACGTTTTCATTATTAACGTGTAGCGGTGTAGTACAGAATACCTACGGAGCAGTGGTATGTACCTGTCCGGTATCGATCGCAGCACCTCTTGGTTCCACGCCGCCGCCGCGCCGCGGCCGCGCCCTCAAGTCAACATGAACGTATGAAACAGGTAGCGCAATTTGCAAAGCTTAGGACCACCACCGTCCGGTTATAGTGTTGCCTATCTGCTGAAACGAGCGCTCGACTCAAACATAAACGTAATAAACAAGTAACAAATCTCGTCAAATTGTCCAGTAATATTTATTTCATATTTTATTTATTTTAACAAATAAATAATAATTAATTAATTAATATTGCTGGAAAATTCACACAGCAACATCTAGCTCCGTGGTAAGTTCGAAGCTTGTGATACGGGTGCTAGATTTCTGATATCCTTATTTATTTTTTATTTGCAAAGCTTTGAAATACAAACCGTTAAGTGATTTTGTATTAAATAACTTTCTATTTGTTTACTACCTTTCTACCTCCACCACCAACAACCCAAAACCTACCGAATAAAACGAATGTAACGAATCTCAAAAGTTAACGGTTTCTGACGCCGCCATAATAATTAACTGAAACTTAACTTTGAACGTATGAAACAGAACGACGAATATGCCATCAGGATTTCGTTGCAAATATTGAATTGTTTTAAACATTAGTAGGTATAGAAATAGTTAAAAACAAGTTATTGTTAAATTTTTAAATTATGAGTCGAGTTCGAGTGTATGACTAATTTCATGTGGCAAGTTTTAAAGTTATTTGGTTCCAATGTTGATTATCTGAATATGAAAAACCGGTAGCATAGTAAGTAACCTGCTTTTTAACAAAAAAATTCACCCGTATGAGACGTTAAATATTAAATAATTGGTTCACGTGTAACTAACTAGATTATGACACGAAAATAGGTCACATTCAAGCGTTACCTTCAACTTGTTATATCGAAGGACTACACTACTGATGAACTCTACAGACAAAATCGACTTAATTCTATAACTTTGTGAATAATTGTAATCTTTACTTATACAAAATAGTTTGTCCTGCGGGATAAACAACGCACAGACAAAACAGACATTTTGGCAATTATTTTAGCTAAAATATGAAATAACTTAAAATAGCTAACGAATTAAATACTATGATATTACGTTAAATAGTACCTATTATCATGATATTAACGACTAATTATAGAATTATACTTATTAATTATAGAATATTAGGTACTTTTATTTTTTGGATTAGTATTTTATTGTCTAGTATGTAATTATTAAGTACTAGTTGTTGTAAGTCATTAGAAGAATAACTTAAATATCTAATAAATTTAATAACCCTAACACTCAGGTTCATTCCACCTTATACAAGGAAAGTTTAAAATATTAATTTTAGAAGTCGATAAAGGCGTAAACCTTCCAAGAAAAACGAAGAAGTCTGTTTGTTTAATAATTAATAACCAACCGATAAGGAACTCCGTCCGACCCATCATTCTATACCTAATTGTAGACTCTTTTAATTAATAAATCTAAAATAAAGCAAACTAAGGCTTAGGTACCGACTTATAGTGCTGCTATCAAAAAAGTTGCTTGAATTTTTCGTTACACAATAGATTTAACATTATGTAACATTAACTATGACATAAATTATTACTATAACTATGAAACGCTGTCTACTAACTAGTTATAATGTAATTTTGGATGAATTCGTATATTTGACGTCTTCAGTCTTCAGAGAGTCAGCGAGAATAAATTTGCATAATAATGAGCCTCTTTGATCAAAATTTACAGATCGGCACATCTTTTTATGGGTCAATTACTCATCATCATTGAATAATAGCAGTGTATCCAGTAAATGCGAGAATAAGCGCTAAACTAAAGTTTCTACAAGTACCTTCTTAAGAAAAGTATTAAATAATCTAGTATTGGAGTTTTCGTCATGAAAATATATAGCGCAAAAATAAAAAGTTTGAATTTTTAACAGTACTCGTAAATTTGGAAAAATAAAATGATTGCTATAATTTAGATCCCCAGACTGAACGTGATCTGTATGCGATGACTGGCAATAATCCCTCTTTAGGTATTCAGGATCGAAACGCTAAGGGCCATTTATGATTTCATTTTCATCGATAAACTTTTATAAGAACTTTTCTCTTTATTTGCCAATTTCTGGTTTCCTTATAGACCTTACTAAATTACATTTTAGTTAAGTAGGTAGCTACCCTAAAGATATTTATTCAGTCACGTACATGGAAGAAGGAACAAAATGAATCCAACGGAATTATGAGATTAATTACGTAATTAAAAAGTTAATATAATTTTCACGCAGAGAAAGCCTTTGCTAGGCTATATTTGAAATTTAATTGCATATCCACACAAAGCGTGAACGTTCGAATTTCCCACGGGATTTAGTATTTGTCAGGCCTGCCACAGCTGAAGCAGCAGTATAGCTCCACAAGTTGTAGACGCAAGACCTTTGGCCGAATGCAGCGGTACAGAAAAAACACCTCCTGTGATAAAACGTGTATAAATAAGAACGTACCGTGCTCTCGTCTAGTGTTTTCTTTGCTGCGCGAGTCTGCGAAACCAGAGTAAGTCTGTTCGCACTACTTTATCTAATTTGCAGGAACGCTTCCTTGATTATTTTATTTCACTTAACAATTTTATTATTTACTCCTTTGTTTATTTTTGCTGCACTTTTCTTTGTTAACAAATGATTTAATAAAGATCTAAGTTATTATAAAGCTGTAACACCGTATAGTTCAATGTTTTCTTAGTTTAGTTTTAGAGACAACGGTTTAACGGATATTAGATACCCGCATACGGTTTGCCTCGTAAGGGGTAGAGTTATAACCATAAGCCTTAGGCTCTAGTTTCCAATTAAACGGCGTCTGTTGGGACACGTTGTTGACTTTGATAATTTACTGATACGATCTCCAGAACGATCCAACCCTTTTATTTATTCAGAACGGACGGGGACAAAAACACGTGGATATTCCACCAGGCGATTACGCGAAAACCTTTATGCTAACGGGACACGCCGGAAAAAAGACAAAATACGTCGCGTTCCTATCGCACGGAATGGTTATTGCGTTCGGAGGACATCGTTGTTTTTACGTAACTTTCACCCAAGTTCGGACTTTGGATTCAACTTTTCACGAGAACACTTTCGAAACACGTATGTTGTTCAGACTGTGCTGGAGTTATGACTGATGTGAGCAGTCCAGGGTTGGTCATTTAAAGCAGGCTCCTGTTCCGCGCTAAGGGTCCTAAACAATCATCTAAGCGCATCCCGTGGATGCAGACAAAGCCGGTAAGATGAAACTTCCTCTAACAATGGCTAGCTCCTAGAGCAGAGTGAATAAGGCTCTATAATGACCTCTTGTTTTCCACTGCATAATAATTTCAAGCGATGTTGAGACAAAGGGTTTACCTGGTTGTCCAGGAAATGATTTATAACAGTGCAAATGAAAACAATGGAAAACATTAAGATTATGTTGTCAAAACATAGCCCGTTGATAATCTTTTATACCTAATACTATTTTACTTTAAATTCGGTATCAATTACCGTAATGTAACGAATATTCTTAAGCATAGGTTCAATGGCTATCCATTTCACATAAAATTTCTGAAGTTCCCTATAAACCAGATAAAATTGGAATCGGCATTTTATTTCTCGAATAGCGTCCGCCCATCGACTGAAACGATAAAACGTAAAATGGGTTTCATTTAATTCTAGCCAGGACCCCATTTTGGGGTAACTTTTTTGGATAACGCCAGACGAAGCTCAACTTCAACAGACCGCACAAACCCAATTCGCTTTTGGACAGACCGAAATTACCTAACCTAAAAAGGTTCCTTCACAAAATATTTACATATGCTATAAAATTAATTAAAAATATTCTCACAGTGAAATCGTTGTGAAAATTAATTATGAAAAATACACTGTTAATAACAAAAGATTTTTACAATGTATTAAAAACCTTAACTTATCAAGGATTTGACTAAGACACTCGTTTTAAGACTTAATTTAATAACATAATTATTCTTGAAAAAATATTTTTTATAATAAACTAGCTGAACTGCACGCAGCTTCGCCCGTATAATTCCCATATTTTCTCACCTTTTAAACCTTCCTTGAGCTACTACTACTATTCTCAAACCAAAAACACCAAAAGAGTTACAAAATTAACTAAACTGGCATTGATTTTATATATAAGGATAGAATAAAATTAAAGTAAAAACAGTTTACCTACTACCGGAGAGGAAATCAAACGGTACTTATAATGTAAAACATTTAGTCTCCCTTACTCACGATCTCTACTAGATAAGTGGGTTTAATCTAATCTAAACAAAGTTAAGTAAGACTAATAGGTATTTCAGTAAGATAGGTAAGTGAGTTAACTAGTTATTTGAGTTCCTGAAGGAGAAACTCAGGATTAGAACTTTTGGCAAAAAGCAAACTAAAGACTCTCGAATCTTGTTAACCTTGTCCTTTGACAAATATATCTAAAGACAAGTAGTACCTAGTTACAGTTGTTTTACGCTAAAAGTTCGTCTATCGTAAAAACTTGAGTTAAAACGTAAAGTTTAGCAAAGAAAAGTCTTTTTAAATCAGCTCTTTCGCAGTTAAACTTAAGTAATTACTGATCAGGTACGTAGTTATTCCACCCTTGACATTGGTATGAAGACCGTGATTAAACACCAATTCTCTATACGTAGGTACAAAAGGTTCGTGATTCACTTCAATTACGCCTGTAATAATGGATAATTAGCTATCAATCATTTAAGCCATTACATTGCAACACATTATTTTGTCATAGATAATGGAATAGCATTTTAATTTCGATAGGGGATCGTTGCATCAATCTCATAATAAACACCACATGGCAATTACTAATACACGGGAAATTAAAATATCAAATAATATATGAACCAATTCAATTTACTTCAATAGTAAATACCTACCTAGAAAATGCAACATAAAATTTGATACAAATAAATAAAATAACAGTAAAAGTCAACTTAGGGAATACAAATGTGCTATGTTCGATTCTTAAAGTCGATACTCTGTGTCCGCATACTGATGCTGCTAAATAATAAAGCTGCCAAAGCCGAATTAATCAATAAACAGGCACTCACTAGTCAGTGGACCAAGAGGGAATAATAGGGATTTAACGTACCTAACAATTTCCTGTGCGATGTTTTATTCTGACCGGAGACTTGCTTTCGTTGCTCTTGAACAAAACTGTAGATTTAGGTCAGTGTTTATTAGCTACCCTCCTATTTAGTTTTATAAACACTTATTTGCATTTAAAAGTTAAACTCTAATCTAAAATTTAACTCCCCTTGTTTACTATAACAAGATACACTTGCTCTTTGCATAAAATGTGTTGTAATTTGTTCTTAAATAGAAAGGTTGTTTGTTAAAAATATGCATGGACGTACGTCCTGAATGCATAAGACAGACATGTATTTACGCTAATATAAATTAATCATTTTTAAATGCGTTTTAGAACGACGTTACAGTTTTCTTTACAGGGTTCTAAACAATTTAACAAAAAAAAATAACATATGCACATTATGATGCCATGAACACAGGAACCCAAAAATGTATGACGAAACTATCAAATCTTAAATGCAAAGCCTTCTAGAAAATGAGTGTTTTATACAAAAATATTTTCATTACGCACATTGCCCCGTCAAAAATGCCACCACATCCACATGAATAGGACTTATTGTAGCTGTGAAAGCTAATACCTCAGTGATGTATGCTGATCCCCGGAATAATGAATCATGTAACTTCCCTGGTCCAAATCAGCCATCACATTGACAGGCACGTGAACCGTCGATACATTCGGCAACGTGCCGGCGTAGAGCTTCGGCTTTCAGAGGCTTAGGAACAACTTTTGCGGAAAGTTTTATTACTTATTCAGGTTATTATTCGATCCACATATAATCGGCTCGCGAAGTTAGTTATCTAAGAATATACAAAAAGACGACGTATCTACAGTGTACAGTCTATAATAAATGGAGACACCTACATCCACTGTCTAATAATAGTAGATACCTATCAAATCCCAAGCTGAAATGAAATGTTGAAAGGTCAGATAAGATACTCACGGTTGAGTTGAGTTGAGAAGTAGTTATCAAATAATTGAATACGAAACAGGTATAAGTACCATATTTTTATAATGTCATCGCGAATGACTTTTCATAAGGCCTTTACAAAATTAGCGTAGGTTAAGTAGGCTCCATTCTCCGACGGAACAAAGCAGGCAACATATATTTTATTAGGCCCTCTCTTAGCGCCTATCACCCGATGTCACATATCACTGGCGGTCGGCTCACCGTCATGAATGAAAATTATGAAGCAAATTATATTTTTCGTTTAACATTCATGCAAATGAATATCAAATAAAACAGGCTCGAACAAGGCTTATGTAACGTGCAGAGCCTCTCACGTGGATTCCCTAAACTCGACTTGAATATTAAATTGTGACGAGAGTAATCAGTTTATGCGAGTTATGTTTCGTCTTCCATTTTCAAGGATTTAATCTAATTTGTGACAAGATGGAATACGAACCAACTAATTTCATGAGAGCCTTATTATTTTGTAGATGACTTAGGCTCGAGATTTTTCACAGGAAAAATAAGGTTGGAATTGAAAAACAATTTAAGAGCAAGAACGAGTTGATTGTCGGTAAACCGCTATCTGTTAGTAGTACCTAATTCTTGAATACTATGTATTTAACCCATGAATTAAGTACCTACACCGTAATAGAAATCGTTAGCAAAATGAATTAGTTATGTAATAAAAAGGAATGTTTGTGTAAATTATTAATGTTTACTCGAGCAAGTATGCAATTAATTTTTACAATCAGGTTCTTAAATGTTAAAATGTTAAATTAAATTAATTCTTAAATGTTCTTAACTGAGTTGTCATTTTATTATTATTTGGTTACCAGTTGTAAAACCGTATCTACGTTCTACCACATTTCAGTATCAGCAGTTTAATTAAATGGCCACTGTAAAGCAAGACAATATTCTCCTTTATCGCTTCTGTTTAATTGTAAAGAAGCCCTTAAAGGCTCATTTGTGTCGCCTTGTTGGAAATACCTTTCACAATGTACCTACTTGTTCCACCGCCCCAGTAAAATGAAACGTGTTAAATTTGTTACCACGGTGATTAAAAACCACACAAAATTAAGACTTACTTTATTGGTAAGTACCTAAATTACGAAACTAATGGAAATATTAAATAAGGTCATATCATTTATCATATGAAATTAAAATTCTTTAAAATTAGACTTATATAAGTAATTCAATTTAATTAATATAAAAGGACTAATATAAGAAAATAATAAAATATAAAAGGTTTTGCTATGAATCGTTCCAAGAACTCTCGTATATTCACATACAAACTATTTGACAAAGTAGATAGTATGAAATACCTTTGAATAACTTAGAAGTAGGACGCGGAGACTTAGAATAGTTATTAAATAAAGCAAGACTTGCACAAGTTGGCAAGTATAGACTACCTACACAGAGCATGAACCCATTTAAATGCAATTGAATCCTCAACTCTTGCAGATTAAAGAAACATTAATAGAATTGAATAGAATTTGAAACTAGCAAACTATAACTTGCTTGAAGATGACGCCAATAAAACGTTTTTATTAGTTATACAAAAGCACCGTGGGTTGGGTAATTAAATATATTCTTGCAAAAATGTTAATTGGCATCTTTGGTATCCCAGTTAAAATTACATTACCTACTTGTTCTGGAGATAGGTTACCCTTATTATTTCGTGGTTTCGGGTAGGTAAGTGTTTATGAGGTAATGTTTTCTAGCTGAAAAGGTCGTTACAATGAAGAGATAACGGTAACTAAATCTCTATAGCAGGATATAAACAGTAGATACTAGATTTAACCCGTTTTCATTGTAGGCTCCGTTGTGGCTTGCGGTCACCGCCTCTGAACCACGTTCGTTTTACCAGTGAGCATGTTAAATGATTGAATTTCATGCTGATGGAATAAAGGACGCGGCGCTAAACGGGTGATGGAAAGTGTCAATGACATCGTGAACTCATCTCTGATAGAAATTCTCGCCCCAAAAGTTGAGCTGGTTTTCCACCGATGACATTACTGTCGTGTCACGCTGAAGTGACAGTTTTCCCCAATGAAATGCGGTTTTACAATGTATTGCGGAGACAATAGACACCTTTATTGTATAACAGACATGAGGTACATTTAAAACCTGCGATAGAATTTTAGGTTTAATATTTTGAGCATCCTTTTAGGTTTTATAAACACAAATGTATATAATGGGTACTTTACATAGATACATTTATTTGATGAATATTGGCGACAGGTCAATATTCATGAAATAAATAAGTTATTATATAAATATAACTGATGCGTAGAACCAATGCCATGTCATTAATATATAAGACACAATGCGGACATTCGCTGATTGATCAATAGAAATCAATCAATCTGTTTACGCCAATTTGTGTTAGCAATGAAGCAAAACATAATAAATAAAATTACTATAACAGCAAAAATATCCCACTATCGGAAATAAGTCGCACTCATTTTGCTTGGATTAATTTCTAGTAAGTCCATCGAGTTCTTTGCCAACATAAAAGGAAATACGCAAGTTCCAAGTCGGTAAGCCTTTGTAAATCTCATCGAGTAAGTACTTATTACATTTTAAGTGGGACTATGGGAAGAATGCCTCCGTTTCGTAAATATCCCCTATTTTTCGCGTCTACAATGTTCAACGGATAAGCAGCTTCTTAACGTTTTATTAAATAAGCTTCCTTCGGTTCTTATATGAAAGTTTATGAGATTGTGGAGCATTATTGGAGACAAGATGGTACGCACTTACGTCTTCCCGAATATCTCCATTAAGAAGTTGTCTAACTTCCTAGTGGCAGGCCGGAATGTCGGGAAGGGCAGTGGTGGAGCCGTGGGGCCTGTAGTTTGTGCTGAACACAACATGAGCTGTTAGATAGTAAAATATCCCAGAATTCTGTGGAAAGATATTTACTGGAACAATTTTGGCCGAGGTTAGCCAAGCGGGGCGTGGTGCAGTAAATATAAATTTTGTTCGTTGCAGTAACATCCTTTATTCGGAAAAAGTTGCAAGTAATCGAGCCGATAGTCTAGGTTTTGTTTTTCAAATATAATGCGAAACAACACGTTATCTGTATTGTTAACCGTGTGGTGCCTGTCTACGAATAGTAAATACCACCTTATCTTCAGTCATGTTGTTAAACCGACTTATGGATTAATATTCCAGAAGACGAGCAACAGCGTTGTTGTGTCCTGTGTCAAGATCACCAATGGTATGCATGGTATCTATGCCAAACCATTCAAGACGTAATGAGTAATGGGTGGTGGGACTTCTAGAGGAGTAGGTAGGTTTATTATATTCGTACTTGATAAAGCTTACCTTCGCAGGTAACAAAGACAGGTAGGTAGCCATCTGTCGGCAGACGAACCCACTTCGAATGAATAGGACCGAAGTTACTCAACAATATTCTGATTTAACTTAACATTTCAATTATATTAGGCATCCTACTTGTTATCTTTAGATAAATTCGTTCTATTGATGTTTAATCAAAATGAATAAGATGGTTTTGCGTTTTGAATAATGGTCTTTTGAGGCAATTCTCTGCGCTAGTTAGTATTGTTTAATTGTTAATTGTTAGTTTGATGTATATGGAAACAGAGTAAACCGCAAAACAGTTAGCCACTAGAATGGGACCTAGGTGGTTGAAACATTCCCGAGGTATGTGTGAACTGACACCAACGCTTTTGTTAACATGACACTTGCTCCCGAATTCAAATATAATTCCTGGCATGTAGCATGTTGAGTGGAACTAGGGAATATAACACATCGGCCCCCAATATTTACTTAGAGTACGTCTTTGCAAAACATGTTTACTAAACGATCAATACCATTACCATCAAGAAACATACACAAATATGACGGGAAATGAATTTACCTTTCCATACAAACAAAACAGTGTGATTGGTTTTGGTAATTTTAAGTTTAATGAATACTTTAAGAAAAAATATGACGTAGATTTTCTTAGGATAAAATGAAAATTTGTGTCAAGTTGATAAATGTAACTTAAGTAGAAATAGTACTTTGCGCACAAAAATCGCATACACCTAAAAGTAAGCATCGAAAAAGAAAGGCAAGAATACCCTATGGTGCCCCCATAAAATGTTATTAGATTTGTGAAAGCTCTATTAGAGCAGCAAGAGTATTCGCAATTGCTATAGCGTTTTCTCATTTTGTTTGGCTTCACTTAGTACCTAGTACATACAGTAATCTTTGTAGAAATACCGTAGCCGTAGATATAACATTTAACTGCATACGTTCACCTCTACCACACCAATAAGCTAAAATCTTCGGGAAAAACAAAAAGAGTTTAAAGACTTTCTGCAGTACCAAACCAACTCAAGCCTACGTTTGTAAACCTATACCGGGGTAGGGAAATTGTAATTGTACCGATCGAAGGATCAAAGCTAAAACTTGAAATTTGATTATCAACCAATTTCTATAACGTGATCCGTGCTACACAAGTGGTGGTATCATAAAAAAATCAAACCTATTCTAGTACCTAGTTGGTATGAAAATGGATTGTTTATTTCTTACAAAAGATATAAAAAAGATAAGAAAGAGTTTTCTGGTGAAATATAATACCGACGTATTTACAGGATTTATAGGTATTCTATAAAAATAAATTTACGAGTAG
Organism: Chloroclystis v-ata; assembly: GCA_963691955.1. Taxonomy (NCBI): domain Eukaryota; kingdom Metazoa; phylum Arthropoda; class Insecta; order Lepidoptera; family Geometridae; genus Chloroclystis; species Chloroclystis v-ata. The sequence goes on along the minus strand of OY829906.1, from coordinate 5,809,754 downwards.
GTTACAGATGGAATCAAATATTTAACGAAAACGTAATAACATCAATCACAAGTAAACAAGCCGTAAAACATTGAATAACATCTTTTGTCTGGAGTATCAAAACAGACGACCGGAAAGTAATACGGAATAATGGAACAGTGGATACGAATATAAAGGAGAGTAAACATCATATGGACGACCGGAGACGTGCGGACGCCCACCCTTAACGACTTAACGCCTGTATCACTTCAGGGATTTCAATTTCCAATGAAGAAATTAACGTTGCTCGTACAAAGCAATTTTCTAGTTAAGGCCAAGTGAATTATAAAACTGATCGATCGATGGTAGGTATGCACGTAGAACGCTGAATATCAGGGCCGTTTTTCAACAACCATCAGAATAATTAGAAAATTGAATAGGAAAAATTACAAGATCACAACGTAATCTTGGTCTTCGATTAGGAGTCGACCAAGTACCTACGACCAAGGTTATATTGTGATCTTGTAATTTTTAGGGTTCCGTAGCCAAATGGCAAAAACGGAACCCTTATAGATTCGTCATGTCCGTCCGTCCGTCAGTCCGTCTGTCCGTCCGTCCGTCCGTCCGTTCGTATGTCACAGCTGAAATTTAGTAGGTAGATGTATTCTGTTAACCGCACAAAGATTTCATAAAAAAATTGAGAAAAAATAAATTACATTTGGGGGACGTAGGATACATAGGACTGAAACTTAAAAACTTTTTTTTAATCGAACCAATACGTGTGGGGTATCTATGAATAGGTCTTCAAAAATCATAACAATGTTTCTAACACTGTTTAATTCTAAACTTAATAGTTTGGACGTGAGACTCTTCCAAAGTGGAAAACAGAGTGCCCCCCCCCCCTCTAATTTCTAAAATAAGAGCATGATAAATCTAGAAAAAATATATATTGTACATAACCATAAAAACTAACAACGAAAATTGGTTTGAACGAAATCTATCCAGTAGTTTTTTTTATAATACGTCATAAACTATTTCATATAAACAATTGCTGCGGAAGCCTACATGGGCGAGTCCGACTCGCCCTTGGCCACTTTTATTCCTATTGTATTTTTTAATATTTAGAAAACTTAAGTAATAAATTACTATAAAATAAATATCAGTAATTATCAGAATTGTTTGCGTCTTAAAGAAACAATGATTATAGCTAATAGGAAAATTCAAGACAGAAGTCCCTGCTAAGTCTAAAGTCCTAATAGATCGAATAAGACATTATTGTGTGACAAAGCCATAAACTAGTAAAGGTGCTTAAGTTAATGATTTGTTTGTTTGTTCGTTCACATTGAGTGTTCTATTTCTAAATGATAACGACGAAAACGATATAAAAAAAAAAATATCACGTTAAGCTCGTAAAACTTTACAGCTGAAGCGAATAATTCTAGATGTGTACGGCATAATTATTACGTAGAAAAAATTACCTATAATTATCTGAAATATACGATCGTAACATAAAATTGCTTGGGTCTAAGTATGGGAGCTCACGTCTGTGTTATTGCGATTTATAGATTTCGCAGTATAAGCTTTATAATATTTGTCTCTTTTAGATAAGCTCTATTGTAATTAAACCGTCTTTGGTTAAAGCAGGGATTAAATTCTACATACTTTCTTTTAGCCTTTTAACCTCTTATTAGGTCCAAGAAAAGAAAAACAGGGATTTTCATTGACAAACTTTTGATCGCTTTTCTAGCCATCCCTGAAGTTAAGGCTATTAAATCGCATAAAATCTACTTGAGAAACTTTATTTCATAAAACTTGTTCGTATCGGATATTGGAATTTGTAGGTAGCTGTTCAATCTTTGAGGACAGGCAAAGAGTTTTTAAAGGATTTTCGAAAGTACTTTCTCTTGAGATAAGTAGTGAGACAGAAAGTTTTAGTTTGGGAAATATTACTTTTATGACAAATACGCGATTCCGACCGCGTTAAATTATTCCATGACCGACCCTTACAGATTTATAAGTAGTTAGATAGAAGATGGTACATAATATCCTCATAAAATGTTTTTGAATAGGTACAACGAAATAGATTAACGAAGTAGAGTGACAGCGATAATTGGATTCGTCACTCCATTCATTTCTGAAAATCGATACAGATCTACCGAACGCCCGTTCATCAAACCAACTATAATAATGAAAGGTATTACCTGAAATTGAATACTTAAAAGGTAAGTCGGAGGTAGGTTAAAAATAGTACCCCCTCATTTAATTTCGAAGGTCGGTTTTGGCCAGTCGTTTGGTAGGTATATAAATCCCCTGGTCAGTTTGACACACTAACTACAAGAAATGGACTGGTAACTACTTTTCGTTTGCCTGCACCACAGTTATAATCAAAAGCAGTATTTAGTTGTAACGATTTATTAAATATTTATTACATTTTTTTTATATTTCAGTGCATTTAACCTAACTATCAGTTTCATCTTGTAAAATGTACATTATGTATCTTTTGAAATGAGATTTTAAATTCCTGAAACGGATTAAGTGACCGTAATATTTAAATTATTTATATACTACTCAAAACAAAATAAGGGCCACCACTAATTTTCCGATTATTTTTTTTTCTTTGGGTTTTTTTGCTCCTTTTAATTTAAATTTAACAAAACAATGTTTTTTTAAATTAAATTTCATGAATTTTAATGCAATTTGACATAAAATACTTAATCTTAGGATGTTTTTAAGATTTAAGACTTTTTATGGCTGTTTACACTTAACAATAGCATACGATTGTAGACTAAACCCAGAGCTTAGTTGTTCGCTTTTCAATTTTTTATTATGGGGTATATCCTCCCCTTTCCAAAACACATTCTTGAAGCCTCGTTGGCATACTCTAATTGAGATGGCAGATGTTTAACTCTGGGATATCCTCCCAGCACCTTTTCAGCAATTCAATCAACTGTTGCTGGTTGTGCACATCCTCTTCAGCTGCCCGGACTCTGCGTTTTAATTGATTCCAAAGGTGTTTAATTGGATTCAGGTCAGGATTGTTCGTAGGCCATGCCATAACCTGAATATTGCTTCCTCCAAAGTAGAGCTGGTTGCCTGAGCTGTGTAATTTCGTGTAGTATTCTGCACCAGGATGAAACCGTCCACCACACGTTGTGAAAATGGGATGACACATGACCTGACAACCCGTTCGATGTAACCTTAAGATGTCACAGTGCCCTCACTCAGAAAAACAAGGTCAGTTTTACCTTGTAAACTGATCCCGCCCCAGACCATGACATTGGGACCACCATACCTGCCCTGTCGTGAATGAAAGGATCAGAAAATCTTTCTCCGCTTCTTCTCCACACTCGCATACGCTGATCGTCACTTGAAAACTTCACCTTACACTCATCCGTAAAAAGCACCTTACGCCATTCCTCTGTGCCCCATTCAAGATGTTGACGTGCAAACCTGAATCGATCTGCACCATGAGTCCCGGTCAGTTTAGTGTGGTTTACAGGCCTTCGTTAGCGTTGCTGGTCTTTGTGCAAACGATTCCTAATCGTCTGGTCGCTGACAAGTGTAGCAGTAGTCCGGCGTAATCGGTTTTGTAATGCGCGCGCTGTCACATTACGATCACGTCGCGCAGTAACTCGCACGTACCGGTCTTCCTGGTCAGTGGTAGCACGAAATCTTCCAGAACCACGACGCCGGGATACGCTCCCGGTCTCCTGATACCGGTTCCAAAGGTTTTGGATAGCCCTTCTCGAACATCCCAGCTGTAAAGCCACAGAACGTTGTGACCGACCAGCCTCATTCATCGTTACGGCTCTGGTAACAGTAACTTTGTCCAAATGGCATCAAACTCTTGGCATTTTACGGTCAAATGATGATATTACACGTTTAACTCCCAAAAACAACCGTAGTTGTCAGTAGACTTGTGTTAAACTAATCCGAAATCAAATCATAAAAGAAAGAAAACTCTACCCAATTCACGATATTTAAGACATCAACATTGTTTACCATACCGTCAACACTAATATCCCTAGTGCTTCATTGTAATCGTTAATTAGACACTTGAGAACATAATGGCATTCACAAAAAATATTATCCCATCGAAAGTCAGCAAAAAATTGTCTCAAAACAAAAAATACGCGCGTGGCCCTTATTTTGTTTTGAGTAGTATACAAAAGAAAATTAAGATTTTTGTAAATTTAATGAAGAAATAATGTACCTATCCTTAACTATAAATACTTTTACATTAATAATAATAATAATATTCTTTTATTTCAGACACATTGGATCCATATTAAATAAGTTACATTACATATAATTATATCTAAATTTAAAGAAGTTTATTCAGTCATTAAGTCAGTCATACGTTTTATGCGACACACACAAGAGAATCATACGAAAGAAAATTACTAACTTTAAATTAAATGGAATTCAAACTTACACGATAGACCTGGAGTTTAATGCATCAGAGTCCTAAGGTCTCAACTCAATTTAAATTTATAGCCCCAAGTCAGTACCTAATCCACTTTAAAGTCAGAACCTACAGCATTTACCTTTGGGTTTCTTAATAAAAACTAACCAAGATTTAATAGTACGTGAAGTCAACTGAAGCAGATTGCATCTATAAATAAATTTTATTAGAACAGAATAGGTCGTATCGTATGGTGTCTGCTAAAGGATAGTAGCACTAGCACCCAGTTCTTTCCCGCGGGTTTCGTCTAAACGACCTTCGAACTTACTACATTTATATGTCACATAGAATTTTCAACAACGAAATGAGAGATCATTGCTGTTTATTTTTACTGTTATATTGTATATAATTCCTGTCAATATGTACTGTAATTTTATTCAGGCAATAAATGTAAGCTCGCCGACACAACCCACTAACGGCTGACAATTTTACGTTAATCTCCGGCCGAACCGCAGTCCACCCCACTCACAAGACCTCAGTTTTAATTTGAGTTTTGTTGCTTCAAGTTTAGATTCAATTTTCATTGCATCGAAATAATTTATGTACATTTACAGCTATCACGTAAATCGTACGCATAAATATTCAAACAACGTTGAACGTGGATTGGTCTTTATTTTCACCTACAGCTTACATTCAGGTACTTATTGTCCTACGCCAAAAACCATCCACGATATACCCATTTTCATAACCATTATCAAGGAAACGTCACAGACAACTAGTTAAAACTAACTGTATGAATGGAGTCTGTTGGATAAAAATATAATCCTCTAAGTTGGTTGTCATCGTAATAACCCGTTTCAGTCCTGGATGGAGAACTAGAGGTAATGGAGAACCCATTGAGGGGTTTAGCAATAGGTTCTCCAATAAAGGTATTGGGGATAAGAATAATAATCAGATTAATCAATTTATTGGTTCACGTTGATTTTATGATAAATATCACGTTTTCTTGGCGAGTTGGTGATCGCAGTAAGCCGGTGTAGTAATACAACAAGCCGACTTCAGATTAGTGTATAACTGTATAATACCTTACGATTAGACGATATCGATAGGAATGTGGTACTATTCTTAGACCAGCATCGCACGGCAATACTAAAAATTCAATAGATTATATTATCGAACTAATAATAATGCTTTGATCCTTTAATCCTTTTAACTTCTAAACAGGAAAAAGGCTCTCAGGGATAAATTGTGGTCGAGTTATGATTATGGACCAAGAGCCTGTGATGGCCAGACCTTCCTTTAATTCACAAGCGTGAAAATTATTTCATGTGTATGTCTAACATAGGTAAGAATAACCCCCAAACATGAAACCTGGATCGCGGTTGCTTTGGGAGATAACAACCTTTTACCTGTTATCTCCCAAAGGAACCACGATCCAGGTTTCATGTTTGGGGGTTATTCTTACCTATGTTAGACATACACATGAAAGAATTTTCACGCTTGTGAATTAAAGGAAGGTCTGGCCAGACCTGGCTCTTAGTATAGACTAATAACCTGTGATGGCCAGACCTTCCTTTAATTCTGAAGCGTGAAAATTATTTTATGTGTATGTCTAACATAGGTAAGAATAACCCCCAAACATGAAACCTGGATCGTGGTTCCTTTGGGAGATAACAGGTAAAAGGTTGTTATCTCCCAAAGCAACCGCGATCCAGGTTTCATGTTTGGGGGTTATTCTTACCTATGTTAGACATACACATGAAATAATTTTCACGCTTGTGAATTAAAGGAAGGTCTGGCCATCACGGGCTCTTAGGTTATTAGCTTGACTAATTAGGATAATAAATTGGATCTGTGGTCAGTTGGCAACTCGTAAACGTGAAACTTTCTCCTTAACCCCTTAAGTCCTTAGGTATGGAACAAATATAATCCTATCAAAATCGTATCATTGGTTTAAGAGTTAATGCGGGACATTCATACATAACAGGAAAAACATATAAAAATCGTTAATATACATATTTGGAATTGCAGTATCATATATAGAGCCTATAAACAGTATAAACACAAACTAACTTACCTTACCTTACCTTACTCCACGACCGAATTTACAGATTTATTATTACCGATCGAAAGGATTATAAAGTTTTCAAAAATCTTAAGATTTGAGAAATTAGTCAATCTCGGTAATTAATGGTTCCCAAATAATATTTAAACAAATTAATCAACCTTCACAAAACTGAATATTTGCTCAGATGAAGTTGGATTACTTTCCAGTTTACGTTACATTGAGTTTTCATTTGAAGTATATTCATTTCGTTAAGTTAAATTGTTCGAAACTCACAAAGGCAAAAGGTTTAATCTTTCTGTTCGAGACATTTTCTCGAGTATATTTTGATCGCAATTTATTTTTGCAATTTTTCCCCTCACAAGTGAAACTAGATAATTTGAGACGGACGTTACAAATCAAGCATTGAATTATTGTATCCAGAGTAATATCTCAGGTAGGCAACTTTCATACCTAATTATAATAATTAGCATGATCTGTATGTAACTAGAATTAACTAATTTACTAATTAATCATGATACACGATATATACAAGATTTATACTATATAAATTGTGATTGTGTAGTTGATGTTATTTGGAAGAGCATGTAGCTATTTGAGATCTTCTCCACGTTTAGGTATAATTAAGAAGATTTTTTCTTTTATCTAACACAGGCAAGACCGTCGGGTAGATTCTAGTTTTTTCAAGAGCTCTAACAACAGCTTAAGTATCAAAAAGGCGAATAAAGATAATAAATTAAAATATAACCACTTTTAAATTAAGAAAGTTCACGGGTATCTAATACCACGTTAATTGAAAATATCGGGAAGTCGAATCAAAGGACGCGAAGGCAATTAGAGGCTGCTTGTTGACCAATCAATTCGTTTGGAAATTGGGTAAGAAGCCGCCTTACTAAGGCTACAGCAGAAATTTTAATTGAAAATGGCCCGACGAAAAGAATTTCTCAACTTTATTTCTTTATAATTCAACGTTTTAATTTACTTCACCCACAATCATCCTAAAGCAGTTTACCTAAAATTGGAATAGAAAAGTTTTAATGAGAGAAGTTTGTTAAATAATATGAAAGCTGTTGTAACAAAAGCTTCAGTCTGAAGACAAAGGCGAAGGCTCTATGAAAGCGCTACAGTGACAAAGAAAACATCGGCTATCTTCAGTAAGTTGGCTACAAGTTTACGGCGTACCTATCAAAGCTAACATAAAACGGCGATACGGTCAATCCACCTTTAACAGGCAGAGTTACAGGTCAACTGTGTGATGTCTCAGCATTTATTGCAGAAGTTTTGCTCGTATATAACTTTGGCCTAGGAGCACATCACAATATTATTGTAAAGTATTCCACTATTAGCCTTTGATTCGGTCGAAACATGGGCGGTGCTTGAGTCACTCCAGCGAGGCCGTATTGACTATCGATATATCGAAGTGTTGAAGTGTTTGTATAGAAACGCCACCATGTCCGTCCGAGTACAAGAACAGAGTTCGGAGGCGATTCCTTTAAAAAGGGGCGTAAGACAGGGAGACGTTTTATCTCCGAAACTGTTTACGGCCTCTTTGGAAGACGCCTTTAAACTTCTGGATTGGAAAGGATTGGGCATCAATATCAACGGCGAATACATCACTCACCTTCGATTCGCAGACGATATCGTAGTCATGGCAAACTCAATGGAAGAACTCGGCACAATGCTCGAAGGCCTCAATCGAGTCTCCCAACGGGTTGGTCTCAAAATGAACATGGATAAGACGAAAGTCATGTCCAATGATCATGCAGAGCCTTCCCCTGTTATGGTTGAGAACTCGGCTCTTGAAGTTGTTGACGCATATGTTTACCTAGGACAGACAGTCCAATTAGGTAGGTCCAACTTTGAGAAGGAGGTCACTCGTCGAATCCAGCTCGGATGGGCAGCGTTCGGGAAGCTACGAAACGTCTTTTCGGCTAGAATACCTCAGTGCCTTAAGACGAAAGTCTTCAACCAGTGTGTGTTGCCAGTAATGACATACGGATCCGAAACGTGGTGCTTCACTATCGGCCTCATCAACAGACTCAGAGTCGCTCAAAGGGCTATGGAGAGGGCTATGCTCGGGGTTTCCCTACGAGATCGAATCAGAAATGAGGAGATCCGTAGGAGAACGCGGGTCACCGACATAGCCCAACGGATTAGCTCTTTGAAGTGGCAATGGGCAGGCCATATAGCGAGGAGAACAGATGGCCGATGGGGCCGAAAGGTTCTCGAGTGGAGACCACGGATCGGAAAACGCAGCGTTGGGCGTCCACCAACAAGGTGGACTGATGATTTGGTGAAGGCGGTCGGCTCGCGGTGGATGCAGACTGCGAGCGACCGCAATAACTGGAAGTCATATAGGGAGGCCTATGTCCAGCAGTGGACGTCCAATGGCTGAGATGATGATGATGATGATGATGATTCCACTATTAAGCCGCGTTATGTTTCGTGTCTACTCGCGGGTCGTCTAAGCGATTATGTGACGATAATAATTTCATCTTTACCGAACAAGCAATAGGTATAGGGACAATATTGTAATATTCCGTCAGCAATGACGGAGAAATAGAGTCTACTTCTGTCTATTACATCACCCTAGCGCGAACCAACAGTAGGCCAATCTATGTACATAGGTACTACGACTGAGATTGTTATAGGTATTTATTTATTGATTCTTATTTAACTTGACAATATACACTTCTATTGTTAAAAGAACTAGAGAAACTTGATCTAGCTTATGACAGTTCGAATCCAATTCAAACAAGGTAATCTGACGTGTAGTACAGAAGTACCCCCGAAGTTTTCCTTTATCGTCACTAGAGACGAAGTCCTAACTTGCTTGAATAGAGCTCAATACAATAGCGTACAGGTACCAGGACCTACATGAGTGGAAATTCTTAGAAAGTTACGACGATTTCCATTAAGTTCCAGATGATTTCGAACTACTTTTTATTGGGGTTTTTTTTTCAGTTAGCCTGAACAAATCTAACCAATTTTGATTTAATTGCTACTTTATGGAACAAAATAAAAAATTCTTATAAATTGTATACCATGCAGGTTCATATCAATAAGTAATATTAATTAGTAGCCCAGTAACCATAGTAGGAAGGAACTTGTAACAGGGAAGCAAGATATCATTGAGCAAAAAAATGACACACGCAACACGACTCACGACATTCATAAATATTACAAAATAGGCCAGTCAGACCTGAAATCCCTGTCGAGAGCGGCAATTTGTAAATATTTGATGCCGTTAAACTTTCACACCTGGACAACGATGCTCCATTTTCCCAGATTGTCCGATGCCCTAATTCATAACGGAGAACAGTGGATTTACAGAGGAATAATTGAACGAGTTGGACCGAGGATTCCTGCCTTTATAGCTGTGTTTCACTTGATAATCCGGACTGATGTTTTACATGTTTTTAAAATTAAACAGCCTAATAAACCGGACCGGCGAGCGGTTGTGATCCGTGCGTCGTGTCCTTGGCGTGTTTGGTCCTGAAGAAGACCCACGTTTTGAGGTTGACCAAAATTCAACGTAAAAAAGGTTCGTGTATTGGTCGTATATCTCAATATGAATGCTATAGGTACACTACATTGATATAATACACAAAATATTTATATATCAGGATAGTTTTTTATACATACATTGTAGGTATATACGCAGAATTAATATCTGCAAAAAATATACCGCGGCGGGAATCGACCCCCCAACCTCAATTACTTCGTATACAACATCAGGTATGCTAATTATGACGTATGAATTTAAGTTACATAACTCCACACCCGAGGTTACAGCGCCTGACAGCTTTGATGAGGGCATGAACTAAAGTTTGTGTGAAACGACTCAACTGAGCACCAGCACAGTTTGCTAGTTACATAGTTTAACATACGGAGGAACAAAACCTGATTTGAACAAAGGTTAGGTAAAGTTTGTTAAACATACTTTGATTGTACTTTTTACCTCTTTACCTTTGAAATACATGACGAAAAACATCAGACAATAGTGCGAACTTGCATAAAACATCATAAATTATATAAATATCTGTTTACTACTTACATATTTATTTATAGTCTCCAACAGACTAAGAGTGAGAATCCTAAACATTCCAATAACTCCTTCAAATTTTGCAGAATGCCGAAAGGAGCTTTTCCAGCAACAAAGTGTAATTGAGAACATTCTAATTAAGATTCGCCATACCAACCTCAGTCGTGCGAAAAATTTTATACACCAGAAGGTAGTTTCTGAACAATTTTGGGAAATGTGTTAATGTTAAAAGGAGTGTCTGACAAGGATATACTTTACTTTGAGATGTTTCGTGATGTTACAAAATTAGTATTGCTTTATTTTAATGTTCATATTATCGTATGCTCTTTAAGAGACCTTTTAATCGGAATAATAGACCAAGTGCCAAGCCCCAAAGTTGATAAGGAAAAAATAATCAAAATTGAAGAAAATGACAATAGTTTGAGTGTTAAAGCTTTTTCTATAAAGAAACATACTTTTTCGTCAAGAAAAGAAGATGGGCAACGCCCAAATGGAAGCTAATAAGACGAAATGGTGTTTGTTACTCGTCTGTTTTCATTTTCTTTGCAGAGGCGGAGTTTTCTTTGAACTGACGTTCGTTTTATGGAAACATCACCCTTGCTTGAGTAGATGGAAGTGTTTCACTCCCTTATTTATCATAATTATTTCAAAACTTAGTGAAGAGTTTATCTAAATTTTACTGGAAACGCCAAGGTTACTTCCAGAGTAAGAAGCTTGAGATTTAGTAGATAATAAAATGTACTTAATCCACCAAGATAGGCAAACTCCGTACTACCTAATTAACCTTTTAACGAATTATGAAATAATTGACAGCTATCTACAACAAAAATAACATATCTATTCATATTATTTTTATTATTTAAGTTTTAACTAAGTAGGTAGCTATGTCATTATTATAAAGTTACATAATCATATTTCTCACAATTTAACGGAATGCAACGTAGAACTTTTGATGTTTTATACGTTTCGGTCACGCTTTCTTGTGATTATTATTCACATTGACACACACCTACTGAAGTTTATAAAGAAAAAATAATAAGTATTCTAAAAATATTTTTGTTATGATGTTATGCCTACTTTAACGGCATTATCTAAATTGAATCCTACAGTTTGTACAAGACCCCACGCCTCCTATTTTTCTTCTCATTAAATTCCACGCGGGTTTCAAAACAATTTAGCTTTCTCTCGGGACAAAAGGTTCTCATTTCTCAGAGTCAAGAAATACGCGCACCTACGTTTAAAAATACAGCAAGAACTGTGACAAAATAGGAACTCATTCGAACCTGAGCGATCCAATTTAAAGGCAATATGTACAGATTGGCTGATCAATGCGATTGATGTTGGATTGGATTGTCATTTGCATGTCAATGAGCCAACTAAGTAATAATCACTGAAATAGCTGAAGCCCTCATATCGGTTCGTTTCGCTAGTCTCACGAGCCCACAATAGAGCTCATCCACCCCTGAAGCGGCTTTTCTATTCTTGTCGGGGTTGTCATTGACCCAGTTCCGTGGCCCAGACAGTCAGGGAGCTGCAACTTTATTCTATTATGTTTAATTAGTTCTAATAAAGGTAAATGGCTTAATGCAAACTTCGCTGTGTCAGGAGGCACGTCGTTCGCTGCATCGAGCAGTGCACAATGGCACGCTCTGTAAGCATTATCACGTTACACTGGCTGTAGGAAATCCGCAATCTATTACAAATGATGAATGTTGCAATCACGTGGAGCTTTACAAGATTTTGCCTTTAGCTGATTGAACAATTAATGTCCTATTTTCACGAGAGACCTGTCAGTTCTCTGCAACATAAAATACGTAAATGACGTTTATGATCGAGGTCGAGGCTTTAGCAAAGGAATAGAAATGAGGGCAAAAGTTTGGATAGTTATTCGATGATTCGTGCCTTTTCCCGAAGGTTTAAGGTTCATCTCAATTACTAGTCACACTTAGCAGCATTATCATAAAGTATTTTGCGACGTCTTAAAATCTTTTGCAATATTAAAATATCGTTGGGCACTCGGTAACCTCTTCCCGTCTTTATTATTTATCTCCATAAAACGGCTACGAGCAAATTTCAAAGTTAATTTAATTTTTGATGTGGTTTTGTTAGTCTGTTATCAAAGTTGATATCGTCTTCTTTGTGGTAAACGGCAGTGGAATAATGAACCAAGCCGATCTTGTTAAACTTTTGAGCTTATATTTTACACAAAAGAATAAAGATGAAAAGTTCTTGTAATAATCAAGTTTTTATTGAATTAAAAAGAACTAATATTACGTAATGTACATACATTGGTAGCTCAAGAAACCTCACAATTTATAAAAATAGGGGAATAAAGAAAATAAAATTTAGCATAAGTATAGGATATAAAATAAGTTTATGTAACATAGCACATAACAAAGTACAAACAAGAAAAGTTAATCTTATGTTAAGTTGGGCCGTAGAAGGTGAAAGAATAACGATAGCAATGTTCATGTTTCTTCTAGTTCGACGCGAAACGAGAAAATAATTTCGTTATAAAGGTTCAAATTACATTTTGAGTTAGATGACAGGGGTGCGGACGGACATAGCGGATAATAGAAATACTTTTGCGGAGGCTAATAATGTAATAGCTGATACAGTTTGGCAAAACAATTTCATTAAATAAAACGATGTAAAATTCAGCTAAGATTCTAGATTTTGTAACGTGACTAAATCTAACAAACAAAAGCGGAGCAGAAACTTCAATAAAAATATTTCAGCGAACGTAGCAAAGCAAACGAACCGCGTAGACAAAGTCAAATGTATGAGAGCCTTTGGAAAGATAATTGCAATGCTGAGTCTGATCACGCTCTCCGTGGAATCCTCGCATAGCTGGGCTGGCTATATCTTGTTATTAAATAACTTTTATAGACCACCCCCAGTGTACCGAGAGCCAGAAGATATAATACATACGAGCAAACTACGAAACACAAAATGAATGCAAGAAGCTCGCAAAGATCTTTTCTTCGTGCAGGTACGGATCGATTCCACAGAGACAATATTTAGAAGTAAAACATCAGCTCGTATATGGCGATTTTCATTAAAGTAATGTTCCTGAATAAAAGATCATAACATTTTATAGGGTTGGTGAACTCGATGACAGAACAAAACAATTTTGTCTTGGTTAATATATTCTGTGCTTCTCTTACTCGAGAGCGTTACGTCGAACTTGTAGATACTTATCATAAATTGTGAGGGGAATCCGATAGCACGATTTGGATTGTTTTGTTTTTATTGCCAACACACGCAAGATTTAATATAAGCTGGGCTGCTTTATTCGGAAATAGCCACGTGATTGTGCCTCCACTTCTTCTTCTGAAGAATAATGGAGTTCCGGCTGCGTGTGTAGAAGGTAGGTACGGCGCTGAATTCGTGAAAATATTCTCATTATACTTAGACTAGGCTCGTTAATTACGGAATAGTTGCACGTTCATCGTCGACCATAGCCAACCTGCTTTGTTTTATTTCAGTTTGAACTAATTATGTAAGTAGTTACACCGTTTTGTTTTAGTTTGAACGCTACAAACAAAAGGTTTGTCGTATATTTAAGCAAGTATATCATGAAGTATTTCATAAAATCAAGACATGATATACTGAAAAACCTTATTATTTTCAAATTTGTCTTAGCATTCAGGGCCATCGTAGTCTGATACCAAAGCTCTCGTTAATTATAAGTTATTTATTGACAGGAACGTCCCATCGATTTGTTAGCTAAGTACTCAGCTTATACGGTCAAATGTACCAAGTAACTTCGGCGCTATAAAATAGTTATCGATCGAAATCTAAACGCATAAATGATAGAAGTAATGCAGAGGGGTTGTGTGTCACGTTGTGTGTTTATCGCACGTCAATAACCCCCCATAGACTAACGTCCATTCCTTCCGGCTTATCCCGTCTGTCAAACTGTACAGAAAAGCGACTGGATAAAATAAAACCGTTGTAGCCACTAATTAACAACAATCCCTACGGTCTTTCCACTGATATTTTCACCACAATCCTTTAGTGACCATACACACGTTTAGGTACATTCCTGTCAGTTTGCATCTTGTCAGTCATACCGAGAGATTGCGTGTCTGTGGATGGTTAAAATTCTGACATTTTATGACGTTTGTTGACATTTAAAAGGAATGCGCGTCATTTTGAATAATCTTTATGGATTTAATCATTTCGCTCAATCACGCCGGAAAAATGAACAGCCACTAACTTGATCACAGAGCGCGTCGCGTCCTTCGCGACGGGAAGGACCGCGGGGTTATAATACCGTCATTCCTTCTCGCTATTGCACATACACTAGCGTTCATTCCGTAAGGATTGTACATTCCGGCAGGAAATAACGTTAGTCTATGGGTAGCTAATATGCGAACGAGAAAGACACTGTTGTTTATTCTGTACTGGGGTGAAAGAGCGCTTGGCGACAGGCAGTCTTTGAACCTTTGCTGAGTAGTCTGAAACCACTGACCTTACGTGACCGACCACAAATTTAGAAAACAAATAAGCTAAGGGGAGCTTTTTGTTGTCTAGAAGAGGATTTTTCACTTCTGAATTAAGCTTCATGCCGGTGTCTCTAAAATTGTTCTGGGTACGTAGCGACTAAATTTATTTTGGGCTGTCGTAGTAATAGTACGGGAGGCGACGATGCTAAATGGGGATTTACTCGAGCGTCAAAGAGACATATTGGGTTGCATTTGGTAGATGATAAGAAGAAAAAAATTGTATGAGACCGATGTGTTTCATTAGTGGGGGAAGCGACCATAGATAAATAAAAACTTATTTAAATAAATACTGTTGTATGGACGTACTTAAGCGCGTCAGTTAGTGATAGATTCTATGAATCAGATTCAATAAATTGAAAATCAGCTTAACATACTTACATACTTAAAAATAATTTAGGGAATATGATTGATAATATACGTTTGTAAATCTGATTGTTTACACGATTGGGGTGGAAGTACGTAAAAGTTAAAAAAATAAAAATCGCAACTCATTTTTTATCAAAAAAAAGAACAAAAAAACTGGCATTTCTAAAGGTGTTAGAGCGTCAGATTTAGATGTATATGGTTCATCTCTATGTTCTGATTCTACCATATCTTAATCTGACAATTATCTAAAGTAATGCGCCTAATATGACAAAAGTAAATTTTGTTCCCTTATAATTCACGTTCGAACATAGATAGATTTTTTATATTTGGTGGAGGTACTTATCTGGGTACTAGCTATCTCCAGTATCTTAATCTGACGCGCTCGAGTAAATCCCGAAATCCCCTCTTCGGCTCCCCTACTATAAGACTTAGAAAAATTTTAACAGCTCGAAGATTGTTATTTCAAGAGAGTGTTTTATTTTATTACTGACGTTTGCAGATAAAGCATAGTCAAATAGGGTAATGGCAAACACCTTCTGGCAAGGTAATAAAAAATACAGTTAGTGGTGAAACAGAACACCCCATTTCGCGTAAGTAGATAAAGTATGTGCCTCTTATGTAGCCACATGCTCTGGCTATCAACATCAACATTGCCGAAAGCACTCCAACTCCATATTATGGAACAAAGTGATTATGATTGTTGTCCTGAAAGCTAACAGTAACTTTTATGTATACTTCTACTTTAGCTTTGCTATTTATTTGCTCGGGTGATTTATTTGATTACTCAAGTATACTCAGGACTGAAATTAAAGATCTGTAAAGTTGTTTGCGATAAAAAGTTGTTGAAAATAGATCCAACGTTTTCTGTTTCCAAGCCCAAGCTCCGTTTCACATTTCCCTTTAAATTGTAAAAGCTTCACAGCGAATCCGTTTACCGCTACAATTTTTCAATTTATTTTTCGTTTCTGATGTAATTGCTGTCAATTTTAACACAAATCTATTTTTATTTATCTACATTAACGTAAAATCTAATTTGAATTGAATTTAGTAGAAACTGGATAGATTTTAATTGCGATCAAATAACGTTAAGCATAGCATTAATGCAAAAGATATTAAAATTGAATTACAGCAGAGTAGATATTTAACAGTTTTCATGTTTCTCAAGTTCACAACATGGATGGGGTAAAATAATCGGGGGTGTAAAGTCTTCACTTCAAAAGATAAGGCACGCACGCCCGCCATTGTAAATTTCATCATGTCCCTCCCTGTTTTTGTCTTTATTTACTTTCTTGCTCAAATAGATATGTGTGGCAACTTTCTTTTGTTAGTGAACTAGAAAAAAATATTTTAATAATAAACAAATTGGAGATGGATCTAACTTTATCAATAGTAAGCTAAGCTACTTTTATGAATATATATTACTTAATCTTGGCTAATATTTTTAAAACCTATGAAAGAAATACTATTATTAAAGGGGGAAGTTAATGCCGACTGTAATAGTCTTTGAAGAGATTATCTCCAGAATAAAAGATTTACCAAAGATCAATACATATTTAAAGATGAGTTTTCTTCTTAGTTACGGAAACAGTCTTGGAATAAAAAATGAAACTTTGTTTTCGATCACAATCTGCCTCTCTATAAAAATACAAGACAAACATAAAAGAAACTTGTAAATTAGTCTAAGCCACCCTAATTGAAGCGTGATCTGCCTGGGAATATACCGACATAGAATCTTTGACCACTGTCTAACTAACAGATTCCTATTAGAATATTATACGATGATCAAATGCCGCACGGGAAAAATAACAACGTATTTGCACAGCAAGAGCATATAATAAATACCTACTTGATAAAGAACGGATAATGAAAGAGAATTTTGCCAAATCATATGTCAGACCAGTAGAAGCGTACAATAGGAAACCAAAGAACATTACAACTTGTTGAGCTAACAGACCTATTATCTATCCTGGCAGCGTAGTTTTATTCCTTCTAGGGAAGATATAAAACCATTAGAGAGGCAAGGTGCGCAACGGCTACAAATGAAATAAAGCAATAAATCACGACGCCGACGCAAGGTGCCTAAAGAATGCCCTGAACTATTCCAGTATCCTCGAAGGTACAGTCCGTTATTATTGTGAACAACATATAATAATAAAAAAGGTGCTGGATCTAGATTCTTACGTGAATATCAAGGATACATTTATTGGATGTTGGCAATTTCGTCACATTCTGCCTCTGATATTTTTTTCCGGCAGCCAAACAATTTGTCTTTAGATAAAAAGAATTGTTTTGCAGGGTTTGCGAGCCAACTTCGGTGTTTATATATTATGGTTGGGTATAGTATAATCTTACTGGAATATTAAAATACATATAACATAAAGCAAAGTTTCCCAAATTAAAGCGATGGAAAATAAAAAAATAACTTTTACTAATTACCGTCGCAGTAATTTACTCATGAACAACAAAATTAGGAAAAATCTAGATGTTTAGTACCTAAACCTTAAATAAATCATGTAAAGTAAGACCAATGCTATTTGCCAATAAATAATGTGCGTCGCTGGATATAGAAATACAATCCGATAAAAAACCGAATCTTGTATTAAACTCCACCGTGCGAAATCCATTGCGCTATAGCGGATTCAGTCAGAATTTGAAAATAAAAAGCTGCTAAAGCACAACGGCATCGAAACAAGGGATGAATAATTCAAACACAAATCTGTTGGTACGGACCGAGCGGCCATGGCACCGCCCACCAACCCAGTCCAGTTCACGTACAATCTTTTCCGTCTTTGACGCTAGTTCATACAATACTATTCAAATTGCAAACACGAAAACATATCTTTCAATTCCCTTCATTACCGTCACATTCATAAACCGTAGGTTATGTTTGGCTCAAGTTGTTGCCATGCCACCCTTTTTGTTACGTATTTTACGAAATGTTAAGAGTGGATAGTGAACCTGAGATGTAGATAAGATAGCATCAAGTGAAGAATAATTAATTTTAGAAACCAGTCTAGCTATTCCTTAGTGTGTAATAAATAAGAGAAGGATTGCGTGTAATCGGAGTCACGGTGTCGGGTGTCGACCGACCAGGCTGCCCTACAACGTACGCTAACACACATAGGTAGCGGAATTATTAAAACGAATATCGAATGACGATGAAATCTA
This sequence comes from Chloroclystis v-ata, assembly GCA_963691955.1. Lineage (NCBI taxonomy): Eukaryota > Metazoa > Arthropoda > Insecta > Lepidoptera > Geometridae > Chloroclystis > Chloroclystis v-ata. The sequence goes on along the minus strand of OY829906.1, from coordinate 5,791,236 downwards.
GAAATCATAGCATTCTAGTTCAACTTACGAAGCAAGAGTATTGATTGACGATATCTCTTTCAAAATTTAGATAGGGAACTCAGTCTTCGATTTCGTACCAAAGGACGTATTTGAAAGAAATGTTTGCTTTGCTGTTGGATATCAATTTTAACGGAACAACGAATTGAATGAACAATTTTATCCTTCCACTTTTCTGCCTGAAACAATAATCAAGATAGGTGATCTGTTTGCTATCTTGTCCAGAAATTAGCATTTTTATTGATATAATTCGATTTCTCTTCTATTCAATTTATGCCAGTGCAATATGAGTGGTAATATCAATATGGGGTTGAAGCATCTTTCACTTATAATGCAAATGAATCAATAAGTACATAATTATATGAGCTACATTCTTTTACAACACTTAGTTGTTACATTTAACTAATCTTAATGGACAGTGTAGATATATCATATACAATGGACATAGATAAAAAATATTTCATCCTTATCGTTAATCGAAGCGCTACTATAAATCCGAATTGGCTCATACACAAATCCGATAAGCTTAAGTGGCATCGCGACTAAACCTAACAATGTGGGCTGGCACTATAGGCTGTTGGCTTTTATGAGACCAAGATGATTCATCTTTTAACTCTCGATATACAGTTAAGATAAACGGAATTCTGATTAAAGAGTTTAACTCCGAACAGCATACGGTGCGGTGTGCACTCATTATGACAGAAATGCTCTCAATTCTCAACTCATCAGTCATGTCATTACTCTGTGCTAAGTGAGAAAATGTTCTCACGATTTCTGTTTACTAACTATACCTACACATAGCATATCAGAGCTTTAAAATTTTCAGTAGGTCAAAAATAAGAAATTTTAATTGTTGTTGAGTTGAAAATTGGAACTTTGGTAACTAGGTATCTACCAGAGCAAAGTGGGGCGACAGCGCGGCGTCAGTCGGTCGGTCTCATCACTTAGTACTTAAAATTATAATAGAAACTGCATTCCACCAAAAACAAACTTTTTAATAATTATTATAAATCTTTATGAATATTTTATGTAAGTAGATATTAACTTCAATTATAAAATTACTAGTGTTTAGTATATATGTATATTGTAATATATTCATATTGTATTCTTCGTAATTTATGTATTTATAATATATTATATATTCTTATAATATATTTTTCTATGTAATCTCTTTTTAACACCACTGTCTATATATTTATAACTGTCCAGTCCATACATAGGTTGCCTGGAAGAAATCGCTCACAGCGATAAGGCCGCCCATTGTACTCCAAATGTTTTAGTTTTAAGTGTGTATTGTGTGTTTTTGTTTCGTGGTGTGCAATAAAGTATTTTCTATTCTATTCTATTTCTATTCCACCAAAAGTAAAAAAAAAAGCTTTTATCTTCAAAACAATATATATAGCACGTACCTAAGCCGCAACGCGTTAAAACTTTATTTATGCATAAATTCAAACAGCAAGTTGTTATTGCGGCGGTATGAATAATTTTTAAAGCTCCTTCTGCATACATTTATTCAGGTTTATCGTGTAAAAACGCTACTGTACGACATAAAATAGCTTTGTTCGTGTGTGTGCGTATCCTAGCAAGCCTGGGCAGGGCGTTCCGACGTCATCACAAACACACACATTCAAAGAACATTGCCTTCCTGTTATCAAATCATGTGATTTCAGAGGAAAACTTCTGCACTATAGGTCTATATTTGTTACTAAAAAGTAGGAAAATAAATGTTTACAATGGGTAGCATTATATATTACCTCCTATATTATCAACGGTAATCAAGAGGAAAATATAAAACTTGAATAATATTTGAGCTGACGATTAATTATGATAACGTTAGCATATCAAGTATTAAGAACCTTTCATGTAAGTATTTATTTACAAAATGACAAGCAGACGATTAACACGTTTAAACTCGAATGGTATTTATTTATCGCCTGAAAAAAAGGACATTGTGTTGTGGTTGTGACTTAACGAACTGAAACTATAAACAAACTATTAATTTTATTAAAAGTTATAGTATTTTTCTTTAATTTTTTAACGATTTCCTGGCTGCATTGTAATTTCGATGCTATAACGTAATAAGTTGAACTGAGCCAACCATTTACTTGGTAAATGTACCCCATTAATGATAGTATTTACAAGTATATGTACCTATACGTAACGAATTCGGTTAAAAACATGTCTGTGAAGAATAGGAAGTAGGTAATGGCAACTAGTCAAAGGATTTTATCCCAAAAATATTTTTATCACAGTATATTTCTGCAAAGCAACGATAGGGTAAAATTTGAAGGGTCAGCACTTTGACGCTGAGAGGTCATTGACATGGCTTTTCAAGATTTTTCGTACATTTGGCGAAGGGTTTGGTTTGGTTCTCGTAAAACTTTCAATGCATGATAACAATTTTTAACATTATGAAAAAGCTAACATTAAATTATCATCCGCTAAATAAAACTTACTTTAAAAACAACTGAATATCTTCAAAATAGTTTAAGGTCTATGTTTAGCATTTGGAAATATTGATAGAGGCACTACGGGTGTAGGTACAACTATACAGAAGTGACAGTCTTATTTAAATGGAGTTAACGAACTTACCCTTAAAACGCTCATACAAATTAGCGTGGTTCGACCGGACCGCTAATTTGAAACGAATCCCGAATACAACGCATCTCACGAATAACAGTTCACGATCGATAATACTCGGTCAATGCAAAGTCGAATGAGCGCTGCAAGAGTCGCGGCAACCACCCGAGGCTTCCAGTCCACATACTATTATTCTCAAGTTATTAATTTACACGCACGTCCACTCATGAGAAAAGCAACTTGAGACGACCACAGTTCGAAACCTTAATACTTCCCTTCGCTGCAAATATTAGATGACAAAATTCAAAGCTTAGCCAAACGAGAAGAGATATTTTTTGCACAACTCCTTGGACGAAACAACTCAATTTTCCAACTTATCGATTCACCTGGCAAACTTAGTTTTCACTTAAACGGATACTTCGCGAGAACTTTTAAAACTTTACAGAGCAACGAAATTTTCGCGTCGCGTCTGACGAATACCAATATAATATGAACAATATGGGGGATAGAAGCTGAAGTCGCGTAATAATAAGTCCTTGCGTGGGGATGGTACGGAGGGTGCATTGTGCACCGGCGAAATTTTGGAAGGGCCCGTACCAAAGCCCTTGTTTGTTCCCCCTGCACTTACACTTGCGCAAGATGCGAACCAGTTTTGATGTTTGAATCGGCTCCAGAATTAGCCCGTTTGAAAGAGGTCTTTCATCCTGCCGCGTAACCGTTATTACAAAACCGCGCCATTCTCATATTCATCGCAAGCAGTCGCAAACATGCAACAGAGATATAACCACCCTGTGATTATCTTGATAGGAATTAAAATTCATAAAATGTAATCCTGCTTAATTTATTATTTTACTACAGTACTTAACGTTACGTTTAATTTTACTTAAATGCAACAATATCATCCAAACAGTATTTTGAACCAAACATTATAAAATATGCAAAACTCGGTTTCTTATTTATTGACACCGCAATGCGGCAGACCCCGTACATTCTAACAAATAGGCGTGGCGTTGATTTAGATGGCAATGCATGATCCACCAAACAAGAACTCATCTAAATGTAATTACAGATCAATGACATGTTACAATTATTTTTTCTACCCCAGCGACCACTAAGAGCCAATCATCTATTGTTCAACCTAAGTATTTAAAAAAGCGTAGTGGTATGCCTTTTATTCTCCTCTCTAGGTTTCATTTCATCAGTGATTTGTGACTAGTTCGAAAAATAACAGAGAATAGCGGATATTTGAAAATATATTTATGGAATACTATATTTTCCATATATCTTCTACTAGATGTTTGCGCGGAAATATTTATTTTTACCGCGGTAAAATCTAAAGTTTGGCACTCCCATTTCTATCTATCTTCATTTAACTCAGTTTTTTTGTTAGAAAACATAAATACTTAAATTTTGTAATACTAAAAACACATTATAAATATCTAGACTTTAATTTGAAGAGCTAAATATTATGATTAGTAATAGTAATAACACTATTTCATTTTGCAGGAAACAAACAGGATAGAGGTAAAAATATATAAGAGTAAAATATATTAATATCATACTCGATTAGGTATAAAGCCGCATTGAGTAACATTATTATTTATTTAGTAACATTTCATTGTTTCTATAAGTTCCGATAAGAAACCTATTATTCCCGATGAACTTAAAATACGAACTATTATAAAAGAACTCAACTTGTTAGAAGGAAATGCAACAAAACCGTTACATAATGGAATTAGTCGCCATGTCCGAAGACGGATAGGATACATCATTCATCATCTTGTGGACGTACAACGTGTTTACTTACGCTTAAACATCTAAACAGATTCGTTATTTGATCAAAACTGTTTTGGCCATAATTTGAAAAGAGAATGTTAGTTAAGACGTTGATGATGACTATCAATGTGTGTTGCCCGTGATTATCACCCCTATTTATGTTTCCATTGCTGGGACACAGCAAAACGATGCACAGAGAATAAAGTAAAAGGTATCACGGTCTCGGGATAAATAAATAAAATATAATAATATACCATTTATAGAACAAAAAGTAATTTGTCAAGCTATGGACGTTCGACAGCTCAAATAATAAAATGATGATGATATCTTTGTTTACATCCTGGCCTCTTGAATTAATATTAGAATTGTTTACTAGCTGTCACGACCTCAAAATGACTTTCAAACCCGAAAGGACGTATCAATAACACGCTTACGATATCCAGACATTACAAACTTTCTGGATTGGAGTAGGTACCCATAAACTCTGATAGATAAAGGGAACGTTATGTAAGTAGGTAATCCATAAATCGAAGTAAATTTATAGGATTTTGTGCAGGTACAAATAATTATTAATAAGTCAAAAATAAAATTTAGGTAAACGATGTTTTGCTCTTTATAATTAATTTTTAATAACCGACCCGTCCGCGTTATTATTACTGGGCATGTATTTTAAGCAGTCTTGAAGATTACTACCTACTCTTAAGTCCCTAAATCCTTGTATAGAATTAATTTAATAACATGGCATGGTAAAAAAATATGCAAGGTAAAGTAAACATCGCATGTGTATAATTAGGTCAATCAGAAGCTACAAAAAATATGAAGTATTGTCAAAGAAAGTTATCATCAGCCAACAATAGATGGCACTGTTGAGGATTTCCAACACCGCCTCACGATAACGCTGCGCAGATGTATCGATTCGGCGAACACCCACCGATATTTACACGACTAAAAATTTAACTTGGAAATCTTATAAAATTAAACAAAATAGGTCTTGCAAGTTGCATTGTGGGCCGTAGATTTCAATAATAATTAGGTAAGACCCTACTAGATTTTATTAGAGCAAATTGAACGGCGTTTTTTCCATTTTGTAAAATAATGGCTGGCCGTTCGCGAGACTGGCAACACAGATGTCTATGAATTTGACCCCGAAGCTCGTGTCGATGTCGGAGCGAAGGAGAGTGTAGTGCAGGGCTAGGCCCTTCGTTTTTGCTCTTCATATAGTGGAAAATTGTGTGAAATGGGCACATAATAGGTAAATAAATTATTTTATATCGTTTCGTGCGTTATATTGTAACAAACCGAATGTGGGTTAAAACGCTGCCATTATAAATACTTCGCGAGCCATTCGTTCGAGTGCTAATGCCAAGAATATCGTTCAAAAGTCGCGCAATAGTCATCTTATTACTATAAATTCAATACAGCGTTATTTTTAACATACGTTTGTGACTTTTGTGAGGAAAATATCGGATGCTCCAATTATGGGGTATACTTAGAGAAATAAATGGATTATGATGTCCTCAGGATGTCGGTGAATGTGTTGAGTGAGACAATGGTGTATCGATTATTTTGCGCAAACTAAATGTCATCCCTGTACCGTAGTGGTAATATTAGAAATGTGTTTGTGACCACGATTACTATTGTCTAGGCATCAACGTGTTTTATATTAAGCATGCAGTACTTTAATTTAGTTTGAGTGACCGAAATAGTGTCATCGGGTCTCCTTCGGGCGAATGTAGTCCGCTCTTGACAATATCTATTTTCTAACCATTTCGTCTTAAGATAGAAAAGGTAGTTATTAAGCGATTTACATTCTTCAAACATTAAATGGATTCAGCAATTACCTAGATAAATACGCAACGTCATAGCAAGGCGTATCATAATAAATTATTGTTGGTTCGTTCGTTTCTTTATCTGTAAAAAATATATCTTATTTAAATTAACAACTGGTATTAATTAATTCGTTCAACTTAATTGACACTCTTGAACAAGTAGGTAGGTAAGAAGTACCTAACATATTGGATCGACTTCACACCAGGTGAAAAGATACACTTAGGTATATTTATTTTATTAAGTATATTATGGATTAAATTAAAATAGTAATATCATTTTGAAATATCTCATTTTTATTGGACTGAATCCTTGACTATTAAATTACTTTTTCAGAGCTAGATGAAGAATTTATTAAATAGGTATGTTATCGTTATGTATGTATGTTAGGAACCTACTTATTTATTAAACTATTCATCTAGCGCTGAAATAGGCAACCTAATAGACTCTACATATTTAATAAATTCTACATCTTTTAAAAGGCAAGATATGTTATGCCATGTATCTAAAAATTTAATAAAATTTATTTTTTTGTTGCAGCTTGTCCATAAAACGTCTCTGCTCAAATTCAACGCAGTAGTTACCAAACGTTATCACTTCAAAACATACAAGTAAGTACGTGATCACAATGGCCAATAATCCAAATCGTGAAAGTGTTAGTACTCGGTTTTCGGACAATTACGACTTAAAAGAAGAATTAGGAAAAGGTGCATTTTCAATTGTTAGAAGAGCAGTTCAAAAGTCGACCGGATATGAATTTGCTGCTAAAATCATCAATACTAAGAAGCTATCTGCAAGAGATTTCCAAAAATTGGAAAGAGAAGCCCGGATTTGTCGTAAGCTCCAACACGCCAACATTGTAAGGCTACATGACTCCATTCAAGAAGAACATTTTCACTACCTCGTGTTCGATTTGGTGACGGGCGGTGAATTGTTCGAAGACATCGTAGCCCGAGAATTTTATTCTGAAGCCGATGCATCGCATTGTATACAACAGATTTTGGAATCAGTGCATCACTGCCACCATAATGGAGTAGTACACAGAGATTTGAAGCCCGAAAATCTTCTATTAGCTAGCAAGGCAAAGGGCGCTGCAGTCAAGCTCGCAGATTTTGGACTAGCTATAGAAGTCCAAGGTGAACAACAGGCATGGTTTGGATTTGCTGGAACGCCTGGTTACTTATCACCTGAAGTACTCAAAAAAGAGCCATACGGTAAGCCAGTCGATATTTGGGCGTGCGGAGTTATTCTCTATATTCTATTAGTTGGATATCCTCCTTTCTGGGATGAGGATCAACACCGACTCTATGGTCAAATCAAAGCTGGTGCCTATGATTACCCATCTCCTGAGTGGGACACTGTCACCCCGGAAGCTAAAAGCCTTATTAACCAGATGCTAACAGTGAATCCAAGCAAGAGGATCACGGCTTCTGAAGCCCTGAAACACCCATGGATTTGCCACCGTGAGCGTGTGGCATCTGTAATGCACAGACAAGAGACTGTAGACTGTTTGAAGAAATTCAATGCTCGTCGCAAGCTCAAGGGCGCTATTTTAACCACAATGCTTGCCACGCGCAACTTCTCTGGAAAGTCGATGGTTAACAAGAAAAGCGATGGCTCCCAAGTGAAAGAGTCTACTGACAGCAGTACTACATTGGAAGATGACGATCTTGACAAGGACAAGAAGGGAGTCGACCGTTCATGCACAGTAATATCTAAAGAGCACGATGAGGATGCTCTCACTAAAGCTGATTCATTTGGAAAAGCTCGCGGCGACAGTAATGCTTCTCAGCGACGTGCAGAAGTCGTCAAAGTGACTGAAATACTTATCGATGCCATTTGCAACGGAGATTTCGACACTTATTCTAAATTATGCGATCCTAACTTAACCGCGTTTGATCCTGAAGCATTAGGAAATCTAGTTGAAGGTGTCGAATTCCACAAATTCTTTATAGAAAATACACCGGCCCAACTAAAAACCAATACGACTATCTTGAACCCCAGGGTACACCTGGTCGGTGAAGACGTTGCAGTTATTGCATATGTGAGCGTAACACAAAGTGTAGATGCCGAAGGAAGGCGATCTACACACCAATCACAAGAAACACGCATCTGGCAGAAACGTCACAACAAGTGGATAGCAATACACTTCCATCGTTCCTAACTAGGTTCTTCTAATATCCAGATTCCAATGTCAGAGGAAGGTAATCTTAAATTTAAATCGATTTCTGTGCTTTGTCTATTATCTGAGATCTTTTAACTCCTCAACGCTGATGATAACATTATCTTCAACGCTGAGAATTAAATTTACTATCTATTCTGCTAGAATTACACGAATTTTAGTAGAATTCTTTGTAATCCAAATAAATAAGTTAAATACTTATAAATGTTATCTACACCGTATAAGCAATTTGAAATTCTTGTCCGTTTAAATATTTGATAACTTTTGAAATTAAAAGCATTAAATCGTGGCTAAAATGTGATACACATAAATTCAATGCTTTGCGCTAGTTTATGTAGTTTACAAAATACCGATCTCAGCCACAATCGAAGATTGTCAACGAAAGGAAGCACAATGATGCTGACCATCAAAAATCTCAAAACCAGATCTGAAGCTGAATCCTACTCGTATTGTACGTCAGCTAATGTTTTCAACATTTAGAATTATTAGCACATTTCTCAATAAGTCTCTCTACAATTTTAACTACTTATGAATGTTTTGTCGTGCTTATAATGGTGTTCTATTTGTTATCAAGTACCTAGCTAGTAAGATTTATGTAACTAATTGATGCAGTTATTGGCACTACGCATCTAGGAGTTTTGAAGGACGAGGTTAATGAAATTGTTTTCGTTCAAGTATTGCGTTAGATTGTTATTTAGTATTTGTGTATCTAACTTAGAACAGTTTTTCTAACATTATATTTTAAGTGAATTATATCAATTTTGTCAATTTTAGACGTTAACATTATTGTATTGTGCGTTGCTTTCAGTGAGGTTCCTTATTATGAGTATTATTTTCGTATCACTATTGGAGGGCATTGTTTTAAGTACATGTAAATACTTGAGTTCAGGATAGGCATTTTCAAAGTGAAACTATGCAAAGGGATGTTCTGTGTTAGTTGGTACTCGAAATTTCGAGAGGAGCTTCGTCAACCGTGATATTAAAAGTATTGTTAAAGTAGTGTGTATTGCAAAGTTTCACATTGAACTTGTCGGTAAGAATATTCTGCCCAAACAACTATATGCGTATGCAGTGGTTTAAGTATTTTCTAGGTATAAGGATATGAATTTATATCTATTAATTGTCAGTTTTACGAAAATGTGTACAATTTTGTAACAAAATGAGTGCAAAAATATAGTCAGCAAAGGTTAATTTTATGTGGAAAGCTATTAATGTCCAATTCGCTTATTAGGGAATGCTAATTATAAGCGTATGTACCTAATCTTACATTTCACTGTAACCAAAGTACATAAATTTGTGCCATTTATCATTGACTTTAGTGCCAATAACTGTAATACTAAAAATGTATTCTAGTCTTTATTGTTACCTATTACGCATATTTAGTATTTAATCGTCCTTAAAAGATGATTTTGTGAAATATATGTATACAAATAGTGGCATACATTGTGTACATAATCAGTTATTGGTTTCGCACGTCATTGTATGTTCAGTAAGTCTTTATAAAATAATACTTATCTTCAATTTCTTTCAAATTAAGGGAGTTTGTCAAGTAGGTCATTTTGAAATGATTTTGTTTAGTGACTGGCTTTCTAATATTGTAGTTAGGAAGTTCTAAGGGCACAGTAGATGCTATGCTAGTAGTTAAATAAGTTACTGTGCTCTATACAGCTAGGTGGTCAAGGGGTCATCTTAAAGTTTAAAGTCTGGATATCCGCTAAAGATTAAGGGCGTGTCACACTCGTGATATCCGCTTACAGGATATTTACATTAATTTAAAACAATAAAATATAATAATCTAGATTGATTTAAAATTTTCAATCAGACTGAATTAAATCTCTATTTGGGGGATAGTGTGGGGAGTCTGCGTTGGACCGATTTATTATTTTTCCAAATAATAATAAACTTTTCTCATTAAACCTTCATATTTACCCTGCATAGTTAAATAATCATCTATGTACTTATTTTGTGTAAGGTTTTAAATTTAAATATTCGATAAGTCGGCATTGTACTTAGCGCCATTGCCATAGCGCCATTTATCCTATTTAGATTAAGTCTACCTGTCTAGCAAGGTAGCTTACATAAACAGAACCTTGCCAATGAGCAAGTTATTTAAAAAGATGCCCTACGAAAACAGTTGAGCTGATTAGATACCTACTTAAACTAAGTAATCTGACTCCCACTCCCTCATAGCATTAGTACCCCAGTTACACCAACAAAATGTCTCCCTGATTACTTCTTTGTATCTAAGTACTTGCATTATTGATGTAGATAAGTAATGAATAGACAAGCCAGCCAATGACGAGAAGGTAAAATGAAGCACAAATTTATCCTTACTCTTCCAGTCCTACTTACAGTCCATACTACACTAATCTTTTAGGAATCATTTTGTCTTGTCTTCCTAGTTTTCTTACGATCCCCCGTGACATCCGAAAATCTTTTTTTAATTACTATATTTCTCTATTTCAAAATTATTCTGCTCTGTACTAATTGTGAATTGTGCACTTTACCAGTTTGCATATATTTATCTCACAGGCTTTTTACATTAAGGGAGCTTTTTATTAATAAGTATTTCAAATTTTTCTATTGGCTGATATTTAACTTAATCAAGAAGTGTTATACTAAAACAAATAGTTTGTCATTCATGTTGATATTGTACCTATCTAATTATATTGAACTGCCATGGTACCATTTGTATCCTATTTATGAAGACTTATTTGTTCTAATTGGTACAAACAGAACTCATGTGTGAAACTCTTACAACACTACAGATAGGTATTTACTTAAGTATTTCAAATGGTTTCATGGTACTTAGACAAATTCATGTAAGGGTGTAGTGCAATATGAAGTCTTTAAATTAGATTAAAATTTAAATTGTTTTTTTGTCATATTCTTATGAGGCATTATAATTTTTAACGTAATTATTATGCTGAAATTTTCATAGTATCAAATCTTTTATCTAGAAAATTATTTGCTTTATAAATTTACAAAGTAAAATATACTTAATGTTGCAAATGTTAATTTTTAAGTCTATATCAAATTATATGGAAGTCGCTCGAGTGTATTCACTATGCTGGATGTGAATTGTGTGTAGCAAAATCCAAAAAAAATATTGCACACTTCCCTAGGTTGAGATTATGTTGTAATGTTTTGTAGTAAGATTTTAACATACATAAATATTATATTGTTTATTGCATTACATGAACATTGAATCACCCTGTATAGGGTATGGCAATATGTTTAAAGTATTTTGTAATGCACCAACAATTATTTAGAATTTCTCTTCATCATCATAATGATGAAATAAGTTTGTTGTAGAATAATTTCCATATTATGTGGAAGTGTAGGTGTATTTAATGAATTGTCAGTATGTTTGTATTTGACATAATTTCTTAAACTCTGCATTGCCGATTATCATGTAAAATTCTCTAAAATAAAGTTCTTTTGATCTAATAATAAATTTATTTCAATTTATACACATGTCACACATACATATTCCTGATAATTTAAGAAATTCTAGTGAATAATGATAGGTACAATAAAGATAAATATATACAAAATATTAAATTCAACCCAGTAAGTACAAATAATTACTAGTTTTCTACTCTAACTACATAATTGATCAAATCTAAATACAAATTAATTATTACAATATCTACACAATTTCAATGACTTTACCTCAAGAAATGCCCATAAACTTCATTTTTGTGTGCACTCCTTTACAGCCGTCAACAGCAACATTGAAATTCTTCAATAATGTCTTTAATTCTGCATCAGTGATTTTTCTATCACCCAGTTCAGTCCGAATGCAGGCCTGCAGATCATGTTCTGTCAGTGTTTCAAATTGTATAAACATTTTGGAGTTTTTAATCTCCTTCAATGTGTCCTTTATTTTGGCAGGTACCAATTTATCACATTGTCTTTCATATCCTAAGACTGGGTTACATTTATAGACAAGTATAATAGTAACAGGCTTATCTAAGCTATCAGTCTTTGATATCAGATTAATAATATGGTCTTTGACTTTTATATCATCTGGGCTCAGGTCATCTACAATAACCAAAGAGTTCTTACACACTGTGAGTCCAACCATAAAATCAGTAGTAAAAGTATCCACAAAACTTGGCATAGTGTAGTGATAAATATTTGAGTAATGCCCAACATGTTCAAGAATAATTGATGTAGCAAGAGTCTTACCGACGCCAGTACCTCCATATAAAATCAATACTTTACTTGTGTGGTCTTGACTCAAACCACTAATTAAGGAGTCAATTGCCTTTGGTTGTCCATATAATTTAGCATGAAGATTTTTTCTCAGGACTTCTAAATTAATCTCTTCGCTACAGTGAATGTTGAAAACTTGGTATACTATAATAGAGATAATCACAACAAAAGTAATGCATATTATATTAGTTAGAGGTCTAGTGTGTGCATTTGGTTTCTCTTTGGGCAAGTTTATGTGGAATGTCTTTATTTTTGAATTTATTAGAGGTGAGCTCATTAGTTGCGGTGGTTCTGGTACTTCATCAACAGGTTCCGATTTAATTGTCATATTCATTTTCTTAAGAAATGCCTCAACTTCATTTCCTGATTCGATATACGATATATCCATTCCATTATTTGAATGGATACTTTGGTCTACATCCATAGGTTCAAAGCTACAATCGTGTTCGTCCATATTGCTATAAGCCCAAGATAAAAATAAAAACTATTCTGGTATTCCTCTCCTGCCAAGCTTGGCAATGTCAAGTCAAATCTGAAAAAAATAAGGTAAAGTACAATTATTATGTCCGTACTTTCAGCTAAAGTTTGTACAATTGGTCCAAATCAAAAAAAAAAAAAACTTACAAGTTAATAAAATCCTATTTTCTGCATATAAACAGTTATAGCAGACAAAACTAATTTTTTGAACTCAATAAGTCAATACCTTAGATTATTACCATTAAATTCGTTCTTCTGAGGTCAATACATTTCAAAATTTCAAACAAATCCACCAAAACTTCTTGTCATGTCACATCACATTCATTTCAAACAAGAAATGAAAACAAACAGAATGAATGATAATTAATGTCACATCTATTTTGACATTGACATTTTTGTGAAAATGACTCGTTTATAGCCATTGCGAATAATAAAGTCAAATTTTGTCATGAAATTCACTAACTTGACATTGGCGGTTGACGGCATAACCCCAATGGCCAGTCTCGTTCCCCAAAAATAAAAGAAGAAGAAAAAGAAGCCATAAGTATATAGTTTGTCTAACAAAAGATGGCCCTGAAAAACCCCGGCAAATTCAAAAAAATTTAGTATGGCAATACATTAAATAATGTGATAACTTGGAATAACATAATTTGATACTTTTCTATTATTCTAAATAAATATCCTTACATATTTTTTTTACTCCGATATAAACAAGTAATATTCTTCAGATTACCTACACGCCTATGGTGCATCTTAGAAATATCTTAGTGTAAGTAATAAATAAAAGTCTCAATTATTTAAGTTTTTTTTTATTCATCGTAATCAAAATCAGAATTTTGAATCATAATTCATAAATTTACTTCAATAAAATGTTTCTTTTTCCAAATATGTAGTAATGCTATTTAGCTATCATAAAAGAAGGCAACAGTATTATAAAAAGAAAATAAAAGTCGAGAACCACAAAAATGGGATCAAAGTATCAAAATGTTTGTGCACTACAAACTTAGGAAATCAACCACATTATGTAAACAATCCTGTTTCTGCAGAAATTCAGCTTCTTTTTCCTGCTGCTTCTCCTGATACTTAGATATCATACAGAATAACAGCCTTCGCTCGCTACCGTTGATTGTTTGAGGCATTTTAACACGCAAAATTCTCAAAATGTATTTTTAATATCCACCAAAACATCAAGGAATAGTATTGCCACACACCGAGACCAATTTTCCCTAATCTTTTAAAGTCAAATTTTTATGGATGTACCACACGTAATTGTATATTTATCCGATTTATGATTTATAAAAAATTAAAGAATTACTTCTTGTGTTCATTAAAGTGAACTATAAATCGTTAGCAAGTATTATTATTTTTTATCACCCTGACTTTACCCCGTTATAGAGCATAATGTCCGTAGGTGGAAACACATGATGTATTGCCATGTGAAAAGTTTCGCAAAAATGCCCAGTGCCAGCTTTTGTTAGACAGACTCTAAAAATATTTTACACATTATCTATCAGATATACATAATTTATAATACTTGGTTTTTAAAATTCAGGATAAGCTATTTTAAGTTAGCTAAGGTATCTAAACTTATAATTAGGCTTATATTTAGACTGGTATGATGACTAACGTTTTACAGTGGCCCCACACTAGGCTTATGGCCTGTGATGTGGGTACCTGGGTGAAGAATGGCCAGGGAAACATTTTATTGAGTATGAAGGTATCCTAGATTATCCAAATAGTAGGTACCTAGGTATAATTTTTAAGTAACTTTATGTACTTATAAATAATAAAATTAAAAATGAAATGAAAAAAGTGAAATGGGAATAGAGTAGTATTATTATTAAACAACAATATACAGTTGTAATTTTATGTCTGCGTTGCGTCCTGAGGTCTGGTAAGCTCCCAGAAGAGTTAGAGGGGTTAGCTATAAATTACATCCAGTCACGTTATTAAAAGAAAAAGAAGAAGAAGTACATTTGTTCATTCATCTGATCTAATTTTACATTCACTCATTCACCAAAGGACAATGCCCGCAACTGTTCCGCACACAGACACAGTGTAGTGTAGGGCCTTTGAAATCTTCAAAAATCAACGATCATTTTGAAAATAATGTGCGAAAACAATGATAGCCCATATATACATAAATCTACACCACCACCATCCAGCAGAAAAATTCGTAACCCATTTGATAAAACACTAATTGATAAGCTCCACAAGCCAATATGCAGGTAAGTGTAATAACAACAATATTCGTTTTGTTTACGTGTGAGTTACGAATAAAGTGAGTTTTTAATCGTCGTAGTGCAAGTCTTAATTAATTATTTCCTCTGAATTTAGCCCTGGGATGTGCAAAGTATACAAGAAGAAAAGCTCGGGTACATTTCGGTGGGATATAGACCAACATTGCGCGTTAGTTCCTGCAGACATCGTAGCTTGTAACAGCCAGTTCGAGCCATCGCCCGATCCAATCCTTGAAAAAATAGCCGAAGAAGCAACAGAGAAGTACGTATACACCTTTTTATTTACCATGTACATTTCTGATAATATGGACATAAAATAACAAAATAATATGTAAATAATACTAAATTAAAAATTATTAGTTTTAATATCTAAAAAGGCCCTGGATATCAATTCTAGATAGATTATACTATGTCAGCATTCTATTTTAGTAAACACTTATAATCACTCGTTTACTTTTTTTAAATAGGTAGCTACAGAAAAAAATAAGGGATATCTGTTGCATTTTGGCTCCATAAAATAGGTCAAATAGTTTTTTTTTACTATAATCATTGGAAGCAATATCATAAGTACCTACTTATCAACAGTTTTGCACAGGTTCAATATTAGAAACCTAAATTTTCCTTGTTATTTAATAGTACAACTAGGTATTGTAAAATCTTAGCTGTTATTGACTAATATAATAAATTCTGGTACTTATAAGTATAATATAATTAATTTTTACAGTCATGCATCACAATATGTATAAGTCAATAATCACTATCACTATACTTACTCCCAAGAGTTCTATGAACTAGCTGTGATTATGGAGTGATATATGACATGTATGCAACACCAATCATACTAATGCTTCTAGATGCCAACTATTTGGTCATCTAGAATCAGCATGTTCTGTGTATTTACTTAAAACTTATCAGAATATCTTATCTTTTAATTACTATAATAGATATTTCATATTATTTCAGGTTTTTCTCCCAAGAGATGGTTATGCCTAGTCCAATGGAACCTTCTAAAAAGGTGAAGCCACTTCTTCACACATCCTGTGATGCAAGTATACAGATTGACTGTGTAAAAGAACCTGTAGCTGTTAGAGATTGTGAGTTAATTTTCAAAAATTCAGAAAATACAGCTGTTGCTCTATACAAATGTAATCAGATTATTAATAACCACAATTTGTTTTGATATTCATATTTTTTATTTTACTTTTGCATCAAAAAATCAAATACAGAAATTAATAATGTGAGTAATTACAAAATTAAGAATAAAAACAATATATAAAATAATATCTGACTTTAAGTACAAACAGTATAGTCACTACAAACATGAGACAGATATTTATTTAAATATAAACATTAGCCTAAATTGACAGACACATTCTACTTTTACATAACAAGCCATTTAGTTTCAGCGCAAACCGTTTTAACTTTGCCACTTGAACTGCCACCAGAACTTGAAAAGCTACTGCAGCCATTCTTTACTTTCACACAGGTAATTTTGCTAATATTTTAAACTAACTGCTTATCTAATAAATAAATATATGTATAATAAATATTGCTGGACAATTCACACAGCAACATCTAGCCCTGTGGTAAGCTTGAAGCTTGTGTTACAGGTGCTAGATTTCTGATATACTTAATGTAATATACATACATAGATAGAAATATTTTTTTATTATACATATTAGGTAAATAACACCCAGACACTGAACAAATATTTGCAGATCATACAAATTATTGTCCCGAGGCGGGAATCGAACCCGCAACCTCTTGCATCGCAGGAAGTCCTTCGCCCACTGCGCCACATAGTTCGTATCTAATTATAATGCATATTGAAATTCGTGAAAACACTTTTACGAATTTCCAAATTCTGGAGAACATAATATACACGCCAGCATAAGCAAAACATAGTAACAGAGTTCCAACCTAACATTGTCATTGTAATATTTCAGGATCAGGACATATCAGGGGAATATGAGATCACAGCGAACAGCTCGCTCAGAAGGAAACTGTACTTTGACGAGCACAGCGACGTGGAGCATTATGACTCGGAACAAACTGATGATGAGGTGTTGGTGGAAGCGCGCCCACCGTCCAGTTTTGAGGCGCACAGTCCTGTTGTGTTCAGCCCAGAATTGGTTAGTCGAATTTTATAATGTGACTTTACTAATGTTACTCTATATTTTAATTTTTATAGTAATAGGCCCACTTAAATTTTATAAATATTATTATAGAACTTTATAGTAAAAATTACTAGATCATAATCATAATCATAACGTACCTAATAAGTTGACATGAAACGTAGCCTTGGTCGTCGAGTGGGAGTCGAACACATGCCTTCCAGTTTAGCACTGGCTGCGCTCTACCACTACGCTATCGAGATCATGGATCTATATTATGGATTATGAATGTCTGAATTAAATCTATACTAATATTATAAAGCTGAAGAGTTTGATTGTTTGTTTGTTTGAACGCGCTAACCTCAGGAACCTCTGGTCCGATTTAAACAATTCTTTCAGTGTTGGATAGTCCATTTATCGAGGAAGGTATATTTTATGAAAAAAAGCAAGCGAAGCTGTTGGCGGTCGGCTAATAATTTATATATTACTATTATAGGGGTTAACTTATAAATTTTTAACGTATTACAGAATCAAAATTTCTCTACCCCCGGCAAACGCACATTCGGCACACCCCTAAAGACGGGACCTTCAACAAGCAAGCAGTACCGGAACAAGATACTGGATGTGGTGGACTTTGGAGAGCCCTGCTTTAGTCCCATCGAGTTCAGGACTCCCACGAGGAATGTTAACTCGGGCGTGGACTCGCTTGCATCTGCTTCCATCTCGCCGGTTACTAAGGCATCTTCTAGCGAGGATGAGGTAATCATTAAATTTATAGGTGTATATTAATTAGTTAAAAAACACGTGAGGCAAACGTGAGATCTTTGAGTAAGTAGCACTTAGCCAGCGTGGTGAATTAAAGTCTAATGTCTCTTGTCATGAGATAAAACCGTGTTTACCAGCAGTAATAGGGGAGCTTATGTTTGTGTCAATAATCTATATTAATAATTTTGTCAAGGGGTACGGTAGACTTATATGACCTTATATAAATAACAAAACATTAAAAAAAATTGATTTTGAGTCAACAACATATATCCGCGAAATTCGGGTTATGGAGAATTTCGTCAAATTTCAAAATGCACATGCACAACACTTTCTGTCGGTAAAGCCCAATCTTGTTCGCTATTGAAGCTTCCACACTTAAGGAAGTATTCAAGATGGATCGTCATCAAGGGATGACGATCCCTCTTGAAAGGAACATAAACGTAATATATTCTATAATATATTCTGAGTTATCGCAATTCCTTTAAACATTGTTTCGCTTCCAGAAAAACAATTTCACCTCGCCAGAATCAGAGGCCATGGCTATGTGTCTGAACTGTGTATCATCTGAAGAAAAGCAAGAAGACAAAGGTCCTTGTTATTGCAAAATAACTCCTAACAAAGTTATCCTGAAACGTAGCGCGTCGCTGAAAGACTCTCCGCTTAGAAACAGGAAGGGGTCGATATCAGAAAAACGTAGTTTGAGCATGTCGAGCTTGCACCGCAGTAAATCTGTACAGAAACTGGACTTTACTATGGACATGAGTGTCGATGGCTCGCTTCTAGATCATTCCAGAGGTATGTATGCTTTGACAATAGTATATAACTTATATTCTTTATCCATTATACTCAATGATGTATGATGATATTTTAGGATGCGTTAGGGATATTTTATAAATTTTATAAAAAACTTATATATATCTAATAAACAAATGAGCCAAGTTCCAAAATAAATGTTAATCAAAAATTATATCTTGACTTAACAGTATTTCTATACTTGTATTAAGCACTTTTTAAGTAACTTATCAGCTTACTAAGAAAATCCAGAAAAATGAAACCTATGCGTATTTTATTCCAGCTGATTCAGACTTTAGCGCAATGGAGGAGAAATCCGCGTGGTCCATTGTAGAAGACTCGACTATTCAGCAACTTGTAAAAACGGAATCGTTTACATCACAGTTAAACGATATACAATCATCTACCAAGCTGCACAGTGTCAATCTAAACTTAATAGATGACACTCCTATCAAGGGAAAGACAAAAAGAACTGTAAATTCACATAAAATCAACCAAATATCCGTATTTGGACCTTGCCCGTTACAAATGTCATTTGACAACAGCCTCACGGAAGATAACCCCTTGAATCTAGAAGATAAAAAAATAGATTTTAATAGTGTTGATCTCAATTTCCTGACTGAAAACGTATCCCAGTTTAACTATCCCAGCAACGTGTCTCAGTTTAACTATCCCGGTAACGCGGCAAAAGTTGGCGATGACGTTTCAACTAGTTTTAAGAGAGTGGACAGTGGCTTTAATGAAAATACGTTTTACGCAAACGCTTCTAGTTATTACGAAAGTGCCATAAAACCTTCAGAGCTTACTGTGACTAATGTATCGAATAAGACTGCATTGAAAGAGATATCTAATGTTAATTGGATGAGGGTCGATAGTGGGTTCAAAGATGAGACTTCTACAGACAGCATGCATTTTTTCAACAATGAAACAGGCAATAAGTATCCAGGTTTCCATTTCTCAGAAGCTAAACTTGATAATAAGGAAAATACAGAAGATTTCGATAGGTTCCTAGTGCAATCTAATAAAAACGAGGCTATGTCTATGTCTGAAATATTCACAGATGAAATGACGTTCAATTGTAACTTCTCTTCGACCCCATCCAAAAATAAAACACGCAAAGTTAACTCTTAACTTTATTGTTAGTTTATAAGCTATTTTGAATTATGAATTTTATGATGCATTTATTAAATTAGGTAATATAGCGTATAGTTTTTATGTTGCATAATTATGTTTAAACATTTTATAATGTGATTTTTATGTAACTGTCTAGGATAATTTTGCATGAAGGTGATTATTTTGACTTTTGATTGCGTTTACTTGGTTCAAGTAAGAAAATAATAAAATTTCAAGACTGAAATAAGCATATTCTTTTTAATTACATACTAATCAACAAGAAATTATTTAAAACTAAGCTAATAAGCCGTGTGTGTGTTGCCGACCTATGAAAAATTCTGGCTGAGGGATGATTCATATCCATCCTGTGTGTTGTACCAACTTACTATGATCTATGACTATAATCACTTGGTAAACATAAAAATCAAAACCAATGCGTTCTATGGGAGAGACTCGTTTGTGGTGAGACGTAATGTGTTGTGATGCTGACGTAGCAATTGACGTGTCTATTATTGTTTACTTCTAATATAACATGATACGTTTGAGTTCCGCCAATTCAATACTATGTATTTGTCTTATGACCCCCTTAATTGTAGACTGCGTTTATCACGTTTCATTTCTATTAATATCTAATAATAGAACTGACTGAATATGGTCGAGAATAGTTGTATCATGGCATGGGGTATCGTCAAAATTTTCGAAATGCTTATTTTCTTCATCATGATCATAACAGAACAGCCACTTTACGTTTCACTAACAAATCTCAGAAACCGCTCTGGTCCGATCTGAAAAATTATTTCAGTACTTATTGGATTCTACATTTATCGAGGAAGGCTTTATTATATAAACTATATGTATATGTAAAAAATCGCAAGCGAAGCTGTTAGCGGGTCGATTAGTCTGGTATAATATAAATGTTTTACTGTATTTGTCGACACCCGCGGGAATAAGGGTGGTACTATTCTTAGACATCACGGAACAAATGTTGTTTACTTTATACAATGATAGTAGTAGGATCCGTATCGGGAACGGAGTTCCAAAGTCCATGTTTTTCTCGCAACTTTATTTTTAGATAACTAATCAATCGAAATACTTAATTTAAAGGTGATAAAAACACGTACTAACCTTATTAATCTTTTGCTAATTACTAGGTAATTTTTTAGGAAATAATCTAAGAGCAATTACTATTAGGTATAGGTAATTACCTAGAAGTCTAAAAGTTTATATAGATAACGAATTTAAACTCTTATTTGTCTTTGGAATCAGATAAATGATAATTATACTTTTGTCAAAGAATATTAGTAGAGTTTATCAAGGCCCTACTAATTTGATCTAATTGTTCTAATCATTAAATATTATTAAGATAATCGCGATCAAATGTTAATGTCCCAGACAGATCGTATAATAAATTCCGGACTTCATTAACTTATCGGAAACAGGCACATGCTTCAATAATTATATCGATTGTGTAATTATATTTACAATCGAGACTGTTCGTGCGTCAATCGTTTTTTTACAAATAGCTTCTATGATAGCGTCGTAACCTCTCATATCTATATCCCGGAGCGTCTGACTAGGATCGCACAGTAAAAGGTTGAATAAACGAGGAGGTAAAAAGGTTTATTATGGTTTTGAGCGATAGGCGTTTAAAAGAGAGTTCTTCCGAAATGATGTTCATTGTTGCCCTCTAAACTTGCGGCAAAACCGAAATCATTATTACCTACATTATCTACATAGGTACCTATCTACCTAAAGTTGATAAAATGTAGCCTTCCTCAATAATTTTACTATAAAATACATCACTGAAATATTTTTTACAAATAGGACCAGCGATTGCTGAGATTAGCGGGTTCAAACAAACCCCTCAGCTTTACAATATTAGAAAAGATTTAAGTATTTTTGCTTTTCCCACTCTCGTGCATTTTTTTATAAGTACTATATTTTACCGGGAGAAAAAAGTACGTTTTATTCAAAATTATCGCTTCGGCCGCGTACGAAACCGGAGTCTCGTAACCAGTTACGGTAGAAGAAAAAATCCTCTTTTTACGAAACCAGTTACTAGCCAATAGGTTTTTTTACTCTTACGAAACCGCGGTTAAATTTTCGTAACTGGTGACGAGTAAAGAATGTGAATACCTTGTACGATACTAGTTTTAAACTATTGTAGTTACAAAGCGATAGCGATATTCCATATATATTTTACGTTAGAAATTTAAGACATAAGTAAGTAATTTTAAACAGCTTTAGCAGCAAGTGAGGAAATACGCATTATGTCAATCATTGGTATTATATTGTAAAGCGTCATGGGGTGGCTCGTCAAAAATCCATACTCTACCACTAGAAAGAGCACAAAGAGCCGTGCTCAAGGTTGCTTTCTCTCGACCTTACAGATACCCGACGACAAAGCTATACAATTAATGTCACGTATTAACTGTTAGGCAACTATTTATTCAACAAATTGTACTCAAACAAGCCCTCAGCCAAATTAACTTATACCCTAAACATGACATTACAAAAAGACGTAGAGATAAAATCTATATTCAAGAACAATTTAGCACAACCTTTGCTCATAAACATGTTTGTTGCTTAGCTCCATATCTTTTTAACAAAATAAATAAAACTCTATCTCTACACAAAAACACAAAATTTGAATGTAAGAAAAAACTTCAAAAAAAAAACTAAAACGGAATACATATTTGTGAAAGATACAACTTAACTCTTTACAAGCGATAATAAATATTATACTTACACACAAAAAACCATGAAACATAGCCGAAGCAGGGTCACTCGTGTCTAATATACAAGTTTCGACTTAGTTAGAACGAGATACTACTGTCAAACTAAGACTAGGTTTAATAATATATATTTTAATTGTATTGCAGTCTTTACTATTATAGTCATAACAATAGCTATTGTTCATTACATACAATTAAGATGTTACAAAATGTTATTAAAGAAGAAATGTTTATGAAAGTAAATTATTTTCAGGTGATGTATGGATGTGAATGACGAATCAAGAAATATTTATTTATCTTTATTGATTATTAATTATGCAAAAATTCTAACTTTCCATTTATGAAATTGGATTCTAATTACGGCCCTGTCTTAACATTACAATTTCCACTGTTGACACCGGAAAGTGCACAGGACGAACGCCAACAGTAGACTGAGCTAGGCCGAACTGTGTGCATGAAGGAATTTGCTTAACAGTCTAAATCTAATTCTAGGATTAAATCTAAGACAGAGGGGGCATGGTCAAACATAACTAGGTACGCATGAACAAAATAAACTACCGCCTTGTAATTCTTTACTTAATTTCGATTTCTTATGTCGAAACCAGTATCGGTTAAGGAAAAAAACCTATTGGCTAGTAACTGGTTTCGTAAAAAGAGGATTTTTTCTTCTACCGTAACTGGTTACGAGACTCCGGTTTCGTACGCGGCCGAAGCGAAAATTATCCATGTAGGTAGGTAGTCTCTTTGTGAGCGCAATTTGTTTAGCCATTTCAGTTATAAACACAGTTTTTGTTTTTCTAATAGGTATTAATTTAAACATAAAGCCTACGCTATCAAAATATTATGTAAATAATTGAAAAAATGAAAATTGGATATTAATAAAGTTTTGGATATGTTATAAGAAATTATTAAGTATAATTTATCAATTATTTTTCCGAATCTTGAAAACAGCTCATAGCCAGTAAAAACCGCTTACGCATTTATTTATGAATATTCAATGTGCAATTACCAGCGCTACTGTAAGGTACAAAAACAGAGGTAGAATTGTGCATTCCGGTCAGTCTATATAAAGCTCTACCAGACGTAGTACACACATTTCATATTGTTTTACGAGACCGTTACGACCGGACGATTGTTAATTCTTAGAAACACTTAAATTTACACGTGACATTAATTTTAATCTATTTTATCGCATAGAAACATCAATATACTACTGAATATTTGCAAAAATGTATAACAAAACAAGTGCTACGCTCATGTTACAAACTATTATGGTGCTTATGGATAAACAAAATTCTACGCATGTGACAAATTTTCCTGGGGGTTTTACAGGTAAGAAATTAAGATTTGTTTTTGTTTTAGTTAGTTTTTTACATTAATTAGGTAAATACTTATAAGTACTTTTCATTTATAAAAATTTGGTAAGTATGTACCTACTAATCAATGTCGCGTAAAAACGGATAAGTCATCATCATCATGTCAGCCATTGGACGCCCACTGCTGGACATAGGCCTCCCTTAATGATTTCCATTTATTGCGGTCGGACGCGGCCTGCATCCACCGCGAGCCAACCGCTTTCACCAGATCATCTGTCCATCTTGTTGGTGGGCGTCCGACGCTGCGCTTGCCGATCCGTAAACGGATAAGTACTACTTTATAAAATAAAACTTTATGTAGGTACATATGTATCTAATATGTTATGTATAAGTATTACTAAAATAGCGAATATTTATTTCACGTTGAAAAACAACAAATGATAACACTGTCTTCTATCTCTTAATATTCCATTGTTGTAATCAAACACCAAATAACAGCACTGCAAACTCTTAAATTACATTGATATTGATATGGACACATTTTGTTACATTAAGACTTGAGCTAATATGAATAAAGTCTGTTTTAATTTCAGATGATTTTGAAATGGAGAGATGCTATTATCCGTATGGCTGTTTCTCGAAGTCATATCCTTGGACGGAACATCGGCCCGACAACTATTTCCCGGATTCACCTGAAGCTATGGCAGTGCAGTAAGTATTTTATCACAATAGCAATTATAGCAATAGACTAAGTAATTTTATAACTTTACAACCCGACCCCCCGATAGCTTGGCTTGCGTTTTTTTATACAATCTACATCATATGTAGATTGTATAAACTATATTATAGTTTATAGTCTCAACCTACCCCGATAAATGTAGGTACTATCCAACACTTGAAGAATCGTTCAAATTGGACCAGCGGTTTCTGAGATTAGCGCTTTCAAACTTACACACTCTTCAGGTTTACAGTACACGACGCTGGCGATGAAAGGCTAAGGTTAAGACAAGTTTAATGTAGATTATGACTTTTATGACCTACATTTTAACACGGCTAAAAATTATGCGATGTCAGTCGGTATTTGAGCTAAATGCAGGTTGAGGTCAATGAACTCTACTTAAAATTTAATTAAAAATTGCCTATGTTTTGTTTTGCTAAAAATTTTTTTCTTCTACCGTAACTGGTTACGAGACTCCGGTTTCGTACGCGGCCGAAGCGAAAATTATCCATGTAGGTAGGTAGTCTCTTTGTGAGCGCAATTTGTTTAGCCATTTCAGTTATAAACACAGTTTTTGTTTTTCTAATAGGTATTAATTTAAACATAAAGCCTACGCTATCAAAATATTATGTAAATAATTGAAAAAATGAAAATTGGATATTAATAAAGTTTTGGATATGTTATAAGAAATTATTAAGTATAATTTATCAATTATTTTTCCGAATTTTGAAAACAGCTCATAGCCAGTAAAAACCGCTTACGCATTTATTTATGAATATTCAATGTGCAATTACCAGCGCTACTGTAAGGTACAAAAACAGAGGTAGAATTGTGCATTCCGGTCAGTCTATATAAAGCTCTACCAGACGTAGTACACACATTTCATATTGTTTTACGAGACCGTTACGACCGGACGATTGTTAATTCTTAGAAACACTTAAATTTACACGTGACATTAATTTTAATCTATTTTATCGCATAGAAACATCAATATACTACTGAATATTTGCAAAAATGTATAACAAAACAAGTGCTACGCTCATGTTACAAACTATTATGGTGCTTATGGATAAACAAAATTCTACGCATGTGACAAATTTTCCTGGGGGTTTTACAGGTAAGAAATTAAGATTTGTTTTTGTTTTAGTTAGTTTTTTACATTAATTAGGTAAATACTTATAAGTACTTTTCATTTATAAAAATTTGGTAAGTATGTACCTACTAATCAATGTCGCGTAAAAACGGATAAGTCATCATCATCATGTCAGCCATTGGACGCCCACTGCTGGACATAGGCCTCCCTTAATGATTTCCATTTATTGCGGTCGGACGCGGCCTGCATCCACCGCGAGCCAACCGCTTTCACCAGATCATCTGTCCATCTTGTTGGTGGGCGTCCGACGCTGCGCTTGCCGATCCGTAAACGGATAAGTACTACTTTATAAAATAAAACTTTATGTAGGTACATATGTATCTAATATGTTATGTATAAGTATTACTAAAATAGCGAATATTTATTTCACGTTGAAAAACAACAAATGATAACACTGTCTTCTATCTCTTAATATTCCATTGTTGTAATCAAACACCAAATAACAGCACTGCAAACTCTTAAATTACATTGATATTGATATGGACACATTTTGTTACATTAAGACTTGAGCTAATATGAATAAAGTCTGTTTTAATTTCAGATGATTTTGAAATGGAGAGATGCTATTATCCGTATGGCTGTTTCTCGAAGTCATATCCTTGGACGGAACATCGGCCCGACAACTATTTCCCGGATTCACCTGAAGCTATGGCAGTGCAGTAAGTATTTTATCACAATAGCAATTATAGCAATAGACTAAGTAATTTTATAACTTTACAACCCGACCCCCCGATAGCTTGGCTTGCGTTTTTTTATACAATCTACATCATATGTAGATTGTATAAACTATATTATAGTTTATAGTCTCAACCTAC
Source organism: Chloroclystis v-ata (assembly GCA_963691955.1). Taxonomy (NCBI): domain Eukaryota; kingdom Metazoa; phylum Arthropoda; class Insecta; order Lepidoptera; family Geometridae; genus Chloroclystis; species Chloroclystis v-ata. The sequence continues at coordinate 5,764,394 of OY829906.1, read as the reverse complement.
CCCGATAAATGTAGGTACTATCCAACACTTGAAGAATCGTTCAAATTGGACCAGCGGTTTCTGAGATTAGCGCTTTCAAACTTACACACTCTTCAGGTTTACAGTACACGACGCTGGCGATGAAAGGCTAAGGTTAAGACAAGTTTAATGTAGATTATGACTTTTATGACCTACATTTTAACACGGCTAAAAATTATGCGATGTCAGTCGGTATTTGAGCTAAATGCAGGTTGAGGTCAATGAACTCTACTTAAAATTTAATTAAAAATTGCCTATGTTTTGTTTTGCTAAAAATTTTTTTCTTCTACCGTAACTGGTTACGAGACTCCGGTTTCGTACGCGGCCGAAGCGAAAATTATCCATGTAGGTAGGTAGTCTCTTTGTGAGCGCAATTTGTTTAGCCATTTCAGTTATAAACACAGTTTTTGTTTTTCTAATAGGTATTAATTTAAACATAAAGCCTACGCTATCAAAATATTATGTAAATAATTGAAAAAATGAAAATTGGATATTAATAAAGTTTTGGATATGTTATAAGAAATTATTAAGTATAATTTATCAATTATTTTTCCGAATTTTGAAAACAGCTCATAGCCAGTAAAAACCGCTTACGCATTTATTTATGAATATTCAATGTGCAATTACCAGCGCTACTGTAAGGTACAAAAACAGAGGTAGAATTGTGCATTCCGGTCAGTCTATATAAAGCTCTACCAGACGTAGTACACACATTTCATATTGTTTTACGAGACCGTTACGACCGGACGATTGTTAATTCTTAGAAACACTTAAATTTACACGTGACATTAATTTTAATCTATTTTATCGCATAGAAACATCAATATACTACTGAATATTTGCAAAAATGTATAACAAAACAAGTGCTACGCTCATGTTACAAACTATTATGGTGCTTATGGATAAACAAAATTCTACGCATGTGACAAATTTTCCTGGGGGTTTTACAGGTAAGAAATTAAGATTTGTTTTTGTTTTAGTTAGTTTTTTACATTAATTAGGTAAATACTTATAAGTACTTTTCATTTATAAAAATTTGGTAAGTATGTACCTACTAATCAATGTCGCGTAAAAACGGATAAGTCATCATCATCATGTCAGCCATTGGACGCCCACTGCTGGACATAGGCCTCCCTTAATGATTTCCATTTATTGCGGTCGGACGCGGCCTGCATCCACCGCGAGCCAACCGCTTTCACCAGATCATCTGTCCATCTTGTTGGTGGGCGTCCGACGCTGCGCTTGCCGATCCGTAAACGGATAAGTACTACTTTATAAAATAAAACTTTATGTAGGTACATATGTATCTAATATGTTATGTATAAGTATTACTAAAATAGCGAATATTTATTTCACGTTGAAAAACAACAAATGATAACACTGTCTTCTATCTCTTAATATTCCATTGTTGTAATCAAACACCAAATAACAGCACTGCAAACTCTTAAATTACATTGATATTGATATGGACACATTTTGTTACATTAAGACTTGAGCTAATATGAATAAAGTCTGTTTTAATTTCAGATGATTTTGAAATGGAGAGATGCTATTATCCGTATGGCTGTTTCTCGAAGTCATATCCTTGGACGGAACATCGGCCCGACAACTATTTCCCGGATTCACCTGAAGCTATGGCAGTGCAGTAAGTATTTTATCACAATAGCAATTATAGCAATAGACTAAGTAATTTTATAACTTTACAACCCGACCCCCCGATAGCTTGGCTTGCGTTTTTTTATACAATCTACATCATATGTAGATTGTATAAACTATATTATAGTTTATAGTCTCAACCTACCCCGATAAATGTAGGTACTATCCAACACTTGAAGAATCGTTCAAATTGGACCAGCGGTTTCTGAGATTAGCGCTTTCAAACTTACACACTCTTCAGGTTTACAGTACACGACGCTGGCGATGAAAGGCTAAGGTTAAGACAAGTTTAATGTAGATTATGACTTTTATGACCTACATTTTAACACGGCTAAAAATTATGCGATGTCAGTCGGTATTTGAGCTAAATGCAGGTTGAGGTCAATGAACTCTACTTAAAATTTAATTAAAAATTGCCTATGTTTTGTTTTGCTAAAAATACTATGTTTATGATAAAATGCAAAAAGCTATATAAACTTGTCCTTGGATTTTTTTGGTGATACTTTTGACCAGTTGCGGGACGTACGATATAATTAATTGTGATGATTATGATGATAGATTTGTTTTGTCGAAAACCTAGAAACTTCTCGAGCTTTAAGAAAGAGGGGGCGTGGCTGCCCATACATGATGTAAATGTGTCATTATGATAACTTTGTATAATTTGATAGTAATAAAAGTATGATAAAGTTTATTTTTATCACTAGGGGCGTGTCTCAGTATAATGCACATAGCAACGGAAACAGACAAGCTTGCATGGAGTTTTCTAGCAAATAGCCGTTACTAAAGTACTTACTTACTTCATTAATTTTATCTTTATAGCAATATTTTATAGCAAAACACCCGGAACATGTACAATCAAAAGGATTTTACAAATATTTACCCCGGAGCGGGAAACGAACCTGTGTCTCAGGTGGACCTTCGCATTCTGCGACACAGAGTATCTGTGCTGTGACATATATTGTGGGTTTCTTCAGAATTCAGAGCTATGCTTTACGCAAGCTTTACGCAATATCCACTAATAAAAGGCCTACTTAATAGCTGCATCACACATGTTCTGTTTTCACAATGCATGCATGATGCGGGTTTTTTGTAATTACCCAAAAACACGTCTTCGTAAGATATCTTAAACCAAGAGAAAAAGCTCCCTTTATTTGCGCATAAATAGATAGGCATACATAATAAATATATAAATATTGCGTTTGCATATAATGCATAGCGATGCGTTTGAACTAACACTATCTGTGCACATGACACACGCTACGGTGCGGCGTTGCTGCAGCCCAACAACGAGCTTGGGCATTGAATGTGTTAACGGGTAAACTGGGTTTACCAGGAACACAAATTCCCTCGTGATAAAAATAATTCCGCTACAGGAATTGATAAAAATAATTCCGCTACAGGAAAATGTTATTTTTGAAACTTGTAAACACATTTGAACAAGATCCGCTTCTTATCTGTAAAATAATTATAATAATTAAAAGATAACTGCAGGGGCTCGTCCGTGACATCAATCGTTTAGACACAACAATATGTTTACGATATAAAAGTATGCACGGTCTCGTAAATCTAACAAGTTTTAGAAGATAACTTGCAAGAACCATAGTAAGAAATTATGATTAGGTACTAGGATATGGAATAATCGACGGTCTTTCAAGGGAATTTAAGATATAGTGTAGTGACATGTTTTGATATAGAGCTCTGCCTCATTGGGACGCCATGGCGACGTAGCCCGGCTACGTCTCCAAGCAGTTAATATTGGACGGTGTGGCAACGTCGCCAAGTCGCCAAATTTAATATTAACTGCTTGGAAACGTAGCCGGATACGGCTACGTCGTCGTTCATAGTGAGGCTGAGCTCTTAGTTAGGTTAGAGCCCGGTAAGCGCCAAGTTTACTGTTACTGGCTATTGCACTGGTCTGACGTCAGTGTAGATAAGACTGCGCCCTCGTTATCTAAGGGTTCATTTGGTAACGGTTGGACTTTAGCCAGACTGACTTGCTGAACTTGTTTACCAGACGTCCTTTAAGTTCTATTATCGTGGACAGATAATGAATCACTTCGATCTAAATTTAAAATCGGTATTTATGTAACAGGTAACATTCGTCTACCTACACTTGGTTAATAAGTCAGTACGTGCCGAAACATTGCATGGTTGTCTTTTTATTTAAGACACCCGCTTTCAGTCAATTATACTATTCGATCTAAGCTATGCCACGTTATGCTATATTGTTATTTATTATCCACCGATCACTGACCCTTCAGAGACCAGATAATGTGTTATTGTAGCTATTTGGTGAATAATTTTGTGTTAGGACTTAGAAAGTCTATAGAACAAGAATACAGAATAAGACGGTTTTTCCAATAGATCTGGATTTATTACGTAAAATACATTCCTACTTTATTTATAATTAAATGTTCCTAAATATAAGTAGATAAATTGTTACAGATTTGCCACATTTACGCGACGGAACAGAAGAATGCCAGTTTTATTCCGCGCTGATGATGTTGACAAGATAAGGAACGCGAACCTTGATCCTAGTGGACCATTCTACTTCATTTCTCACGGCTTTCTAGAAAGTGGGGATAAGCTTTGGGTAAGTAGATATTTATTTAGTTACATTAGTACCATAGAGATGTGATTTGACCACTTTTGTTGATTTTTACTTGATTCCCTGTTAGAATTATTCGGGTTTTATTGATAGAAAAAACTGAATAAAAATTAAATGATGCCTAAAATAATTATTATTGAAAAAAATATCAGGACTTTGGGCAAACAATGTGAGAAAACCGGTATGGTCTGAGAACCATGTGTCATTCACCAAACCACTTGGCCAGCGTGGTGAATCTCTCTCGTCAAGAGAGAAGTTCCTGTGTCCCAGCAGTGGGAACGTAAATAGGCGTGATGTTGAGACCCTATTGAATTAGTTGTTAGGACACTAGTCTTTCATATTCAATGTAATGCACTCTGACACAACATTCTCCCATATCGAATTGATTAACATTCTATAACTATAACACGTTACAACTAGATATTGCGGATACGCAGTACACAATCATGTTCAAACTTCTTGTATTTTTTATACTTCCAAGTTGGCAGACAAGCATGCGGCCCACTTGGTGGAGAGCGGTTACCGCAGCCTATGGACGCCTGTAGCATCAGAGATGTTACCTGCGTGCTGCCGAACCCTTTAAATGCTTCAGAATACCCTTTTTTAATAAACCCCTGCTATAGTCCTTTGGGAAAACCTTGGAAGAAAAAAAAGTAAAATGTAAAAGAAAGTTGTATAAAAAAAAATGACAATTTGTATTCCCCATAGATTCAAGAGTTGATGAATGCACTCCTGGACATAGAAGGCAACGCTGCAGCCACCGTGGTGATCGTGGACTGGCGCGGCGGCTCGCAGCCCCCGTACGCGCAGGCCGTCGCCAACATCAGGCTCGTCGGCGCTATGACGGCGCATCTTATACATAAAATATATGTAAGTTATATCTTAATAATCTCTCTTTTCAATACAAAGGTTGCCAGGAAGAGATCGCTCCTTTGCGATAAGGCCCATTGTACGTATCTCTGTTTTGTGTTTATGTGTTTTGTTTTTGGTGTACAGTAAACTGTATCGGTATTGTAATAATCAGATTGGTTAAAAAAAATACAGCTTAACTCCACGAGCCATTAATTATTACCTGTCGTTCCGATTTTTAAGAAATAGCCTGTAAGTTATATAAATTCTGTCTTAGACGATAGCTTTGGAATTAGAGTGAAGTTCGGTTAAAAATATATTAAACTTAATAAAGATTATCAATAAAATTTATTGTATTGTTTGTTTTAGAAAACGCTCGGATTGTCACACTTGGACAACTTTCATTACATCGGACATTCCCTGGGTGCGCATTTGGGCGGTTACTGCGGACATGAGCTGCAAAAGGTAAGTAAGTTTGCTTCTCAGAGAAACAAGCGTTTGATGTTTTCTATATGATACATAGGTAATGGTGTCGATTCTGATGTCGCCAACTAGACTAAACTAACTTAAAATTAGGTTTAGTGTCTGTCAAACGTCTTTACCTATTCTAGCAATGATGGATTAAACTAAAAAGGACTAACTATAGTTTGACAGCTCTAAGTTACTCAAATTACATTTTAGTTGTGTTTTGCTATTCTGTTGTACATTTTTTATGTCAAATTAGACCTAAAATTAGAGTTATTTGACTAAAATTAGTGGCCATCTAAAAGGTGACGATTATAATTTGTTTTGATAACTTTGTTGAGAAAAATATAGGTGATAATGGAGGAATATGTCGTAGCAGCGATTATTGATTTTTTGGAAAGGTATTTCTTTGAAAAGATCGTGAGACTTTTTTAAACATAAAACTTGAAATAACCTAACAATTCAAATATTTTAGGAAATACCAAGATAGAAAAAGGTTAGAATAGCTGAGAGATTTATCTAATCCGTTTGAATTGTCGGAAGAAAAATTTCGGAAGCTCTTTAGGCTCCCCAATTCTGGTGCCATAATTTTAATTAATACCTAAATTAAATGATCCCAGACTATTGGAGGGTCACATACCAAAACACATCAAAGTTTGTATTTAAATTTATATTTATTCTTTGCGTTTTTCTGATAATGCGTAAAAATCGCCGTAGTAGTCTGCGCCTGGTAAATCGGCGAGTCGACCCACAGTCTCTTCCGCTCCTGTGTGATGTTCGGGACTTTGCAAGAATGGCGGCATGCTCTCCGTTTGTGGGTCTGGCGAAGGTGGACTGATGACTGACCATCTCCAAATTATAGTGTAGCCGCCCAATCATTAATTTAGCTGGCGTTTGTTAGCCCGTTTACGTGTTGTGGTAGGTTCCATATTTATTTTTTAGATAAATAAATATTTTTAACACTCGGTGTGGCTGTTGTTTATTTTGATTCGGTTTGTTCACGTAACCAAATTTTTATGCTATAATAACGAAGCATGAAAATAAAATGAAAAATTAGAAAGAGAAGTAGGTAAAAATGTGAAATGAAACTACACTTTCGCTAAAAATATGTAATAGTTTGAGCAAGTCCCCGTGACATTACTGATACCGAAATCACAGACTATGCAAATTTTTGCATTCTCTACCACAGATGTAATAAGTCGGTTAACATTTCAGTAGAAAAGGCTCATCACTACTCACTTAATTTAGGGAGTGTTTAGTACTGTCAAGACCGATTTATAATTTAGTTCGACGTAACAACAGAATAGCTTTTACGAATCACTAAACTATAATTCTGATTTTAGATCGCTAGTTTAGTTTAGTGAATGCAACAAGAGAATCGACACCAATGTCTTGGACATTAAAGACAATTATAGTCTAAATTCCAACTCGAGAACAAATTATGTCCTATAATCTAAACATACATATTCATACTAAATAATTAATCCTGTTGAAACAGATATCGTATTTTACAATTAATGCTCTTGGAACTTTGTGACAAACAAACTGATCGTTTATGAATATAATGTTGAATTTTTATTCGTAGGTATCATTGATTTCATGTATGTAGATTACTCTCTATTTCTCAATTAAGATATTTGTTCTTTGAGTGTATTTTAAGAAATATACAATAAACGTATATAATAATGCATTTATTGATATACTTATGTATTGAATGTTTTAGAGATACAACCTGAAGCTAGGCAGGATCACGGGTCTGGACCCGGCGGCGCCGTACTTCAGCCACACGGTGACGATCGTGCGGCTCGACCGCTCCGACGCCAAGTACGTCGACATCATACACAGCAACGCGCTGCCTCTCTACTTTACTGGTAAGTGTTGCCAAGTTGCCATGTTAGAATCTACAGTACAGATGACGTCATAGGTGTTTTGAGAACCGAAAATAAAAGTAATGTCTTGGAAATGGAACAAAAGTAATATACAGTGGGAGAAGGGCAGGAATATGATGATGTGTGGGCCCGTCATGCCAGAGACACGACTTCGAGGAGGTTATTTTGACCCCGGCGGGTCAAAATATCCTTTCCATCCTTTAGGTACTTTTAATTTCTGATTGATGGAATTGGTGTAATCACCACGCTTGTCAGACAGATTGGTGTTCCCACTAAGATGGTACAATACTTGTTATTTCTGAGAGCTTATAGTACAAATGACGACCTCTGTGGCGTAGCGGGTGAAGGTCTGCTTGCGACGCAGGAGGTTGCGGGTTCGATTGCGATATGTCACTAAGGTCGTCAGAAAAACAATGTATGAGATGATACTTCTGTTACGTAGTAATTATATGTTCTGTGCCTCGGGGCTACATTGCTGTGTGATTGTCCGGCCATATTTATTTATTATAAATCTAGTCGTTTTCACAACACCCGTCCATAAAAATTAATTCTAAACAAAATGTTCCAGGTTTCGGTATATCAGAACCGATCGGTCACGTGGATTTCTACCCCAACGGTGGTTCGACCCAACCGGGCTGCAAAGACAACGGCACCCCGAGCAAGAATGATCAGATGTACCACAATGTAGCGAAGTTGGTCGGCTGCAACCATGAGAGGAGTTACGTCTACTTTATTGAGAGCATCAATCCGTCTTGCCCGTTTACTGCGGTCCAGTGCGAATCGTATGAGGTATGATTGTTACAATTTATCCAGTTTTTAAATTAAGAATAGACATGCAAAGACAACGGAACTCCAACCAAGGAGTTACGCCTACTTCATTGAGAGTATATCCGTAATCTATAGCCTTTATGGCAGTCTATTGATCTTATAGAGCTTAATGCTTTAATAACTTACCTATTCACATAAACTATTTAGATATTTTGTGACCTCGTTTATGACGTTACTTGTGGACTAGACAAAAGAAAGTATTCTGCAGCAGCACCACTATATCAATGTTTAGATATCATTATCATCATCATAATATCAGCCGTCGTACGTCTACTGCTGGACATAGGCCTCCTTAATGAATTTCAGTCGTTTCGGTCGGATGCGACTTGCATCCACCGTGAACCAGCTAACTTCACCAACTCATCCGTCCATCTGGTAGGTGGGCTTCCGACGTTGTGTTTTCCGATCCGTTTAGATATAAAATGTTAAGTAAATGATATGTGTTTCAGTCTTTCCTCGCCGGTAACTGCACGACGTGCGACCACAAGCACCTGTGCATCCCGATGGGCTACCACTCGCACGGCGTGTACCAGCGGTTACACGCCGCGGGGCTGGCGGACACCAACTCTAATGTAGCGCTTTACTCTCTCACTGGCGGCACGAAACCATTCTGCAGTAAGTATTAATAAAATAATAAATATTGCCGGACAATTCACACAGCGACATCTAGCCCCGTGGTAAGCTCTAAGCTTGAGTTACGGGTGCTAGATTTCTGATATACTTCATTGAATATACATACTTACATACTTAGATAAATATTTTTTATTATAAGTACCTATAACACCCGGTACAAATATTTGCAGATCGTACAAATCGTTGTCCCAAAGAATCGAATCCGCAACCTCGCCTGCTGCGCCACAGAGGTCGTCGTTACACATTATTTTTAAATATAAAAATGAATCCATTTTTCCTTAGTCACGCCATCGCGTGAACGGCTGGGCCGATTTACGTGGTATTTATTTTATAAAATAACTTAATAATTTCAGGAGTCCATTATGAAGTAGTTCTGAAAGTTTCCAACTCATCTGAGAGCAGAGTTCTGGGACCAGAACAAGGGAAGGTGTACATCACGCTTGTCGATAGAAATCACAAGAAGAGTGACCACAACTGCTTAGATACGGATCAGTATGTATTACTTACATATTTTTATTTTATTTTATTAATTTATTTACGAAGAAAACAACCCATATGTCATGCTCAAACCGCACGGATCAATATATTATAAATAACTTGTTCAAAGTGGATGCACACTGCATCTGACTGTGGTACCTAGAAATTATTTAGAGAGGCCTATTTTCAGTGGTGGACGTCCAATAGCTGAAATGATGATGAATCTAATATTGTTCATATTCGTTGATTATTGAAAATATAATTTCAACCTAAAATTTTATCTGAACCCGGAATGAGATAAACATGAATAACAAAGATGACCCATAATAACATTTTGATAATGAATGTTAAAATACAGATTTAGTGAAAACAATTGATCTTTTAACATAAACAATTGTACAAAAACAATTTACGTCAATGTTAAGGTCAACAGTTGTTTCTGCGCAAAATTTACATATGGCAGCCATCTGTGTAATTTAATTCTATTATAGAGATAACATCATATTTCTGGGTTTTAGTTCACGGTTTTACAGTCTATGTAGCTACACTTTTTTTTTCATAGTCATCTACATATTTATGAAAATATTTACTAAAATTGAATTTCTCTATGGAATTTTACTTCCAACCTTGAACTGATTCTGTTAAAACATATCCGAAACCATTAACTACTACAATTAATGTACAAAGCCAATATTGGTTCGGTTCAAATAAAACATTTATATTAACAATACTAGATTCACATTGGTCGTCTCCTTCTAATAAAATCTTATTTGAATAATATTAATATTAACTTAATTACGATTTCAGAAAGTACTACAAACCCGGTGATATCGAGAAAAAGCTCATAGCGCCAAAGGACACAGGAAACCCTCCAATATCAGTTATCGTGGAATTTAAATACAAGACGAGTCCCTTCAACCCTCTGACCTGGCGACTACTGAAGTCTCCCAGCATCTATATAGATTACCTGAAACTGTCTTCTATTGAGTATAATACTGAGTAAGTTCTGTTTTACTAGTATGTATGCCTCCTATGAAGAGCAGTGTATAGTGGGCAGTGCCGCCTAATAACATCCCATAGAAAATAACTAACCTACGACAATTACTCATATTTTTTTATAATATAGAAAGTACAAAGTTAAAACACATAATGTGTATTTAGTTTCTAATAACGAGAATAAAGCATACCTACCTACTTATGTACATTCTTTATTTACCTTCGAGAATTTTTGTTTGTAAATATTTATTATTTGTTTCAGTATCACTGTTTGCCCAAAAAAGAACCAGCCGATCGTGTCCGATATGCCAACGTCTTTTGAAACGAAATTTTGCAACTTCTGATTTTATTACTAATCATAATCATACTGTAAATATATACCAATAAGTATGTTTAATAATAACACTATTGAATCTATTTCTAAAAGTATTTTAATAGTATTTGGATAAGTATGTATATTATGTACATAATTGTATTTTGTAAGATTAAGTTTGTTCTATTGAACTTTATGTAAAAAGCTGAAAAGTAATGTACATTACATTTAAGTCTGTAAATAATTTAAGATAGTATAAATTATTCGTGTGTTATGAGCCTTTGAGCAATAAAGAATTACATATGGAGTTATTATATTACTGTGTGTGTACCTATTTTGGACGATGTTGATTTTTAAAAAACGTGAAGCTTTTGTGTTACTAAACATGAAGCTAGTGGACAGATTTGAATATGACACAATATAGGAACGACTTATATAGGTAAGTACCTACTTAATTAAAGTCTTGATACTTAGGTACTGAAAATATTTTTTCAAAACAGACCAGCGTTATGGCCTCTACACACCAAAGCCGCCGGCCCGCCGGCACAGCCCGGCGGCCTAACCCGCCGGCCTTATTTTGTATACAAAATAAGGCCGGCGGGTACAAAATAAGGCCGGCGGGTTGGGCCGCCGGGCTGTGCCGGCGGGTGGTGTGTAGAGCGCTTTACAAACAAACGAACTCTTCAGCTTTGTAATATTAAAGTTTTCTGAACCGCTGTGGAACTCTGGATATTTCTTGAAAAATATGCAAAACTGGAGGTCAAGGCGTTGAATGTGTTTATTTATTAAATTTACAAAAAATGTACCTACTTCCACATTCTTTTTTCTACTCCCTACTTCTGCGTTCTGTTTCCAAAGGAACCGGAACTTACATTCTTCTTCTTTTATTTTTGGCGAACGTGACTGGACATTGGGGTTTTGCCGTCAAACGCCAATGTCATTTTTCCTTGGGCGTTCTGTCAATTAAAAATTAAAAATTATGCCTTATATGTCAATGTCAAATTAAAAAAAAATTAAGGGTACTCGCCAATGATTTTATATAGTATAGATTTGTTACAAGCACGCGCATTGTAAAGACTCAAATAAAACCCAATTGTAACGTTTAGTTGTCAGTCTGCGTCGAGCGCAATCACGAGCTTGACATGCCGTAGGTTATTGTGTCCTTGCTAAAACAAATTAAAAATGCCATCGTGTGTGTTTCGGAAGTGTACCAATTACGATGCTAAAGTAAACAAAACACAAGGAATCTCGTATCACATGCGAGTATGCAAAGATACTTATAAAAAAAATAGACTACCTATTTATTTTTCCAAATAATTATAATAATTGAGGCGCGGACATAGATTAGTTAGTGTAGATGCGAATATTGATGGCGATGTAAATTCGATGTAAATGTAAATTCTGATCGAACATTCAACACATCAGGTACCTACCTATTTTTAATCATCGCGTATATTTGATTAAAACTATAATTCATAAACACACAAAAATATTCGTCTCCATTCCGCACATAACCCCGAATTAAAAAAACTTTTAAAGAGACAGAAAAGAAATAAATTAAATCTTTTTGAAGGTATTTAGAAAGTGTATTTTACTAATTTATCATTAATTATTTCAATTTTAATAAATTTACTTACTACTTTTGTAAGGTGTTTTATTTCTTACCTATTACTATACATTTCACTCAAGTGTCCACTCTACGAATATAAATGTTACTCTATGAACTAGTAAACATTTGACATCTTATGTCAGTTTTGGATTCGCGGAACAGATTTCAAACTGCAATTACATGAAGGTAACATATCTATACTATATGAAATCATTGGTACTCGCCATTTTTGCAATCCAATTTTGAATTAACCATGATACACTGTCAAGTCAATGTCAAAATGACAAATGACAATTACCTACAGCATGAGAATGACAGCAATTTACTGTGTGTAATTGTGTTGGTTGGTGTGGTGTTGTTGAATTTGTATTTCTTGCAATACGTAACACCTTGATTAATCTGGTTATATCATCCCACGCCCTGATATCTCGGAAAGTGTTTCTGTTCGGAGTTGTATATTAAAATTTTACCTGGAGCCATGGGAGACAACCGTAAAAAGAAGAAGTTCTACTTTCGTAAGGGACGAAACAAGTTTTTCTTAGAACCCGGCTTCAAGGGATTTTTCTGCACGTGCAACTTCAGGGAGAAGGATTGTGTGAGAGAAGCTTACAATTTGTTAAATGAGTATGCTGGGAAGCTGTATCCTGACCTAGGCGAAGAAAAACCTCCAGCAGAACCAGAAGTCGCCGCACCCTCACCGGGTGAGGGCTCCGAGAGCGAATCTGAAGAAGATGAAGACATCGGAGACATTCTGAAAAGAGAAATCAATTCAGTCAAGAAAAATTCACAAAAATCACTCAGACATAAAAGATTCCAAGTAGTCGAAACTGGTGCCTCGAACTGCATTTTTGTGAAAACAAACCTTCCTAGTCCAGAAGAACTGACCTCAGCCATCATGAAAGACCTGTATACTACAAGGCTTCAGAAAACTCGGCATGTGTTACGTTTATTACCTATCTTGGCGACATGTAAGGCGAACCTTCCAGATATCATGGAAGCGGCGGGAAGGTTGTTTGATGAATACTTCCTGAAGGAGTCGTCAACATTTGCAGTAATCTTCAATAAGAGGTTCAATAACAGTGTGTCTCGGGAGCTAGTTATCAAAGAGCTGGCTGATCTTATTGTTCTCAAGAACAGTGCTAACAAGGCTGACCTAAAGAATCCAAAGCTATGCATAATTATTGAAATAATAAAGGGTATGTGTCTGATAACTATTGTTGACAATTACTATATGTATAAGAAATATAATTTAAATGAGCTGAGTAAAGAAGAGACCCCTATTGTGAATGATAGCGAGGGTACTCAGGCAAAGAAGTTCAAAAGTGAAGAAAAGGACCCCATTGAAGAACAAAACCTAGTTTAACTATGTTAATCTCATATTTTTACTACCTACTCTATCTACAACTAGTAGTGTTTTCTATGTGTAACAACTATTACATCTAATGTTTTGTCTATGTGACTTTTCCATTTAACTATTTTCCAATACATAATGTGAAGTATACTGGTATTTTCAATGTCCTACCTCATTATTTGCTCATCTGCATTGCATGCATTCTGTTATTATGAGTTATGTAATGCAACAATCATATTCTTTGATCATGGACATGAGTATGCAAGAGGTTTATGTAACATCACAGCAATGGTAGCCAAAGTACTTGGTTCACAGTTATGTAACTAAAGGGGACCTCAGGATCGAGTTGGGGCCATAAAATAAGCGTCATTAGTCTAGCTAGACAAACCTAAACTGAATAAATACAAGTACAAGTTAAACTTGTAAGGAGATGGTTTCATTACAACTATGGTTAACCTAGTAGTTTTTGAAATCTAAGTTACTTTTAGTACCAGAGTTCTATTTATTGTATAAAAAGTATGAAACTTTTGGACTTGTTGATAGTTTTTCGTAAATAACTTTAAAGCTGTTCTTCTGAAATTATTATAATAGATTAAGTGCTGAGTATCTGGATGATACTTAATTTATTTTATTGAGATTTTTTAAGACCCTATTTTTTGATACCAAGTCTTACTAAAAGCGCTTTTTATAGCTCCTCATTTTCTGTAGCAGCTGCCATCTGTGAGTAGAGCATGGAACCAGCTAAGGTTAGACTCAACCAGGATAGCTTGGCGAATCTAGGATAGAATGTTGTTGAAATCACGTAGTCAGAAAACGTATGCATAGATGGTACTCTCAGTAAAACGGACCCTCGACAAAATAATGTGAATTCCTAATAATAATTCATATTGCTTTGTCTCTAAGTGCGGGTTCGTGAATACACACTTTTTAAAGTTCTGAGATTAGTCCTCACGATTTTTGTCTTCACCTTTTTTTTTTCAAGAAGAAGAATCCACGACCTTCGTAATGCAAGCTGATTATATAATGTAGATCCCTAGGTAAAAACGATACCTTGGTTAATCTAGCAGAGCATGGTTAAAAGAGATCTCAGTAAGCTTATACAGAGTAGTTCTATAGCTCCTGTCCTGAAACTTTTCTAAATTAGGTAGTTTTGTCGTTTTTACAGGAAGATAGATAGGCTATAGGCATGTAAAAGGAATCTTGCTGACTGACTCACTCAAGGGATGAAATAAAACGAGGAAACTGCCCTAACGATCCTCAAGGGATGTCATTAGCTGATGTCCGAGGCTGCATAAGTCGAATTAGATTCACCTTCACAAGATTGGGTTGTCTGTGACTTATTAGTGGTTTACTTTTCACACTAGGGCTTTTTGTTGGTTATTTTGTCGAAAGTTTACCTATCCAAGCCTACAGATTAAGAGCTTAAAGTACCTACTTTCACATGTAGTTAGTTAGGTAATAAGGTAGTTGTTATACAATTACGCCACGGGTTTTGATGCGGTTTTTTATGTAAGTATAAGCACCTAATTAGTCACTGACTCAAGATTAAGATGATTAAAGATATAATAATTAAAGAATAGTTATAAAGATAGGTAGGTACCTACAGTTCTATATTCTACACAAAACAGACCCACAGCGACACAGCCAGACGGAGCAAGTGGACCGTCGCATCCTTGGGCCCTAAGCCCTGAATACCCAACATTCCCCAAATCCAGCGAAAGTACCTTATCTTAAAATATTTTATGAAATTCATGAACCAATGTAAAAGTTCGATTATCCTTCCCAGCGAGTGAAGCGAGTGAGCCCCACATAAGCTGTAAGAAGTGCCCGTCCGGTGGAAACGTTGGAATAACAAGCACAAAACGGACACCGGCAAATCCAACCCGGATTTGTAACAAAGTGCGGCTTGAGCTTTTCTACATATTACCGAAACACATGCTTCCCTGCTGATTTTCAAACGTGCTTTCTCTCGAAGGACTTTTTGAGAATGGACGTGTGTTCCAAGTTGTTGTAAAAAGAATTTGTCTTTTACTGGGGGTTTTCTAGGGTTACTACTTGTAGGTAGGTTAGGTGCTTGAGACTTTGAGGATAGTTTGAGCGTGATCAATCCTTACCACATTAAATAGGTACGTCATTCTTTCAATCCTGGTAGATGATTATAATACAAACAAATAATGGGTTTACTTTTGTATATCATCGTAAGATATATATAAATAGGTTAATAAGATTATTATCTTATCCCTTAGTTAAGTAACAAGAAGCATGGTAGAGAGGGTCCGAACAAGGATAATTCCGCAGCCTACCTCCAATTGAGGTAATTTCCTAGAAATTGTACGACAAAGGTTTTTATTTGAGAATTTGAACAAGTTAACATTTTCTTTCACGTTCCGGACAGCCGAGTTTCGGAGAATAAATGCTTTTTACCGTTTGACGCCAGAATTGCTTCTAGGAACTAAATTTTTCAGTGAGTTCCTATCGTTGTTGGAGACAATTCTTTAAGGACAAAAATAACGTCTTTTCTTTACCTACTATTAGTATTAAAGTTATCATAGCTGCATTTTCTCTTAGTACCTATGAATGAAATTTTGTGACTATTTCATGCAAGAACTACCTACCTACTGAACGAATTATGAATTTTATAACTCATGAATAAAAAAGACAGATCTATACCGCAGGATACTTCAGTATCACAAAGCAGCTTTCTGTCGTCCTTTTCTGTGTATAATATAAACCACAAACGGTAAGCTAGTTTATCTACATTAGCTTTTATTCAGCCAAGGATTAAGAATAAAGTTTGCTACAATTTTGACTCTTAATTTATTCCAATTCAGAGTGGTGCAGAGCGACAGGCCGCCAATTAACTGGCGGCAATTTGTTGCTGACACGCGGACAGACAACGCCATGACACCGACTGCGACGGAGTGAAGTGGTGTGAATCTATATGAACGACCACCGACCATTGAATCAAGCTGGACATTTGTACTAATTAATCAAATAAGGTGGTCCAAATTGGCCTATACCTACTGTTATGGCCATCACAGTGGAAGCAATAGAATGTTAATTACGCAAAACGTTGGGATTTGGCGTAGTTTGTTTAAGTTAAATTAAGTTTTATTTTTTATAAAATATATTTATAAAGAATAAAGCTTTTCTTCAAGCCCAAGCCAAAGGTGGATAAGGTTAGATAAAAGTAAGTAGGTACCTAAGTTATGTGTCACTGCTGTGTAGTGATTTGAAAATCATATAAAAAAATCTGTAGGCTTAAAAACCCTCGTATAAATTTCTTCCAAGACTTCTATTGAAAAATGAAAACTCCTATTAACTACTTGTTCATGAAACTTCCGAGTTTCCCTTAAGAATATTATCGTGGGAAATTTTAAAAAGTCACAACAAAAGTTACGTTAAGTCGGTCGGCAAAATAATGCTCATATTCTTACAAAAAGTAGGCGGGTAGAGGAACTTGAACGAGTAGGTACTTAAATATTTAAGAAATTTTGTCACGAAGAGCCGTAGATCCAGGAAAATAAAGTTTTCTAATTTGCGTTTTCCAAGTTTGTATTTGGGTAGCGATCGATTCTTGGGGGTTTTAGGTTAATAGTTGTATTGGTACTGTATTCATCTGCTGAAGGAAAGATCGCAGAGTAAACCCGTGAAATCGTGCCCACGGGCAAAGATTCGACGTTGAACACAGTTTATGGTGGCCCGTAGATACGTGTTTTCTCACTGCTTGACATAAATTATGCGTAAGCTAAAGGCACTTTGGGGCTTTGCGATCAACTATGGAGCTTAAATGGTTGTACCTCTGATTAAAGATTTTTTATTAGGATATTGAAGAGATACAATATAATAGTAGAATGATTTAGGCAATAAACTTATCATCAGGTGAGATTGTGGTAAAGCAAGGGTCTATTATCAATAAAAAAACGAATTAAAAATTATATAAGTATTAGTATTACCATAGACGAAATCGTCTATCTATGGTATTACTGAAAAAACTAACCCGCCTGGTAAGCGCAGTGATTACCTACCAAAAATTCTCCCTATATTTCCAGTCGATAAAGACTACTCTTGATGTGGTCGAAACGTCGAGAGTTGTTAAACTCCTGTGTAAATACGTGAGTAATTCCCGTTTTATATAAAATGAATAAAAGAGCTCCTTGAATGATTTCAGGGAACCTTGATGTCTTTGCCATAACTCGGATCAAAGTAGCCAGCCCACCACGTACCTTCAAACCAAAGCACCCATCTTATCTGCGGTAACTCACATGTATTCAGAGTAGACTTGACAAAGGCCACGTCTAAATAAACCCGGGGCAAGCGGATATTGATGTGATGAGCATATCTGAGCCTTGACTCTGAGGCAACGATTCAATTGCAGCAAAACCATATACAATACAATACAAAAACTCTTTATTGTACAACAAATAAATAAAAAAATACAAATACAACAAAAAGAAACGAGTACAATGGGCGGCCTTATCGCTAAAGAGCGATCTCTTCCAGATAATGATATAGGAAGGCATAAAATCCAATTATATCAACACGTTTTACTATAGTAACACGAGTAACATAAGATCTTATAACTAGTTTGAAGTCCCATGAATCCAAAAAGGGCTCTACAATAATAATTACCAGTATAATACGTAGTAAGTACTTTTAATACGTAGTCCTACTTATATTACGTATATCTATCTATACATACCAATTAAATAAACAGTTGAAATAACAAACATTAAAACTTAAACCTAACTTCGAACGCAATTGATTTTCCAACATAGCTATTTTGCAAAAATAGATAGTAAACAGTAGAGCTTTACCATGCAGACTAAAAAGCTCTAGAGTTACAAGAGCTAGACCAAAGAGATCATACATATTTAACTGAATATTATTTCACTGTGATTATAAAACTCTGTGTTCATGGTCGAGGCTGAAAAGGTTTGTCGTTCCTCCAATGCGTTGTGTGTGATCTCAATTTCCAGTAAACAAGCATTGATATCTGAGTTTCGCTTGCTAAGCTTCATACCAATATTGAACTGGAGCTGTAGCTGAGTAAACCTACACTTTATTTAAAAAAATATACATAACAAGCTGTTGTGCCCGACTTTTCCAGTATTATGTGGATCTTCCGTGCAAAGGGTAATAGATATTTTATCTCGGTAATTTTAAGCTTAGCTGATAACCATAATCATCAACATTGTTGAGTTCCGAGTTATAGCTTTGAGAGTTGTTTAACTCCTGTGTAAATACGTGAGTAATTCCCGTTTTATATAAAATGAATATTATAACTCACGAAAATTTTGAAAGTGAAAGAGCTCTTTTATTTTAAGATCAATACAAAAATAATTTTGCATTAAAAAGCATATCCTTAGTAAAAGTTACAATTTAATGGAAACCAAAAATAGGAACTTATTTTTAAAGGATAAGATAACCTACCTACGTATCGGTAGGTTACATAGATAATCACTTTCAAACCGACACAAATCTCATTGTGAAATTGAACAAACGAATGCTAACTGCATTTTAGTTGAAAAAGGTTTAGCATGACTTTATGTTTATGAGAAACTACAGACGCTTTCATTGCTAAGATGACTTAAACATCAACACTTACCTCACAACCTCGCGTAAAAGGGGAAAATTCCCCCAGATTTATGTACCTACATTTCCCTAAGACCTTGTTGAGCACTGAAGACGTAATTGAGGTACTTCCGGTCCTGTTAGACAAACCCGGGCCGTGTGTGGGAACCTCGTAAACATGACTGCTTGTAGGTACCTACACGTGAAGGGTTGTGTTGTAGCAAGTGTGTGGGGACATTTGGCAAAGTCAATTATACACTTGACGAGCTAAGAAGGCTTTTAAGAAATATACTAGGTGCATGTTTGAACGAACCCAAATCAAAAATGTAACCATTGAGAACTTTATCTAATCGTCACTACAACGTGAAATAAATGAATTTCACAAATGGTTGCTAATAAATTTACAAATTGCCACTAAAGCTTTTTTCTGTTTTAATGCTTAATAACCTAAGAGCCCGTGATGGCCAGACCTTCCTTTAATTCACAAGCGTGAAAATTATTTCATGTGTATGTCTAACATAGGTAAGAATAACCCCCAAACATGAAACCTGGATCGCGGTTGCTTTGGGAGATAACAACCTTTTACCTGTTATCTCCCAAAGGAACCACGATCCAGGTTTCATGTTTGGGGGTTATTCTTACCTATGTTAGACATACACATAAAATAATTTTCACGCTTCAGAATTAAAGGAAGGTCTGGCCATCACAGGTTATTAGTCTATACTAAGAGCCCGGTCTGGCCAGACCTTCCTTTAATTCACAAGCGTGAAAATTCTTTCATGTGTATGTCTAACATAGGTAAGAATAACCCCCAAACATGAAACCTGGATCGTGGTTCCTTTGGGAGATAACAGGTAAAAGGTTGATATCTCCCAAAGGAACCGCGATCCAGGTTTCATGTTTGGGGGTTATTCTTACCTATGTTAGTCATACACATGAAATAATTTTCACGCTTGTGAATTAAAGGAAGGTCTGGCCATCACAGGCTCTTGGTCCATAAGTTTGAGTAAAACAAAAATGTATATTTTTTCTTAAGTAACAAAATTTATTACCTAAATGGAAAGTTCATGCGTCGCCGACTTCTGAACTATTATTTACGACTTGTGACGTGAATTTTAAAATAATCTGTAGATTTATTAAAATAAAGAATTACAGAAAATTCCATGGAAATGCGTGTTTTTTTAATGCGGAGAAGAATTTGGCACGCGGGCAGAAAAAAATCCGTGTGAATTTACGAATTGATTATGAGGATATGGTAATATATTTTATACAACTAAATTTAAAATAACAAATCTAAGGATGTACAAATCCTTCTTTACAAGAATAAAAATTAACAATATCTGCAAAGGTTTGCCAAATAAATAATCTATTTCGTGAATATAGTAGAATTATTGCTCAGTAGAATTATTGTCATTGATACATTGACTACAAACGTTCTAAAACAAGAATAGGTGTCGATATCTTTGATTAGGCATCTTCAATTTCCTTACCGAACCCGTGGGTGCCTAGTAGCTTACCCATAAACGTACGATAAAGTGTTATTAAGCGGCAGCCGAGGGGCGGGGCATCAATTTGAAACTCGATTGCATAATGCTGAAGCTACTTCTGAACTAGTGTCGTCGTGATAGTCGGAAGAATTTGTTATTAGACAAACCGCGGCCAGGTTTCATCGTATCATAAACTATATAATAGTCGTAATTTGGCGTGTCCAGTGAATTAAGTACCATATTGGCGTCTACGCTAAAACCAACTTTACACTTTATAATTTTATGATAATACTTGACAACAGTGAATCCGCATTTTCTTGTTTCGTTTTAAGTTTTTCTTGTGTAAGAATGCCTGTAATTCTTAAAACCGATCCTTCTTATTTCAAAATGAACTCCCTGCCGATAACGTAAAAACTATACTAACACTAATTATCTAAATTATTAATCACACGCTTAGCGTGGGCTACTTTCACACAAGAGGGCTAAAAAGCACCGCTGGAATCTTGGAACTTTATTCTATTTCCTAGATAATATTTATTTACAAACGTATCCTTAATCAGTAGGTACATATATTTCCGTCTCTACAAATCTGTAACTCTCAATCCCCCATCACTAGCTGTAAGTTTAACGAGGTATCATTTCAGCGGATCCTGTGTTTACGACCAACAAGAGGCCGTGACAATTAAATTCAAACAAGAAGTTACATGTGACGCAATCCCGATGTTTGGTGGAGTGGTAGAGCAGGGCTTATAACTTCTGAAAGCTGAAATACTTGCCTAAGACCCTTTTAATACATAGGTACCATTTACATACAATTTGACGATGTTTGTGGCGCGGTGAGAAAAGGTTCGCCTGTGTCGCAGGTTGCGTGTCGATTCCCGCCAGGAACATTATGTTTGTACGATCTGCAGATATTTTCTGCAGAAAAATAATTATACAGGCTACCACAGCTACCTACATATGGATGTGTCAAATAGAAGTGAACTGTGAATTTAAAATTGATAATAGCAAGAACAGCAAAGACTTATTCCGCCTCAGTTTCGATTAAAATAATTGACACATAATATTATACGAAAGACTTCGGTTGATCACCAATTGTCGATTTGGCGATTATGCGTATATAGGTACAGGTTACACTCCAGTGACTGTGATATCACCCTTTATTGTTAATGACATTCTCCATAAGTGAAACTATTTGTATCTATGTCTCCAGTCGACCTCATATTTGTGGCGTCGATTTAACACCGTAAATTTGCTCACTTTATGATAAAGGCAAATGGTATCGGATAAGGTATCGGATGGTACTAATACAATAATAATGAATTTACAAATTAATATTATTGCTTATTTACTTGATAGAAGTTTTTTTACTGACCCACCCGCGGATTCGTACAATGTACAACTATTTTAAAACTAAATAGCACCTGAATCAGCCATACCTACCAACGTAGTACTAAAAGCAATTAACATCTTATTAATCTCTTATCGCAATGAAACAATATAAAAACGAAACAGAAAAAAGAAATCCTATCAAAGTAGGTTCGTATAAATATTTTCAAATATATTACCTAAATATCAAATGGTTGCTCGGAAGGGTACAGATCCTACTTAAAATTCCATCAAGCAATAATAATCTTTGAAGATTATCATTAGGCAGATAATCAGATGTCTTCCAATTAAGGCAGATCAAAGATAATATTACTTAATTAATAATTACTTATCAAAGAGTGTTTAGTCAAGCGATGATCCAACCTATTACTAATTAATTACCTATTTAGGATTCTAGCTCATTACCCAGCACTGGTTCCTACGTGGTTCAGTTGGAAGAATTAAATGGTGAAAGCTAGTAATTGGTTGATTTCATCTGATACTAATTTTGTACCAAACCCGGCTATGCATAAATCATACACAAATTGATAAATATTTACCTACATAATTATAAACGTTGGTGTTCCTTATTATAATAAAAAAAAATACAGGATTATTAGAAAAACATCAATTATTACCTTAACTAGTGTTCTGTAGCCCGGAATCAATATTTTTTTTATTTCCTTGATATTTTACTAAACTTACGATGACATTTTTGGCGTGGAGGGCAAAGGTCAGCTCGCAACGCAGAAGGTTGCGGGTTCGATTCTCGCCCCTGTGAAATGATTGCACGAAATGATAAGATATAAGATTCAAGACCAACAAGAATGCAAAATCAGTAGGTATAGGTATGTAAGATTTTTATCTAAGATTAGCTCAAGAAAAATGCGATTTCAATCTTACGGTCCAGTGAGCGCGTGAAAAATTCCTGCCAAAAGTTTGTCCATACACGTACCTAATTAGTTTAGGTTTGTGTGGACTCGGACTCTACCTGTTCTGATTGTGTAGCTGAAAACGTGAGCTGAACTTTGTTTCGACAACACAATACAACGAGGCAGTTAGGAAACCCTGGCTTAGATACAAAATGATTTAGGGCTGTTTCGAGTTAAGGCCTGGGCGAAAATCATTATTGTTTGGTAGATTTATATAAGTCATCTAAGACCCCTCGCAAACTGCAGACTTTCTATCGGCCGATATTTTGGTCGGGTTGGGCTGTTAGCGCGCACACTACGCCAACTAAACAGTTGGGTTGGTGGTGAGTGCGCAAACTAGCCAACAGTCGGCCGACGATATTCAGTTTTTAAGCTACCGTTGAAGAGAGCGGTCGCAAAATGGAAGTTTCTCGTAGGAAAATATTGTCCAGAAATATTGTAATTGCTCTTATACAACGGAGGAGAAAAATCAAGAAGAGAGTCCGAGAGTATTGGGTGCATCCCATCTACAGTACTATATTATTAAATGGAAAATTAAAATTAGATTACGTTTCTACAACCAGCGATTGAGTAGAATTGGACAAAATGAATGAATGCACGACCTTCCGGCTCCAAAACTCGGAGCGAAGTGAACCATCGGCCGACTAAACAATCGGTCAGTGTGCGCGCTTGCAAGGAGCTCCATACTAATATAGCAGTCGGCCGATAGTTTGATCATCTTTCAGTTTGAACGCAGTTGAGAAGCCTATCAAACTTATTTATCGGCCGATACCAAATCGTTGTAGTATGCGGACTTGCATACATCTTCATACTGATTATAAGCCCGACCAAACTATCGGCCGATAGAAAGTCTGCAGTTAGCGAGGGGTCTAAAGGACCGTCAAATCCTGTATTTGATTACAATATTGCTTAAACACATCATAAATATCGATATATTATAGGTGGTGTAGATCCATTACAGAAACAGGTAGAAAAAAATGATGGAACAAGAAAATCAATAAAAGAAAATGAAATTACAGTAATTTTAAATAATAAAAGAATGGGCATATTTATTTTTCTTGCCGTGTATGAAAAACCTTGTATTAAGTGCTTCACTATCACACATTGTAAACAGTACCATAATGTACATATAAAAAAGTGTGAACTGGACATTTACCAAATCAAAACAGCGAACATTAATAAAAATAAGCGGAAATAAAGAATACTGGGCAACGCGAGGCAATAAGTAACATTTATTTGCACTTTTATTACCTGAACTTATTTGGTAATTTTTTATCTTTCCCCTTTATTGCCAGCCCTTCCTCTAAGACCCCTCGCTAACTACAGACTTTCTATCGGCCGATATTTTGGTCGGGTTGGGCTGTTAGCGCGCACACTACGCCAACTAAACAGTTGGGTTGGTGGTGAGTGCGCAAACTAGGCAACAGTCGGCCGACGATATTCAGTTTTTAAGCTACCTGTTGAAGAGAGCTGTCTCATAATGGAAGTTTCTCGTAGTAAAATATTGTCCAGAAATATTATAATTGCTCTCATACAACGGAGGAGAAAAATCAAGAAGAGAGTCCGAGAGTATTGTGTGCATCCCATCTACAGTACTAGATTATTAAATGGAAAATTTTACACGATGCATTCAAAATTAATAGATTACCCGAAAATTAAAATTAGATTACGTTTCTACAACGAGCGATTGAGTAGAATTGGGCATAATGAAAGAATGCACGACCTTCCGGCTCCAAAACTCGGAGCGAAGTGAACCATCGGCCGACTAAACAATCGGTCAGTGTGCGCGCTTGCAAGGAGCTCCATACTAATATAGCAGTCGGCCGATAGTTTGATCATCTTTCAGTTTGAACGCAGTTGAGTAGCCTATCAAACTTATTTATCGGCCGATACCAAATCGTTGTAGTATGCGGACTTGCATACATCTTCATACTGATTATAAGCCCGACCAAACTATCGGCCGATAGAAAGTCTGCAGTTTGCGAGGGGTCTAAAGGCTTGGCTATACGTAATTTACTGCAGAATTTTAGTACCGCTCTGCATAAGTTTTTTGAGATAAGCTGGGTTATATAAAATTTTATGCATACTGCCCGAAGGATTCATCTTGTCCATGTTTATGGTGCGCCCAACACGTGTGGATGTTGTATAAAGATGGACCGTGTTCCGTAGATCAAGATAATTGCATACTTATTCAAAGCCATCGAGCTCATGAGAAAATGTGTCTATCTCGATGCTGAAAGATTTTTTTTACCATAAACTGGAAAAGATCAGTAAATACTATAAGTTCTATTGCTGGGTCTATTTGTTTATCACAAACAACAACACAAACAATATATTTTCAGAAGTTTAGATTTGTAGGGATGAATAATTTAATGATTTTAATGTGCCAATTAAAAGATTAATAACTTTCTATGATGCTTTTGAAATCCAATGTTGTAAAAGGCAGGTATGCCATGTTACGTAAAATGAATCAATACATTTACAATTACTTACAAAATACGGCTATGGTAAAAAATATTGTTAACATTTGCAGCGCAATTTATTTCAACTGTCTCACAACACAACACTAATTGTACCCTTGTAGCGGCGTCCACACGAAATAACAATAATTTAAATTATAAATCACACATTTAATTTATTACGCAAATGGAAACAAAAAGACATAATTTGAATAAACACGTCCTAATCTGCACGAAACTTTACTAATTCTCGTGTAGGTATGCTAATCTGACGGATGCGATAAATAAAGGCCGTACACAGGCATGTCGAAACTTACCCCCGCTCCTTTGTTACAACTTTTACGGTTGTTATAATTGAGCGGAACTACGTAAGTAAAGTTGCTGAATAATTGATATTGGAAAATATCGTAGATCAAGGGAATAGCCCCTCGCAGCCTACAGGCCCGATGCGATTTATTTATTCTCATATAACAAAAGTAAGATAACTTTATTAAAAATAATCACGGAACGTTTACCCAGCGTCGGGCTTTTGCTGACATGGTGCACAATTTTAAACCTAACAAGAATAACTGTTTTCAACTATGCAAAATATTAATTTATGATTTATCTACATTTAAAGAAAGTGAACCTTTAATTAAATGAAATGTATGGATATTCATAAAGTAAGGTTTTTCTAATTTCCTGCGACCAAATTGCCAGTGAATAGTCTATTCATCTATTCAGAGTGCTCTCAAACACCAAAACCATCCAATTAAGTCACTCGACTCAACGGTGTAACTTTAATGAGGTGCCTAGGAACTATTAGCCGAGGCAAAGAGCTCAGTAGTGGGGCCGGTGACAGGGTAAGAGGGCGCGATTGAACGAGGCAAGACGAGATGTCGATAGGACAGGCGCCGTCCCGACCACTCGACTCTCGTCTCAGCCTACTCGAGCCTTCTAACGTTCTACTACGCAGCAAAAACAGAACTCCACCCCTCCCACTATTTTGCACAATACCACGAAAATATTTGCATAATAATGCCGCTTTTTATCATGAAAGTTCCCTGGGGCGCACATATCAGGGCAAGCGCGAACTTTTTGCTTTAAAATAGGTATCCGTTACGTTTGAATTGCGAGAGCACTGTAAGCGGTTTAACTTTTTTCCTAACTTTCATTCCACGCGAATTTATACAAAAGCCAGCCAGTGATAATGTCTTCCATTTGTTAGAAGACGAGAATTACAACCGCCGCGGCGCTGACGACAGAAAAGAATAAAAGGGTTGTCTTTGTTGGTAGAGGAATACATTTTATGCAACCGCTTGAGCAGTTCACGTACAATTCTATCGTAATCACGCTATTGTGTGCCCTTGTGCTCTGTATGTCTTTGGATGTTATTTTAAAGTGCTGCGGGTTTATTGCGTTCCACTTGGCATAAAAGGTTTTTATGCAATACTCAATATTTTAACGTAAGCTCTAGAAAAGTGGTTAAACCGTATTTTTTAAAGCTGTTTAGTTCAATAGTGGAGTTGATTACAATTTACAAACAGAAAGCAACTTGGATTTGTAACCAGACGTGAAAAGTAGAAATAAATATATTCCCAACAAGCGGATTGGATGAAGATTTGAAGAGTACTGAATTGTTTGCATTTAATTAAACGTTATCACTTATTTTAAAAAGTATATTAAAATGAGCACCAGTTTAAACACAGAAATAAACTGCAAAACCCATCTGAAGGATTTAATTTGAATGGGATTCCATTTTCCGATGTTTTATTCGCTTCTGTAGAGCGCGATCAATTTCTGTTTAACTCAGCAGATTTCAGGATGAATATCAATTCATACTTAATATGCTACAATAATTTAATTAAATCTCGGTAAATTGTATTTAAATGTACAAATAACAAAGCTCCTGGAGAGAAATACGTAAGCAATCCATAACCAGAACCCAAGGAGTGCCACTCAAATTAGGATTCGCGGAACCTTTTCACTAATTACCTTTTGTGTCCACTTTGTAACATCAAATGGATGGCAGATCTGTTTTATTACGGTTGTTCAGTAAATTTAATTAACTCAAAGGACTCTTGACTGTTTTTTTCAATCTGTAGGCCAATTAAAAAGTTGGCGAGACTTGTAGCTACAACCAGAGAGCACTTAAATTAAATTTCAGTTAGATTGGCGGTACCTACTGTTTGTCGGATATTGCCACAGTCAGGCAAATCTATTTGTAGAAGATTTATTTTTAATAAACTAAAAATGGTACTTACCTATATTTTTTCTTGTACAAACATCATAAGTTTGTTATAATTCAAATTAAATTAATTGTTTGAAAAATTCACTAAAAAAGCTTTTTTTTTAGCTTTATAAAATCCTAGAGTATCTTATTTTAAATTACCTAATATTTGAAGGTTTATCAAAAAAAATATACTTATAAGAAAATCTCTGAACGAAGAAAATACAAATAACACTTCCGCCATAAACAGGTAAATTACAGAGACCTTTGCTCACCGAGCTAAGCTCATAAATTAATTTGCGTTTGGCTTAGTATCAATCTAAAGCAACAGGGTTCAATGAACAATCACCCCGGTCAGCAACACAAAGAGATCTGAGATTCCTAAGCAGATCGTGGCTGTGGTTGACTTTCGTATTGAGGTTAATCTTGGGGGAAATCAAGAAGACCACCTCAGGTCTGTTATTTCACCGCGAGCCAACGTAAATAGATCTCTTTGGGTGTTGTCATCTTCAGGACGGTGCAATATAACAAGGGTCTCCTAAGTGTGGCCGGAATATTGATTCGGTCACTTTATCTTGGAGATGATGAGGCATTTTGTACGAAAATAAATTGTGAGCTTTTTGTTTTACCATATCAATAATATTGTAATACAAAAATGCTGGCAGTATAAATTATGTGTTTGTAAACCCTTTGTGATTTCACAAATCAATCACAAACTTTAAAAACTAACTGCTGAAACTGTAACTTGGAATAATAAATTAAAGTCTTTGTATTCTACCGCGTGAAATCGATAACTTGTAAAAACAAAATTTAAACGGCGCTGTTTGTACTTATAAATGGTTAAAAACTTTATTTAGTGCAAAGTTGATTAAAGGTCCAAATGAAAAAACATTTATATTATTAGAAAGCAAATACTTTTATAGACGTTATAGGTACCTATAATACATGTCCATTCCCTAATTCATCGAAACTCCACTCAAATTGGCGATAAAAATAGAAAACCCAATACAAAATCTTACCCGCGGAATGTAATTGAAATCAAATAATCACACGCTTACTGGCTTGTAAAAATAAAAGCCGAATGTTGAATTACAATTCCTCCCGAATCGACATTTACATCGGCACAGCCAGCCATCAGAGCATTTATACAATCCACAGCTGCAATCATGGCTGACTATGTTATTATATGAATATTTTATTTGGACGACCCATTGCTGTCGCGCAAACATTTGATATTCACTGTGGATGCGAAAGGTTTGCTTATTAATTGGATTGTCGAAGCGCGGACATCAGAAAACGTCCGATCTGAATTGCTCTTAATTCGTCCCTGGCTCCCAATAAAATATATGGGTTGTCGGACCACTTTGGACCGCACTGAAAACGGTTTATGAATAGCAAACAAAATATTAATCTTCGGATAAGTAAGGATTTACACAGCTGCAAATTATAATTGTGTTATTTAAGGGCGTGGATAATAATTGCTGGTTAACTACAGCATTCGTGCAATATTTTATCACAATTATTAATTTAAATTAATAAAACTTGTTAATAGTTGAGTTATCACATCGCATTGCAGCGGTAATTTTCCATTTCTCAAAGTAACACAATCAGTATGAATTAAGGTTACCCTATTGAATTAATATCTCACTAATACCTATCTACTTATACAAAAATACATCTCAGATACACAGAACAACATTATAAAATGGTAAAGAAAGTTATATTCTTTCAAATATTAGAATAAAATAAGCCTGAAATTAATTTGTGTCCCAAGAACGTAAATACGAATGATTAATTACACTTTTGATTTTTTTAAATTAAAGTATACGCAAAAAGAATTTTAAAATCATGACTGTGTTAAAATTATATACTAGAACTGGGCACGAGTCTCTCCAATAGTACCTATTATAGTTCTTGGGGTACATTAGATGGAGTAATAATCATCTTGAATGTCGCTAATGAAAATTGAGATAATCCATTAATTTATAATCAAAAGTTATATTACTCCAGACAATTAATACGATTAAAGAACCAAATTATTCTATCATTTTATATCTGGAATCTTCAAAAATATAATTTAATCTAATTTATTTAGCCAGACTTGTTCTAATTTCGAGTTATGAGAAGTATTTCAAAATTATGTTAATTTATTTGAAAAAGTTGTAATTGAAAATGGAATGAACCCTTTCGATAGGTTTCGTCAAGGATAAGCCGTCGGGTTCTTGAGTTTCCTCTTATCTATTAATAAAGAATTTACCGAGTACTTACACCTACCAAAGCCTATGAAGTATCTAAAAAGTAATAAGTAATTTTGAACTTTATTTCTTTAACACGTTAAGTGCGAAGCGAGGCCTAAATCACCCCTGATGCAACTTCCCTGTGGTGCGGCAAGCAAAAAAGTGAATTTCTCTGTCGTGCGAATGGCATAGCTTTGGTTTGGTCCAGTGTAGGAAAGAGATAAATATATATTTGAGATCATGTAATGGTTCCGGACTCGGTGGTGTACCTACCTTGGTACCGGATGTCTTAGGCCTCGTGCCGCACTGAATTAATATAATTTTAATGCAGTGCGGAACGAGGCTAAAACGTCCCATATCCCAACGCGAGCTTCCCGCGACCAGTGTTGTGCATCACTTCGATTCGTGTAAGATATTATTACTTAAGTATATTATACCTAAAGATATTATTGGTAATAACGATTATTGACGTACCTAATACTTTGCAACATATCTAGAATTACCTATTATTCTATATCGTGATAATAATGTTATTATTATTAGGACTTAACACTTAATTGATAATTTTGTAGGTAGTGAAAAACTCCACAAGAAACGCAAAGCAGCCGTTGACAAAACAGGTAAGTAATATAATTAATATTTCAGTAGTTCTTTGTCTAGGTTTTGAAAGTAGTTGTTTAAAAACGTCGATATTATTTTTCCCATCACTAATCGCAGCGAAAATTTGCCCTATTTCAGTGCGTTACGAGGTGTATAAGATCCCATATTTTGTTTTGCTAATAATTCCTAAACTAGCCATCAGATCCCGGGGCGACGGTGGATTAGGGTTCATCAATTCACTGTCTATATCAATAAGGACCAAAATTCTCATTTATCTTTGATTTCGCGCCAGAAAATGGATTTTAGTCTGTAAAAGGAGGTGGGGTCTAATAGACCGCGTGTCGCCCTAACGTCTGGTCACGGTACGGGCCGATTATACCTCGTGCCGCAGGAACGGAAAGTATGCAAAAATTGGTGCCGCAGCTAACGTGTTAAAACGAAATCGTTATTTTTTTACCAATCAGGTACTTACTTACTTCTGCGCGAAACAATCGTATAAGAGCGACTGTTTTGGTCTAATAATACTGATCGAAGATATTTAAATATTTATCCTGATAAATATATAAGAATACTTTAAGTTATTGTTTGTCTAAGCTTGTGTTAGAGTGACACAGAGGCAAAAATATGCCAGCTCTCTGGAAACTCATAAAAGTTTTTAATGACAGCCCGCGGGTTCTAAATCTCACAATTTATAATCCCAGACTTAATCCGCGGAAACAATGGGTATCGCAGTAACTAAATCTGGTAACTGGTTATATTGAAATTGATGGGCGAGAAAATTGGAATATTTGTTACATCGACGTCACAAATATTTAATTACAAAACTGAAATGCTGGGCGCTTACACTTCATAAGCTTACTGAAGTTTGTGTTGACTCACTGCAGTAAAAGCTTATTAGTGCTTTAAGTGTAATGTAAGTGCAAAATTTTTATTTCAGTCTTTCCACACGAAGTAACTTACTGCAGTGAATTTTTTTTTCCACCGATATAATGTATGATTGTTTCTATATTAACGTTTAATTTATGCTTGGGCTTTTTTCTGACATTAATCATTTATTTTCACATCACGATATAAAATTCACTTCCATAAGTTGAAAAATACTACAAGTTGAAAAAGCATCCGTTTTCTCAGACTTCGGTCAAGAATACATTTCATCATCATCATTACACCCTATTCATGTTCCCACTGCTGGGACGCAGGGACTTCTCTCTTGCCGAGAGAGATTAGGCCTTAATTCACCACGCTGGCCAAGTGCGGGTTGGTGAATGACACATGTCCTTCAAACTTTTCACAGTTCTCAGAACATGCCGGTTTCCTCACGATGTTTGCCTTCACCGTTAGAGCGCGTGTTTTAAAAGCACACATAATTTTCCAAGAAGAAAAAACAGAGGTGCGCGGCGGGGTTTGAACCCACGACCTTTGGAATGAAAGTCGAGTGTGCTCCCACTTAGCCAACACGACAGAATACTTTTGGTTTGAGCTAAATCAACAAATTCTAATTGGAAATAAATTATACCTTAAAATAGACAGTTTGTTCCATTTAGATCATTCCTTTTAAGCGCTCAGAATATACCGGGATTGTCCCCAAAACCAATATTTGCCTATGAAAATGAATGGCGAATATATTCCTAAAAGTATATTCGTATACGAACCCAAACCGAGGCGGCATTTATATAGTCACGTACCAAGGGACTTGTTTAAAAAGAGACAAAGATTGTCCAATTTATCCTTGCATGACATCCGTGAAACAGCAGGAATAATTTCACCCTTGAAAACGATGTTATGACCCTAATTTTGATTTATTAAAGCCGGGAGAGTTATGTTTGAAACCAACACTTAAGGTTAACTTAACACACTTATCTTTAAGACCTACTTTTTTTACAGATCAGACTTACTGTGTAATCAGTGTGTATGTATTTCAATGTGATTATCGATTATCCTATTTTACATTTTCTAATTATATGCCAGTTGTACCTAATGAAACCATAATAACTATCTTTATCATTAAATTTATTTATTTAAAAATTAAGTTTCAAGCAAAATTTTTACGGATAGACTGATTGTGACGACAGTTATTATTATATTTCTACTATTCTACTTTTTTACAGACTTTTTTTTGTAATTTTGATTTTCTTCTCTTTGATTTAGTGGCCACCAGACACGATAGATACAATACAACACCATCCATTATACAATGTAATAAGTACTAAAAAGTAAAAGTAAAGTAAAAAAACCTATCTCGGGACTTGCAACAAACATTTGACGATGCAGCTGTCATACAATGAGCAACTTTAGTAAATGTAGTAAGTTACAAAATTATATATATTTTTTTAGTTTTTTATGAACATTTCATTCTGATTACTACTGCACTTGTAGTTTTTACCTACCTAGGCACGTCGTAAACAACAATGTGAAACATCTCAAATAACATTACTCCTATATGTATTGTGTAGAACTCACTTATCTAGCGTTAGCTCGTATTTTGCCTGAACGACAAAATAGTGTGTAATACCTTCGCG
The DNA here is from genome assembly GCA_963691955.1 of Chloroclystis v-ata. Taxonomy (NCBI): domain Eukaryota; kingdom Metazoa; phylum Arthropoda; class Insecta; order Lepidoptera; family Geometridae; genus Chloroclystis; species Chloroclystis v-ata. The sequence continues at coordinate 5,731,317 of OY829906.1, read as the reverse complement.
AAACACATTGTACGAGTTTACCTACTCTGATAATGTCATTTGAATATGAATTCTAAGATCTATTGACTCGGCTCTACTGTATATGGCACACTTATTATTTCAGTTGGAAATATAATTTAAAAATGTCTATTGTTTATAATAGTCTTCAATTTTTATCTCTCGAAAATTAAAATTTACGAAATAAATAATACGCTCCAGTGAGGTTGTCTATACTAGAATAAAACGCAATGTGAAAAAATCATCCAGGTTCAAAATATTGAATTCCTAAAAGAAAAAATGTATGACAGCCGAATGTAAAATTTTAAAGGTTCGCGATAAAATAACGAAGCACCTAAACAAAAAGGTATTTCACCTTTATTTAGAGCTTCAATTTATAGCCAACGTGTAACAAACAGTTTTGAGACCTCTATAAATTGATGGTTATTTCCATATTCATTCTATTTCCTGTCGGAAATTTTCTAAAGCGTTGGGAATATAATAAAATAACGGATCCGGGATGTCCTTGGATATACAAATAGGGTCACGTGAGCCCGTGTGACCACAACCGAACGACGCTAGTCGTCCCTAAACTTGCACGTATTGTAGCTCCGAGCTCCGACGCAGATTCACTCATATATTCACCTTGATGAAACTTTCACTAAACAGTAAATAGACGATGAATGAATTGCACCGTATTCAGATCAGATCTTTATGCAATCATATTTTAGTCGCTCAAGTATAACTCGATAATTATATTATATACATATTTCAAATTCTTATTTCATTTCAAAAATCAATCAATAGATCTGGAATTTTCATAGCTTGATCTACCACTACTTGATCTAACTTCAGACTAAACAGAAGTGGTGTTAAAGTTCGGATAATTTCCGAAAAGTGATTGTTTCGCATGAACGGTCGAAGGGTTCTGGTGCATTTGATTAAGGAATTTAGTTTTACTATGAATTTTGGTTTGAAATAAAAACATGGTTTTCTCAGTATTCTCTATTTGTGCATTTATAATTGATATCGATCTGGCCGATATAAATATGTATTGGATTTCCTGAAGCAAATATAGGTAGGTTGTGTGTTATTTTGATCTATGAGCTAGTGTTTTCGCATAAAGGAGTTACAAACATCCAGCCATTACAATCACAATCTTTAGCGCTTATATCTAACTAGCAGGCCCCGCGAACTTCGTCTCGCCATATACTTTTATTCGCAACTATATCCATACTAAATTTCATCCAAATCGAATTTTCCCACGTAAGCATATATTTTCCCGTGGAAGCATGTATTTTCCGCGGTGAAAAGACTCTCGCCATATACCTACTTTTATTTGCAACTATCTTCTGCATACTAAATTTAATCTAAATCGATTTTTTCCGCGTAAGCATACCTATATTTTTCCGCCGAAGTATGTATTTTTCCGCGATAAAAAGTAGCCTATGTTAGGATTAGGATATTACATATTATATTACATTACATTGACTCTCCCACCCCGTACCCCAGTGACGCTTACATGGAGTCTACATCGCATGCTGGCTAGCTGAGCGCGGTGAGCGACTACCTCGCGACTTTTTTCTAATACTTGCATTTTTAAACTCGTGATATCTTCCGAATGAATTGTCCGAATTGAATAATTCAAAAAGTTATAAAAAGGTGTTAAAGCCGTCTTGAATATAAAGTAATTTATTTTGATAAGGATTAATACCAAGGTACAAATGAAGACCCTTTCAAGAGGCGGCATATATAAATTAATATTTTAGAATAAAAAACTGCTTACTGTGTTAACTATAATATTTAGACATATGCTGTCGCGACATTTTTTGTAGATAATGATGAGTTCTGCAAAGTCGTAGTACATGATTTTGTTCTATCATCAATAGTTTTCGCAGCGCACGCGACGTAAGGAATTTTTCAGGTCATTTTTTTACACCTTATGTTACATTATTGGAGTTTTAGTAAGGATCCCTAATTTTTTTTTAAATATAATATAGCCTATGTTACTCGGGGATAATGTAGCTTTCCAAAGGTGAAAGAATTTTTGAAATCGGTCCAGTAGTTTCGGAGCCTATTCGTTACAAACAAACAAACAAACAAACAAATCTTTCCTCTTTATAATATTAGTATAGATGACGCGCACGAATAATTACCCGCATTTCTAAAATTCCAATTGTGGTACATACTTAGACGAGTCATATGCACTATGCGTTTTCTACGCTTGAGGTAAAATGGTTGATAAATAACTTTCCCTTAAATTATGGTTTTTCGTTAAAAAAGTGGATTAGAGGAAATATCCAGATTTATCATTTCAGGTGCCCTCCAAGCCAAGATGTATATGCGTAGGTAATTGTCACTTTAAGTGGGTACACATCTGTTGGTGACAAACATTCAACTCGCTCTGATGAATACGACGCCGGTACTGGCCTTCAGCTATACCAAGCGTAAAATGATTAGATTTATATAGGAAATAATCTTTGTTTAATGAGGAAAACCGTGACAATTCATATCTAAATTTCCATACCCGCTTCGAATATTAGCATATCGTAGCAAAGCACGCAAAGTAGAAAAAAATGCATAAATTAATAATTGTTGTACGGAGCTAAGGCACTATCCTAATAGCTAATTTTATTTTATAATTTTATAATAAACGTATGTAGTCATATAATAAGCTTCAAGTTTACCAAGGAGCTTAAACGTCGATGAATCGAGATTTTCTTTTGTTTTCCCAACTATATTCTTATCTTATACTCGTATAGTATTTATTAGGTACGACTAATACAAATCAATTAAGTATAACCAGTGTTAATAGTCTGTTGAAAGCAATTCGGGAGGACCCTTAACCTGAAAGCGGATATTCTATCTCCACATACTTGTTAATTAAACGGACAATCGCACATAGGTACCTGTTTGATTTGATAACCATACGATCTCACACGAACTTGAATAGACAAACAGATGGATTTGAGAAATTTTGACGTGTAGCCTAAAATTTGATTATAATAAACGCGATTTGCTTTAAATGTAAGCTTTTTTAATAATACTAGATGAAAACCCGGCTACGCTCGGGTGAAATTTGACGAAATTCTCCAAAATCCGAATTTTGCGGATATAATGTTGTCGACTAAAATCAATATTTTTTATGTTACATGAAAACCCGGCTTCGGTCGGGTGAAATTTGACTCATAATACACATCTAGGTGCAAAATGTAGATAGATGTTTCTGTAGTCATCGGTTCTCAAAGAATATTAAATATAGATTCATATGTTATCACCTGTTTCATTCACGAATGCAAGTCGATCGCGACATACTACACTCACCGTGTCTGGCCGGGCGGCCGGCAATACACTTTTATGATTTTTGCATAACTCCACCACAGGTTTCCACGTTCCAGACAACTGGAAGCCATCTTCTCGATTAAAATTTCTGTGTTTGGTAATCTCAATGGCCTCCTGAACCAATCTTAGTATATAGAATCTCTCTGTTTAGATTACTTGGTACTATGACGTTTCCACAGTTGGGACACAGGGACTTCTCCAAGGACAAAAGAATTAAGCTATGTTTATGTTAACATAAGTCAAAATATCTATCTATGTATGTATATTATATTAAGTATATCTGAAATCTAGCACCCGTAACACAAGCTTCGAGCTTACCACGGGGCTAGATGTCGTTGTGTAAATTGTCCAGCAATATTTATATTTATATTTATATGGAATTCAATGATTATCAATAATAGTGTAGCTGTACAATAATAAATAGGTTTATTGATAATAAAAAGAAAAACTGAAGAACCGTGTTTTAATTATGATGTTGCTCTCTCTAACACCTGTCGATTGAGCTTTGTACGGAATCTCTAGGCCAAGCCGTTTCAGAGTTATAGCAGTTTAAAGTTTGACAGCTGTCATTGAAAACGTTGCTCTCTCTAACACCTGTCGATTGAGCTTTGTACGGCATCTCTAAGCCAAGCCGTTTCAGAGTTATGGCAGTTTAAAGTTTGACAGCTGTCATTGAAAATGTTGCTCTCTCTAACACCTGTCGATTGAGCTTTGTACGGCATCTCTAGGCCAAGCCGTTTCAGAGTTATGGCAGTTTAAAGTTTGACAGTTGTCATTGAAAACGTTGCTCTCTCTAACACCTGTCGATTGAGCTTTGTACGGTATCTTTAGGCCAAGCCGTTTCAGAGTTATCATATGGCAGTTTAAAGTTTGACAGCTGTCATCAAAAATGTTGCCCTCGTTAACACCTGTCGATTGAGCTTAGTAGGGCATCTCTAGATCCAGCCGTTTCAGAGTTATGGCAGTTTTAAGTTTGACAGCTGTCATTGAAAATGTTGCCCTCTCTAACACCTGTCGATTGAGCTTTGTACGGGATCTCTAGGCCGAGCCGTTTCAGAGTTATGGCAGTTTAAAGTTTGACAGCTGTCATTGAAAACGTTGCTCTCTCTAACACCTGTCGATTGAGCTTAGTAGGGCATCTCTAGTTCCAGCCGTTTCAGAGTTATGGCAGTTTAAAGTTTGACAGCTGTCAACGTAAATGTTGAAATAGTACGGCATCTCTAGGCCAAGCCGTTTCAGAGTTGTGGCAGTTTAAAGTTTGACAGCTGTCATTTTGACAAATGTCATCTAGACACCTATCAGTTTATAAGTTAAACTGTTTCAAGGATAATTATTTAATACCTTAGGACAAAATACATATACTTCGTCATCATCATGTCAGCCGTTGGACGTCCACCGCTGGACATAGGCCTCCCTTCCCTTAACGACCTCCAGGTATTACGGTCGTGAACCAGCAGCCTTAACAATATCATCGAGCCATAAAAAGGAAACTAATATTATTTTTCTGTGGTTGAATCGGCCACAGAAAAATAATATCAAGACTTCGTTTCGTTTCAGTTCTTTGTGATGGATTCATTTTGTGAGGCGTATCCAAGGAAACGGAACGTGCTTGTTGACACCAAAAATGGCGACAGGTGGTTTGTTTATTATTTGATTTTTTACAGTCGGAATTTAACGAAATTCTCCATAATACGAATTTTCCGGACATATGTTGTCGACTCAAAATCAATATTTTTTTATGTTTCGTTATTTAAATAAGGTTTCGATCGAGTCTACCGTAATAGGTTTATTGATAATAAAAAGAAAAACTGAAGAACCGTGTTTTAATTATGATGTTGCTCTCTCTAACACCTGTCGATTGAGCTTTGTACGGCATCTCTAGGCCAAGCCGTTTCAGAGTTATGGCAGTTTAAAGTTTGACAGCAGTCATTGAAAACGTTGCTCTCTCAAACAACTGTCGATTGAGTTTTGTACGGCATCTCTAGGCCAAGCCGTTTCAGAGTTATGGCAGTTTAAAGTTTGACAGCTGTCATCGAAAATGTTGCCCTCTCTAACACCTGTTGATTGAGCTTTGTACGGCATCTCTAGGCCAAGCTGTTTCAGAGTTAAGGCAGTTTAAATTTTGACAGCTGTCATCGAAAATTTTGCTCCCTCTAACACCTGTCGATTGAGCTTAGTAGGGTATCTCTAGGCCAAGCCCTTTCAGAGTTATGGCTGTTTAAAGTTTGACAGCTGTCATTGAAAACGTTACTCTCTAACACCTGTCGATTGGGCTTAGTAGGGCATCTCTAGTTCCAGCCGTTTCAGAGTTATGGCAGTTTAAAGTTTGACAGCTGTCAACGATGTTGAAATAGTATGGCATCTCTAGGCCAAGCCGTTTCACAGTTGTGGCAGTTTAAAGTTTGACAGCTGTCATTTTGACAAATGTCATCTAGACATCTATCAGTTTATAAGTTAAACTGTTTCAAGGATAATTATTTAATACCTTAGGACAAAATACATACTTCGTCATCATCATGTCAGCCTTTGGACGTCCACCGCTGGACATAGGCCTCCCTTCCCTTAACGACCTCCAGGTATTACGGTCGTGAACCAGCAGCCTTAACAAAAAAAGGAAACTAATATTATTTTTCTGTGGTTGAATCGGCCACAGAAAAATAATATCAAGACGTTTCGTTTCAGTTCTTTGTGATGGATTCAATGTGTTGATTGGCGAGGCGTATCTAAGGAACGGAACGTGCTTGTTGACACCAAAAATGGCGACAGCGGTTTTGTTTATTATTTGTATTTATACAGTCGGAATTTAACGAAATTCTCCATAATACGAATTTTCCGGACATATGTTGTCGACTCAAAATCAATATTTTTTTATGTTTCGTTATTTAAATAGGGTTTCGATCGAGTCTACCGTACCCCTGCACGAAATTATTAATATAGATCTACAATCAGCCTTGCGGCTATAATCAGATATCCTGTATTAAAAAAATGTAAGCTTAAGTATTTTTCCGTTATGAATGTATAAAGTATGAAGTCACCAAAAAATAAAATGCTAAAATAATGAATGAAGTATGTACCTACATACTATTTTTAAAACAATATAATTATAACTTGTCTTATGCTCATTCCAGACAAAGGTAACATTTTCAAATTTGAACACACAGCTTAAGGCGTAACAGTTGCGAAAAACAAAAGATCTCGTTATAAACTAGGGCCAGGCTTTGTTTAATAACAAAACTTTTACACTGAAAGCATATTAGTTTCGTAGGAGTTACCATATGAATGTTAATAAGCGTGCCATTGTAAATAATAACCACGGCTGTTTATGATGCTTTTCTACATAAGTTATAAAAGCTGGTTTTGCTAACCATAGCCTATTAATTAGGCTGGATGATATAGTGGGATTTAATGCGTAATGTAATGCGTGCTATTTGGTCCCCCAAATAGAACATTGGTAATATGGATTTAAATTGCCGAAAATGTATAGGTGCGTGTATAGTGTATTCGTTAGTCCCTGCGGTTCATCAATTTAATTTCAAAATTATTTCTTTAAGTAATTATTTGGTTAAGCATTTATATTTTATTTATTTTACTATTCAGAAAGATGCTCAAATAAATATTTATTTTCTACACTTAAAATTTATTTATTTCTTAAAACTATCGCTTGTTTACTTAATATACCGGGTACTGTGCTACTTAATTTTCGGTTTTCAGCAGTAGTTGGTTTTGATAGCTTTATTACAGCATAAAGCGTAATATAGATTACGTTATTGTTTGTAAATACTGAAACACGGACAAAGCATGAACCATTGATGTTGCCAGCAAAAGATTCAAGCGAGCGGATAGATTTACGTCGAATTTGCTTTGCATTTGTGCTGGAATCTGGTAGCTCGTGCGAAAGGTTAGTACAGTTCGTGACTTTAATATTCTATACAGGTTGTTATATTTATTACTAATATTTTATTATGTTTTGTTACGATTAAGTTATTTGAAGTAGGTTAAATATTACCTATGGGTACCAACTGGTTTAAATATTACTGCCTTTTTTTGTATGCAAAAAAAGTGAAGTAAAATACTAATTGTTTAATAAAAATATAAGTAGTAAGAGTGTGTTGGGAATAGCTTTACAGTTTAACCTTATTTATACGTAGGCTCAGACCTAAAGAAATACCCAGAGTTGAGCTAGGTCATATAGTTAGCCTAGGTTTAGGCATTCAAGAAAGCTATGTTCCAGTATAGGTCGTAGCCTAACGATAGGAAAGACCGTAGTTCTCCCCGTTTTACATAGCCACATAGCCTGTGAATCGCAACAATTTTCCGGAACATTTCCGAGCAGCTAACGAACGGAAACGCAGGGGACGAGGCCAATTGCCGGATAAATGCACCTCAATTACTATATTGCGGCAACATTTTTCCTCCTAATGTGCCTTTGGGTTTCCGTTGAAAGTCTTTATTTATTCCTGAAAGATGCAGATTTGGTTGTTCAGATTTTCAGACTGAATGAAGGAACGGATATTTGAGTTTGGGAAAGGAAATAGAGAGATAAATAGAGATCTTTATCTTCGGAGTACTTAACTGTAATGAAGTCTGAATATTTTCAGGCATATTATCATTAGTTAAATGTCTTATCATTTCGGATTGCCTAATTTCCAGATATGATTTATCTTACTAAATAATCAGCGAAATCTCGTCAGACCTGATCATTTTATTCAAATTTAGCTGAAAATTACTGGACCATGCAAAATCCTAATTTCCAGAATTCTTGTTTGAAAAATACGAGAGGTATAAAGACATTAGTGTCGCTCGTTACATCGGCACCGGTTCAAGAACCGTTCGTCGTGACTAATAGCTGTGGTCCTGTAAAATATGTCCCATCTATGTGCACGACATAACAAGTAACAGAGCATTCGTGTCCTAATGCGTCTGACTTTAAGAGAGCAACAAGACTAACGGCTTTGTTTCTGAAATCCTTGTTCTAGAGGATTTGAAATATAGAGGTCAGAGAATCCCGCACGATCGTCTCCGTTTATTTCTAGGTAGAAATAAAGTGAGAATAGTGGATGCTATGATCTATGAATAAATCAATTGGAATCGTTTGCGCTGAATAGGTAGTAATAAAGCTTCTATATCAGATGCTTTCAACGTCAACAACTTTAAAGTCATATTATTTCCACATCTATTCGAAATATTTAAATCGGATCCGTATATTTATCTCGTCTCCTCTCTTATATGCTTTGGTAGAAAACAGGATTGAATAAGTCTATAATGCGCGTGGCTTGTCATGCACTAAGAAAACAGAGAATCTTAACAAATTGAAAACTCCCTAGCTTAAGACGGTTTTATTTTATTTATGTCTACAATTATATCAGTTCGTTATTATTTCTATGTTAGTGAAAGTTCGTAGTGTGCAACGGTAATTCCATTATATAAATTTTAAAGTCAAAATAATGTTTTGACAAAGACGTTCTCAACTTTAACGTACATACGCAACGCCCAACGTTTACATAATCCTAATAAACATACAGTATAGCCAGAGTAAGATGTTCTTGTTCACTTTAACGTCTCGAAGTAAAGCACGTTCACAGCTAAACAGATTATACAAAGGTCCGAGTTATGAGCTAAGCTAGTCAGGTCCATGCAACTGGAATGTAGAGTTTGTGCTTGAAATTATTAAGCCAGGAGGCTAGGAAGCTAAATTCAATAAAATGTTGCACTTTCCTTCCGATTAATTTATCTCAAAAACCCTTGTATATTAGCTACTATACAATGATTCTGCTATGAATTTTGAAATACCAACTTCTAGGAAGTCTATCTTTTATGTTTTATTGCCTAGAAGGGTTCCGTATCTATATTATTTTCAGTTGTTATATTACAGATCTGTCTCAGTTTGCTTTTGATTGAAACTTAATCTAAATAATTGACATTTGCATACAAATGACAAACACTAGTTTGATCGCTGATTGTAGAGGCCAACGCTGTTATAAAATACCCGCATATTATTCCTGATATATAAATTTTAAACCGTAATTAACAAAATTGTTCTCCCGGGTCTTTAAATACCTAAGTCGAATCCATGCAAGGGTTTTCAACTATTGCATTTATTACGTATCTACCAACTGTGATAAATTTTCTTATCTGAATTCATGCATAACATTTTGCAACTCATAATTTAATGCAAGCTCATAGTGAATGACAATCTGTTAGCATAAATATTTGAAAAGTATCCAAGTATTATGTTTTCTATTTGAGAGGTTTTGCATTCAGCGAGCAGCTCATGTTAGAGGCAGACTTGATTAAAATCCTAATTTAACATGAAAAACTGTTTAGTTTAAAACATACCTGATTGTTTTTGATTATGATTTGAATGTTTTTGAATTTCACGGTATATTCCACCATCTTCACGGAGAGACTGACGGACCGTTTCATGTTAGTTAACCATAATAGTAAGGCAACAATAAGTTTCCACGAGCAGACGTAGAAAAAATAAAAATTATTTTTACTGAACATAGAAAACAGTTGCTTATAAAAGGCGATAAATTATTTTACTACCTTGTTAAAAATCTTTACGATTCAAGTTTAGTACAAAAAAAACAAGGTTCTTAACTTTTTATTCCCTAATTAAAAGTACTTCAGTAAACGCTTTTGCCTTAAGCCTGGAGCAGACCGGATGCGTATGCGTGACATCGACGTAACCACGTCGTTGTCACGCGCCTGCTTACGGCGTAACCCAATGTCACACCGAGCTACGGATACGTCTACCCTGACGCTTACGCCATAGAGCTGAGAACGCAACGCATGCCTCGTGCCCGGCTCCAGCAACCATATTACTGTTTTTGAAGGTGTTGTGCACTATGTGTTACGAAGATTGGGTATATGGAGTTCATCTGTTCTAGTAATTCATCTGACGAGGAAGAAGCTATATTACTTCTATTGTGCCAGAATACTTCTGCTTGCCAGACACACTTTTACAGCCGTGTTGGCTAAGTACACTACTCGACTACTCGACTTTCATTCCGAAGTTTGTGGGTTCAAACCCCGCCGCGCACCACTGATTTTCTTCTTGGAAAAATATGTGTGCTGTAAAAAACACGTGCTCTAACGGTGAACGCAAAACATCGTGAGGAAACCGGCATGTTCTGAGAACTTTGAAAAGTTTGAAGGACATTTGTCATTCACCAACCCGCACTTGGCCAGCGTGGTGAATTAAGGCCTAATCTCTCTCGTTAAGAGAGAAGTCCCTGTGTCCCAGCAGTGGGAACGCGAATAAATTATGACTTCTGCTTGTCCAAAAAAAATGGGTCCATGATATAGGTAAATGAACGGAATGTACCTATATACAATGATTTGACTGTATAAACATTCATATTTATCGAAGACCCGATCGAAACCCTATTTAAATAACGAAACTTAAAAAAATATTGATTCTGAGTCGACAACATATATCCGGAAAATTCGTATTATGGAGAATTTCGTGAAATTCCGACTGTAAAAAATCTAATAATAAACAAACGCCATTTTTGGTGTCAACAAACACGTTCCGTTTCCATAGATACGCCTTCATTTTGTAATAAAATACAACTGACAGTAATTTCGCACGCACTGCAAAGGTACGTGCGTGTTCAAATATGTTCGGTTTGACGTCCATAATGGCGTGCCATTGAATACAACGTCATCAATGCGACGTTGCCGCTCTGTTCTGCGTAAGGCATGGCGTAAGTCACGCAGCCTGTTTGTGTCATGGGAGCTGCATTCCGTAGGGCTACACATTACGTCTACTCGCACGTCTACGTCACGCAAGCGGTGTGTCCTGTCTCATACATTTCCATACATTACAACTCAGTGTTATATCCCAAGATATGTCCTCAAATATGCCTATGTATTTCTTACTTTATATTATAATTGCATATCTAAGTATTCTATCATTCTATGTAATATCATATGTATATCTGTCCTATACGATACTCCCACTTTCTCAGCTCAGTTCGGTCATAGATCCCAACCGGCACGCACATACATTATAAAAAATATTTGTTCGCGAAAAATCTACTAAATCTTTGTGCTTTACTTTTAATTAAATAAAATAAAAGTTTTTCCATTTTTTAAAAAGCATTTTTAAGATCCCCGTATAACATTGGTGGCAGTGGAAAGGTGGGATTGTATAAAAAGCAATCCCGGGATCGCCTTCTAAAGTGAAGTTCGCTGAATCCTCACCGCCGCAATCATACCAAGTCCTTCATACGCCTACTTACTACGCCGTGTCTGGTCACCTGCGAGCCGTGCCTTGGTCACCTGCGAGCCGCAGCGTCTTTGACGCCCTGAAATTCCAAGAGTATCTCGCTGTATCCCGCTGTATCCCGCTGTATCTCGCTGTATCTCGCTGTATCCCGCTCCGCTCACCTGCGAGCCTCCACGTCGCAGAATCCTGGAAAGTCTATTGTGTGTGAAAATGTTTCTCCAGTTCCTGTAAGTCAATTAATTTTTTTTTACAAAGTGTTAGTGAAGTGCAAAATTAATACCGTGAAGTAACAATTAATTACAAAAAACATTCTACAAATTTATATTTTTTATCTTTATTTTTAACATAAACTTTATTTCATCATTCAAAAAAAAAATTGTCGTATATATGTTGCTTGACCATTCACATTCTGTTAACATTACCAATACCCGGTAGGTCCCCGTTATCGCTATCTTCTAAGAATTTGCATTGGGAATTTGTTAAGACTATACGCCCACATAAGACTGTGCTCGTTCCTGGCTCAAATATTAATTGTAGATTATTATGACGAGTGAGAATATCGGAAAGGCCGAATTATCACAAGCCATGACTACATCAGTTGACTTAAACATCTTGCTTAAATTTATCAACCGATTCGATGGAAGCAGAGAGAAGCTGAATGCATTTATTACGAACTGCCAAAATGCAGTTAGTCTAGCGTCTCCCGCGCAACAAGGGGTCCTTTTGAAATATGTGCTAAGCCAGCTTGAAGGTCCCGCAGAGAGTGCATGTGTAGTGAGGGAATTTGAGTCTTTCAAACAATTGGAAGATTACCTAAAATCGCAATTTGGTGAGAAAAAACACTACGCTGCACTCCTCTCAGACCTTCAAGACTGCCGGCAATCTAATAACGAGACGGTCACCCAGTTCTCTCTACGCATAGAGTCATGCCTTTCAAAACTTCTCAAGGAGATAAATATATCAATCCCTACCAAAAAGAAGGGAGAACTGGCCGGCCGACTCGCTGCGATGCAAGACCTCGCAACACATACATTTATCACAGGGCTTAATCCTCGTTTGTCGCAAGTTGTTAGGTGTCGCGACCCTGAAACATTGAACGAGGCGATAAATTACGCAGTGTCAGAAGAAAAAATTCACCACGCAACTATGCGTAAAACCAATTTTACCCCTAACCATCAAGCGCGTAATAATAATTATAACAATAATAATCAGGGACGTTTTCCCCAAAATCAAAATCATTATCCCCAAAACCAGGGACGTTTTCCCCAAAATCAGGGACGTTTTCCCCAAAATCAGGGACGATTCTCCCATCAGCAAGGACGATTTCCTCAAAATCAGGGACGTTTTCCCCAAAATCAAGGTCATTCTAACGCGGGGCCCCACAATCATCAAATTCATAACACTCAAGGATCTTCGCAGCCTAAACCGGAAGTGAACCAGTCTAGAGCTAACTATGATAGTCAATCTGCTCCACTGGTATGCCGGTATTGTAAGTTCTATGGACACACAATAGAATCATGCCGTAAACGACAGTATGCAAATAGATTCAATAACTCTGCTGGCCGCAACCAGCCCATACACGCTGTCGAGGAATCCGAATACAACGACGTCTCTAGCGACCCCGCCGAGCCTTTAAACGAATAAGCGTCTCGTCGCCGTGTCGTACGGGACGAGTTTCAACCAAAATCGACACAACTTCTGCTTCGTTTCATAATACGTGCACATCAGCGCCTGAAACAGAAAAAGAAATAATTAAAACATATAATATAACTACAAATCCATTGAAAAAACACTTACCATTCATTGAAGTTATATCTTCAGTCTCTTCTAGGCCGCTGAAACTCCTTGTTGATAGTGGTGCATCTGTTAGCCTCTTGAAAATCAACGCCATTGAGAAAATGCCTGAAATTACAAAATTATTTATAAATTTCAGTGGCCTTGGGTCGGGTAATAACCCCATAAAATCTCTTGGCATCGTAAACATCAAGTTCGACGTCCTTAAACATTATTTTCACGTAATGCCAAATCTACAATTCCCCTATGATGGTATAATAGGTAATGATTTCTTTGCCATGCATCACTGCCAAATCGACTACGCCAAAGGCATACTTTCGGTAGAAAAAGATAAATTATATCTTAAATTCACAAAACCTGTTTATTCTATTCCACCTCGCACTGAAGCTGTTGTCGAATGCTCAGTAGCTAATCCAGATATAGGTGAAGGTGTCGTCCTAGACCAACATTTGTCAAATGACTTATTGATATCCAATTGTATAGTAAAAGTAAAGAAAAACAAACGGATCAATTTGACCGTGGTCAATACTTCTGAAAAGCCTATCAACTTCAATTCAAATCTAAATATTAAACTTGAACCTGTAAATCACTGCGCTATTAAATTCAATAATAATCTAGAAAATGCTATTGATCGCACTACTCAAGTCATAGATTCCCTGAGAATGAACCATTTGAATTGTGAAGAATCTAACGCTCTCCTCGAGCTCTGTACTACTTTTTCTGACATTTTCTATCTTCCTGGAGATCATTTAACAACCACTGACGTCCTTGAACACGAAATCATCACATCTTCAGATATTCCTATCAATACTAAATCATATAGATTTCCTGAAGTTCACAAAGAGGAAGTACAGTCTCAAATTAACAAAATGTTATCAGAAGGTATAATTAAACCTTCCATTTCCCCATGGTCATCCCCTATTTGGATAGTACCCAAGAAATTAGACGCTTCTGGCCAACGTAAATGGAGAGTCGTTATCGACTACCGTAAACTCAATGATATTACTATAGGAGACTCCTATCCAATCCCAAATATCACAGAAATTTTAGATCAACTAGGAAAATGTAAATATTTCAGTACTCTTGACCTAACTTCGGGTTTTCACCAAATCAAAATGAAAGCTAATGACGGCCCTAAAACTGCTTTTTCAGTCCCACAAGGTCATTACGAATTTACACGCATGCCTTTCGGCCTTAAGAACGCGCCTTCCACCTTCCAGAGGCTTATGAACACGGCTCTTTCAGGCCTCCAAGGTATCCAATGTTTTGTCTATCTCGATGACATCGTCATTTACTCCTATGATCTCGATGCCCATATTAAAAATTTATCTAATGTCTTTGATAGACTCCGGCATTTTAACCTTAAACTCCAACCTGACAAGTGTGAATTCTTAAGAAAGGAAGTTTCATACCTAGGCCACATCATTACTAAAGAAGGTGTTAAGCCAAATCCAGAAAAGACAAGCGCCGTGGCAAATTACCCAACTCCTAAATCCCCTAAAGACATAAAATCCTTTTTAGGATTAGTATCTTATTATCGCCGCTTTATTCCTGAATTATCCCGCGTAGCGAAACCTTTGACTAACTTACTCAAGAAAGATGTTCCTTTTAATTGGCACCATGAACAACAGTTGGCCTTCGAAACTCTAAAAAACTCATTAATCTCCGCGCCAGTATTAGCATATCCAGATTTTTCAAAACCTTTCAATCTAACATGCGATGCTTCGAACTTTGCCATTGCAGCTATCCTATCACAGGGTCCAATAGGCCAAGACAAACCTATTGCTTTTGCATCGCGAACTCTCAACAAAGCTGAAAACAATTATAGCGTGACGGAAAAGGAGTGTTTAGCCATTATTTTCGGCACTAAAACATTTAGACCATATATATACGGCCGACATTTCACGATTGTGTCAGACCATCAACCACTTAAGTGGTTATTTAACTGTAAAGACCCTGGTTCAAAACTTGTGAGATGGAGATTGAAACTAGAAGAATTTGATTACGACTTTGTCCATAAAAAAGGAAAATTAAACAGCAATGCTGATGCGCTCTCGCGATTCCCAATTAACCCTATAGTTAAAGAATCCGACGAAATGCCAACTGAAATTTCTCAGCGCGATTTAGACGAGCTTTTAGGCCCGGAAGACTACGGATTTGATAATCCTCAAGAATCTGATTTGGACTTCATTCCACTGAATCCTCCAACTCCTCTGAATCCTCTGAATCCTCTGAATCCTCTGAATCCTCCAAATCCTCTGAATCCTCTGAATCCTCTGAATCCTCTGAATCCTCTGAATCCTCTGAATCCTCTGAATCCTCTGAATCCTCCAAATCCTCTGAATCCTCCGAATCCTCGTAATCGTCCATTTATGCCAAATCCTTTTCCAGCCCCTCTGAGTCCTAAGATTATAATCGCACCAAACCCTTCCACTCCAACATCTTCTATTTCAAACCCTGCTTCACCTTCGCGTGAACCCGTTGAAGAAGCAATTATAGACACATCCATGAATATAAACAGAGAATATTCCGAATATCACAAATCAATGTTAAATAAAAATGAAACATTTAATGTTCAGATCAAAGAATTCAATTCAAGTCTATTAAAAAGTAATTCCAACACAATTTTGTTACCAGTGTCCATAGATTTCGATGATTCCAATCCTTATTTACAAGACATCCTCTCCGAGTTAGGAGATAACGCGACGAATATCCTTAGCGAAGAACGCCAACTTCATTCCTTTCAAAAGATTCACCTGAAACAAAAAACATATTATTTACTTTTTACTAAAGTTTACTATTTTGATAATTGCACTTATCCTGATATATTTAAAACTTTAAAATCCGTAAGAGACGATATTGTACTTACCGGAATTATTAATGATATTTCCATCTCCGATTTCAAAAACCCCTTTCAACAGATTTATTTTGCTAAAATCTATAGTATGCTATTGTATCTATTCAATAATACTAATATATTTGTTAATATTTATAAAAACAATATAATTTACCCTGTTCCCTCTGAAATTGATAAAATATTAAAAGAAAATCATGATATCCCTATCGCTGGTCATCTCGGATCCAATAGAATGTACGATAGAATTAAGGAAAGATACTATTGGAAAAATATGCGTTCTGACATAGAAAACTACGTGAAAGCATGTAAATTGTGCCAAACCAATAAACCATTGCGTAAAACGAATAAAGCTCCTATGCAGATAACTACTACATCTACTCGACCCTTCGAAAGAATCGGCCTTGATATCGTGGGTCCCTTACCTGAAGCAGGATTACAGAATCTAAGATTCATAGTTACACTTCAAGATGATCTAACAAAGTTCTCTATTGCTTACCCCGTTGCCAAAGCTACCGCAGAAGATTCATGTGAATGTCTAGTCCATTTTATATCTTTATTCGGAATCCCCAAAACTATACTTACCGACCAAGGTCCTAATTTTACTGCTGAATTATTTAAAAGAACATGCGAATTCCTAAAAATAAAACAAATTTGGTCAACTCCTTACCACCCTCAAACTCAAGGCGCCCTAGAAAGAAGCCACTCGACTTTAAAGGAATACTTAAAATCATATGTCAACGACAATCAAAACAATTGGCATAAATTTGTTTATACAGCCATGCTTACCTACAATAGTACCGTTCATACTACAACCCAATTTACACCATATGAATTAGTTTTCGGTCACAAACCTCATATTCCTGACTCAGTCTTTGAATTACGATCTGATGTGACCTATCCAGATTATATTAAGATGTTACATCATCGTCTCAAAATTTCTCGTGAAAAAGCAATCCAAAATATTCAATCATCTAAAGAAAAATCTAAATCTTATTATGACAAACATACCCGACCTATACAATACAAAGTAGGTGATTTCGTTTACATTAAAAACCACCTAAGACTTCGAAAAGCTTTATCCCCATTGTGGAAAGGTCCCTATAAAGTTGCTAAGATTCATGGTAATAATACTCTCTCTGTTTTCATAAATCGACGGTTGATCAAACACCATTATGACGAAGTGAAACTAGCTGAGATAGAATCTCCTAGGTCTTAAGATCTAGCCAATTTTCTATCAAAGCACTGAAACAATTTGAAAATTTCAGAATATTTCCATCACTAATTTTCACGACGTCCTTGGGCCAGCAACACGTTCAGTCTCTGGATGAAAGTGCAGGTATTTTCTTCAACGCCGTCGGCAACCTGAAAATAATAAACGATTATATTTTTATACTAATCCCTACTGATTTAAAGTATATACTACCACATTTACAAAATATTGAAGGAGGACTTAAAGACGTAAAAATTCTATGTGAACAAAATAATAATCAAAACTATGAATGCCTTAACATGATCCCACCTCTATATACCTTGTTTGACGACATAATTAGGGACTATGATTCAATATCCCACTTAATATCTTCAAAATCTAGAAGATCTTGGTTCGCTGGTATTGGTTCAATGTTAAAAACTGTGATTGGTACTATGGACGAAAACGATTCAAATATGTACCATAGCGCCATTCAAACGCTTAATTCTGACAATAAGAAACTTGCCTATCTTCTAAAACAAAATATCTACCTTTCTAAATCTTCCATTGAAAATATGAATAACACTCTGAAAACAATTTCTGAAAACGAAATACGTTTGAATGATGCTATAATTAAATTAAGTATTAGTATGAGTAATATAAGTTTAGTTACAAATGAGGTCAAGATTAAATTAAGGATCAATGAAGTGTTAAACACGTTACATTCTAACTTACTTACCCTTAGTTTCAAAATTGAAGACATTGTAAACTCTATTTTATTTGCTAATTCCAATACGCTTCATCCCTCTATCTTGTCCCCAAGAAAATTGTATGAAGAATTAAATCGTAATCTCAAATTTTTACCCAAATACAAAGAATACCCTGTAAATATCGAATTAAATGATAATATTAATTTGTTACTAAAGATTTCCGAAATATCCGCTTATCACATCCCGAATAATATTGTTTATGTTCTAAGAATCCCTTTGGTCTATTTTACTGATTATGATCTTTACAAAGTAATACCAGTCCCGGTGTCACATAAAAACAAAACAAGTAAATTTTATTCTATGATTTTACCAACAAAAAATTATGTTGCTATAAGCAAAGATAAATCCACATACTGTACATTAGATGACATCCATTATTGTAAAACGATTTCCAAAACTTTCCTATGTGACGCCACTAATATAATTCCTGTAAACAACAATCCTATTTGCGAAATTGAATTCATTACAAAAGTCATAAAAACACTTCCTCCCCAATGCGTTGTAAAATCAATTTATGGTGACTCAATTGATATTTGGCATGACCTCGGCCAAAATAGATGGCTGTTTGTACAATCAGACCCGACTAAGTTATCAATAGAATGTAAGAATGGCACTACTGATATGACTATAGTTGGTACCGGAATTTTAACTCTCGAACAAAAATGTATAGCCACTTGTAACAGTATAAAATTATTAACTATGTATAAACCTAAATTAAACATACCCTCTATTAACTCGGACTTTAACCTTATAAATGATAGTTGTTGTCAATTTAATGATTTTAAAGATAAAATCATCAACATGCCAAACAAAATTATAAAAAATATAAATTTAGATGATTTAAAAATCCTTAAAAATGAAGCTAACTTACAATTGAAAAATGTTGATGAGTTTATTAACAAAAATGATAACCTATTTTTGAATCATATCAGTTTCCCTATTCTAACTATAATTTTAGTAATTTCTTTTGTTATTTTTATTATGTTCTATTTTTGTAAGAAATTTAAATGTCTTTATTTTATATCTCGTAACAAACAGAAACGAGAGATAACTCTTGAAAATGTAACGGAGAATATAATAGAAGATATACCGCTACCTAGATTAAGAATTGATTAAAATTTTAAGTATAAGTAAAATAGGTATATATACCTACACTATTCATTAAATTTATAAAATCAAATATAAAGTTTATGTCTATGAATAAGTTTATAAAGTTTAATTGTAATCGTCTATTATTATTGTAACACTTTAAAATAAAATACTAAATAATTAAAACTTTCGTAACTTTGAAAATTATTTGAATGAAATATTTTAATGTAATTTTGAAATACTTATGTACTTAGTTTATCTCTAGCTTAAGGCAATTATGTAATTATATAATGTTATTTTTTTTTAAAACTTATTGTAAACGTGTGTGTGTTCGGTTTGTTATCCTTTCTTCTCCCTTCTATTTACCAGTAAACTTATTTTATAATACATAAATAAATTATATATAAAAATATATATTTATATTAAATAAATACATAAAATAAATATTATAAAATTATCTTTTCCGTAAACTTACTTTTCAAAGTAACTTTCCTCTTAACCCGGGAGATGTTATATCCCAAGATATGTCCTCAAATATGCCTATGTATTTCTTACTTTATATTATAATTGCATATCTAAGTATTCTATCATTCTATGTAATATCATATGTATATCTGTCCTATACGATACTCCCACTTTCTCAGCTCAGTTCGGTCATAGATCCCAACCGGCACGCACATACATTATAAAAAATATTTGTTCGCGAAAAATCTACTAAATCTTTGTGCTTTACTTTTAATTAAATAAAATAAAAGTTTTTCCATTTTTTAAAAAGCATTTTTAAGATCCCCGTATAACAGTACGTGCACATGCACGCATAAGTGTACGTATACGCATCCGGTCTGCTCGAGGCTTTAACCTCGGATATATTGAGTAAGGAAGCAATCTTTCATTTACCTAATCCCAGTGCTGTCCTTGAGGAAGGAAATAAAAAATCTAAATTATACCCTTATATTTGTAAGTAAGAATTCGGAGACAAATAAGTTGAAATAATCTTTGTGAGGTAACACAGGTCGCGCTCGCGGCCCCACTCATTATTCTTTCGCCGGCGCTCTAAGTGACTTCATTGTCGTTTTACTTCCTTCCCTTCGTAGGAAATAATTTCAATTTAGGTCTCTCATTGAAAAAAATACTCTCATATTTCGTTCTTTTACGATTCCGACTTTATATAAACGCCCGATTAAGCTGCACATATGCATGAGTTTACTGAGTTTACATACAAAGAAAAGAGAGAGAGGTGTTTATTCTGTCGTTCCATTATTGTGCTTATAACAATAAAAGTAAAGTACAGGGAATCGTGGAATCGTACAATGGGTCTAGTGCAAGCAAAGTTTGGGAGAATCGGGGACGCGCGAGATATTTATGGCTTCCTCTCGCCTCCCGGGCTCTCGAGCTTTAAAAGCTAATAAAACGATGACACAAAATACAAAATTTTACTGAAATCTCGGATAAACGTTGACTCCACGTTTATGATACTTTGAAAAATGTCGAAGCTATTTCCACGGGCCGCGCGAGTGACTTCGCAATTTTACAACAAAGCTGATTCATGTTGTAAATTGGAAAGTAACAGAACAAATCAAAATAATTTGGAAAGAGCACGAAGCAATTTGTTATCAATTGAAGGCCCACATCGTTTCATTCGCCTCGAGGGTTGTCATTGGCAATAAAAGAGACGTATTTTTCCATTCGGGTGAGTTAATGAATTATTGACGTTGTCTTTGTTGAAGAACGATTGAAGCGTCGCGTTCGATCGCAACTCCTGCGATATGAATTTCAAAGCTGCGAGGATAACGTAGGTGGAATGGGTCTGGGACGGCGCGATTGTGGGGAACACTCCTTATCTGCGGCCACGTATTGGCGCACTTACCGCCCCCGTGGCTGAATCTAAAACGTTATTGAGTCTTGAAGAGCGCAGATATTGGACTCCCCATGTTGATGTTCCTGCGGGTGTCCGGAAGATGCCAGTAATTTAATATTCATATCGAATTCTAATATCGGGGTCTTTGGTAACGGTTTTACGATGCAGAGTGTGAAAACCGTGTTTTATTTTATGCTAGATCGTTTGGTGTGAAATAGAACACGTTTTATGTTAATTATGTACCTACATAATTATAGAGACTTTGGCTAAAACCATATCGTTTCAATTCAGCATATTAGTTTTTTTGTTTGTTTAATTAATAGATAAATATAGCAGAACAATCACATAACAACATCTAAACTCGTGGTAAGCGCGAAGCTTTTGTTACGGATGCTAGATTTCAAATTTCAATAAGAACTAAAAAACTAATGTAGAATCAAATGTACCTATTGTTTCTATTTTATAGCTTGTTATTTAATATTTTTAATCACAAATACCAATTTATACATCATACGTATCTGAATAAACGATTTGCCTGGCTTTTACAATTTCAATAATGAAATGCGCAATGTAGCTTTGAGCACGACGCACTAGATTAATTTTCAGGTAAACAAATTAAAATTGTTACTGTACTATTAAAATGTTTTCCCGTTATGAAAACAATTTTATATTTACTTCAATAAAAACTTTATACGAAATGGGTACCCAGATATTCTTTTAATATGTTCACCAAATATTCAAAAGGATGTGAACACCGTTTCAAAATGGCATTCCGTGTGTGATTCGGCTCGCATGCACGGCGCGGGTTATCTAAACGAGGTGTCGAGAGTTCCACTTCCCGTAGAGCCGCCCATTGGAAGGTTCCTGAAAAACAAACGTGCTCTTATTTGCATCTTTAGGAAGAGTGTAATGAGAACTGAAAATGTAAAAGGATAAAAATCATTCAAATTGTGATTAAGTTGGCTCCGAGCCTAGTAAAAGTGTAACACGAAATTAGCTGTTTTTCATAGCAGGAAATATCAGTACTTACTTAGATATAATGTACTGCGTTACAAGGTATATTAGACTAAAAACTTACTATAAAATTAGTCAATTAAGTGCAAGTTCAACACTTATGAATTTTCCATTCAGTGTCATTTCCCTCGTTGTGATCGAAAAAGGTAGAAAAACACCATTTCACGGGAATATGTCTATTTTATAGTAATTTTTCTAAATTAAGTCCTAACCCTAAAAACCATATTGGGATTTAGCACTGATTAATTGATTTAACCTACCGCACTGAAGCGACCCTAAATAAAAACAGATTAAATTAAACAATAATATTTTTATTGGAACAATTTGAAGCTTCGTAAATTTTGCGAATATCTTGTAACCGAAGGGTTCAATTAATTCGAATCCAAAGGCTCCGATAAAATAAAATAAAAGATGAACAGAATCTCATCCCCAATCCACATTGGGCCTGGGATTAAGGGGTTAAGGCGATCGTTCAACGACAGAACTAAAATCTTTTATTAAAGATTAAAGAATCAGATGAAATTATTCACTAACTCTTAACCGAAAGCTAATCGGATTAACTTTACCCGAAACTTTATAATTAATGATTCTCTAATCTCTTAAGACTGACATGGGGTGGAAGTTTCGAGTTGGTCTGAGCTGGTCCGTGTCTTTTACTGCATTTTGGCTGACGGACGTAATTGCTTTAGCTTTCAGAACTTAAACCAACTACAATTTGAAAAGTTACTATAATTCTTAGCACGTAGTCTTTTGTTTCGAAACAAGTGACAACTAGATCATTTGTTTTTATTAGTATCAAGCTTCTACTTCGCGAGTGGGAAGATTCTCACAAAAAGAGGTCTACTCCCAAGGTATTAACATCAAGTGCTATTCCAGATCCAGTGACGTATACCTACTCTTAAAGATCCTTTAACAGCTTTAATAGTTATTGGATCATTTATCAAATCTATATAAAATCGAAACCGTGTGATGCGGGCCTATGAATTCTACCACTCCATGTCTTTCCACGGGTGTCGTCAAGCCGACAGAGACGATTTTACGTAAGTAAAAGTTAATCTCAGAACTTTATTTCCATAGAAACACAAAAATTTACAAGGACAGGTCAGAAAAAACTTATAACTAAATAAATCATTTATAACTCGTTATAAGTAGGTATGTAAGTATATTGTTGTTACTATGATATAGGCGAGTACCACAACATAGAAATCAAATAGGTAATTTTCAATTCTTACAATTTCCATAAGTTCCGCACCGCCCAACTATAATTAACAATTCCACCTCCAAGTCAATCCGGGCCAGGTACAGGTACCTGCGGAATATTCTCAGGAAGCTGTGTAATTTCACAACAGACACAGTTTCCCAGTTATCTGCCGTGAGAATAAGCAAGTACGGACAAGCGCAGTATTCGACGTTCGGCCGGGACAAGCGAGGCCGAATGCTTAGTCAAGTTAAAGGAAAAAGCGAATTGCTATTAAATTGATAATAATGATATTATAAAATACCTTGCATATAGATAATAATAAAAGTATTAAAAGCGAATTTGTATGTAACAAGTTTTTTATGTGTTATTTGCTTTGCTATAAGTAGGTACATAAATTAATGAAATAGTATCTAGGAATGTGTATGTAGGTAAGCCGTTAAAATATTACATCCCATTTCATTACAAATTGAAAATAATTATCGGTCATTTCCATTTAAACGTGAGTCCAATGAAGTGGCAATGGATGTTGTTTTAGGTTTATTTGATGATTAAGTTTGTTTATTTTACTATGTATTCACTCTTGTACATAGTGGTCTTATTTTTAAGTTATTTTAAGTTTGATTAAATTTAAGTTGGAATGTAGAAAAAAAAAATTCAAATAAATATTTTTCTTTTTTTCTTTCACTCTTATTGATATAAAGAATGACAGCATCGCAAAAGCAGTTTTTATGCACTATTTATCTTCAGATCGTCCTTGTTTATCTCTTCTTCCATCGCTTTATAAGTGAATTTAAAAAGAAAATAAATATATTTATCTACAGCTCAGCTTTCAGCGTGTTTACTCTCAAAGCCTCTTGTTTGCTCCAAGCGCACTGCAGGAGTGTTTGAGATAACAACTGTGAGAAGACAAGAACTTGCAACTTCCCCGCAAATGTCTCACCTACAGAAGCAACCACTGCGATCTCTTTCCAAAGTTATCTACCTTCAACAACAAAAATGGTTTCCATTGCGGAAACAGTTTAAGTAAAATACGTGATCATAAATATGTAGGATATTTTATGCTCTTTTTGTGAATCTCTAATCTCAGTAAATGCTTTATTTTGTATCTACTCGTATTAATGTAGTTTTTATTTTGACAAATACAAAATAACTACGAAAGGCACTTCGAAATCGGTTAATGTGATAATGAGGTTTTAAAGTCTCCCCAATGAACATATACGGGATTGCAGTCTGTCTTCTGGTATATAATTGCCCAAGTCCATTTGACGAAGTTCATAAGGAACTACTATTCATAGGGGTGGTACTATTATTAGGCTGACACCACACTGCCAAAACTCAGGTAAAACCAAGGTAAAACTAATTATTTTAAGGATAAATAATAATATGTAGATTAAACAACATAATTATCATAGAGGTACATCAAATAGGCTATTTGACCTAAAACATGTATATTTAAGATATCTACTATGAGTAGAATAAGCTCAGCGGTGTGGAATATTTAGTTTAGCTATTTAGGTAACATGGATCCCAATTTCCAGAAGCGCTTAGTAAGATTAAAATCTTGTAGCCTCAAGATAGTCTTTGATCAGAGATTTCCGAGATTTAGTTAGTAAATATAATAAGGAATTTTCCAACCAGATTTAATTTAAATTATTTCCTTGTTGCTTTTATTCTAGCTATCGCCTAGAATATTCATCATAACAACTCAAGTTAAGTCCTACTATTGGGCATGTTAAAGCACGTTTTTTTTTGTGTATTTAATTTTTTAAGATTAATTCTAGAAGTGCGCTATTTGAACTTACGACCTTCGGGATAAAAATTTAGTGTACTCCCTAGCCATCACAGCCGCACGTTAGGTTTACTATTCGTAAGATAATCGACACTTATAACTGCTGTCAGTTTAGTTGAACGTCAACTTACAAATAAGTGATTAACATCAACTGAATAGTTACCTACTCTAGTTAACATTCAAGCATGCATTTGATTGTCCTTATCTTTTATATTATCATTTGTGTTGGTGAGAAAGTGACAAAAATATTGTACACTAGCATGTGCATGCTTTTTCATTATGCATAAGAGTGTTAGATTAGAAATAATCAGATGGTTCCTATGCACCACACACTGCATTGACAGAAATTACTGGAACAGAAGGGTAAGGGGCTTAGCGCTATTGTTTCGGTGAAGCGGTTGGGTGGATGCAATTGCAAGGTGACGATGTGTGTACTCTATGCTTGATTTTAGATTGTTATTTAACAACCAGCTTTATAACCATAGTTTATACGCGTTATAATGATTTTACCGCGGGAAGCAGTATATAGTTTATTAAATAAATGATACTTAATATGAACTGAAAGGTATTTACACAAAAATTACCTTAATCATCAGAGTTCAAACAAAAATTGTGAAGTTGTAATATTTATTGAATTCAAAGAAACCGTTCATTGCACACAGGTTTTTAGGAAAATGATGTTGCTATCTGAAAAACTTTATGAAATTTTCTCATTTTCAAATGAAAATAAACCGCCCACCTGGCGCAGTTATAATGAAGTTCCGTCATTAAAAGTTGTAAAAGTGAATCTTTAAAAACATTAATGCAGGGATGAATGGCGTTTTAGTTGCCGTTCCAGATTTTATAGAAAAAGGAATTATTTTCGTAAGTATTTCTTTACGTTTAATTCAAATGCAAAGATAAACGAGAAATAGGTAGTATAATTTTAGCCGACGGATGTTAGTTATGGATGTTCGTCTTCTCTTCATCATCATCATCATTTCAGCCATCGGGCGTCCATAGCTAGATAATTTCTCCTCCCTTAATGATTTATATTCTCTCGTTTATCTCTCGCCAAGAGAGAAATCCCTGTGTCCCAGCAGTGGGAACGTAATTAGGGGCGATGATGATGATGAAACACTGATCTCTCCGCGGGCATCGAACCGCTGCCTCTTGTGTCGCAAGTAGTTTGCACTTAGAAGCCGCCATAGAGCTTTTTGGAAATCTTTATTCGAAAATAGGTTATATTGTAATAGTAATATTGTACTCCTAAATGGGTAATTACCGCCATCTTTCATAGCACACGACATGAGACTGAGACGTTCAATACAGCACGTATCTAGACTTGTCTATTCATCAACGGAAATCGAGCAATACTGATATCGGTTAGTAATAAATCAAGTTTATCAACCAAGCCGTTAGGATCAGTGCTTGTTGATGAATATTGAACGGTTCTGGTAGAACGCTTCCACTTTATTGGCATAGAAGTATCTATTATTTGCAAGGCAATTATGTTCAGTGCCTCGTTTTACTTACAGATAGGTTTCGAGTTTCAGCGTGAGTTGAATGGGAGACAGAATAATTCATTTGTAATTATCTGTACGAAGAAACATTACACCACCAGTGACAAAAGAATTGTGGACGTAGCGTGTGATTTTAAATTTATAGGTCAGTTTATATGGTGAGTCTATTAATGTGAGTGTAAATATGTATGTAACGGATATAATTAAAAGTTCCAGCGACATTTTTAAGTCTCTGCGATGATTAACAGATAAACTGAGATTATTATTATCCAACGTATTGTTTATCAAACGTTATAGGTAATTCGGTTAAATTAGTAACTTACAACTCTTAGTAATTCATAAAAGAGATCATGCCACAGTTAAGGATACAGCTTGTGTTAGTAAACTAGTTTATTAAAAGCATCCATATTTTATCAGGCACTAAGCAACCCTTTGTAACAGACCTCTGAACAAAGTTTCTTGTTAATTGTGTAGAGAACTGTACTAACCTACATACAGCCTAGAAATAGAGATTTGTAGGTATGTACGAGTAGGTAATTAAGTTTTAGTCGGTTTGATACCACGACCACCGCTATCTCGTCCAGGAAAACAAGGTGCGAATAAGACAGGTATACCTTCACGATTTCACGTGTGGGAGAGAGAGAATCGATAACGCAATTCCACCGGCAACCTTAGGAAATGAAAGCCAACCGAACCCAAATTCATTAGTGTTATCGTGTTTGCCATCCTAACACTTGCACGTTGGAATGGGAATCTAATTGAAGTTTAAAAGCGGATTCCGATATTCTTCAAAAGGTTTGAGTAAGGTTCTGATTTATGTTCAAGTAGAACTTGTTTTCGCCGGATAGCTGAGTCTATTCACATGGTGCGGTAAGATTCGAGAGAATTTTAATTGCTGAAATACTGTACTATTGAACTGTCTCAATGCAGCTGTGCCGCAATAACCGTCGTGTAAGTTTTGTTCAGGAGAGAAAATTAATTGCAAAAGGCGTCATAATCACCGCTTTTTACGTTCATTAGAAACTTAAAGTACTATTTCATCTGCTGGGACACACTGACTTCTATTGATGCGTGTTGGTGAACGTCTAAAGTCTTAGCTAGCGCACGCGTTTTTATGGCATACAATTTTTCAAGAAGAGATCAATAGGTGCACGCACGGTGGGGTTAAATCACACGACCTTCGGAATGAGAGTCGAGTTTGCTTTCACTTAGCCAACACGGCTGAAGGTGTGGGACAGCGTTTTACCTAAGTTATCAACGATCCGATGCGATTTCAATTTAATTCGCATCTTACAAACGTTTGGGTTTATATGCCTTTAGTTTCGACTGTTAGAATGTTGTAAGAGTCCCGAAATATAATTGGAAAAATGGTAAAATATTTTTTATTTATAAATGTGGATTAAATTTTACCGGTGCGGTGTGTTGTTCCTCAGTACCTAGCACGAGGAAATGAGTAGCTTGAAGTGGCTGTGGGCGGTGGTCCTTTTAAATGCCAAGCTTTCTCATATTTCAAATAAAGCATTGGCACCACTTGGGAAATCCTGCGTTAGGATTACGAGAATTAATTCAAGTCATGTTTCTAAGAACTAACTTTGTTCACATTTTATGATCAAAGTGGGTCGGCGGGAACGGCTATTTTAGTACGAGTAAAAATACCATGATGTGATCCTGAAATAACTTTTAAGGTATATGAATTTTTGTTTTCTATCGTTATAGGAATTAATTTAAAATAGATGAAAAAAATAGATCTAGTTTGCATAAACATTTTTTCTTTTCTACGAGTCCAAACACTGTTGTATTCCGTAGGTACAGACATTTTTCTGAAAAGGTATTTGTAGAAACAATATTGCGTAGAACAAATAAACAACTAGTTTTATATAACAGGGAAGAGACCAACCCTCGTCTCGCCCTGAGTGCGACATGCGTTACAATTAGCACTACCTTATAAATAGTAAAGAATAGTGGGGATTTTCCGGGACTTCTAAGAATTTCACGAAATTTTTTATTAGACAAGCTTCCTCCATCCTCTGAAAAAATGCAGAGTATCTAACCTTCTGGAATTTGATGTCGCATTCTAGGTATACTAAGCTGTTATGAGAAAATGAGCCTATATAATAATATTGCTATTTTGTAACACAAGCTTAGAGCTTATCACGGGGCTAGATGTTGCTGTGTGAATGTCCAGCAATATTTATATTTATTGGTCAATGAATATATATTATGTATCATTGACCATGGTTTATTCGAATAACATTGAATTTTCAGTTGGAATTAATTACGGTTTTTATGGGCAAAAGTCCACGAAATGCAGGGGAGCGAACGGCTTGAACCTAACCCATTAAACCATGATGTTAAACCCATTCGAATTGACAATTTATTTTTAGTTAGCTCGTCCTCCCCTGTTTCTTGGCAAGATTGTAGAAAGAACATGAATTATAAAATATCAATTATATTCTTTATTATTTGTTCAAAAAACAAAAATGTTAAAAATCCCTACTGCACCGGTTACAATGTAAAATGTAAGTTTATACCCCAATTCACAAGATGCAAAGCTGGTAGATTGAAAAGGGATTCTGTTTCACGTGGGATATTCGATTTGGCCCCTCAACCGTATCTTATAGAGTAAATGCATAGTAAATAAGAGTTGTTTACAGCGTAGATTTTACACGATGAAGCATGGAGATTGGAACCAATGAAGTTGAATGAATATAGCGTAGGAAACAAGTTTGTTATAGTCAGCTGAAAAATAATTGGTTTAAAGATTGTTAACTTTTGAAAAGAGACACGTTGGTTATGTACTCTACTTTAATTCCGAAGGATGTGAGTTCAAACCCCAACGCGCAACTCAGGATTTTTAGAACATTATGTGTGCTTCAAGAACACTCTAACGGTGAAGGAAAACATCGTATGGAAACCGGCCTGTGCTGAGAACTTTGAAAAATTCGAAGGATTTGTCATTCGCCAACTCGCACTTGGCCAGCGAGGTGAATAAGGCCTGATCTCTCATCAAGAGACGACAACATATCTCTGTAGGTATATTTGTTTATTATGGTTTACTTTTAGTCTTTAGATAACGTTGATACTGTTCTAACATCGTCTTTCGCATGTTAAGCTGCACTAACGGTAATTTAAACCAACAATTACCGTAACAGTAAAGTTTTACAAGTATTCTTATGTCCTGTGACTTGAGCTCGTTGGCTAATTCTTATCTGTAAACATGGCTCTTAAGTGTGCGTTTCATGAAAATGGGTTGAATAAAGAAGATATATTTTGCGCTTAAGTATTATTTATTTTTTAATTGTTTTAGACGCGCGATTTTGTTAGTACGTAGGTGTGGATATTTGTTACTCTGTTACGAAATAATAATAATTAAATTTTAAACATCGTTATACTTCATTTCAGTCGTCGGACGCCCACTGCTGGATATAGGCCTCTCTTAAAGATTTCCGTTTCAAAGTTCTCAAAACATGCCGGTTTCCTCACGATGTTTTCGTTTACCGTAAGATCACGCGTTTTAAGCGCAATTTTGCCAAGATCCTTGAGGTGCTAGGTGTTTGAACCCACGACCTTGGAAATGAAAGTGGACTGTGCTTCCACTTAGTCAACTCAACACGGTTCTATAAATAGTCTAAATAGGTCAAATTTTTTATTATTTAGGCTTCGCATTCTAAGATTATAATATAGGTTTATATGTATAAAGTTCTGGATACAGATTTAAGTAGATACTGCTAACGTAATTTTTTCATAAAAAGCCTTTATATTCGATCCGGTCGAGAGACTCAAAATTTAGGTTAAGGTGCCGTAATATAAATATGGGATACGTAAAATTTCAATTTTAATAAAGAGATACCAGTAAATTCAGCCTGAAATATTCTCGGAACTGATATTGGTAGAGTAAATTACAGGAACCAATAACCTTTTGACCGGCAAATCAGTCATTTGCTACCACGACGGGTCTAGAAAAGGCGACCACGATTTATTAAGTCAGTTACTTTGTTACTTTTGTTACCCTACAGTTGGGAACTTAATTCAAGTTGACATTTACCCATTTTTCCCGTTTCCCGGAAGGGTATTTTATAAAACGTTTTCCGCGCTCACTTTTTCAATTAAGTTGTAGTGAAAAGTTAGGCGATTGTATCCAAAGTTCTGTTGCTTCATGAGATTCCGAAAAGTTCAACTCCAAGTTCTAAAGTACTTAATTGGATAAAAATAAAATTATAAAGTGGACTTTCTGGAAAACTGTGAGATTAGCTGGCTGGACTTTGGGAAGTAGAATTACTTCTCAGACTGTTATTGATGGATTAAATCCGACAACAAGTTTGATCTAGGAAAACATTGCATTATACTTTATTATGGTAAATATTTCAACCTGAAACGGGTAACATACCATAATTGATTGATTGAAATGTTTTTGAGTTGATGAAATTTCGGAAAGACAGTTTAAAAAGTAATACGGAAGAGTTACTATATGTTCAATAAATATATTTTACATCCGTCATCATCATTTCATCGGACTTCTACTGCTGCCAAACGCTGCCCAGTTGGATTCGACGAGTGACCCCCTTCATAAAATTGGACCTACCTAATTTTACATTACAAAAATAAAAATGTGTGTTTGTACCTTTATAAAAACCTTATTTTATGAGACTTTTTCACTTTCAAAATTTTTGTGAGTTGCACTTTTCATTTTACACTTATTCTAAACCTTTTGCTTTTGGATCTCGCGAAATCAAACACATATCACAACAGGGATTTTCTTTATTTTCAAAATTAGGTTGAATTAACAATTACGTACATTGTTGTCGTGAAGCCAAACGTCACTAGTACTTTAAATGTCTTTCGAACTACTTATTTTATTTACAGGTATAAAATTCACTACTAACTGATAAAACCTATCATTGGTTTATGTCACAGTTTATTTTACACTAAAAGTTTTGTCTAACACTGATTTTAGATAAAAATTACTCAGACCACTATTAAAACTACCATTACCGTCTTGATCATCGAATTGACCTGAAAAAGATAAAGTATATAAGTTGGTTTATAATATTTTTATTGAGAAGAGACGGTTCCTAATGGACGGACCAAATTGGGGTTTGACCGTCTCCCCTTATCAGAGCTACGAGCATCATCATCGAGAGGTAATAAGCACCAACTTAAATGTTTACGATTTAGAGCTCAATTTACATGGTTCCGAGGAAATTTATAGGTACCTAAGGATGCATTTCAACCAATTATGCTAGGCTCTGTGGATGTGTTTGATATTTGCTTCTTAAGTTTATTTATTTGGTATTTATCCATCAAAATAATTTATCCACATAACATAGCAACGTTCGATGGAAACGCGTATGAAACCTTGATTTTAATATTTTTGAACTGTTTTCATTTCATTTGTTTTCTCTAGAATGTAATTTATAGTCTGCGTAGATGGCGCTTGATACAGTATCGAAATATCTAATCATTAAATAAGACCATAAATTGCTTACCAATGTATGCACGCTATACAGTTGATGTATAGTAGGAGTCCGAAATGCGTTGACCGCCTGAACCCTGTAACAATGCATTGCAAAATGTTATTCAGTTATTATGCATAAGCCTTTGAACCTTCGTAATCTATACGGAACACATTCATACCGTAAACCGGTTGGGTTAGATTTCTTGTTCAAAATACATATATATCATAATTAATTCTTATTTTTCAAGAGTAGAGAAGAGAGAAGTAAATAACGTCAATATTTATTTTACTTCTACTGCTTTTGTGTAGGTACTACGATTTTACACGAAACCATCTATTTATCTGACTATTTTTCATTTAATTCAATAAAAACCTGCCAGTCTAACGGGCCCAAAAAAAAATTATAATGTGGCTTTTAGTAAGTAACGTTTCTGTTTTATATACTGTCCAAATTTACCCCGGAAAAACGAATTGTCACTTACATTTTTCATGATAGTGAGTATATTTTATATTTTCCAGCTTTCTGTGAAAAAGAAGTCAATCGATGGATGCAAAATGGATAAGTATACGTTTTCTACTCTCATGAATTATTCCACTTCGATTATGCAAGTTTAGATTAGACAATGAACATTGCAGATGCTTTTTAAATTTTGAAACTTATCTGCATCATCTTAATGTTATATGTCATTAATTACATTTTTCAACGGGCACAGATCGTAATAAGCATTTATTTATTTAAACTATCTGTAACCGACTTAAAAAAAGAATGAGGTTCTCAATTCGTTGGATTTTTTTATGTATGTTCACAGATTACGATCACTCAAAGACGCTTGGACCGATACCTGCCGACCAGTTATTAAATAGGTAGGTACGTATATATCAACGGAGACTTGAATTCAGCTTTAGAACAATACATCATCAGGCTGAATATGGCTACAACAGGCACAATAGAAGCATATAAACCGAATTATGTGGAATTCTGCTGAAGATACTACATGCATATTCCAAATACGCTCACTGTTTACACCTTCAAACCAAAACTCACCGATCGAAAGTTCTAAAATCATTGTTTAAAATTACTCTCCGATGTAAGCTTTGACGATGTCGGAACCGGAAATTGCGAAAGTGAATGGAAAGTCATTAAAGGTTTTATTTTGAAAAAAAAAGTATAAGTACACATAATAAATTCTCATTCACATTCTTAGATAATCGCCAAGTTAGCTGGCAATTGAGTTACATATTCCCTAAAGTTCCATAAGCATTTTTTTCACATATTAGAGTTATTTTAAAATTATTCTATTAGAGATACCCAATAATGGAACGTGGAATGGGCTGACATAAGAAATTATATTAATACAATAGTTTTAAAATACATACATAAATGTATAAGAAATTAACCTAGTTTATCCGGTAAAATTTGACTACAAGTCCAAAATTCGACTGAATCCTCTCATGTAGGTACTAGCTTCATTTGTTAGAAGTGAAGTTGGCAGGGGACATGTTTTGCCAATCTCTTTTACGGATAAGTCTATCTTGCTTGGCCATCCAATTCTGTGTCTAGCATGTGAATCCTGCAGGCGCGCGATACACTGTTGCCTCTATGCCCTGTCAAACGTGGCTTGATGTGTCTGCATTGTTGTATAGACTTTGTATTGGTACAAATTGTTCCTTTGCACAAATACACAATTGCACAAGTATGGAATAACTTATTAACATAATGACAAAAAGTTTAACAGCAAACAAGAATAGTTATTATCGCATCTATACTAATAATAAATATTTAATGGTTTCTTTTTTTGTATGTATGTTATGTATGTATTCCACACTAACTCTTAAACCAAAGATCCAACTTTTATGAAATTTGGTAGATATAATTTTGAGAGATCTGGGACACAGTATAGGCTATTAAATTCTTATTAAATAAGCCATTATTAAATTCTTGCTCCAATAATGATAAGACGTGACCTACATACATACGCGGACAGAGTCGCGAACACCACTAGTTTAATAAAAATAGTGTACCTGAGTTAGAGTCTCTGCTTCCCATAACTGGCGCGATTTGAGGTCGCTCTTCGTCTATCAGTAACACGCCGCTGTTTGTCCAGACGGACAGCACTCTCGCCACGCAGGTCACGTTCAGTCGACCCTGTACCAACAAAATCCTTAGAATCCATATTAAACACGGACTGTAGAGGTAATATCTAGTTGTCATGTAGATGGGTTTGTTAGATAGGATTCAAACGTATTGACGTACCGGACGAAATCATTTTGTCATTGTTTATAGCGCGTATGCATGCGTTAAGATGCGCTATTTCTGGTTTGATTTGAACGCTGTTACTTATTTTGAATTGAATCTTATATTGAAACAGTCATCTGATGTCAACTTAAGGCTGATAGACGTTGTCGTTATACTTATTATTTTATTCGCGTGAATTTCATTGTTGACTACTATGGGTCTGTGGAAACTAGCAAATGAAATAACTCTGAACAAAAAGATCTTTTAGAGTTAAGTAGGTCACCTGATGCACATGGGAACAATTGCCAAATCACGTCGCAATTGTGGTACTTACCTATATGCTCACCTGACCTGCATCTGAAGAATTAAAGGAAAATAAGCTTTGCCGGAATAGAATACCGAACTTTTAAACTTAAACGAACTAAGAGAAAGACAATCTTTATTATTGGAATAGTTTCAGGTGACGCGTAATCGAGATAGGATCGTTTGAAACTTGAAAGTTTTAGTTTGATTTCTCCTGATTTACGTAATGAATTGTTCGCACAGGATCAATATCAATGAGACAGAATAACAGAAATATTTTATGTTGTAAAATGACAGTTCGATCACCTATGTTTTAAATACTTGTGATAGATGCCCGGAAACCCATTTTGGCGTCACAATACTTGTATTATTCAGTGCTGTTGCGTTGCAGTTATGTAAATTGCTTTTCACGCACTGCAGGTTGACAGTCAATTCGATAAAATAAAACTAGAGCACGATCCGCTCTCGGAATCCAATTCTCAAAAATTCAATTCGCTAACTGAATATCTGGATTTTAAAAAGATTAGATATTGTTTAGAGGCGATCCAGGCTTGTGTTTGTTTCAGTTTGAAAAGAAAAGAAAATGTTTGAGTAGGCGACGTAAATCAGAAAGCTTTTATCTTTCTAGCTTTCCAATATAAGTTGTAGAAAACACATCTAACTTGATCTAAGCGCCATTAAATAACTAGAGTCCGAAGTCTTGTGGGCACTTTTGCACAGTCTTGTTCTTTGAACTAGCTCAAAATCTTAAAACATAGTTTCTTTCGCAGGCAATACATAAATTTTCGATCTGAAATTCAAAAACTATAGTTCAGATTACTAGTATAATTCAAACTGTTCCGATTATCATTGTCATAAATTAAAATAATAGAGTTGGTCCAATGGGAGTTTCAAAACCTTTTAAAAAAGAATCGGCAAACTACAACGTTGCAGATTACCTAACAGTACCCGCAGGAAAACTATAGCTGGAGCGTGGGCTGAATAGAATTAACATTATTTGTTAGATAGAAAAAGGAACTGCTTATAGAGAGGTTCAGTAACCCTAGGCAAGGCATTATACGATTGCTCGTATCGCACGAATCTATTCAATAAGATGCTATTGTGCGCAAAGTAGGGCCTTGTCGTCCGGAATCAAAGTGCTTAAGTATTGAGCTCGGTCGAGATTTAAAAAGTTAAATTGGAAATATTCTTTGAAATATCGCTCCTTCATTTATTGGGGCACTACAAACGAATGGCGACACAAAGAGATTTGTACATTTTGCTCTCTCGATGTCAACAGGAACCTTTCAGTGCTAAAAGTTGATATATTCGGAGTTTCGCCTGAATATTTTTGAGTGGAAAACAACATTTTTAACAGCCTGTTTTAAGTGTGGCGTTCTAAATTTATACAAGAATCAATATCGATTTCAAATTAAAGACTTAATAAGACATTAATTAAGACCAATAAATGTCTACAACATAAATTAATTATTTGCTCGGTGTTCTTTATGTAATTCACGACTTGTTATGAGGAACTCGCGGAAGATACCTTTAATAGAGGTGTTGATCAAATCTGAATAAATTACATAAACAAAGATAAAAAAATCAGTTATATAATAAAATCTAAATTTGCTCATGGTTTTACTACAAATATGGCTAAGGCAATTATGCAGATCATGTGCACATTGCACATTCCATGGTCCACAAGTAATATTCTGTATATAATTCTTAACTTTTATTACGAGACAATATTTAAAATTTAATATTAGATCTATTTAATAGATAAAAAGATCTAATATTAAATTTATACTTGCGATTAACTACGTCACTCACTTTTCTGAAATGCAGCGACTGCACCCTCATAACGAGCTGGCTGAATGCGGATGATTTATTGGATTTCTCCTCTTCAGTACTAATGTTCAATTTATTTGCTATTTGCTCCAGCGCCGGCGGGCGAGTAGTCCTTTCCTTGTTTTTCCGATTGCTATCGTCCCCTACGCCGGCAATATTGCCCGGAATGTCTATTACGTCGGTCACCGTCTCCCCAAACCCCGAGATTGCTTCCCACGGGCTGAATATAATTCTATTTGCATCTTCTAGCGATGTGTCGCTTATCACAGGTTTGCTTTGAGGGCGCGCGTCGCGGACCGGGATGTCGAGCCCCTTCACCTGCGGATATCATTCCCAATATACAGTGACGTGATCGCGCGATCCTTTCTTGATGTGAAATTGAATATTTTTCAATAACCTGTTATTAACGTTTGATGTTTACATGAGTTCGTGCTGCTGATTTGTTATTTGATGGCATAAAAGAAGCGATTTAGGCATGGTATTACGATATGAATGGAGTTTTATGGGTTCAAATTAATCAAAATATACAAAAACCATTAGCCATTACCATTATAATCTAGAAATTATTAATTCTTACCACATCGACGTAATTTAAGTTTATTTGACCAATTAATAATTAGGGCATTTAAATAAATCATAGGAATAGAAAAGCATGATTTTCACAGAAAGTGAAATTAACCTTTATAAATTTTACTAATGATGATTGAGTACTTTTATATATGCAGCAAGCTTGGGCGATGAATATAATGGTGTAAGTGAATATTGGTAAGCAAGAAGCATACCTCTTGTCCGTTGAGCAGCCACGTGAGGTTGGCAGGCGGATCCGCGGGAAGCGACGAGCAGTTCGCCCGAAGCATGTCCCCCACCGAGTACCAACTCTTCTGAGCACGAACCGACGGCCCCGACATCGGAAGCTCTGCAAAAACAAACAAAAACTCTCTTACCCGCCCATCTTACTATACGAATCAGTTTAATTTATGTTGATTAAAAGGAAGTTAGTTTAAACAGAAACGAGACCTTCCTTTTGAAAGAGATTAAAGGCAATAAAAGCAAGTTACCGTCGCAAAAAGCAGGAAATGGCTTTTCGCGTTGGATTCTTTTTAAAAAGGATTTTCGTCGTCAAATTCTACCTTTGTATTGAAATGTAAATGCAACATGGTGTAGTTGAGTCGGCGGCGTTGGAGTTGACCGCGACGCTCGTTATCCGACACTCTTTGAAAGTTCCACTTTGTGTTGTCTGGCGGTTTTGGAATATCCGGCCGTTTAGCCTGATTGCTTACATCGAACCGAATCCTCCATCATCAAATATGCGAGCTTTTGAAAGGCCGTGTGTATGCGACATAGATTGCCCCAACTAGCATTAACCACTACTAAGCCAGCTGGAATTGCAATTTGCCCTTTGAAGTCCACCTGCGTAAAGCGTATGTAATCCCAGGCTATCCTAAAATAACTTTATACTTAAAAGACACATTTGAATACCAAATGGATTCAAAATTTTTCTATTCTATTCTATTCTGTAATTCGATGTTAATTCACCGGAGAGCTAGGTGACTTATAATGTAAACCTTAAGTGTTAGATATAAGTTAGACATACATTAGCATACATTACGTGAAACTTGAGAAAGTACTATAATAACTCACTAATGGTATTAAATCGCGCATTTATCAATGTCACATCTATAAAATTAAATACGGCGAATTAGCAAAATGTGTGGAATATTATTCAGTTTTCTTACTTTTTAGGCAAATTCTCGGCTAGTGAGTTTTTCCCTTGTGCTATAAACTGCGTAATGTAATGGATACAAGATCTCAAACGTAAATAATTCTGAGGGAACATCACAGCCCCGTTTGTAGCAGGAACAAGCCATTCTGTTAAAGTGCTTCTATAGCCTTCCAGCTAGTCTTTAATGGCACAATTTACCTAAACCCCGCATTTATCTAGTTCGCTCAGTAACAGTATTGTGAGGCGAAAACTAAAATCAGCTTTGAGGACTGAATTCATTGAAATGCCGCAGAGAATTTAAATTTAAATGTATATTGGTGCTTATTATGGTCCCGCATTAAATGGACGACTAATGACCCATCGAATAGCGAGTGCAATGCCCCTGCGATAGTTGGACGTATCTGCACAGATTTCCATTAACGTCACATTGTATGACAGTGTACTCATTAATCTAAGGCTCGGTTTCCACCATGCAGAAAGGAGAGGAGACGAGGGGAATAAATCAAACGATTTTTAACCGACTTCAAAAAGAGGTATACATTTGTAACCTCAGAACTAACGATTTAGTCCTGGATCCGTAGTACATGAAAATCAAGTGATTACTAACAAGCTAATTTTTGGTGAGTAGCTTCGTTTCGATGAGACGTCCAAAGATATCCTATACCCAACTCTCGATTGTGGTAGCTAACAGAGATATCAAGGATTAAAAAAATCAAGGATGTAAAACCGGGATAACGGACCACGAAATTTGTCGGACAATATGTCCGTTAGATTTTATATATATTAATTAAGTATACAACAAAAAATCAGCTGGTTAGTAATCATAGTAATCATTTAAATTGACCTCGTTTTCGATACATTTTCGAAATGGCGGACTCTTTGATCAAACCATAGGTTTTGTAGGACAAACATGTTTTTATATAATTTAGATAATTATCTTGAGATATAACATATTGTCCTACAAATTTCGTGGTCCGTTATCCCGGTTTTACATCCTTGATTTTTTTAATCCTTGATATCTCTGTTAGCTACCACAATCGAGAGTTGGGTATAGGATATCTTTGGACGTCTCATCGAAACGAAGCTACTCACCAAAAATTAGCTTGTTAGTAATCACTTGATTTTCAAGTACTACGGATCCCTGCCTAATTGATTTGGATAATTATTTTTTCATTAAAATCTGGTACTTTCTATCCTTC
Source organism: Chloroclystis v-ata (assembly GCA_963691955.1). Classification (NCBI taxonomy): domain Eukaryota; kingdom Metazoa; phylum Arthropoda; class Insecta; order Lepidoptera; family Geometridae; genus Chloroclystis; species Chloroclystis v-ata. The sequence goes on along the minus strand of OY829906.1, from coordinate 5,691,957 downwards.
TTAATTTGATCAAAATCAATAACATCAATGTCTGATTTGGTGGAAACCGGGTCTTATTGAACATTAATCAGAATTACAGATTTATGTATAACTCCATAGTTACATATTTATCAGGTACATATCAGTATTATCGCGGCGGGGTTTGAACCCAAGACTTTTAATTTACTTGATTAAGATTTATAATTAAAAATATTTACAAAATCTGGTTTCTTAAAACACATTCCGTGTGTCAGATACGTTTTTGGTTCATCTTCTACTATTATATAAGTACCTTGAAAATTTAATTTTACAATTACTTTTCAATTAAATAAAATAAGAGCTTATAATTTTACGCTCCGGTAAAACAGGATCTAAGCCGCGACCATCTGAAATATTTACATTGCATAAAATATTTACTATAGGAGCTTTTAGTAAAATCTTAATTGACGATTAAATAAACACTGAGGTCGGTATTAAAGTACTTACTTCGAAATTAAACGAGGTGCTGCTAACTCTGTGTTGCCATTAAGTAAAATTGGCAAAAAGCGACAGAACTGGAATGTAAACACTTAAAACTTTGCTCGACAGAGTTACTCCGCTTGCTTGTAATAGAGGCACTGGTGCCAAACAAAAGCAGCAGAGTTTGTTCCAACCGACATTTCCTCTGTTCAGCATTTTAATAGTTTTTTAAAAGTAGAATGTAATAGCGCTCGGGGAAAATGAATATCGATGGGCGTTTTTCAGAATTTTAGTTGAGGTATAGATATGCGATATTTTATGTGTTACTGACGTATATTCTCTTTTAGAAATAATTTTAATGAGAAATATGTGTTGTTATCATGGTAAATCTTAGAATTTTCTCGTCTATACAATGTCACGTTACAAGAACAATGCAACGTATACATAATCCTTGCATATGGTATTAAATACGAACTAACTTTGACGCTGCAATTTGTAGTTCTGACAACAAGACACAAGTCCCGTTGCTATCTAGTTATAAATTAGATTAGTGTCAGGCCAAACTATACGTAACTTTTGAATTTTAGTTTTTAGGTACAAAATAATTCTCTTATTAGAGCACCACGACGATTTTATATAACGATTTAACAAATTCCACTTCAGACTATAAGCTAAGGTCACAATAAGCTGCCGATTGACGGCTTTATTTATAAACTATCTCTCGATCTTATTTAATCACTTGATCAACAGATAGTATCTAAATGTAGCTAAATTTATACTGATATTATTTGACGACCTCTGTGGCGCAGCGGGCGAAGGTCCGCCTGCGACGCAAGAGGTTGCGGGTTCGATTCCCGCCTCGGAACAACAATTTGTATGATCTGCAAATATTTGTTCCGGGTGTCTGGGTGTTATATATGTATAATAAAAAATATCTATCTATGTATGTATATTATTAAAAAATTATAAAGCTAAAGAATTTGTTTGTTTGTTTACCGCGCTAATCTCAGGTACCGTAGATCCGATTTGAAGGCTATAGGCTATATTATACAAACTATATGTACCAAGATAATAAAAACTCACAATCGAAGCTGTCGGCGGGTCGGCTAGTCAAAATATAAAGGAAACATAAAGCCAGCCGATACCGCTACGGGGCGTAGAGCAGCTACGCCGTAGACAATTAATTAGATGTAAAAACCCACGCAGTACCTGTAGCTACACGTCGGCATTAATTACAATTATTAATTACTATTATTTTATAATGAGTTTTATTATTGCTGATGTCTTATTTTCAATCATTTAAATTCATATATAGAACATTTATAAATAATAATATGATATATCAAAGTGGTCAGATAAAAAAGAAATGTAAACTTCGACAAAATTAAATTAACTCTATCGAAAATCTAGCTACCTAGATGTTTGGAAAACTAGTAGAATTCCCTTCTAGGAATAGCTCACGTCGTAAGTTTACGTTTGACAAACATTCGGACTGGGCCAATATATTACTCTTCTTCCTATGGCCGGTTTCCAAATTCCTGTCAGATCAGGAACCACAATGCTGGCGACGACGTACATATCCGATTTATATCAATTTATCTTAAATGAACATCGAAAACCTTTTTAAGATGCTTAAGAGAACGTAAGCATGTGCAGTTTATTTTGCAAAATCGGTCTTCAAGCTACGAGTATTTTAAGAATTGTATTGTTTCCATTCGATCGCACTTGTTACTGTCAACTAATAACGTTCTTTCTTAAAATCTTCTGGAAAGGAGACTGGGTACTATTATTCTAGCGGTAAATTTATGAAATCATAAAATAATAATAATTAATTAATATGGCTGGACAATTCACAAAGCCCCAATATCTGGCCCCTAGTTATATTATTACATACATTCGTGTAGAAAAATAATATTTCTATAAGTAAGTATTCATTTAGCCCATTGATATTTGCAAAAAATCGCTAAATCCAAAACAAGATTATGAAAAAAGTATTTTAGTCTACTCATACAAATAAACAATGTTCTTCGATTTATCCGTAATATTGTACGGAGTCCAACAGAGACTCATCAGCGGAAGTTGGACAACATTATCAAGACAATATGAATCTCCACCATCACATTGCAAACAACAAAAGCCTTCCGTAAATCACAACTATTGTTAAGCAATAAATGCGCAAATCGAACACAAGGGATGTTTGATTAAGGTTTATCGGGTAATTTATTGTTATTGAGGAACTGTCTGTACGCAGGTGTGGCGGAACGTCCTAACTTGTTTCCAAAACTACGGGTTAGTTGAAGATATGGCCCTGAATATAAACGGGGAGCTATCAGGAGCATGGACGGCCGATAGAACATCTTTACTAATATTATAAACGCGGAAGTTTGTTTGTATAGAAGAATGGATGGATGGATATTTGTTTATATTTCACGCGAAAACTACAAATTGGATTTGAATAAATCAAATAAATGCATTTTCATCGATTTATTGGTTGATTGATTGAATAAAACTTTACAATGATATAGTTTATAAATATATACATCATAGGCTACTTTTTCATCATTATCATAATTTCAGCAATCGGACGTCCACTGCTGGACAAAGGGTATGTCATATACCATTTGTCCCTTTTCCAGTTATTACGATCGGATGCAACATGCTGGATGCATGTGGCATCCATGGCTATTTTTTACTCCAAGAAAATTCATTTTATCGCAGTTTGGTAATTAAATAAATAATATAACAATAAGCTAATGATAAAATTAGACAATAATTAGTGTAACACTTGAAAAGCAGCTCTCCTTTTGGCGTAGTCGGGTAAATACGCTGCAAATTTTTCAAGTGACCCTACTTTTAAAACTGTATTTCGGTTAAAATAAAGGAGATTAAACTTTTCTTTCTTCTCGCCCCTGCCCCAATTAACCTAAATTATTTATACGGGCTCATTATAATTTTACCTTTTTGATGCTAAATAATTTAAATGTATTTGTGTTGTGAGCAAACCGCAATTTTATTTAGTATTCTTAGTAATTATTGTACCTACTGACTTCTTGTTAGGTGGTATATCTTACTAAACGTAATTTCAATAAAAATATTATATTTAATTCATTCTTTGTCGTTTACTAAAAACTCAGGAATGAAATTCGTTTTTTAAGCGAAATTAACATATTTAATTAAATCCCTTTGATACATTTATTTGTTTTAGGTATATAAGTACTGCAATGAATAAGTCTTGCAATACACATATTTGTTCCTGTTGCAAAGACATTGTGCCTCCAGGTTAACAAAATGTTACAACGCTGTATTCAATAAACTTACAACCATGCTTACAAAGTGCTCGCTTGCTACGAATATTTGTAAATTACGACTAAACTTGAATTTCAAGTAGGTTTCGATTTATACTAGCTCACCCTGTATTAAAGCAGGGATAAAATCTCTAGATCCCTTGAGAACTTTGAAGATTACATCGTGTAGCTTATCTTGGGATATAGGGTGTACCCACGAGCAGAAAGTGTCACTTTAAACTCGGGATTATATCGAAAGGTACGTTTACTTCCTTATCTTACGTGATTTTATTGAACGATCAAAATTACTTTACTGAATATGACGATCACATGTCTTACTACAATATGTTCACTGTGGTTAGCTTTATTGTTGGTTATTGTTAGTGAAGTTGGGGTAGGAAAATACATTATGATACTTTTTCATTTATGTCTTTCTACAAGTAAAGAATTCATTATTTATGATAATTTTATAAAAGAAATAGGAAAGTACTATTGAAGGAAAATGGAAGTATGGGTAAAGATTAGATGGTAAGAAGTAATTCTCGTATAAAATATACGAAATTAACAAAACAATGCAGAATGTTGTAATATCGCTGGCCTAGATTCCACGAAAGTTGTTTAAATCGATGACAAACTATTGTAAAACATTTTTGAACTATTTTATAGCAGCGCAAATGTTCATGTTGAATATGCCATTGAAAAAATTATATGTGATCTAGCTATTTTATTTCGGAAGTGAATAAGGGATAGCAGCTGAAAATAAGGTATTCACTCTGCTCCACATAGTCATAATGGCTTACTGAGGAAAACAAACGGCTCCTGGCTCATAAAATTACAAAAATGATGTGTATAATAAATGGTCATAGGTGTAATGTGTGGTTGTTCGGGAAAATGCGCCAAGTTTCAAACCGCAGCTTATATGCCTTAGGTGTTAAGGTGTGAGTTATAGCGTGGTCTCATCATTATCTCATCTTAGTCTCTGGATGACAATCTAGTAAGGTAATAACATAGTTAATTAACTGATAATTTTTGAGTTATTTTAAGCTAAATTTTCGTCAAGATTTTGTCTCATGGGTTAAATTTAACTTAACGCTTTAAGCGCTAATGACACACGCTTGTATTTATGCCGTACGTGTAGTTTGGGCATTCAATGTGTTAATTTATACACGAGAATACGTACGCATAGTAACGTCGTTTTACCTACTTTACCAATGTACTGCCAACCTGCAGCAGGTAAGCTTACCCAAACAATAAAGTTTTATAAAATTCAAAAACTTTATCATTTAGTTTAATCATCACGCTTACAAGAAAATTAGTAAAGTATGTAGACGGACGCTGTATACTAATTCTAGTGTATACAGTAACACATTCAATGCCCAAGCTCGGCGGTCGTATGACAGGTTAGTGATCAAGAATAAATTTAAGTACAAGCTTTTGACTACTGTTAAGGCTTACCAACGACCCGCATGTAGGCGCTCTTGTAGACGGTGTGGAAGTAGGGCGCGTCCGCCGACACCTCGCAGCGGTATCTCCCGCTGAGGCCGCGCGTGGCGCCGCGCAACACCACCTGCTGCGCGCCGGACCGGGACACCTGCCATGTTAATAAAAGTAATAAGTCTATTTTAATAATATCTTCAGGGGGTACGGTAGACTCGATCGAGACATAGTTATCAATATCAAAACATAAAAAAAATTGATTTTGAGTCGACAACATACTCGTATACCTATCCGCAAAATTCGGATTATGGTTATGATTATGGGTTTTCATCCAGTAAAAAACTGCCGGACAATTAACACAGCAACATCTAGCCCCGTGGTAAGCTGTATGCTTGGGTTACAGGTTGCAGATCATACAAATTGTTGTTCCGAGGCCGGAATCGAACCCGCAATCTCTTGCGTCGCAGGTGGACCTTCTCCACCTGCGCCACAGAGGTAATCTTTCAATAGAAGGGGCATACATATTATCATTATAAAAAAGCAAACTTATTTCAGTTCTACTAAAACTTTTCGTTCAGGCACATCGACAGATGTTGAATGAAAACTCTCACCATAAATGAACTACTTGCATTGTGGCGTGATTCCAACATTTGGACGCAAATCGTAAATGCAGTCTTATGCTGTGGGATACGCATAAGATGCAGCTAAAGTAAGGTAGGAATTTCCAGACGAAATTTTACAGACTTTTGGTAGATTCACAAGACTTCTTCTCTTTTCCACCTTCCATGTGGAATACAAAAAAGCGCGGTGAAACAGCGGTCATGGGTGCAGCGTACGCGTACAAGGGAGACAGCGCATTCTTATTATTTTATATGTATGAGTATGTATTTGTAGCGAGGGATGTGTTTGCTAAGAACAAATTATAGAATCACTTCATTCCTAGCCTCGCTTAGACAATCGCGGTGGGAACCCCTCGGCGAGACTTAGTACTTGTATTCGTACATACAAAAGACAATGTACGAGAAATGTGTTGCGAGGGATAAATTGCGTGGGATGTGCTACATAGAATGTGCCTTAGGAGTGATGTACTTATTACGTTTATAAGCTTACAAGCTCCGGTACTCATTTCTGTACCACCTACAGTCACTATCTTTCTCGGTATGAGAGTGCAAAATAATATTAACAACTATTCTAAATTATAAATGCACTAAAGTAATTATCATTTTGTTATCCAGTGTTATATACGTTATAGCTGTGGAAATTATATCAACAACAAAAGTCGATTAACTATTAAAAATATGGTTGGAATATTTCGTTTCATTTAACAATTTACTACTAACAAAATGTTTTTAAAGGTTACACAAGTCTATATTTGTTTCAGATTGATAGCATCGGAATTATTTCAGGACCAACAAGCTCTCCCGTTCAGTTCACGCCGGGTTTTAATACCACGTTTGTAGCTAGAATAATTAATATGCAGCTGTCAGTCCCGGTCGATCGCATAAATTCAAGCTTTAGGAATATCATTTTCTCCTATCTACGAACTTCCTAGGTACAATTGATTTAAAACATGCCTTGCTCGTTTAAAGCTGATATCAGTAACAAAAGTAAAAACAATAAAACACTATTTTACTTAAAGCTACCTAATATTACTTAGGATTAACCCAAACCCAAACCTGGTTTGGGTTGAACAGTTTCTGACATTAATGTAAGATATTTCTGTTCCAAATTATGATGTCGAAGGAAATTAATTAAAAACAAACCATATGTACCTAATACATTCCCCAAGTCAAAGTCGAAGCAAAGTAAAAGCTCATAAAACATATTCGAAACTAATCTTATAAACTTATCAAACTGTCCTAAAACCGACAGAACTTGTAAATAAAATATTTCGGTACAGGATAAGTCTACAGAAAAAAGTATTTTCTTCTGTAACATATTGTTGAAATATGAAAACGGACAGATAAAGTAGGTAACAAAAATATCGGGAAAATAGAAAGTGTCCCGGACCCACGTCCATCAATGATTTCAGGAGAGCTAGGTATGGAATGTGCTCATGCGTAATTTATATCGGAGTCGGCCAGTAATCGCATTACAGCGCCGTGTGCGCCACCGTAAGCAGCTGCCGGAGTCAAATTGAGCTAAAAGCTTCGATCCATCTTACAGAAAGTCGGTCCACTTTGAGCGAACGCCAAACTAAATCATTCGGGCGCTGCGCGAGTGGCGTCTGACCCGATTTCCAAGGGCTGCAGCCAACACAGCGCACATTGATCACACCACGAATTCACACAAATTCACCCGATGCCGTCTCGATGAAAACTTGCCACATTCGTTATTCTCTAAAAAGGTTTTTAATGCATTATTTTGGCACAATGTTATAGTTTGCCTGTGGCGACGTGCCAACAGCTAAAGGTTTAGCTGCGCTACGTACGAGACTTAAGTGATTTTTTTCCGTAGCTTCGTACAAAGGCAATTTAACGAAGCAGCAAGACGTCGCAAAGTCATTGACCTATTAAAATCACTATTATGACGTTGTTTATAAAAGCGCCGTAAGCTGTTTACGTAGGGAAATTACAGCCTTTTTTGTATTAACATTTTCCTTGTTTATCAAATTGATGGGTGACTAATAGAGTTCTTTCTCATTTTAATACGTCTTGGCGCGTCATTGTGTTAAATTTCTATTAAATGTATATTACGTTTTTGAACTCGGTCCGCTAAACGCGGCGCCTATTTTCCAATATGTTTTTTTTTTTTTGGTCATGGAGTAAGTTAGTTTGTTTTCAGAGATATTGTGTTTTCACAGTATAGGGCTATTCAAATTCTTGCTCCAGTTATGATAAGACGTGGCCTCATACAAACATAATTTAAGGACAACTAGATTAGAGTCGGTATCACGGACACTGGAAAAATCAGCCAGGTTAACTCACATCATGGGTGCGACAGTATACAACAAACTCCCAACATCGATATCTGAAGTTACTAGTGACACTATATTCAAGACCCGATTGAAACGCTTTCTAATTGAACATTCTCTCTATAGCTACAACCAGTTTATAGAGTACTCAGTAAAATGAATAATTTGTGATAAATTTTGACATTGTATAATGATTGACATTTTTTTATTGAATTATTATTTTAAACCCATTGTGCATCTTTAATTAAGTTAACAACCCGCACTTGGCCAGCGTGGCCTAATCTCTCTCGTCAAGAGTGAAGTAGGGCGCAGCAGTGGGAACGTACATAAGGGTTTAATGACGATGAACTTACATCAACACTGATCCCCGTCTGTGAGAAGACCCTGGTATTGGGCATCTCCTTGGGCACGAAGCGGAAGAACTCCTGCGCTCCGTGGTACCACTTCACGGTGTACAGCGTCTCTCCCGTCTCCAGCGCCCAGCGGCAGCCCAGCGTCGCGCCGGCGCCCACTCCCACCGCTTCGGGGACGCTCAGTTGGATGTCACGGAGACCTAAAACACCTGAAACAAACAATTTATTAATTATAATTACATTTTAAGTTTAAAAGATTTACCATAGTTCCATTTATTTTGCCTAGTTCGTACCAGGGTTGTTGCTGATATCAGCATCAGCATCAGCATCCGCTGATGATCAGCATTAAATTAGACATCAGCATCAGCATCCGCATCCGCATCGATCGATGCTGATTTACGATGCTGATGTTCGAGTCGCAATTTGTTCGAAACGGTCGGGCTTAACGCGCATTTTTGTACAAATTAGGTAAACAAGCACAAACCTGTTTAGGGGCCGTCCATTAATCACGTGAGGTCGTTTTTCTCATTTTTTGACCCCCCCCTCCCCCATGGTGATATTTGGTGAGGTTTGGGAACAACCCCCCCTCCCCCCCCTGGATCACGTGTATTTTTTGGAAGTCTATGTAAAGACAATTTTTGACTAGAAAAAAAGGATTTATAAAATGGCGTTTTGTGTATTTGCAATAAGTCGGGTGGGCGAGTCAATCGCGCCAATTATCGCGCCGTTCAAAATTTCGATTCAGAAATAGCGCTTTTTGACGAAAAATAAATAAAATTAATACACGTGATGTCTAACGAGACCCCCCCTCCCCCCTCGTGATGTTTCGTGATGTTTTCCGTACCCCCTCCCCCCCCCTTTTGAGCCTCACGTGATTAATGGACGGCCCCTTATTCGTTGCACTACACATTGCGTGGAGATAAGATTTTTGTGCTCGTACGTGTATTTAAAATAAGTCGCGTCAGTAGTATTGTAGTACAATATTATAAACAATATTTTATTTTATTAAATACCAACCCACTAATGAATCAACATTTTTCATGTAGGTTCAATAGATTAGATTGATTCAATGCAAACTTTTTAGGGTTCCGTAGCCAAATGGCAAAAAACGGAACCCTTAAAGATTCGTCATGTCCGTCCGTCCGTCCGTCCGTCCGTGCGTCCAAATGTCACATCACAGCCGTTTTCTCCGAAACTATAAGAGCTATAAATCTGAAATTTAATAATCAGACGAATACCGTGAACCGCGCTAAGATTTCATAAAACAATTGATAAAAAATTAATTACATTTAGGGGTCCAATCCCCATATACTTAGAACCGAAACTTTAAAAATAAAATTTCATCCAACCCATACGTGTGGGATATCTATGAATCATCTAGGTCTTGAAAATAATATTAAGGTTTCTAACAGCATTTATTTCTAAACTAAATAATTTGGCCGAGAGACTCTTCCAAAGTGGAATGAGTGTCCCCCCCCCCCCCCTCTAACTTGTAAGATATGAAGATGAAGCTAAAAATAAAGTCGATTTTTTTTTATAAAACGTCATAAACTACTTCATAAATACAAACTTTTAATTGAAAAAGAAAATTACAATCAACTAAAGAAAGACAGACAGACAGCGGATGCTTAATAATAGGGCCCCGTTGGAACTCTTTGGGGACGGAACTCTACACGGTATAATTTATCAAGACTCCGTTTCGATGATGAAAGGAGGAAAACTTGATCAGACACGCACTTGGCCAAAATCAGCATCAGCATCAGCATCCGCTGATGTCAAGATCAAAAATCAGCATCAGCATCTGCATCCGCTGATGTGTCAAAAACCTGCATCAGCAACAACCCTGGTTCGTACTGGTCGAGTACTGAATAATTTAGTAAGTTTTTTTTTATTTATTTTCACGTTAATGGCCGTCACTTTTCAACACATTTATAATAATGTGTGCCGTGTCATCTTTGTCTTAATTTGATCATGACTAAGTCACATTTCACTCTCACGGTCACTGTTTCTATAAGCTTTACTCGTTTCAGAACTCAACGATTATATTTCTCAACGAGTAAGAGCTTTCGACGGTATTAGTTGCCCCGACTCAAATAAGAAATGCTATGTACGTTTATTACCGCGCTTTACGAGTTCCGATCATTAATTGCAGCACTAAAGAGAATTGTAGTTGTAGAACTCGAGTAAGTTTTATGTCCTATAAATACCATTGACATAGTTAGTGATTGAATTGTTGTAGCGGGCTCACGGTCCGTTTCTAGGTGGTCACTGGCGAGTTGGCGACCGAATCAAATCTTAGTCCAGTAAAGGTGGTCGGAATACATAAATCAAGTGAGCAGCACGTGATCGAATTCAAGATCAAGCCAATACGCAATTTCGCTCGACATAAACTCATTACGATGTAACCGAATTCAATTTACAGCGGCAGCCACATCGTATATTTCATCTCTAATATTTACAGAATTCATTTCGGTGCTACCCCTGTTTGTATGGGAATAAAATTGTGTATTTGTTTTCAAAACAACCTGCTTTCGTTACCACAGGGTTTTTGCGGTAAACAAGAGCTTAATATTCGATTTACAAACTGTTCATTTAAATTTGTTTTTGTTTGTTGATTTTTAGAGCATAGAGCAAAAACAAACAAACGTTAAATAAGGCAGGTAAAATTGTCGCTGAGTTTTTTCGTAGTTTATGAGCTAAATTTTCGCGCTTATTGTAAATAATCTCACTCAATTACAAAAGTTGAAAAGAAAGACACTCTTCCGAGTCTAACCCTTTTGGTAATAAATTCATTCATAAAAATAGGTTTATGGGGCGGAAGTTCCGTCTCATCAACAAACCACTGCCTGTAACTTAATTTCGGAATTCACTTCTTGGTTGGTCATAAACGTCAAGCAGTGAATAATTCAGTAAAAGTTGTGATAGTCCCCGAGAGTGTGATGTATGAGGGCGAGTTACGAGCATGCACTGCCCGCTCCATCTATAATAAATGAATGGTCCTTCGAAGCGAAGCAATAATTTGAGCGATCTGCCCATGCCGAGAGAGATTGGTACTTTAGAGAATTTTCGAGAACCGGTCTTCGGAGGATTCCAATAATCAGCTTTACTTAAGGGATTGGATTCGAAAACTCGATTGTATCCGGAGTGATTTTAATAATTCATCCACTTTGTACAGTTATTCTAAGAATTTAAATCTAATTGAAAACAAGTTTGTTTTCTTTTGTCTTACTTTTATAAATAAAAAACGAAGGAAAAAGATTTTTCGGCAATTTTAGTTACTAAATTAAAAGGACTTTATAATACGCTCATAACCTAGAGCTTATTTAAAGTAGGTACCTACTATCTAAAAGATATTGCAAAGGTATGTATTATTTTTAAATAGCAAGTCGTGTCTTTTTACTACTGTAATAAAAAAATCGGTTTAATCTTCTAAATTTTTGGCAACATAAGCCAGGCTATCGCGGTAGCTAAAACTGAAATTAACCTACTTCATGAATAAAACCATAGACTAATGCATGACTTACTGCCACTTAGCCATAATAATATGGCGGCCAATTGCGATGCCATGTTGCTTGTGTATGTCCCACGTCAGGTACCGTGACAGCGTCCCCACCCCTCCTCCAAAACAACACTATTACTCCTCAACATGTCTGCCATTTCAAAACTATCTTCACAAAATGTTGACGTTTCCTTTGCATTCTGAATCTGAAACAAAGGATTGAACATAAAATATCAGGAAAATTTTGTGTTACTGTGGAGGAAACTTACGGAATATCTTGGCTATTATTCGAATCGACAAGAAAAAAGGGTTCATTGGGTCAACAGCCCTACTTAGCATAATGGCGATATTCATACTTTTTATAAACAAAGGAATTACTTTTAAAATGTGCTACAAAAACGCTAAGGTACCTTCAGTAATAGAAATATGTGGGAGTGATTTAAACCGCTTCTTTAGTGGTTTAGTGGAGAAATAAAACGTTTTATTAATGTTCATAAATAATAGAAACTGACTGAAAAATTGTAAAATTTAGTTTGAAATTATAATAAATACTATGTTCTCACCCGCGGTTTTGTCTGTTTGGCCTCTTTTACTCTTTGTATTGGTCAAAGGGTCACCAATGTGTTCCGTAATTTTAAGGTGTTCTATTGTTTTCAATATTAGTAAGGATGTTATTAGCTAGCTATTATTTTAAATTCACTAAAACAATGTCGAATACCGTAACCGTTCTTTGCTATAATACTTTCTGCATACATCAATTGGGTTTCATTAAATTTCAGCGATTCCTTCCGAACAAACGCTGAGTTCGATACCAATAAAACAGTCTCAAGTTGAAAGATCTTTTCATTAAACGTATCGTGGACGGTGATTTATCGCCTCACGAGACACTCCATTCACGCCGCGCCTCTTAGATCGATGAGATCCAAATACATTCGGCAATTGAACGCTATGTTTCAGAGACACTTTTTTAGACTAATGGTACCACGCGCCGCCTTTCGCTTTCTTCTAATAAATACTGGACTGTTTCTCTAATAGGACTTGGGATACTTAACTAGAGTAGTTTTAGATTTGATTAGTGAGTAATGAGCGAGAGTATATTGCTAAGTGATTCTATTGGTTGTTAGTTCTCTCTAGTCAAGAGATAACTCCTTGTGGCATGTGGGAATGTAAATAGGGATGCTTATGTTATAGAGTAAATATAATAATATTGTTCATAATATAATAAGCCAAAAGTAATGATATTCTTATGCGATTCATATGATGTAATATAAATAATATATTATGTACCTAATAATAAAATTATTTGTACCTACTTAGTTTCGAGCACTAAACGAACACTCAAGACTTTGACATGTTATGCAATATGATAACTAAAACTCATATTTTAAATATACCTAATACGAATTAAAATAAAACAGCCTGCTTTTCAATATTCGTCAAAAAGACAGCAAACAAATGAGACGACTTGACATCAGCAGTTGCTTAAACTTTGTATAACTCAAATATCTTAGAAAGTGTTTCTTCAAACTCTAGAGCTCATTTTGTTTATCGCGGCAACAAGAGAAATAAAAAGACGGAGATAAATGCGTTAGGGATCGAATAGATTAGCCACGTTTGATGAGGGGGACTCGCGGCCGTCACAGCGTGGATGGGCCTTTATTGGCAGGCGATGCCAAACTGCCATTAGTATACGCCTAAAAAAGGTACCAGCGGAATATTTTACAATAAATATTCCACACGAGGATTTAAAAGGAAAATACTGGCAGCCCAGATAAAAAACAAAAAGGATAAGTAACTGGGTTTGCGTGTATTTGTTCCTTTTATAAAATTTAAATCTTAAATCTCAATAAAAGAGCTTTCAAATTGAAAGGGACTAACGTAAAAGCTTCTGAATTTAAACAATCTTTCCAGTTTTATTGGTTATCGAAGCTAGCAGAATAAACAAAGTTGATCCTCTTTGCTACTAAATAAAAAGAACAGATACCACCTAAACTTAATTATATTTGTTTATTTTAATGAATCTACATCGTATGTATGTTTGTTAAATGTACCAATGACAAAAAAATATTAAAATGAACTACACAATCACGAATAAAATAAAATAAAGTTGGAAACATCCAAAAATATATTTTGGCCAAAATTATAATGTACACTTCCATAAACAGAAAAAGTATCATTATAGCTTAGTTTATAATAATAACAATGGATCATGGATCACATGACAACGATGATTAGTTTGATGTTTGGTTTAGAAAAAAATAAAAACAAGTTTTATTGTTTAAATAAAATAGTATAAAAGTTAGTGACACGATGACTATCGGGCTAGACAGCACAAGAAAGTAGAAATTTTTTCGAGAATTCGCACAAAATACGATCATGTAAGCTCAGCTCAATAAATGCACAATAACCGTGTAAGCATATAGGGCAGTATTCGTGATCCCGGTTTAATCTTTCAGAGCGAGGCAAACATCCAGAGAGCGACCACCCGGCCGGTTGTTTGGCAAGCTGTCTAACTAATTGCTAGGCTCTGCCGATTCTACTCGAGCTTAGTTCTCATTTCGATGGTAATTGGTGCCTATCAAAGTAATAGAAAGATTTTAGTTTGTTTTTAAATGTTCCTTTTTCGTTAGTGTTTTATTTCTGTTTTTAAATAAAAAATTGTTGGAAGAACCTCTAAATCATTTAGATCCCATTTCTCACGCTTTTTGAACGATATTACGAGTATATGACTCGCGGCGCGGGTGCTACTTTGACCCACTAGCAAAGCGTAGGATTTTAGAATACTAATAATTCGTGGGGAAAATTAAACACACTTTTTTCGCTTGTTCAACAAATATCAACCAGTAATTCATACACAGTACCATTAAAAAAAGAGTTATTTATTATATGTGACATAATTAGTTTTGTAACATGGCACTACCGAATCCCACTGGTTGTTGGTGTAGTTCTAGCAACCCTGTATAGAGACAGGTAAACATTAGCTAATTATTTATTAATTCAATAAAGGTCGTATTGCTGTTCCGTTCTCGGCATAATTACTGACACGTGGGGCCCAATCATCCGGCTGAGGCAGGTTAATTTACGCAATACATTTTCCTGCAGTTGTTACTTATTATGAGTCCTTAGGTTCACAAATTATACTGACACAGTTGTGTTGAATCGAAATTGTTTTATTATTACAGAGAAAACTAGACAGGAAATAAATAAAAATATCCCAATCAGTTAAGTTAACACAGTCTCAGTAATAAAAAAAGTATAATAAAAAAAACGAAACAATCGCGGTGTTCCATTTCAGCAGTTATCCATTAACTATCTTATTATAGAGAAAACGTTTCAGACGAAATTGGTAAATATTATAATGGACCAAATTTTACCAATATTAAATAAGTACTCGTAATAGTTACCGTTTTATAAATTAGATTGCACAAGTTTTATAAAGTGTCAAATGTTGGTTTGGAGTGGTTTCGACATAATATTTTCCCAGTTCTTAAGTAAACGATGTTTACGATATTTTGCACTAGGCACTCTTCCAGTGTGCTTCCCCGTGCTAAAAATAATGCGCAAACACTGTTTTTGTAATTTAGTTAATTGACAGATTCGTAGTGTCCGTTTTAGTTCTCTTTAGGTATAAATAGATATTTTTTTTTATCTAAATATAACTCTTATTCATTCATTTTTAATGTAACAAGTTATAAAATACCCTTTTCTTTTTATTCCCATAGCAAGCTCCAGCCTTTTACAATACAGGTTTAACATAGTTTTACCTACTAGCTAGTTATACATTGTACGAAAACCTTTTGTGAAGAGGAAAATAAACAAGTGAAGTTATAAGTTATTCCTAGCATAGGTGTTTGTGTACTTTTAATATGTGATCACTATTCTCATTCCCAATTGTATTCGACAACGCCAGTTTCAGGCTTGGGTACTAAAAACAAAGTTCTTCGGTGTGAAAATCGTAACCTACATTCAGTAAGTGGGTAGGTGAGTGCGAGCCCATCGGAACGAGTTCACGTACCCATTCCTCGATAAGACATAAATGTAGCGCCTTCCGAAGTGTCTCCCAGCCACAATCTTACATCAAAGGATACCTTTTTTCTAAATTATAGTCTTACGTGCGTGTGGCTTTCTCATTTCGTAGGGAAATTGGGAATTTCTTCTACGGATTGACTCTACTTATTAGGAAAATAAATACTTATTATATTTTTTCATGATTATTCATATTATTATCTTTAGTAAAAAGTTAGTAAAACTAATACAACCAAAATGCTCGCGTTAGATGCAGTGCAAATTGTTTGCACTCGTAATAATTGAATACCAATAAAGGAGGTATTGTGCCGTAATGCTGCTAACGGAGCTATAATGGGTTTTATATTGCCTGAAATAAATTGTTCTTATTTATTTATTTTTATGATTAATGTATGGACATAAATCATCATAGGCATCACATTAGTAGTAGTTAACATTTCATTATTTTCGTTTTCATCGTATATACTATAATAGAATTCATATGAATTTTAATCCTCACTTCAGTAGCGTATGTTTATGTCAGCGCATAAATCACACGTTTATTATGTTAGTTCACTGTGATTTACATAAACATTGGTCAACCACATAGTCATGCAGTTTGTTAACACTTTTATTGCTATTGGTGAAATATAAAATTCTTCTTAAAAGCCGTGGCGAATAGATAATGCCTAAAATAAGCCGCTAGTAGTGGCGACATTACTTTTGAGGGCCGATTTCCGATTTATCTCATCAACCTCTGTTCTATGGTTTTATTATAAACCAAGCCTAACTGTGAACGAAAGCTCGAAGAAAAGAACTTTGGTAATTAACTTAGGAGCCAAGTTTCCGCCAAAACCCAAGAGTGTTTTTGCGTTACAAGTAAATCAAGAAAAGCTGTGCACAATAGCTAGTTTAATTATATACATATATGAGTAGGTATTTTAGTAGACAATGGAAAAAAGAGCAGGTCTCAAATTTCCAAAAAGGTCTTAAAATGACATTCGGTAAATTGAAGCATTAGGCACAGTACCTACCCACATTTTACGACCATCCTCTTTTTAGCGACCCGTTTTTATTTTGTTGACAAGGATGTCGATTTCGGCGGCGGGCAAAATGTCCAACATGTCTGAGAGTTACGTTGCCCAACGAGGGACGTGTCACGAAAGTCAAGATACGACTAAACTTGAGGTAACTTCTAATAAAATAAACTAAACGTTTGTGATCACGAATACTAAGTTTTATACTTAGCTAAGTTTTCCGTTAGGAAATTCTATTTTTATAGAAGTTTATCTAAAAATGTTCTGTCAAACTCAGGTTGCAGAACCAATAGCCTTATACTTTTCTCTCAATATGTTATTTTGTATTTTTATTGTCAGTTAGTCATTCGATTTACCATGATATAGGTACTAGTGAGAGAATTTAGAGATCGGAGCAACTTCAAATGAACTTCACTATTTTATCAAGCACAAAACTTATAAATATTCTAATATGAATTCACACAGTTTCATTTTATATACTGCGATATCTGGAATGAAAACACTTTTGTTAAAACCCGGAAATAAACATTAATAAATCCCCGAAGAATCAACAAGCATTCTGGAGTTCACTCCAAAGACCTTCGTTCGAGTCTAGAGCAATTAGCGAAAAATTAAAAGCACGAACTCTTCTCTTAAGTTTTGTATTGAAAATTTCTTTGTGTATTTTCAAGACAATCGACGTTCGTCGGAGCGTTAACGGGCCAAAGCAAAGAACATTACATAAGTTTCTGGAGACAACTAAACTAAAATTTCCTTGACAGCTAGCTCGAATTTTTTTTTATTGTTGCCAATAAAGTTATTGCTATTCAGATTCTTCATTTCTATTAAAATACAAGGTCAACGTGGAGGTGAAATTATGAGAACAATATGGCTGATATTTTTTCGTTTTCGACTCGTGAAAATGTGAGTTTTGGTTAAAACTAGGTATATTTTTTATTGTCAGAAGAGCGGTAAAAGATGCAATGTTTAGCATGCTCAAAGGTCAAAGCAAATAAAAACGCTAGTCCTTAAAGTTTTAAAACAGTGTTGCCTCTGAACGGTTTACTCTGTGCCAATAAATTGAAGTGTCAACTGAAACGCTGAACCAGCTCAGTCTCGTGCATCTTACAATATTGTTGACAAAGAATAAATAATATTCTGTCATAAAAATATATCTATGTTTCTTATTAATATTTATAGAAAATGATAAGTATGAGACAAATATAATGTTTATTGTAACAATATTATTATATTCCGTCACATCTGGACAGATCTCAACCGTTTTCTGTTAACAATTATGTAGATATATTATTCGGCTTCTGAGAACGACTCAAGGAATATTTCTTGTATGACTATAAACAAGGGGTACAAAGATAATATACTTAAGTAATTAAGTTAAGTGAAAATTATATGGTAAAAAGATCCTGCCTGGACCATTATTAGATGGATAAGGATTGTCCAAAACCAGATCCACTCGAACAAATGAATTATAAACAACTTTGAAGAATCATTATTAGAATGAGAATAATAAAAATATCTTGCAGTAATAAATCAGCAAGTCAAGACAAGAAAGCAATAATAGCAAAACACAAAAACAACCAAATTACGCTAAATATTTTGCAGAATACGCGATTTCCCAAACACGTACAATAAATCGGAGAGCTATTGTGAGATTTTTGCCTCCGAGGCTCATTTTGATCCCGATCAAGATGTATCATAAGTAATACACATCTCCTGAAGGCAGAACCTAAGAGAGCCTTCACACAACCCAAAGTTTAGGAAACTAAAATATGTTAAATAGAACTAGCGCCACAATACAGTTGCTCAAACCGGGTTACAAAGGGACCGAGCAACCACCGTTTATTGGACAGAAAACTCAATACGTTGTCGAGTGTAAAGGCAGCTTTAGATACAATACCGATATAACCGGAAATGTATTCCTTATTTACGATTTACATGGCATTTTTCTTATGTTCGTAACATACGGAAAATTATGGCACAATAGATCAATGTGTTCCGTCCTTCCTCGGGGATTCATATCGAGTTATGTTCATGTTATTTGTTACATTGCCGTTTATTTCATTTTCTTTGAGATGGGTATTTAATTATCTTGTATCAAAGAAAAAGTATTGAGCCAGTAAAGATGAAAAGCGCCATCCGGGTACAAACAAATGTAATGACCTGTTTGCTTCACAATTCGTTCTGTTAATGATTTGTTAAGAATCAATGTTTGAATTGAAACCATGTATAACTATGTGCCGTGTTGGCTAAGTGGGAGCACACTCGACTTTCATTCCGAAGGTCGTGGGTTCAAACCCCGCCGCGCACCTCTGATTTTTCTTCTTGGAAAATTATGTGTGCTTTATAAACACGTGCTCTAACGGTGAAGGCAAACATCGTGAGGAAACCGGCATGTTCTGAGAACTTTTCAAAGTTTGAAGAACATGTGTCATTCACCAACCCGCACTTGGCCAGCGTGGTGAATTAAGGCCTAATCTCTCTCGCCAAGAGAGAAGTCCCTGTGTCCCAGCAGTGGGAACGTGAATAGGGGTGTTATGGTTAATGCCTAAGTAGTTACTATCAAATGATTTTATTTAAATTAAAACCATTTATAACCTTGCATTAATTTCTACACACATTCTCAATAAGAAAATTATGAAGATTCATAAGGGATCCGGAAACACATTATTAAAAGACAAGCTTTTAAAATAGAATGAAAACTTTGTGCGACCCGAACAACAACGTAATTATCAAACTTACCCCAGTTTTGTATTTATTATCGCACCTTAATTATGTTCTTAAATGATTTATGGTCCGGAAAATAATTCCCTTTAGTCATTAATCTCCTAGAAACAACATTAATATAAATGAAATAATTAACCTTTAGAAGAGAATATAGTTTCTCTTTGGTGATTTGGTTCCGGCCAAAGTTTCCTGTTGGAGGTATGTCGCCCACTCGAAACAAATTAAATTCTATGAGGGACATACATAATGTCCAACACTGAACAACTTGAGAAGTTTTACTTAGTTCAAAAGTTTTGAATTTGCTATGAAACTGTCATAAGATTTCTATGAGTGGCTATTAATATCTATCTGATATAGCATGTAATTTTGGTCAACTTTGTACGATCAACAAGTCTTAGGGCGTTATTTATATCATAGAAAGATAATCCTATTTAAGCTTATACAGGATCGCTCCCGAGTAGTTATTATGAAATTACCCACTTGATTCTGCGTATGCGCTATTTTTCGTGCCATATAGTCCTATGGGAGATATATGTGGCGCTGTAGGCGAAGTGAAGTGAAGCAGGATAGTGGGGTTCGATTCCCGCCCCGGGTCAATTCTTTTGAATCTCAACAGCGTAAAGCAACATTACTAAATATCACAAATGGCGGTCACTATAATAACGTAAGTTATTTTCAGCACCTACTACGAAAATACAATGATTAAGGTTTATGTCATTTATTTCCATAAAATCCTAAAAATCACTTGGAATCGTACCGTAGCTGCAGTTAATGTCCAATTTAATCAATAAAAAACTAGTATCAATAAAAAACTATTATGACTATTATTATGACTATTAATCGAAAACAAACCAACAAAAGTTAGCAATCAAAGAGAAAAACTTTGTTAACCTTGTAATCCTATTTCTAAGCAAAGATTGGATTCCGCGTTATCAGTTTGTTATCACGAGGCATTGGAGAAACTAGAGCGTATGCCGCCGACAGATCTTGAAATATGGAGGAAAGTTACGTGCGTGGAGATACGAGGCTGCTTTGTATGCTTGTAATTGTTGGACCTACGTGCAGGGCTTTTATAGTTGTTTGGATCCAAATGACCTCATTGACCTTCTTTAGGAAGGTTTAAATGTGTGGAACTACCGCTCATATTTAGTACTAGGTGTGCCGGCGACTCCGTCCGCGTTAAATTATGTTTGTATGTTCACGTCTTATAACTGAAGCAAGAATTTAAATAGCCTATCCAGTGTCCTAGACGTCTACATCTAAGTACATGTCTATAAGTTTTGACTCTTGATCACCTGTATATTTTTTTTCGCGTGAAAATCTATTTCAATTTAGGTAAAGATACGAGACGGAGGCTAACTATATAAATCATTAAAATTACGTACTGCGACGCTAACGACACAATTTAATATTGACCTCCGATATCAAAGTACAACGCCAGAGTTAATAATAGACTGCAGTAATGATGTTTAAAAAAATAACGTTTTAACTATAAAGTACAACAATGTTCTCTGGTAATTTGATCACGCACGACAAATGACTAAATTTGTTGGAAAATAATGAATCTATTACGTACTATTCAAATCAATTCCAAGTTAAAAAAACAAATGAATATCAACAGAAAATCTGTTCGTAAATTCCTTTAAACCCTTTTATAAATGGTTTAAGCCCCATTAATTTATGGCTTTAAATTTATATCCTTTAATTGCAGGGGAGTGCTTTTACTGAACGCTACACAAATTAGATTTTCATTTAAAATAAGGTTTTTCAATGCGAAGTGAGGTGTCCTCTAGCGTTGAATAAAATTGGGATTCATGTCAACTAACCCTTTGATGATCTCTCGTAAACCTAACTTGGGTCGGGTATAAAAATTGGAAACGTTTGTGGCATAAATAACTTGGTAAACTATGCCACCATAAACCCATATGGACTACTCACGTTCTCGTGATATAACTGACCCTCAGGTCTTTTCAGCATTCCTCAGAAAGATAGGTTTGTGAGTTTAGGTACGTGACCTAGAGCAATCTACACGTCAAAATGCTGAGAACATTATTAGTATACTCGCGTTTGCGTCTATTTCGCAACTTGAAACAGTACCTTAATAATAGTGCCGATTCAAACATCAGGAACGTGCACGAGTTAGATAAGAGGTCCGAGATAGAAGAAAGATTAAGTAAAATTTACTGTGCTGTTAGTTTAAGGCATACTGCTTCCCATTATAACAACTGAAACTTATGCCTTTAGTCATCAGGGACAGGAGTCCGCCGGAAAATGTTGATGATGATGATGATCACATCACAGATTAAAAGCACACATAAGACGGAGGTATCACCCGGTGTACCTACTATTAATAGATTTATTAATAATATATAGAATTAATAAGACTAAATTAAATAAATTACTCAAAATACCTACTGCGTAATTAAGGAATATTACCTACGTAATAAAATTCAAGTTTTATTATGTGCCAAATAAACAAAATTATATTGTAAAACCCAAACACGTTCAACGAATAACTCGTTTGTTGGTATTATAAATCAAAACTGTTAAAATTTAATGAAAATTATGTAAGTGTTGTTTATATTCACCTAACAAATTTAATTCTCCACCTCGTTTGAGCTGGTCTTTTCAGGTAGGACAATCAACCACCTCTACCATCTCTACCCTTCCTATATCACATTTAACATATACCCTATCATTCCTTCCAAAATTTCTTCCTGAAGTGATAAGTAATAAGGTACATTAGTTTAGTTTTAGTTTTAGTTTGTCATAATCCTTAGATTTTTATTCTATTTACTCCTTGTGTATTCCGTTACAAAGTCTAAAGCTCCTTATTACAATCAACCTATGTGAGATTGGTGACCTGTAATACAGATTCTGATGAATCTAAATCAGGCACCACTCTCTCACAATGTAGGCTAATTAATATTAGTGATTTTTAGATAAGCTATATACATAAGAATCTGCATTGTGAGAGAAAATAAATAAAATTTCATTTCAAAATTTCAATTAGACTGTCACAATAGCGCACTAGAGCGTGGTTGTATGTTGACCATTAATTAGTGGGTCAAAACAAAAGCATTGCGAATATTACTGCGGTTAAGTTTTACGGTTAGATATTTTATTATTATTCGACTACTAAATATCAATTTAATTATTATTATTTTTTTAACATTTTAGGAAAAACTTACAGCTTTTTTTGAAAAACACAATCAAATATAATATACTGAATAAATACTAAAGGCCAATTACAAGTTTCTCGTTTTTTATTTTTATAAACATAATGAACTTATATAGGTAGTATAGGTACTTTAGGTAGGTATAGCTACCAAACGAATATAAGTTTAACCAAAAAACCCGCCGTCTTAAAAAATCTTAGGTACTTGTACCAACTTCCATTCGTTTAAATCTCTGGCTTAAATATTAAGTATATTAAATCCCTTCGTCGGTTTATTGACATCTACGGAATGAAAAGGGAAGTGCTGTACTTACCACCGGTAGGTTACTAATCGTAGGCCGGCATCACACAGCAGCTTTAACATTACCACAGATAAACAATCGCCGTTCGTTCAACAACGGAAACCTAAAAACATCCTCCGAAATGATCAACTTTTTCTTACTGCTCATGCCGTAGATTTTCAATACCTTCTTAAAATATTTTTTACGTTTAAATAAAATATGTATGTATGCAAAATCTATTATTACGCGGGCAAAGCAACGGGATGCGTAGGTACCTTACAATGGATATTCCGTGACCCTAATTGAGTATATTTATTCAAATCCAACTAGGCTAGTTTCTATAATACTCGTACGTTCAATGATTACTTTGATAGCGACCAAAAAATATAACCAGATACCAAAAATAAATAAACTTACCAAACTTTAAAATCCAACCGATCCAATCACAAACAAGCACTCAAACAAAACTGGGTTTAATAAAAATGTTGGCACAACTTTTGAAACAGCACTCGTTTAATTCAACATTCGATGTGCACTCAAGTGCCGAGTTCGATAAGCACTTGTGCAGTACGTAGTCCGTGACTACGCTGGTACAGACTACGTACGAGCGGGTACGACCACGTCTCTAACGCGACTGAGCGTTTCTGCATCCGATCCTGTGTGACTTCACCTTTAGCTTGTGCGTTCCTGCAGTTTTGAATTTCGAAGATGTCGTTTTGAACTTGGAAGGATAAAAGGATAAAAGGTTCTTTAGTAGGTTACACCTTGGTAGTATACATTTTAAATATTTTGGTCGCTTATAAATTTTATAAATAACCGACTATCATTATTCAGTAGGTAAGGTACCTACTACTAGGTATCGTCACTATTTATATGAGTAATTTCACAGCATCTGTACTTCGACTAAAATAAATTTTGTGTTTGATACACGCTGTAATGAGGCAACTTTTTTTAATTTCCGCTGGTTGCGATAATTTATAACTTTTACATTTTGTTATAATGAAATAGGTACGTTTCATTAATACCATTTACGTGTATAAAGTTATTAAAGATCTCGATGTCTGTGGAGATTTAATTATTAATATTTGTTCTGTGAAAAAAAAAGTTCAATTTCCAGTAAACATTAATTAAATCATACGGCAAAGCCCATAATACTATAAATTTACCACATTTACTGTGAGCGTAAAGAGCAAGATAATAAAACATTGCATTAAGCACTATATTTGCAGAACCTGATTAAAACCTACGAGTATAAATAAAACTGTGTTAGCGGCAAAATTAACTTCCGATTGGATCGGTGTCGAGAGGATGCAGCAACTTTGCCCCGGAGAAACTCACACGATGAACTTGTTCTATTAAGTGTACGATCAAAGGTACAGGTAAGTTGAAAACACTATCAATTTAAATGTCACGCTATACCACCCAAACGTAATGGTCCACAAACCACATTCTGTTACGAAAGGCGACATTCCCTCGCAGGCCCTTTCGCGCTCAGTTCGTCAGACCTTCCCCATTTCCCTTGGAACCAACGCAGACATAAATAAGCGAGCTGCGAAACAAACGCGATAATATGACCATGTTGGCTGCTCCCATTCATCCCAACGAGAGCCACAAGACAAATGAAATTCCATTACGATATTAAAGCAAAATCCCAAAAGCCCGTCGTGGCTTTATTGAAGAATTTAATAATAAAGAGCAGAATATTATTCAATTTTTCCTGAAAACAAAGATTGAGCAGGAAGAAAGTCCGTTTCCACCTGGGGCCAGGCCACTCGAATTTATTAGCATTCAAATGATTTATAACTAGCTAGCGGCAGCTGAATATTTTCTGATTCGTCTTAAATTAAATTCTTTCTTTCCTTTGGCTGGATTTCATTAAGGGTAACGAAATGCCAGGGATATGAAAAAGATAATCTCAAGCGGAGTGTGGTTCCGCCCCGCGCCCGCCCGCCAATTAATAACGCCACTAATTATACAAATATTCATTTTATTCTGAACGTTTTAAACATTAATGGTTATAATTGTTTTAATGTTCTTGTTCGTCGTTTCTTTTTGTTAACGAGCTTTATTTACTGATGATTATTTTATAGGTAAAGTATCTAATTGAAATTATATTGTTCTATACCTAATTTGTCTGATGAATTCATACAGAAAAGGCGTTCAAATTGGTAGAAGATATTCTCTGTGCAATAACGATAACGCGACGAAGCCCCATGAAATTCTCATTTCGTCAAAATGAGTTAACTCAGTTGATATTCGCATTATCTCTGTCTGACCTTCGTCTCCAGAGATAACAGCCTGGAAATAAGATTTCTTCAGCTCCTTGTTCCTTGTGAGAACATATTGTCGAGTTTTTGCTGCCATTCCCCTTTAAGATTGGTAAAAAATATAGCACAAATTTTCACAAACTTTTACCATGAATCAAAATATTTTATAACGATTTCGAGTTCTATAGTAATTATTAGGGGTACTATATTGTGCTACGATTGAAAAGTATATACTTTTCAGTGGTTGTTACACCAAATTACACCAAAATTACCAAACTTAGCCAATCTTCTTGAAGAGCGAAATTACACCCTAAACTAATTTTATGACTCTAAAGCGGCACCATAAAATAACATAGGTAGGTACATAGTTTATGTCTACTCAGTATCCAACACACAGAAGAGACAGTTTGAAAAGGTAAAATGGCTTTCTACAATATATTTCTTCAATACAGAGTGAAATCAATTTGTGGCACTGTTTGACGACCTCTGTGAAGCAGCGGGCGAAGGTCCGTCTGCGACGCAAGAGGTTGCGGGTTCGATTCCCGCCTCGGAACAACAATTTGTATGATCTGCAAATATTTGTTCCGGGTGTCTGGGTGTTATATATGTATAATAAAAAATATCTATCTATGTATGTATATTAAATTAAGTATATCAGAAATCTAGCACCCGTAACACAAGATTCGAGCTTACCACGGGGCTAGATGTCGCTGTGTAAATTGTCCAGCAATATTTATTATTATTGTTATTTATTATGTTTCGTTAGAAAAGTGGACGCCGGCTATAGTCCGCATGAATCCAATTTCGGGGAAACTTTTTAACGATCTCTGCAATCAAAATCACGGGATATCTCGGACTTCTTTAGTGTAGGACGAGAGCGGTATAAGAAATTACCCATCATTGTAAGGTCTCTTAATCATTTATAATTATCCTTTAGAATATTAAGTTCCAAGTTTCTAGCTTCTGTTTTCGGATTATCCGCATCGTAATCGGATTGTGCGGTAGAAGTTATGTGCTTCATTTATGATTTTATTTTAAAAACATAATTTTAAATGTAGTTTAATAAAAACCGACACAAAACATACATACGCACATTAACAAACTTTCACAAGTAAATAATAAAATCCACATCCATTATTCCTTGTTTCTGAAAACATGCAGCATGTTTCGAAAGCCGCCACGAACGCATGTTTCAAACACAACAAATTACGAAAATATCTTCATAAGTTCGCGGATTCCACATGCAGGCAGCTAAAATATTTAACGAGTGGGGAACAAAGCGGGCCCTGTGTTTAGCTCGTGTCTGCAGCTCGAGCCCTCGTCATTAAATTCAGGCCCCTTTATGCGTTTCTGACTTCGTTAGCCTCAAAACTGAAATCCAAAGCTGTTCCATCAAAATATTAGAACAATGCAGATTCATGAAAATAATACGCTTTGGTTTGGTACAATCTGATTATATTTTAAATTAAATACTGTTTTAGTTCAAACGCTTTTTGGAGTAATGGACTGTCGATATTTCTCATTCATGTGAATATTATTGTGACTTAGGATCGACTGCGTCTATGCATTTTGATGCTGTTTCAATTTGCGATATTTTGTACGTATTGAATAGAATTTGAAACTGTCAGTGTTTTGTTTTTGCTTTTTGTGCCCTTTGTTTCTACGTAGAATTGATTTATATGTAGGTATTTTAAATTCCAAACTAATAAACAGACTAATATAATACTAGTCTCCTACCTCTTGTTTTGATATCAATTAATATTTTAAAAATATTAGTTATGCAAGAATATGCTTCGTAATTACGACATCGATTTAAATTAAATTTGGTATGGTTGCTTGAGTACAAGGAAAAGACATATTACAATATTTATTACGGCGAAAAATATATTATCCGGGAAAATCTACACACAACGAACAAAGCCGTGAGCTGGTCAGCTATGTGTAAGATAAATTTAGTGTCAAATTGGACGGAGACGTCAAACACAGCTGCGGGCTATCGTCAGCACGATAATGCATTTGGCAGCTTTTTGTTATAGCAATTAATTATTAATTTAAACAAAAATCTAAAACATATGTAACGCGTACATAACTAATTTTAAAATCTTTAGCATGATTGTTGAATTTGGAACACAAATTGGCCGCACAAACGAACGAATCCCAGATGGAATATTTCCATCCTGAACTAGGTATACCTACATTATTAGCACAATGATTGGCCTGATATCACCAGTTAAGTACCTATCAAAATAGATTTCCAGGTAGGTATACATTATCAAAAATCATGAATGCGTCAATATAATGGCATTTTGATCGAAATAATATTTAAAATACTTTTATTATACTTTTGGTATACTCCGTGTCACACGATTTAGACGAACCTTATTATACCTACTAAAATCAAATTAATGAAACAAACGATTTTTCACGAAATTTTGTGCCAAATTATAGGAACATGCAAGCATACAATTTGTTACACTCAAAAACTATAAGCCTTATGTCCAGTCAGGTAAAAAGTATCCGATCGAATTTTAAACAAATTTAGCGTTCTAATAAACTATCCAACATAAATGTCTATGCTGTTTTTATTGTATGTCATTTAACAATACATCACTCTACTGACGACACATCCATAGAATCTGACATCATAAGCTGCCATCAAAACCCACGGAAGCATTTACACCGAGGGCATGTATACTTTCTCTGTTATTGTTGCAATTGTATCGGCAGTCAAAAATTATAAAAGGATTAAGAGATTTTCTTCCTATTCATGTTATCTTTAAAAGTTTAATTTACAAATACAAGCTATATAGCTAGGCCCTACATAATTATGTGAGATCCTAAGTAAATGAAGGAATATTTATCGTTATTAAATTAATGAATAATCATCACAAGAATTTATCGAATTTATTACAAATATCTAACGCTAAATTGCATCTAAAACTTAAGTATAATGCAATAATGCAATATAAGCAATCAGCTTTCTACATAAACAAGTCCTGAAATGCTAGATCTCTAATGAGCCGTGTGGGATTCAAGCTTTTAAAAGTAGGGCAAGAACATACTCATCACATGCTTATTGCAAACGTTCGTGTCTATTTGACAAATGAACCTTTCAAGAGTAAAGAAGGTAGGTACCACGCAAACTGAATTAAGGTGAACGCGGACAGCCTACCTAATCGATCCCGTGGAGAGCACACGAAGGTTGAACGTGGGCAAAAGGTCTTTTAACTACATAATTTTATCAAATTAATTAATAATATGGGAATTTAATCCATGGCCCCTTGCGCCTCTGGGATTTCTATACAGCTATATGTATAAGATATGTTTAAGACTTATACATCGTCAGACTGTACGCCTATGCTTTTCGGGAGAAACAGATTAATAAATTATAAATATTTCTGAACAATTCTCACATCTAGCCCCGTACTCTTAGCTTGTGTTTCGGGTACTAGATATCTGGATATTATACTCAATATATGTAATATTGGTACCTATACAATAAATAATCATATGATTTACAAAGGAAACAATAAAAGACACCACAAATATTTGCAGTTCTTATAAACATTTGTCCTGGAGTGGGAATCGAACCCACTAATGCGTCAATTGCGTGTTCCCTGGTGAGAAACAGAAGTCGTCAACGATGAACAATACAAGTTCCTCAGCGAAATCCTTCATATCCAGAACTTCTCAAAAGCACACAAAGCTTTTGGCTTCCTCACGATGTTTTCCTTCAACGTAAAAGCTAAAGCAACATTAACAAAACTATTTGGTATAGTATAACGTACGTATTATAACTTTTTCCAGCATTCTCTGAGGCACGATGCCTATTAGTGTTGCCGACACACCCGTAAACTTTGCAACAATAATAAAACTTTGTAATTAGACTAGTCCTTCCACCTTGCGTGTTCATTTTTAGCCACAGCTTTTCTATGAAGGTTTTATGTTATATTTGAGTACAGTAATACTAATATCATCATTATAAGCAATGTTACGGCCCACTTTTAGACACGGGTCTCCCCAATAGAACCCACTAGCTTTCCGTCTCTCGACATATAATATTAATAAGGATTATTATCCTTAACCTATTGGTTACGGATGATTTGGTATAAACGCCACGCATATTGTTTGGTGTTCGCAGTGGGCGGGGTTACATAACAAGTAATATGGAGTAATTTAAGCGAATAAATCTTCTATAAAGGGGGCAAAGTCGCAAGGTGCATGGAGTCTAGACTATTTTGTCTATGATATTAATTATTACATCATAATTAAACCTACTATCTTACTCTGCCAAGACAGTTATGTGACAGGCCATCCCGGAAATTGCTAACATCAGACAATTACGGGTAGAAATTGATAATTTCAATACACATACACATTAGATACACATGTATCTAATCGACAATAATAATATCGGTAAGTTTACCGATAGTATCAACTATGATTTCGCTGAAGAATAAAATTTTAAAAAAATTACTTGTGTAAAAATAAATTTGGTGTAGCCGCAAGAGTATTTTTTTCAATTGAATTATAATTATTTATAATTTATGATTTTGTATAGTTTAGTAAAATCCCAATAATAAATTAGAATAGAATAAAAAAAAATACATTCGGTTTATTTCAAAATATGTTAAGGTAACAATTTATTTGGTATCTGTGGTAATAATAAAATGTGGCAGGCACTTAATAGTGAGAAAGGGCGATGCAAACTCATTTCAAAATATCACAATTGCTGTAAAATATTCCTAGAATCTATTACCTATGTTACTAAGAAATATTTCAACTCATAAAATGACTTCAGCTACAAGATTAAACTAGTTATATATTCAGCAATATCTTACTTTTATTAAGAACGTCTAGTTGGTAAAAAACTTTTAACCATCAAGTAAAAGCTTGAGGTATTTCTCGCTCATTTCGCTTATATTGCATTTGTAAGGTGAAATATAAGTAACTGCAGTCTGTAGTTTGAAGATGGCTACCATATTTAAGTAGTTGAGATAATATTTTGTTACATTTTATTAGGTAAAGTTTTAAGTAGTTTTAACTGATATATTATTGGTCGATCGTAAGGTGAATCAACGAGACACACTGTTCTATTCTATACCTACAATAAATGCATCAAAGTATGAGAGTTAAAAACGGAGTGAATTTAACGTCATCGTGGATTAAAGGCTGATTGATAAGATTATTTCGATTTTTTATTTAATAAAAATATTCGACTTTCATATAATATACGATTTTCACATATTAAACTTTCATTGAAAATGTAACATTAACTGTATAAGGCTTTACTTACCCTTTGTTGAGACTTTTAAAAAAATACAATTAAATGAGGTAAATTCATTTCAAATTTTACGTACTGGCATATGAAATTTTCAAAGCGGAAATACGAGTCTTTTATAATTATTCGACTACAAACTTTTAATGAGCGTCAAACTCAATAAAAGCTAAAACAATAGCGTGTGTGAACTTGCATTGTGACTCTTTTGTCCGTTGAAAGTCATTTTACTTTATACCCACAACTCTAATGAGTAATAGCTATACCTGCACGATAGATTTCAGAGTCAAAGCATTGTGCGAAGTTTAATGATGACCGAAAATGCGGTCTACTGTGAATACGGCATTCGGAACAATACAGTGACTTTTAAAGCTTTTAATGAAAATAAAACCGCATTAAAAGGAAAACTGTCGAAAATGAGGTTTGGATATGGGTATGTTTTTTTTTTGGTACGTCTTGTACCGAAACCGGCTATACATCACATTGAACTCGTAAATACTTTTAGATTTGTAATCATAAATTATCAATTATTTTTCAGCTTATTTTCTTTATCATTTTTTCAACGTCAGTATGGTAAATAAAGATATAATTTTCCTTATATCATCTTAATTATGATCTATATTTATTAACCGCCAAATTATTTGAAGGACATGTCTTTCAAACTGAAATGAAACACGATTTGTCTTTCGTGCAATTTCTTTATCGGGGTCAGCATTTCCTGGCTGTTGAATTTCAGCCTCCGCAGACTGGAAACGTTACAGTCTGTTAATGTATATCAATTTAGGTTGCACGAAACATAACTGTTACCAACCAAGAATCTTCGGAATCATCACTTAGATTTCAGATATATTTTTCGAAACTCCCTCAATATGCACATACAAAAAATTTAGTTTAAAATTTACTAATTTCAACAAACCTTTGAGAACTTGATTTGCGTAACGTAACAAATATTAACAATAATATTGTCATTTTATTTCATATCACAATTTTTATTTGTGTTAGTAAGTTTTATTTAAAATAAGATAAAATTGCTTATAACTTTTTACAGTTTGGTCTTTACCCAAACGTAACATATAAAACGAAACTCAAATAACATACAATAAGATCGATTTCCCCTTAGTGCTGTGTAAGAGTGGTTCAGGCTCGGGGTCAGCGAAGCAGGTAGAGCACGAAGGAGCATCGCATGGCACCGGAAATAATGACTGCCGCTCTATAATTGGGACGGGCGGTGCATTCCGACCGTCCATAGACGACTGGCTACTCCAGCGGATTTCCCAAAAACATTTGAATGTAGAATACATAAGCAACCTTATTTATGTTCCTACTGCTAGGAAACAGAAACTTCTCTATTGACGAGATAGATTATTCACCGCGCTGCCCAAGTGTGGCGAATGTCACATGTCCTTCAAACTCTCTAAAGTCTAATAGTTGTCAGAACGTACAATAAATGTTTGTATGTTTTAGCCTAGTTTAAGCACTTGTATTATTAAAGAATTAAAATATTTTGTATACCAACGGTAATAGTACTTAGAATTATGAATATATGTATTTATTTATTAATAGATGTTGTTGTTAATAGCTTTGACGATAGGCGCGGGGAAAAATAAATAAAATATTAAGGTCATACGTTGCGACAAATTTAGACGCCCCAACTCCACAACTCAAAACATTTTATAAAAATAATATAAAATAACAAACTAGTTCAATAGTTAAACTCATAAAAAACTTGCTACAAGTACGAAAGCGTTTTTGGGCCTCGCAACGAGTGAAGGCACGATATCTAAGGGGATTCACCACCTACCTTTCGTTTTTAATGTAATAGCTTTTAATTCGTTTTCTGTGTGGAAATTAGGACGTAATTGTATTACTTCGGTTATGGAATGAATGGGGGCATGTGAGATTGGAAAACTTAATCTGGTTTTGAAACTCAGGTTTTAGGAATAGTGAGAACTGTATTTAATTTCATGTTAAACTGTGAAAACATAATAATAAAAATAAACTACATAATAAATTAAGTATGTCGCTTAATTCCACTATAAAGGTATCAATGGATATACCCAATTACTAATATACACATTCGTTATCATAGTTTGTATACGTTTAATTAGTTTTAATTTTAATTTTATATTCAATAAACTTGTAATAAAGATAAGATATAAGATAAAAAATAATTACGAGTATAAAGATAGTAAATATATAACGCAAGCGAAGCTGTGGCGGGTCGGTAAGTTTAACTGTAAAAACTGTAAAAAAAATATTCTTTTTGCCAAGGAAGTTAATGTCCATGGCACTTTAAGCGTTGCCGAGTCACTTATAAGTTTTTCGTAGTGTTTTTATAATAGCCATTTTCAGTAGTTATCTCTCTAATAAATTTTATTTATAAGGTCTTGCAAATATTATTGTAGTGTAGCGATATTTTAAGCTGAGTTCTGTTTAAATGATAATTTCTAAAGGCTCTGAACGCAGAGAAACAGGAACTTTCAACTCTTTCTATTATTTATTGTGTGTTCAGAAAGTTTGTCAGGTAATTCTCAGAGGAAAATTGTACTTTGTTACTCCAGTGTAATTTGTCAGTTGGAAAATAAACTGATTTTGTTTCAAACTGAAATTAAGAAAACGTTACTTATTGAGTAGTAATGAAAAGTTTCTTCAAGTGTTGACCAAGTTCTTAATAACTTTTGCAACAACGAAAAATCAAACTCAATCGGGTGCAAACTTTTATTTTTATCAATAGTAATTAAGTAGTAGATAATTTGATTTACTTTACATGTACAGTCAACCGGATAAACTCGCAAAAATATGTGATCATTGATTTGCATTACAAACGTCATGGAACCAAAGGTGCATAATATTCTGATGGTTTCACGTGTGCATAAATATTTAAATCAGCATATTAATTTGACATATGCATTATTATAATCGCCATCTGAAAACATAATGAACGCATAAATATCTTACACGCCATAGTTATTTATAATTTGAAATTTTTTCGTAACATGATATTGAATCTATGAGTAAAACCGACGGAGCAGTCATAGTAAAGCCTTGTTGACTTTTTCATGGTTTTGAGATCGCATAGAGTTTTGATTTATTGATAAACAACGAAAGTATCTTCTTCTTCTTTTTTTACTACATAATATAGTAAAAAAAGAAGAAGATACAAAGATGTAAATTTTTCACACCCAACCTGAGATTGCATAAACCCAGTTCAAAGAACTTCTCCCATAACCTGCTATCCAGTCTTATAATATAACTTTTGTATCGGAGCATTCTCAAACTATAAATTCTACAATAAAACCCTAGACGATCACGAAAACATTTTAAAATAAAAAGTTTAGGTTGAGTGGATTCATTCTTTTACACTCTTTAGGAAACTCCATTTGAGAGCAGCTATAAAATAGAGCTAGAAGTAGTATACAAGTCCCGGGAGAATTATTACCACCGCGCCAGTAGCTATCGACCTGTTTGCACCTGAATCGGTGACATACATTGAAAATATCGTGAAATCCGGGAGTTTTACAGAAATTGATAGCCATCAAAACAATGTTGAAATATGATTTTCACGTACCTACAACATTTTGCTGGACTTGATGCATTGTTTCTCATAAAGTCAGCGACTGAATGATAATATAAGGTTACAGACACACGTACGAGTTTATTTATATACAAGCGTTGAAAAGACTGGGTTATTTATCTTTTTACAACAAAGGAAAAGTAAGCATTGTGTCGATAAACTGTTTAAATTGCTGCAGTTTTCGTACAGTAAAAGGCTGAAGTTATTGGTTTACCGATGGAACATTATGGCTTTCTGGAGCCGCTGCTATTTTTATTATACTCTTACAGATTTCTATTAAAAACAACTTGAATAAAAATCAAAGACAACTTGCACTCACATCAATCAATATAAAATATAACGTTTTACGCTTTGCCTACATAGATTTTTTAAAACTAAAGTTAATAAAAAAAAAGATGTCGATGAAATGTCAGCTTGCACTTTTTTTTAATTAAGTAAAGATGTATCAATTTTAATATTATTATTAATGTCATTAATATTTTCATCTGATTGTGAGTATGCAAAACAGAAAGCGACCGCACTTAGTATCAAGATTACATTAAATTATTCAAAGTCATAAAAATAAGAGCGCAAATGTAGTTCAGTTACGTTACTCAAACCGTACTTAGCAGTACCAAAGTCAGGTAGGGCTCGACTAAATTAACATACATTTTGCAGATTTCGCCGGAATATTTGGAGGAAGTTTAAAACCATCCCGAGACGACATCTGAGCAGTCATAATTTACTAAATATAATGTGGATATAATAGGCAGAGCACCATCCCATTCCCACAGCGACTCTGAATATATTATTCAGAACATTACTTCAAGTAAGGTAAGTACGAATCGTTTAGGTATTGTGGAACTACATTATTAAACTTATTCGACGCTTTAATTACTTTTCGTTGGAGTTTTCTCGCCATAGCGATATATTCTACTAGAAAATAATAAATTTTATTTAATATTTGGGCTGTTTCAGTATTACCGAACAATAGGTACATTTTGTTACGTAAATCTTTATTTTGTCCGTATGATAATAATATTTAAAGATTTATGTCATTTATTTCCATTAAATCCTAAAGATCACTTGGACAAGTCAATAAGTACAATTCATACGAGTATGTACTCAATAATATTATATAGTGATTTTATTTTATAGATAAATATGGCATATGGACTTCTCAGTTCTGTAAACTTATAGGATCGCATATCCATCATCATCGCTTGGGAAACAGGAAATTGAAACCTAAATTGATGGCAGCCACATTTAGTGCCGTTAGAGCAATAGCAAGCCAGCTTAGGTGAGGCAGGCGACAAATAGTAAAGCTTCGTTTGAAACTAGACCAAATGTTTGTATTAAACGAGGCCTCATAGAAACTGATTTGGTACATTTCTTGGAACATTTGGAACAGTTTTCGCAGAGTACGTAAATAATATTATAAGTCTGTCTAGTTCCACTAGTAAATTAGGTACCTTAAAGTTACGTTACCTAGTTTGTTATAAAACTCATTTAGTTTTTATTTACATGATATATCAGTTCAGTTTATAAAATTGTATATTATAGCCATCAAAAATATAGAATGAAAGGTATTTTAATCGCGCCGGCAAGAATGTTATTATCCGGAAAACTCAATTAAAAGCCCATAGTAAATTTATTCAGAGATTAGGATAAATATGATCTCTAAATCTGCAATAACTTTTGCGATATTGGTAATTCTTTTTCGTAATCTATAATCCCTAAGAAAGCAGGGACTAGTTTCGTTATATAAGATAAGAATACCAAAAAGGAAATTCAATGGATCAAACTCAATTTATGAAGGTTCATGCTATAAAAGTAAATCAAATGTGAAGCAAAACTTCATCACTTCGATACAAGTGTTTACCGAACCATTGATTTAAATGGTTCAGTGTTAGTTGGTAGTATTCGTGCCTTAGGCCTCCGGCGAGGGATCAAGGCCCACCTGATCCTCAAGCAAACTCCAGCAAACGAATTAGACGGAGCTCCTAGAACAGGATTATCCACTAACTGCTTTACTTTACGAAAATAGGTTGTCGCTTTATCCTACGTAGTTAGCGCCATTAACAAACTTTCTGTCTTTGTAATTAGGTTCAAATTGAGTTTTCTGTATCCTGTATACCTTAGAAGTTCTTGAAAACACGAGGAAAACAATGGTTTAAGTTGAATTGAGTTGTGTTCTTATTTCACTTCCAGTGTGCTGGGCATCGTCTACTCCGGATTCATTTTATGCTTTAAGTTTGGAAGAAAAGATTTCAGTAAAGGTTGAACTATTACAGAAGGACTTTAGGAGAGTTAATTAATTAGATTACAAGTCACAAACTTTGACTCTTGGTAGCTTTTCATCATTTTTTTGTGAAAGTGGCTTTGTAGAAGTAGTATAGATTGACTCTGAGGCGCAGCGGGCGTAAGTCTACTTGCAGCGTAAGAAGTAGCAGGTTTTATTCCCGATGACAGGCCAATTTTTAAGCACTTGTTATTGGATCAAGGTGCAGCACCATTGGTAAACGTCTTAAAGCTGCGAATGCGGATCCAATCATGCATAACGGTCACGACCATCTCACTGGCATTAAATGAGATGTGTTACTATTTCATCACTTTGCAAATTAACGTTGATAACTATTATTCTGGAGTTCATGTTTACAAGAACAAAATTAATGTAAAAAGTACGAAGTTACGAGTTGCGAAAATTACAAAGTGCGAAGTACACACCCTAAACATATTATTACATTATAACGCCTCATAAATTACCTCAAACATCCGCTAAATAGATTACAATTACACCAATTAAATGGAGGTTTATTGCATAGACGGCTATCAACAATTATTCACGAATATAAACGTCATGTCAGAGAATTAACTCTGTTAGCTCGTAAACATGTCCCGACATTGATTCATTGCATGCTCCCGTGACTCCGGTGGTGCCTTTACAAGTGTTTGCGGAATACCTGATTCAAATACCGGCTAAAGCCATACCATCTAGGCTTTATAACCTAGATGCAAGACATCTTGACAAGGCGGAACTACAATTTGTAAGATCTGCAAATATTTGTTCCGGCTGTCTGGGTGGTATAATAATAATAATAATAAATTTATTCAGAATTTTACAAAAAGGGCACTTACAAAACAAATGTTATAATTATAAAATAAGGTAAAGAATACATGTGCCTGAACTAGGTTATATATATGTATAATAAAAATATCTATCTATGTACATATATTATTTTAAGTATATCAGAAATCTAGCACCCTTAACACAAGCTTCGAGCTTACCACGGGGCTAGATGTCGTTGTGTAAATTGTCCAGCAATATTTATTTATTATTTCTACTAACTATTCTAACAGATTTTGGTAACGGTGGTCTTTATTTATATATGTTACGGCTAATACCCGAAGTGCGGCTACACCTAGTTCTAGCCGGTTAGAACTAGGTGTAGCCACTTACTCTTGGTTAAACCTAGTCTTAGCCGATTGTTTTCGGGTAAAACTAGGTCTAGCCTTCATCATGCCGGCTACAACTAGGTCCAGCCATTCCCTGTTGGATAAAACTAGGTCTATCCGATATCACTCCGGCTAGAACTAGGTCCAGACAATCCCTGTTGGATAAAACTTGTTATTCTAATAAATAGTTTAGTAAAACTAGGTCTAGCCACCTAGTTTTACCCGAAAACAATCGGCTAATACTAGGTTTAACCAAGAGTAAGTGGCTACACCTAGTTCTAACCGGCTAAAACTAGGTGTAGCCGCACTTCGGGTATTAGCCGTAACATATAGATACATTGATTCTTTTATAAATATAGATTGGGTTATTTACTATGAACTTTATTTGTAAGCTAAGTATTTATTTAACTAAAAACTTAACTTCGCCATTTCACTAAATAAAATTATTCAACATTTTTCTATTTCATCTTTCCCTAAGGACGCCTGTAAGGTCTAATCAAAGTAAACGGCTCGATGGCTAGTGGATGGTGAAAATATACCGCATGGAAAATGAGAAAGAAACAAGTTTCAGAAACGAAGACTTCATAATTGGTCCCTTGTGTCCACGGTTTAAGAAAATGGCGGGCCAGGCCAGACCGGTAAAGATAACCCACCGGTTTCTCAGCTTTATCCTATCATTGCGTAGTTTCAGATTTCTCACTTTCCGTCTCGGTAATAACTAGCCAATTGTGAAAATAGGCAACAGAGATATCAATAAGCGATTATAATCCTCTAGTCCTTTTATATGGCTTAACTCTGGATTTGCATCGTTATATCTACGTTTGTGACACAGGGAATTTCGAAGAAATATTAGTAGGTAGTATAATACTCTTGTTACTTGGACATGTTATTAATATCTGAATCACATATCATGCCCACCTGTTGAGATAGCATACACAAGTAAATGAAATAGACGCTGAAATTATAGGGTTATGATGACCACAATACCTCTAAGCCTAATTGTAAAAGAACAAAACAATCAGTAAAACAGAGAAGATAAAAGCATTGTCGCCTTGGAACGCTCGCGTTTTTGCCAAGGGTCCCTCGTAAAACTTTATTAGGCGCATTAAGGTCGCGGTTGAATCCTGTTTATGTAATCGCCGCCGGGGACCTTTAGCAGGAAAAATATTAAGTGAAAAAAGAACACACAATGTCACCCTAAGTAAGATTATATTTATTAGAAGTGAGTACGAGCGGTCAGAGGTGATGATAATGCCGCAGAAATGACGAGTGCCCAGGGGACCTGAATTTAACCGAAACAGAAAACTTGTTATGATTCTGAGCCTTTTTCATACTTCTCTGAAGTAATATTATTTACTGCGGTTGCCGAGCGTGGCTGCGACGTTGGAATAGTTTTTGTTCTTCCCATGGGAAATCCTTGATTGGATGGGACAAAAGTATCCGTCGGATTATATATAGGTAAGTACTACCTTCACGGAATTTAGATCTTTTGTCATCATAATGTACAAGAAAAGTGAATATATGCTTTGGAAGGTATTGTTTCCCGTTGCGCGACAGTTGTGAATAATAAAAACCAGTTTCGAAACGAATACTTGTGAATAAAAATATTTACATGAAAAGTTTTTATAAACAGTAAATATTATTGTAAAACATAAAATATTTGGTAAGAATAATGCTATTTTTCACTAACCAAACGATGAGATCCTAAGAATATTTATGATTATTTAATCGTTTTTAGACATCAGCTTACATATATTTTTAGATTCACAGACATTATAGAGTTAGCGCAGCGTTAATGACCACCGCAATATTTTCTCCGCGAACAAACGAGAACAAATGCTGCTTGAAAAGTGTACAAAATAGCGCCTTTGTCGAATCAAAATCGCGAGACACGTTATGCAATAGCCACTCTTTGAAAGCTCGCAAGTTGGCGATATGTACCTATGTGATAAAGCTTTCGAAATCTAACATAATACAGGTACTTACCCCTACCCTTAGCTATTAAACTTAACGTCAGCAAATATAACTTATTCCGAGAGTCATAGGTAAACAATACCATAACCACAACTTAACTACGAAATCTAGAAGTCTGCTCTACGACGCGAATAATTTCCTTAATATTGCACCGAGAAAGCTTATTCAAATAATTTGAAGTTCGCGACTCCAATCCGACTAGATGCAAATTGCATGCAGACTGTTAATTAACGTAGCCCAAGTATATATGCATACATATAAACCTTACACCCATGTATGTATATTCTCTCAGTTTCAGACACATTGAAATTTTGTCCTTCAATATATGTCTGAGGATAAGTAGAGTTGGAGAAACTATTGCGGTAAGAACCATTGCAACCAATTTTATTTCTTACGTAAATCTAAAATCCATCTAAAATCCATTTGTAAAATCATTTTATAGTTATAGCTTTAAAGATGTAAAAATCCTGTAAAGTTTTAAATATGTATTAACTTATATTATATTATGCTTTTTCAGAACAATGATACTCGTTACTAAGAGATCATCTGATTTTTATTATTTTATACACATTTACATAATATAACGAATACTTAGGGGGCGTGGCTATTTCTTCCGACTGTATGAAACTTATAGACATTGTCTGACGGTTGGCGTCCCTCTTAACTTTTTACACTTTTTGAGAACTTCTGTGATTCGATAAAGTGGTAAGTTCTCAGTCGACACATACCGCCCATACCAGAAACATCTGGAGATCTGTGAAAGAGGCCTTATTGACAAAACCAGAAACCGTCTGTTCACACTGAATTAATGATCTTATATGACACTGTATTTAAAACACACCAAGAAGAAATTACGTCAATTAATATAACTTACGGCTGGTTTATTTTAATTTAACAACGTTGAAAATAAATGCGAATATTTAACCCTACACCTGGTGGTTTCAACATGAAATTGCAAATAAAATTTTGCGGTAGCAACATTACCGCGCTTATTTCAATTAAAAAGAAACTTTTTAACGTTAACCGGTGCTTTTATAATGAACAATAAAGTGAGAAGAACGTCGGCAGGTACCATCGGGTTAATAATTAAGTCATCTGTCTGAAAATCACGTTACAGATGGTTTAAAATAGATATTACAATATTTTTCAAGCTAGTTAAACTGTTAAACAGACCTCCACATCCTTACAAGTAAAATATATATCAAGTGCGTCGGGAGTACTTCGACTTGACTTCTGAATTTTATTATTTCGTTGGATAATACACTATGGACTGTAGGTATACATAAAATTGTCACACAAAAGTTGCTACTACATACCTACTATTAATTTTGCTAATGATTAAAGTAGAATAATTCAAAGGCAGAAATAGCGCCAGCGTTTTTTAAAATCGGAACGCAAGGAAGTAATAGAACGTGACACGGATGTGGTGATCTGTTAGTAAGGAACTGGATCTTCTGTTGGTCCTGACATGCACTTTGCTGCACAGATTGGAGACGACCGCCTGCCGTGAGCGATGGCCAAGTCTAGACTGCTTCTGTAATTGAATGGGTGACTGATCGGTGAGGAGTATGTTAGAGGACTTACCTATAAATAAATATTGGTGGACAATTCATACAGCAACAGCACCGTGGTAAGCTCGAAGCTTGATACTGGTGCTAGACAAAAAAGGAAACTCAAGGAAAAATCCAATTACTCT
The DNA here is from genome assembly GCA_963691955.1 of Chloroclystis v-ata. Classification (NCBI taxonomy): domain Eukaryota; kingdom Metazoa; phylum Arthropoda; class Insecta; order Lepidoptera; family Geometridae; genus Chloroclystis; species Chloroclystis v-ata. The sequence continues at coordinate 5,650,583 of OY829906.1, read as the reverse complement.
TTAATTTGTCAACAATATCAATTTTTTAAAGAGTAAAGTATTTTTTTACTTACAAATAATTAAATATTTCATGACATGGAAACAAGCCAATTGCTTTAGAAAACCTTAAAACTATTTATGCGGGATCTAAATAGAAAAAATAACAATAAACTTTCACAATTCATTTCTTTTTTATAAAGTATCTACAGACATATACTTCAGGGTTCTTCGTAGCATCACGTACTACGTAAAGCACACTTTGTTGCAACATTTTAACGATGCGTCGTAGTGGCGTAGCACGGAATCATTCTACAACGTTAAACGTCGACATTTGGTTGCAAGTTACATTTTATTGTCGTTTAATTTAAATTAATGGCCCAAGATTAATTTGCATTTCCCATGACGGTTGTTTTCGTACATAAAACTGCGCGGAAATAGAGATAACAAAGAATTGTGTTAATTTAGTAACCTCATAACGGTTTTGTAGACAGATTTAAAAACTTGTCTTCGCCAGTTTTGTATGCCAAACAGTTTTGCTGTGTTACAATTTTAATGACGTGTAAAATATAATTATTAATTAAACATACCTACTGTTTGACATACAAAAAGTCCTTTATATCATAAAGGAAAAATTAAAAAGAAACAAAAGTATAAAAACAAAATATAAAGAGTTTAGACCCGAAGATGACTCGTTGTATTCTTTTGAATTTAAAAACCTTTGTTGAGGTAAATTCACACCAAAAATCCATTTTCTTTTACTATAAAAGTAACCGCTACAAGGAACTAACTAAACTGCATTTGCAGACAGAATGACAGTCGGAACCCCACCAAAGTATTATTACGGTCGGAACATGCAGCATTGTGTAAACTGCGCCTAACAAGACCTTAAGGAACCTAAGCAGCAGAGAATGTCTCAATAAAAGGGATTTATTTTAGCAAGGAGGAACGGTTCGCTCGCAAGGTAACTGTAGTCACAGCGCCACTTTAGACTCTCAAGGCGAAGTTGTCCTGGCGATGTGACTGTTAAAGTTTGATCAGTAGGAAAGTTTTAATTGCTACTGAATGCCATTTTCCAACAGAAGTTCATTTTCAAAGTATTTTATTCGTGTACCGGAAATAATTCGTCCGTAAGCGTAGATCTGATCGCGAGAACTTTCGAGATCAATAAACTTGTACCAATTGCCTATTCAGGTATTTTATAGGTTACGAAATTGAGTTTTCATTACTTTTGTAGCTGTGTTTTGGTAAGGTACTTTTTTCCTATAATTTTTAGCGTTTGATATTTTTTAGAAAGCTTTGCAACATTTTATCCTTTTTAATTTGATGCATTGATAAAACTGGATCCACTATGAATGTATGTACCCTAAGAGCGTAACCGTCAGAAACGACAAAACATTTTTAGTGTTGTCCTTTGTTTTTGGGTCAGCAAGCATTACATAAAAATGATACATGACCTTATCAATAACAGTGATGAGATGTTGAGAACCAATATTGTAAATATGATAGCTATATTCAATTTGTATTCAGAGTTCGTTAACTCCATGATTGCCTGGAGCCGTGGCCGTAGATACACATACATACACACACACACACAACACTCACAAGAACAAGGGTAAGACATGCCACAACTCGAAGATGTAACCTGTTATTTGTAGATAATGTTTGGAATATTCATCTCATTTGAGCAAAACAAATGAGCAACATAAAGCCTAATTGGAATTGCTTGTACCTAATCAAATATACTTGATTTGAGTTTACTAAGATTAAAGTGCGCGTAGAACTTGCACATATAAATAACGTCCACAAATACTTTAAAAACATTTTTTAAGTTTACTTTCAAAAATAGTGAAACATCAGTTACATTTGAAATCTGTTCCTATTTGTAGCATCATACAGCAGGGAATTGAATTAATTTGTAAAGGTCCATTCGACCACTAAACGGCATACTGAATCAGAAACTCCACTTTAAGTTCCAGAACTGTACTCGCCTTCAAACTGAAATGGGAATGGACATGGAGCGCATAATACACATAATACATAATACGCACATAAGCCGGATATCTGACAAACATTGGGGCTATGATAGCCACAATGTGATACGCAAAAGCTTCTAAATCATCAGTTTGGAGAGGGGAAAGTAAAAAGGGGAAATGGAGACCTTACCTAGCAGTGATCCAGCAAGCTGTTTAAATTAGATAAACTAATATTTTTTTAATCGTACTTTACCGCCTTCATCATCATCATCATCACCTCTATTTACATGCTCAATACTAGGACACAGGAACTTCTTTCTTGACGAGAGAGTGTATGCCGTCAATGTCCTTCAAACTCTTACTTCTTCTCAGAACATACTGGTTTCCTCACGGTATTTGTCTTCACCGTAAGAGCACGTGTTTTTAAAGTGCTCATACATTTTCAAGAAGAAAAATACAGAAGGTTGCTTCGTGGTGAACCAACGACCTTTGGAATGAAAGTCGAGTGTGGACCTACTTAACACCTTACTTACCCTGCAGATATTTATGTGTGATCTGCAAATATTTGTTCCGGGTGTCTGGGTGTTATATATGTATAATAAAAAATATCTATCTATGTATGTATATAATATTATGTATATCAGAAGTCTAGCACCCGTAACACAAGCTTCGAGCTTACCACGGGGCTAGATGTCGCTGTGTAAAATTGTCCAGTAATATTTATTTATTATTTTATTTATTTGTATCGGGTATCTTGGTATGTATAAAATAACAATTATAATTTCGTATAAACTTGGAGCTTAAAGCTGATCTAGCTAATTGTTACTGTGAAAATGGCTAAAGGTTTTGTTTTAATAGAAAAATATATTAAAGAATGATTCTCAATATACCCAACAAACCCACCAAAATGGCTCAATTCCTGAAAAATGGTCGTATAAAGTATCTTTTGTTCTCATGTTTAACTATTCCGTTTCGTCAAAAGTGCCGTGTGACTACAAACTAAACAAACCCATATTCGTAAAAACATCATGGCGTAACGTTTATTCAAACAAACTTCGTTTTATTTTCTCCGTTTCAAGTTTCAAACATTTTTTATTTTATTTTCAAAATTGTATGTAGCATATTACTTTCATATCATCTTCTGCTTTCATCAAACACAATGTTAGGAGTTTGCTATACCGCGTGCGGAAAAGCACTCAAAATCAAAAGTAATCTTGAATTAATCGAACAATAAAATGTGTCTTGTTTTATGAATTGTTATTTTTGTAAAGTTGCTTTGCGTGACAGAGTACCAAACATCCATCCACCATCCACAAATACAAACTTTAACGATTATAATTATTAGTATAGGTATGTATTATGTACCATTTAATTAAATTAGGTTAAAATGCTGTGTCACCACCCTTAGTTGGGATTCCAAAGCGCTCCGAAGCGCGATAACAGTCACGTTTTCGATTTAGTTTGCTAAGAAACTTCGAAGCGCCTTTCCGCTAAATCCATTTTTAGAGTTTACATGTAGCTTATTCGGAAGTTTTAATATCCATTTCGTTGGAGTTTCTAAAACGTTTATCAAAACTTATACTACGATAGCATCAGGAACAACTTGGGTTTCTATTGAGAATTCTTATGAAAAATATATTACTTACGGCATACTGTAAAACCAACTTGTCAATGTCACGACGCCTTATGAATAAGATGGTCTGTTACTATTTTTAGGCCGGCACCAAACTGCCACCTCTTTATTTACTTACTTTTTAGATTTATGTAAATAAACAAACAAATAAATATTGCTGGACAATTTACAGCAACATCTAGCCCCGTGGTAAGCTCGAAGCTTGTGTTTGGGGTCTGACCTGATATACTCAACCTAGCCTAGGTCATAGATTTCGAATTGTATTCTAGACTTAAACTGCGCCGACAAACTACGCAGTAAGTGACATCGACAAGAGGCGTAATGGCTCATACAATGTGCTCGTAAAATTTTATAGGTAACTCAGAGGCCTCGCAGCTACAGGATGTGCCCAAATACCCCACTAACCTCACGTTATGCCTCCTCCAGACACACTTATCTAACCGTGATTAATTTGTTTTATCACTAAACGCCCCGAAAGATTTATTACACTTCAACGGTCTCGAATGACGCAAAGAAAGCGACACTCACGCTTCGATAAATATTTTAAAGCTGGAGGAATTACGCCATTACATATAAAAGACAAGGTTCTTGCGGCGACAATCTTTCGAGCTTTGTTGAATCTTTGTTCCGGTATGCGAGCCGGTGTCAACATTAAGGATGAAGACCTTTTTTATGTAGATACGGATTTTCTTCTTCATAACTTATTTTTCAAAGCAAAAATATCAGTAGTAAACTTCTGTGAGTATTAACGTTCATTGTTTCTATTTAATATTATGTTTTTTTTACTGGTGACTTAGACAATACCTTGAGCTTGAATAGATTGTAGGCGGTATAGTTGTGGTATTGTACGGTGTTCGACCCCATGCAATCAGATCGCTCGTTTACTCACACGCACTAATGGCCCAGACACAGACAATAGATATTTACTGCCCTGTTTACCACAACATTTACTCCCCCTTAACGGTGTGCGATAAACTTGTCGCCTTTTCAATGTATCAATAGTTTTCTATTTTGTACTTCAAAGTAGTTCAAAGCTTCTAAAGATAAAACGGTGAGTTGTTGCTGGATGATATTATTTAGATCTGTTTAGTTTGCTCAGGTCAATAAAAAGCGAACAGCATTTCGTGCAACAAAAAGCAGGCATTCAATTAAGCTGTCACAATACCCAGTGGTGAAAATAGCAGCTAGGGCCCAATAAACGCACACAGCCACCCATACATAGGCTTTTTAAACTTTCTCGAACCGAACGAAAACCTATAAAACTTAATAACAAATCTCATCCGCTGTCGGACTTCAGTAAACTGGTTTAGAGTACTGGGGTCTACATCTGCTAATTGCTTCGAAACTTGTTTTTGAGTATAATTTTGGCTAATTGCAGGCGCTAGCTGGCACCGTGCCCGGCTGTTGCCGCTGAAAAATGTACTGTTCAGATTAACAAATAAAAATAGGACTTAGAAAGTGGATTGCTGCATTCCTGTTACCTCTTCGATATCTTTCTTAAGGTAGAGGAATCGAAACAGAAAGATACAAAATTATAAATTGTGGTAGAATGAAGGCTTTTCAAACCCTAGACAAGGTAGGGTGTGGTATTTGAAGGAACACGTTATTTCAGAAATGTCACTTCATAACATTATTAAATTTAATAAAATACCCTGAGTAGATCTATGATACTCAACTCCACCCAGCTCAACGAAATTTGGCTAAGCTTTCCAAATTTTAACGCTAACAAATTCTAATCTAGTAAATCTAGAATGAGCTCTCGCAAATGTCTGTGTAATCCGTGATGCCCTAACGTAGCCCTAGAAATGAACTGTGGCGTTTGTGCTAGTTTTGGCACATACTACAGCTCTGGCACCTACGCCAGTTTCTCGTAACTCAGTGAAATTGCATTGAATTGTTTTGCAGGGCACTTGTTACAGCCACCTCTCTTGCGGGTCTATAAATTACAATGTTGGTTTATAGTATGTTCATACTGTTATACATACATTATGTTTATGTACAGGAACGTTTGATATTCTACAATGTAAGGTATTCATCGTGGTAGCTAAATATACTGTTTTCGTAGATTAGGGACTAAATACATTTTTAATATACCTACTGGATGCTGCTATGTTAATTATATACTTGATAATTCATTACATTTATGTTTGATCAAAATCTTAGCTATACTGTTGCTGTGTGGATTGTCCAATAAATATTTATTTTAATATAATACAAAACTATGAGGTTAAGCCTAATTAGTTAACCTAGTTAAGTTAATTCACGTATTCTTAAATTGATCATAACCAGTAACACTAATATAAATTTTCGCTGTCAAATAATTTAAACAGCACCTGCTTTCCTGCGCGCTTGAATTACGCTGCTACCAACAAGTACTAAGTACAATAAATAAAACGATTAATTCGGAAACGTAGCTTTTTCATTGTGTAACTTATCGCTAGGGGCTGTACTCGGCGCAAAACATTGTGATCGCTTCACGGCTCATGTTTTGATAACGCAGTGACGCTGTTATCTCGTTTGATGAATGGACTTTTTGTTACAAATGGACGTTGTTATTTTGCTGGTGAACTCAACCGACGCAAATGTTTTCCCGAGGAACACGACCCGGGTCGGCCCAGGAGAGTAGCCGATAAACAATCACTTTACTTATCTTTTAAAAATATCGAATTTAATTTATAAATGGAGAAAGCAAAACAACGCAAACAATTACCTAAATTATCAGTATTCGTCATCACGCCTTTTTATGTTCTACACAGGGACTTCTCTTGACAAGAGAGATTAGGCCTTAATTCACCACGCTGGACAAGTGCGGGTTGGTGACTAACACAATGTCCATCAAACTTTTACATGCTCCCACTTACCCAACACGGTCCTAACCTGAATTAACAGGAAAACATGATTTATGGAAAACTTGCTTCTAGCCATATTAATTCGTTAAGACGTAGAATTTAATATAACATTGTAGGTATTGGTCCAATACTTCGGTACAGTGGAGATGGAAAGGAAGACCCGTTTGTGGAATTGTTGGTGGTTTAGTTGCAGCGAGGAAATGAGAATTGTTGCACAAGTCCAGTTCCTACAAGATGGACATCTCTTTCACACTATGCAATGATCTATTCAAGCAAACCAGTTTACAAATAATGTCTTAAAGTGTAGTAAATAATGAGATTATTGAGTAGTGTTAAGGTAACTCATATTTTTATTTCGTATTTTTCCAAATTTCCTGCAAAAATTCAATTCAGGCAGGACTCAAATTTAAGTTAATAAGTCTTTAAATATTATATTTCTATAAAATTAAGAAAATAACATTACTAATACCTATATTTATTTTTTTGTAATTTAAGGTTTAACTCAAGTACTTAGCCACTTGTAATTACATAATATTGAATAATTGTGAACCTACTAATAAAATGATTGTACTTTGTAAACCACTATTTTGTGAATAAAAATTTTATTTATTTATTTATATAAAATAATATAAGTAGTTTACTTATTTATAAATTATGTTTTAATTTTATGACAGTATGCATTATAATTATATTATATACAGAATTTTAGCTTACATCCAACATCTATTTGTTTCGATCTATAATAGTATACCTAAGTAGTTTACCTATTTATAAATTATGTTTGAATTTTATGACAGCATGCATTATAATTATATACAGAATTTTAGCTCACAACCGACATCTATTGTCCCGACCTATTATCGAGAAGATGCCCCGAAGTCATGCGGTAAGATAGTCTCCACAATTTCTTCGTGACAGCTGACAAATCGCACGGTTTCGTTCGTCCCAATATCCGATGACAACACCTACATTAACCTTAAGAACCCTATGTCACCCGTCCAACACATAGACCGAATAAATCCTGTTCAAGAATAAATTAAGGTCTTTGTGTCACGGAATTGTCCGGAGCTCATAAACGTGGAACGCATTTTCTATTAACAGCCAGAGCTTTTTAATCTTTCCACGTTTATTTAGTTAGGTACACTGAACGTCGAAAAAGGTTGCAGAAAAGTGGAAACCAGAAATTATTCCAAAGCGGTTTTCTCTGTTGTAAATATTCGTTACGGAGTCCTGTCATGTTTTAAAATAATATGTTGGTAAGTTTTAGGTAGAGCATGTTTATATTTAATGAAGACCACTGTAGCGCAAAGGGACAGGTTATTCTTTCGACTTAGCAGGTTTCAGTTCGATTCCTGACGAACAAAATATGTTAGTTACTGCGGTCCAGCCGTTCCCGAAGTTTAGTGAGCCTCACGAAAAATTTATAAAAACGAACACTACATAACAGATATTTTGCTTTTTTATACATTTGCTGTAATGCTTGGAAAGTAAACTTTGATGTTTATTTAAATAAATATTCTACATATTATAGAAAATACTTTTTCCACATACTACTTATCTATCATCTAGCTTGCCAAAAAATTCTACTTTGATTTTATGCCATTTTTATAGCATTGTCTTCCTAAATGTTGTCCGTTTTTTATAGACCTCTAAAAAGTAAATCTTATGATTATATCACGCACATTTTCATTTTCATATCAAGAAGTACATTTTAAATAACATGTTTGTGTTATATATAACAAAATTATGTTAAACTCACAAATGGGCTACGTCCACACATAAATTGTGTAGAAAATATTATAGGCATAAATATATAAAATATTATTTATTTTATTATTCATAGTATATAGGTACAAGTATCGCTGTCAGTGATAAGGCAGCCTATGATCCAATGTTATTTTAAACTGTTTAACTTTAATTATTGTTATAATTGTGGTGTTAATAAAGTGTATTGTATTGTATATTTTACTGTTTCATTTACTGGAAAATAAAAACATTTCTAAATTAAAAATATCGCAAAACTAATAGTCGTATAGTTTTAATTAAACTGAAACTCACATACCATGAAAAAGTTAATTACAGAACAGTTTGCACTTTTTTTAATGAAACCAGTCAGCGAATGATCGGGACGGAATTAAACAAAAGTTTGAGTGTTTGTTTGCTTTTAAAACTTAATTAATACGCTTGTTACCAACAGTTGCCAGCCCGCGATAATATTTTAAGCATAACTGGTGTATACGAAGGCAAATATAAAAGGCTCGTCGCGTTAATCAAGCTTTTAATTGATTTTAATTTATTTTGTGTCTGCTGACGATGTGTTGATTTTCACGCCGACATAAAATAATACGAATTTATCTACTGATTGTACTTGCAATATTAATCGAATATACATATAACTAGCTATCTATTCGCGGCAATGCCCGTATTTTAATATACTATCTTGCGATTCGTTGTAATATTATTTGGATGATCCCTTGATAAAAATGTTTTTTAGTATTAAAAAACAAATAACGGTTTATGTCATCATCATCACTTAAAGGTGAAAAACACATGTCGTTAAAACTTTTCAAAGTTCGCAGAACCTGCCGGTTTCATCACGATAAAAAAATCCCGGAGTTGCGTCTGATGAATTCCTCAAGTTAATGCTGATTTTGTTGCTCATGGCGTTTTATAAACATCACCTCACCTTATATAACTTTTTCTACCTTATAATTATAATAAAAACCTTCTGCAAAAATTTGCCTGCGTAGTTTTTATATTTTCCCGGACAAATAAAGTATTTTTCATAGTTATTGTAGTAAATTGTAGTTTACCTTACCTCCCACTAGCCTACCCTATTTCAGAGTTGGATAGCTCATTTATTTAGGTTATCCAGCGCAGAAATAATTTTGAAGGCTGGAATTTGGCCCTGAGATCATTTACCTAGTTTATTGTTCAATGTAGATCATAGTATTGAAGTACTCATAGTATTTTTGGATCATTTACTTTTATGGCATGAAAAATATTTATAAAAGAAAGTCGTATTAGTTATAACACTATTAATTAATTATTATTAATAACTAAAGAACAGCTGAACGGATGAATCGATTGAACTGAAAGTTGTTAGGGATGTTTAGAACCAGAAAATGGACAAAGGGTACCATTTAAATCGGGGAAAATATAAAATATATGCGGGCGAAGCCACGGGAAGATAGCTAATGAAAAAGAATTGTGATAAAAATATTTATAAAAGAAAGTCGTATTAGTTATTACACTATTAATTAATTATTATTAATAACTAAAGAACAGCTGAACGGATGAATCGATTGAACTGACAGTTGTTAGGGATGTTTAGAACCAGAAAATGGACAAAGGGTACCATTTACATCGGGGAAAATATAAAATATATGCGGGCGAAGCCGCGGGCGGATAGCTAATGAAAAAGAATTGTGATACTTTTAACCAAAGTCCCAACTGGATGGTCTAGGTTTACAGTAACAAGAATAAAGTAACAATGAACTTTCCTACACGAATGTGTGCATGTACCAGAAAATCTTCCATCAAGAAGGAATGGCGAGCCAAGGATTCCAATGTGACAACCACGAACATTTCTAAGAACGTAATTACTCAGATGAAGAAGGGTGGAATGTAATAGATTTACCTAAGGTACAATAGATTTAATGATTACACGCTTGTATTGTTCAGTTTTGTAAATAAATATAAATACTTCAACGGAAATTAAGCCTCTGAATCAAGTGGTTGTACGTTGTCAATTGCCACTACATCCTTAACAAAATCATAAAACATGAGTGCAAACTAATGAAGAGCTTTTACCTGTATAAAACATTTTCCACGCTAGATTTTGTATTTCATACGTTTGATTTTTGTGCCACCATCTCTTGAAAACGGACATTAGCCAAACTAAAACTTCTATGACCTATAATAGGTTCTATGGGGGAGATTTAGGAACGAACCTATTGTGGAACGTTTACCACAGACCAATATTTGGTCGTTATATTTATATTTTTTGTTAAGTATAGTTTTCATAACTTTGAAACTCGTGTAAATCCCATGTCTGCCAGATGGTGTGTACCTACGGTTGGATTATTATTTATCTGAACATTAAAACTCTTATTGATTAAATTATTGTTCAAACATAATAAACATGTTTTTTCCTATTTATGTGATTAAGATACTTTTTCTTTGTGCAATTTTATTTCAAAATAAATGTGTATAAATATTATATTGTTTTAATTTACTTTGCGTTCCGTCTGAAGAAGTCAAGAGCAAGCGCAAATTCGTGAACCATAAATTCAGTTTAAAATCTCAAACATTTGAACCAAACAAACTGGGTTCGCTCTAAAAATCAGGAATATGAAGGCACCCGTGTAAGAACATTTATAACTGTCGCAGTGAATATAACGTAAATAAAGAGATATGTTACCTTTCTCAGTCGTTTGGGCTTAAGCCAAGTCGAGTCGGTTGACAAGGCAAGACTTCGTGAAGCAGGCACGGCTGTATAAATAAACCGGGATAGCGCAAATCTTGAATAACAGAACATGTTTTTGATCATATGTGTTCCTGATCGCATTATATTGTTTGTATTTTGTTCGACTAGTTTAGTTATACCATTATGCCACCAATTTTGTAGATACTTAGTACGAGAAAGATTAATATGTTCCTGGTACCTTCTTATTTTTTTACATCAATTAACAATTAACAACCAATTACCCACACTATTATATTTATCAAGTGTATAATAAAACATGGCTTTGGAATAGGAATTCTTTTTTAAAATATTGAAATTTAGTTTTAAAAAGGGTTTGTTGTTTTCAGGAAGATATAGGATTACAGACTACGTATATAGGAATAAAATCCAAAAAATATTTTAAAATGAAAACTAAAAACACAATATCGGTTTTTAAAGGCTATTCTTTACCATCCTGTTCTCTTGTCAAGACAGACAAAGGCTTGAGATAAATAAGTACCTACTAACCTTATAATACCATCTATCTTAAATTATTTCCCTTTTGTGCTTTCTTGCTTACAAAGTCCCTAAAGGTAACATGACAGGCTATAATAATGGTTTACCTCTACTATCATCTTAGTCAATTCAAACATGACATAATTACAACGAGAGAGTTCGGGGAATTAATTTAGTGCAGAGTGTAAATTATTAACTTCGTCTAATGCAAGTGACGACTTCTATTCTAATTTCGAGACGTTTACTCAGAGATCAAACCTAATTTAATGGAATAGTATGTAACTCGTACCGAGACCTAGCAACTAGGTATGATAACAATTATTTATTTATATAATAGCGTGATAACAATTCAACAACAGTTCAATATTGTATAAAGCGTGGATGGCATTTGCTTGAAGCTTTCATTTGAGGGGTGTTAATCCCGAGGCAATATAAAAAAAATTCTTACTCACTCTTATGTGTTGAACGGCTCTTTTATTATATTTTGGTGTTTTATTTTCTGATGTTATTGGATAGGAATTTTATAAGTAATCTTAATAGATATACGACTTATAGATTATAGAATAGATGCGCCATCGAAGGTGTCTATTAAAAAATATATAAACAAGTATAAAAATATGCATCCACATAAAACACTACACCAATGTACAAAAATGTAAATAAACATTTATAAACTATGGCAGCTACGGCAAGTGTTTGCAAAGTCTGCAGAAATGAACTGACCTTAATTCTCTGTTTTAATTTACCGCAAGCGTTTTTAATTTACCCATAAAAGAAAAGTCAACAGGAACTGAAGCTTACAAATAGACAACAAACAATTTATTAATAGCGGCGCCGCTAAGCCTCATCCTATAGCTTTAAATACGTTGGTACATGTTTTTGTAATTCCACTAATCCCGGGATATTTTTGCAAGACAAATTGTTACGACTCGGTTCTGTGGCAGTTTTCCCCTTAATTGGTGTCTAGATGACAGATTAAGGGCGGTAGAGCCGTGACGTAATTGACAGCCCAATCTGGGCGGAGGTTTTGTGATGGATCTCGTATCGCAGTCTGCGGAACCGTTACCAAGGTGTGCTAAAATGGGCATTAATGATATTACGATTCCCAAGAGGCAATTTGTGGTTATATAATCATCGATCTAACAACCAGAAGGTATTCATAACCTCTCAGCCGTGAGGCATCTAAAAGACGAATTGTCCGTATCTGTGGACCCCATTACAGGACTTTTCACAGATAAGAGTTTGAGCACAAATTTTTGTAACCTAGGTTTGGAAAAACTTGATTTTCTCTAAATTTAGTTGGAATCATGTAAAACTACAGTTAATTTTATAAATGAGATAAATTTTTGCAATTTCTTATACCACTTTCACTTAAGTTTGGTTAACATAGCAACTATTAGAGGTGAAATAACATGAACCTCCAAGACTTAACTTTAATTTTCTTATAATTAAAAAAATAAACGATTGGTGGTAGTAATATTGTATTATTTTTATGCTATCTTATATATATGATAAAATTAAAAAACAAATAGCATACATTCCATACAATTTTTTTTCAGTGCAGTGAATCGCGCAAGTGCTACCAAACTAGTCACAGATTCAAACAACAAATTTCATTTTTTTTTGTACCACAGACATGCGATTTTTTATGTGAGAGCGAGAGTCAGTTCATTCTTATACGATTTTTCATGTGTTCGATAGAGTAGGAACTATAAGATCGCCAAAATACGCTCGGAACTGAACCTTGTGATCTTAGCAGTTGCGGGTCCTCTGACAAGACCATCCACGCAAGCGGCAAAGTTTTCTATGTCCGTTAATGGAACGCTCAACGCTTGAGAGGATAATGATTTGTAAACAGGAAAAATATTGTTTCTTTTAACTGAAATTGTGATAGCCTCTCATTCGTTTAATGTTTTTCGGTAAAGGTTATAATAAGTTTTTAAGCTACTGGTTTTCTGTAAAATGAACAGGTTTATTTTAATAGTGAATGCATTTTTAAATCATAAATTATAATATCTTTATAAATGTAACTGATATTAATCAATTAATATAGTAATATTACAATACAATACAATACAAAACACTTTATTGCACACCAAAACAAAGAAACAAAAATAACAAAAACAACAAAAGAAACAAGTACAATGGGCGGCCTTATCGCTAAAGAGCGATCTCTTCCAGGCAACCTTTGGATGGAAAGAGAGCAAAGTAATAAAAAATTGACGGGTGTACGAATACATATAATATAATACATAATGTGAGATATAATACAAATAATACAATACACTAATGAATACTTATATAAGAATGTTAAAATATACTACGTAAACATAAATTTATTATAGTTTTGCCAAGTAAAATTCTTTTAATTGTTTTTTAAAAATAGGTAGTGACTTCGCTTTTCTCAGGCTGTCAGGTAAATCGTTCCAGAGGCGAACTGCATGCACAGAGAAAGACTTGGCATAGAAGGAAGTATGGTGAGAAGGGAAGTTTAAGGTAAAGTTAGCTGATGATCGGAGTACACAAGAATCAATAGAGTGAGAAGAGTGAAGGAAATTAAAGCGTTCTTTTAATATTAATACTATGTTTATAGTAATAGCAGTGTGCAATAAGTGTAATAACATTTATTGTTCAAATAAATTACGTTTAAATTTTACATCTTTATTTATAAAAATGAACTGTATGCTTTAAAGCAGGCCAGCAACTCTTAACGTATGATACTCGTATATGGGACTTTGTATAATTATAGCCTTGATTGTATCCAGACGTCTGTTATTCTCATCTTATTCATATTTATATAAGGACAAAAGAATATATACTTAGTAAGTAGAAAAATTAACATAATGACTCGTAGCTATTTGCTTTCGAGAGACCCTATAGATTTATTACCAAATAGATAAGAACTGTACAGATTGCATAAAAGTTTGAGAAAGTTTCTGCCAAATCGAAGAATATTGTTAAATTAGTTAGGGAAATGTAGGAGAAAACCAAAGTTAGAGACTTGGGCATATCATAAAGAAGTGACTTTCTTTTCAATCGGCAATTCTAGAATTGTGAATGGAAGGGAGTTCCTTATGAAACTCATATTACAACAGGAGTCAAAGCACCTCGTTAAATGTTATAAAAGTCGTTTTAACGATCCTTTCATAAAGTTTTTTTGCCCACAGCTGTCGATTATGGAACCACAAAAACGATAAAGGATTGGCTTAAATAAGGTCTTAGTTTTGAGAGTGCTTCAGAGCTTTATTAAGGTTTCAGTAAAGCTAAATTGACCTTTACGATTTATATTACCGCCATTACATACAATTCAATTATTGTCAATTGCATTTTTAGGGTTCCGTAGCCAAATGGCAAAAACGGAACCCTTCGGATTCGTCATGTCCGTCCGTCCGTCCGTCCGTCTGTCCGTCCGTATGTCACAGCCGTTTTTCTCCGAAACTATAAGAGTTACAACGCTGAAATTTAGTAGGTAGATGTATTCTGTTAACCGCACTTAGATTTAATAAAAAAATTTATAAATAAATAATAAAATTTGGGGGTCCCCATACATAGGACTGAAACTTAAAAACTTTTTTTTAATCAAACCCATACGTGTGGGGTATCTATGAATAGGTCTTCAAAAATCATAATAATGTTTCTAACATCATTTAATTCTAAACTTAATAGTTTGGACGTGAGACTCTTCCAAAGTGGAAAACAGAGTGTCCCCCCCCTCTAATTTCTAAAATAAGAGGATTATAAATCTAGAAAAAATATATATTGTACATAACCATAAAAACTAACAACGAAAATTGGTTTGAACGAAATCTATCAAGTAGTTTTTTTATAATACGTCATAAACTATTTCGTATAAACAATTGCTGCGGAAGCCTACATGGGCGAGTCCGACTCGCACTTGGCCACTTTTTATACTTTTGATTGATAATTGTTTTTTTTCCATAAATAGATTACAAGTATATTCCACAAGGAATAAAATGGAATGTTCAAATCACATTTATTTTAGTCTAAACAAAGTTAAAAGTTCGCTATCGTCAAAACGCGACACTTTTATCACGACCGCTTTTAGTGACGTTGTAATATTACACCTCCGACCACATAAAAGTAGTTAGCATTTTTATAGTTACGTGTGAGTACATATAGTGATTCAAGCACGCTTACAGTTTCAGCAGTAAAAGTACTCTAGAAGAGTTATTGCTTTAGGTATGGCGGAGTAAAGTGCGCAGTAAGTCTCTATTATCTCCGCCGTTAGAGTCGCGCGAATGAAGGCGAGCGAACGTGGTGGGAATCTACAAGCTGACTCGATTCACACCCAAATACGTACTGCACTAAGACTTATAGCGCAGGAGCTGGTGGTTTATTGCGCAGGTAATCGTGAAGCGGTATTTTGGTGATATTTAAGCAACAATGTCTGTGAGTCCAGGCATCTAATTTGGGCTAGTATCAGTAGTCCGATGATGTAGTCCGATTATCGGACTACTGATACTAGCCCTCTAATTTCAGATTGCCACTTACACAAAGAAAAATAATTCAAAATGTACCTAATGTTTACGTTCCCACTGGATTTATTTAGTGGCGAAAGCGCGGCTGGGTCAGTCGTACGGCTAGTAAAATAAATCGGTCAAAATGTTTAACATAGCCACAAAAGACAAGAATCGAGAATATTTACTTATTGCATAACAGTTCTTTAAAAAATTTGAGGACACTAGTTTCAAACCGATTCAGGTCACATAATATGTGACTATGTGACAACTTCTATATTATAGAAGTAATATAGTATAATCTGACGCGCTAACAGTCTCACCGTGCTAAATATGCAGCTTCTATGTAATGGAAGGGTATAAGAGATATATATATATATATATGTGTATATATATATATATATATATGTATATATGTGTCGGAGACAAGGAGCCTCCCCCTGCGCGCCCCCGCACCGCAGCCGCCGGGCCCCCGCACCGCAGCCGCCGCGCCGCCTGCCCCGCCGCCGCCGCCGTCAAGCATATATAAGACGGACACGCGCCCCGCGCCGCTCTCTTTTACCTATAGCAATTTGCTCTGTATACTCCTATGAAAACACGTCGCGAAGCCATTGTACTACTTTGTCAGCACGAATACAGCACCTTACAAGTCCAACGTCTTTCAATTATATACAGTCCACTACCTATCGAAGATTACACGAACATATGTTTTATATAGATAGATATATATATATGTTTCAAAATAAAGTGATGAAGTAGAAGGTGTAGTAAAGTGACAAAGTAGACTAGACGTCTAAACCAATAGGCCATCGCAAGGCAAAAAGGTCAATTCAACTCTTGTTTGACTAAAAAAAATTATTGGTTGAATTATTGATAAAAATGGATTTTATTAACATTTTCTTAGTATTTTATCTCTGCATTTTCCTCGTATTTAACTCAGCAAGTTAGTTCCGTTCTGAGGTTTACCTACTAGTTACTCATTGTTTTAAAAACTTTTTAACGAACAGCGATCGTTCTTTTGTATTGAAATTTTCTGTTTTCATACAATACAAGCGCTTTTTTCGTCACAAAAATAGTCCATAGAGAAGTATTTTATATATTTTTGCTATAGCAAATACAGGGTTAGTTTTTTATCATTATTGTCGTGGGTTTTTTATATTTCGAATCACGTTAATCTACTTCTTATCCCTGATACGGGTTTATTCCTAGTGCGGGGCCAGAAATAACCTTAAATATACACAATATTTAAGTAAATGAAGTTATTTTGTACGTTACCTAGCGTAATATGATGTAAATAGTCACACGAGGGCTCCTGTACCACAATCTAATGTGGGGCGAGCTTTTCTTTGTCCGAAACGTTTAATTAATTTTCTGTTTTGTTCTGTTTACTTTAATTAATGTACCAAACATCTGTGGGTGCTTGGTGTGCTTTAATGCAAGTTAATTTGATCTTTAACATACGAGCGATTACAGTTTTATAAGATAGAGATAACTTAACTTAAAAGCAAGTAAAACATTTTTCATTCATTATTTAAAATATCTGTTCCAGTATATTAATTCAAATTTCTGTTATCTACTATATCTTGAAAAAGTTATCGATTATTATATAGTTATATTAGGTTATATTGTTGTTTTTGTAGATTTACACAAATTTAACATAAACATATACCTATGTTATATGTTCCATGTTCAGTTCGTGATATGAATCATAATATTGTTACCAACCGGTAGTATCAAAGGTTATAACATAAATCATTAAGCCAATGCGTCTTCCTTTTAGACTAAGAAAATGTTATATTCCCCACTTAATACCAAAAGATCTGCTCTGAAACACGAAACCAAAGATAACTTCCTGAATGGCCCAAATCTTTCCAAAGCGTAATAAGAAACGGATAGTTAGGTACTCCGCAGCGTATCAGGCTTACTATCTCATCCAGCCGAGCTTCAATAGAGTTTAATTTGTTCGGTAGAAGGCTTCCGTCCGACGATTCCGCTGATGGAACACATTTCATTGAGAACTAGCTACGCCACACAACTTCTAAGATTATCCAGCAAACTTCCAACGAACTTATACGAGATAAACTACCGTTAACGAGCTGAAGCCTTCATAGAGCCCGTGAGAGCAGACTTGGTTTTCGACTGGGGCACATAGTTGAGTGGAAATACTGACTTATTAATTCATCAACATAACTTATTACGTCAAACAAACTTGGTCCTTTAGTCATATAAATAAAATCCATTTGTTTTGATAAACCACCACAAAAGATTTGTACCTATTTAAAATATTCGTATAGGATTTATATAGTTCAGTTTGAAGTTATATGAACTGAATCACGCTAAAATAGTTTAAAATAAAATTGGAATATGCGTAACTTCTGGAAAGCATTCATCCTCGGGTCCTCGTCGCGGGCACAACTAGTATAGCAAAAGTTTACAAAATATAGATTGGAGTGGATTGTTATCATCATCAAAATACGGGGTTTTCAGAGTACCGTGTAGTTTCAACAAGCCACAAATTGCCACAGTTAACTATTCTATGTCTGCACAGTTATTATTAACTTAATTTGAGCGCGGTCGACTTAATTGTCACACAACATTTATGACCGACAAAGTCGCGGGCAACTGTTAATATATTCTACAATATTATCCACTAAATAGGTATATCTTAAAAGGGATATGTTGAAATTAAAATTGTTGAGCCTGCGAGCAAACATAATATTGAAAATAACTTATTTATATGAATTGTCCGTCATGGATAAAATTGATGACACACAGTACTAATTTTAAGACCATTATTGAATAGCGACACTTACACAATGTTTACAATAAACAATTTCTAATTCAACTAAAAGTTTGTGATATATATATGTACATTAAGTATAATGATTGTTATTGTTACGCGAAAACTTCAGAACGGATATAAAAAAATCTTTATATCTATACTCATCAGAATATCACATAAGACTAAATTTTTACTGACAACATCTATTATAACGCGGGCACAAATGCAGAAAGCTAGTATACATTGATCAGAATTATAGAACCATAGAGAATCTGGAGCAACTGATTCTATTACGACTGTAACGTAATAACAGGATCATTATTCAAATGAAGTCTCATCATAGAAATGCATACATGGTACGAATTACAGATATTAAGCTGGATTACCGACAGCCGACTACCTATTGAGGTTTGTGTTTGTCGTTAAATTTTATAGCGTATCTTCCATAAGCTTTGATTACTCGATCAGTGAGAAGGAACATGATAGCCGCCAATAATCGTATATTTCAGATAAACGATAATCGTATATACTTCCCCAGGTTGATTTGTTCTACTGTTGGTGAATTGAATCTTGCGGGGGCTCGAATGTGCTTTAGATGGTTTAATCAACTCAGAATCTAGAAATAAAAAAAAATAGGGGTCTCTTATGTGCCTTATAACCACACCAATTTACGTTCCCACAGCTGGGATACGGGGACGAGAGAGATAAAGGCTTAATTCAACCCGCTGGCTAAGTGCAGGTGGATATGTCATAAGTCACAGCAGAAACTGACTATTGTTATGTATATACTTTACTTACTTTCATGTGTATGGGTATAAATGAAAGTAAGTAGGTTTTGTGCAAGTATGCAAGATGCGGCTAAGTGTATTACGAGCTTTAAAAAGGAATCTGACAACGCTTTTCTCGTTCAAGTAAACAGGCTCAATAAATCCCTCACGCTGATCCAAGGCTCATCCCGTGACGTATGAAAATGGAAGGTCACGAAAGAATTCGTAAATCATCAGAGCTCGATTCGTCTCGGTATAAGATTTACTTTGGATTTAATTTGGGTTCTTATTACCTACGAAAAGAAACCTCAAAGAAATGGGTTTGAAATTAATCCACGTTAGATGAATTTCACTGTGAGTAATTATTTATCAGTGAGAATGGGGTCGATGTACGTTCAAGACACCATTGATTTTAAGGTTATTAGAAACATTATATTTTTAAACAACTACAATAAGATATTGCTTTTCTATTTTAAAAGATAAATTTGCTATCTCGTACATGTGAAAAACCATTTTGTAACATCAATTTTCTTTCGTCAATTAAAATATATAGAATGCCCTATGAATATTTCAGTTTTCAGGCCACCATTGTTTTATGTAAAAATAAAATACTAAAAAGATCACTTACGATTAAAAAGTTTTTGTGTATGCAGTATGTAGTTTATTTTTTATGTCAGTATAACATCATCATCATCAGAACCTATAATATGTTTCATTGCTGAGTATCTACGGGAAAATAAAATATGCCGTTGCTTAAACCTAAGAAACGATAAAATAATAGACGTAAACACAAGGTCTTGATCGGAATAGCCAAGAGCAAATATATTTATTTTATGGGTACAATAGCATCCAGTAAGCAATATATTTAGCTGTATTAGATAAATATATACTACATGAGCTCAGCAGTTTACAAAATAATATAAGATCATTGAGTCTAGACTAGAATATCTTATAATATTGATACTATACATTTACCTGAGTCAGCTATAGCTGTAAAAACATTTTATTTTACGCTACTATTTATAACGTCAGCTAGTTGACTTTGCACTGAATTTTATTATTTAACTTGGACAGAAAGGGGAAACAAAGACAATTTTCGTGAAATTCATCAAAAGTTTTGATTGTATTACGTTCTTCTCACCTTTATACTTGTTAATCTTTTGACTCCTTTGATTTATTTTTTCCCACACATTGTGAAGCAAAACTGCAACTCCCAAATAAAGGTTTAATTTAACTTAAATAAAGTAATAACAGGTTCAGGTTTGTTTAGAATTTATCATGTCAAATAAAGATTCATTACACAATATAATTGTATTTATCAATGAGTGATGAAGCCATGTATCCAACCAAGTTACCAACACGATATATTTTACATTAAAGTGTTTTATCTGGACCATCAGCTTAACCCCATTTATGCACAAGAGCCGAAATGAATGCTTCCTTTATGACGCATCTCCGTGACGTAGGTCTTGAACGTGAATAGACCTTATCACAACGATTCTTACAACACGCGCGCAAATCAAATTAACTTTTAATGAGGTCTTTTGTCGTCAGAGTACCTACTCGTGTAAGCCTATTTTTTACGCCTGACTTATTTCAGGCTTAAGGGAAAATAAATTAATATGTTAGCCTTTCAAATTGTTAGAATCCTACACGGAAATACCAAGCGTACATTTTAATTTGTGTATTCTGTGGAAGTGAATTTTGTTCCCTTGAATTTTAAATCAATTCGGTGACCTGGAGAAACAGGGCTACCTCAGTTACCGTTGGCAAATTTCCACTCGCGGTGTGAGGGACGTCTGAACTGTCTGTGTCATACATATCCAGCATATAAGTAAATGGACTTATGTTCCTTTGGGTTAGATGACTGTGATTATATTAGACACCGAAAAATACTAACTTGTTTTTACCAGACAATTTATTCTAACGGCATGCTACTCAAAGTTTTGTTATCCATGACCAAGCACTTTTTGCTAATCGCTCAAGCTTCCCTGTCTTATGCAAAAAACTTGGCTAAAAGAGGACTAGACAAGGGTCGAAAGTTCAACCCAGTTTTTTGGGAATGTTGGATATTTTGCCAGATTACTTCCATACTTTAAGTTATTTACATGCTTAGTTCAGTTTCTGTCCTTGCTTTAATTATTATTAAGCTTGTCTTGAAGTTCCGTGATGTTTAGCAAAAGTATATTTTTCCTAGATATAGCTTTAATAGTGACCATCATCAAATTGGTTCCTATAACTTTTTATATAATTTCACGAACTTATCTATTAACTAAATAAATAAATAAAGTTATTTTAACTATTTGCGAGACCATGATTCCAACTGGCTATAATGGTTTTTGTTCATGTGAAATTCACCTTGACCAAAGCTAAAGGTGATATTAAAAAACCATCAAGAACAACAAATGTAAACAATGTATCACTAACCGATACATTTCTCTTACTACTTCAGTTAAAAGAAGACCCCGTTCCCAATGTGCTCGCTGAAGTTAGGGACCGGTTTTCACATATGTCGCGATATGTGACTGGCTTCGGATCGTGGTAGGGACGAGTTTAATTAATCTGGATTTGATGAGGGCTTATGTTCGCGCGACGCGTGACGGATAGCGAGCTTCTCTATGGTGGGCCGTCTACTGCGGTTTAAAACGGATTTACCTCTCATCCTCCCACTCAATTTGTACACAAGGAAGTTTAATTTCATGTATCAAAGCGTTCCCGTGTTTTTATTCTAACGGCATTGCGAATTCTCTTTCACGAATGTGTACGATTCTGAACCTGCGTGAGGAATTACGGGAATAATGTTTTGGTTTTATCAAAGGATCTGGTTTTTACGTTTTTAAGGATTTGATTCATCTGCGGTCGCATATAATCAATGTTATTTATTAATATATTTTATTTGGAGATTTTTGTGATATTATTATTTTCCATGTGAAATAAAAGCATTAATTTCTCATTTACACGAAATTTTACATAAAATATAATTCAATAAAATCGTGTACTTTGTGCAGTAAACCCAAGTAAGAAGTCAGTGTGCTGTGAACCCGAGTAAAGGTTACGTTAAGCCCAGTTTCTATGGAAACTAAGCTCTGTAATGTAAAGCATATGAAAACAGTGTTAAATTTGATAGATGGCTCTGCTGTGCAAGCACGCAACACCGGAGTTCCGATCTCAGAGGAATTACTGCTGTGCATCTAACGTGTTTGAATTCCCTCTAGAAATTTCCTAAATATGTAGACCGAAGGAATTTAACACTAGTCATTCTCAACATTTATATGAAATTCCAATTATGTTTTGTTTTGGTAGGTGATCGTCGTAAGCGACGTTGCTTAAAACTTTTTATTTAGATGGAATACTTAATTTTTTTTTTTCTTTAATATGTTTTGGCTTATTAAAATATACCTACTCGTAATTCATAAATCTTATGTACGGATTTTTGTAATTTTTTCGCATAAAACGGAATCAGTAAACATCATATTAGTAAATATTTTGTACCAAGCTTGCCTCTTTAGCTTAGCTTCTGCAAAAACAAATGTGCATGTACTACGCCGTAGCAGTATTCGTAGCAAAATCGTAGCTATTTGGTTTCGCTACGAGATCGTAAAAGTGCAAGATAACTTGGATTTGGTTTTGGCTTATTTGGGTGAATTCGCAACTTTAACTTAATCTAACATAAAATGTATTTCTGTTGCGGAAATTCGATAACTCAAATTCAGTTTTATTTATAAAAGAATAATAAACATTCTCTGGTGATACCTGGAGGGGCTGGAGGTCATTAAGAGAGGCCTATGTCCAGTAGTGGACGTCCGTTGGCTGAAATGATGATGATGATAATTCTCTGGTGACGCAATACGCTTGTGGTATATTTAATTAAAATCATCACTATTGATCGTCGAAATAATTTGATAATCGCTTTAACACATTTACTGCCCTAGCTACATGCACTTGTGTGTTTTGGCCACTGATAGTGTTAGTTATCTATTTTATCAAACCGTATTCAGTAACAGACATTTAATATTCTTTTTTAAGGCAAAAGTACATAAAATTGGGAAGATCGTAAGATATTCGATGATTTCCGCTACATGAAACAAAATCCATTACATTAATGTTAAAGAAGAGCAACAATCCGTCACTGTCGTGCGGAGTGCGGGTCGGGAAGTGATTTCAAAGGAATGCGCGAGACGTGGGCTGCCTTCAGATTACTGTTACGTGAACTACATTAATATTTCTAGGAATTAGCGGACGTGCCTGCTTCATCAGCCCACTATCGAGTTATTGGAGGCTGTGTTTCAATTTTCAGATCGCGAGGATAAACTCACTAAATATTTAGTATTGTTTGAAGCGATAAGGTTGATTACGCATTTCGAATTAATCGTATGAAATGGTTCATTATTAACGGAAATTAAGTTATTTAATTTATTTCATTTTATTTGTACACAAAATACAAAACATTGCACATTAAACAAAAATACAATTTAGCACTACATTATTTTATTTTTACAAACCCGTGAAATGGAAATTTAGTGGTAAATGTTTAGAGTTATATTACCCGCTAGAACAGAGTCAAAACTAGACTTATTTTATTTTATTATGTTATAGGCGTGTTTTCAGTTACAACATACCAATTCTGTAGTAATCATAACATTTCAACACAAATGACAGTTCCATCTATTCGAACAATAACACGTTTGCTCTGTACGTGACCGTGCATAACCTACCTACATCTGAAATCCTCTGAGAAACAAGAAGGCGCATTGCATTCCTAATCATGTGCAATGTCACTGGTGCAGCTTGACGCGTCTGTCATCACATCACGGTTTTTTTATTTATGTGTTTTGTAAATTCAAAAAAGAGCAAGAAAACACTTAATCGAGTAAAAAATTGCATCGAAATTATAAAAAATGTATATTTTTTATTATTAGCTTTATACTCGTAAGATTATATGATTGCTGCAGAATAAACTTTAAAACCATATTTTGTAAAATGCGTTTTTATTAATAAAAGGCTAATTAAAACGTTTATTGAAATCCAAAGTTTAACTCAAGCACCTACTGATTTAGGTTCTATACATTATGATGACCTACCAAGGAGGTTTCAGGTTTCAGTCAAGGGTTGGACAATAGGTGAAACTCATTGGACTGTAGTAACACAGAACAACTTGAGAATTCACTATCCGAGATGTTGTATGAGACTACGGTTCCATTTTCAATTTAGCACGCAGAATAGGTTTGATTGAATGGAAACGAAGGTAGAGCAGCGAAAGGTTCACTTATAGGACGGACTGAGTAATTTATTATTATCTTGGATAACATGGGCAGGTCGTATTATTATTTATAAGTAGATATACGTAGGTTTTGACTACTAAAATGGAAATCATTCTTCTTAAAGTATCGGCGAATAAAATGTTTTAAATTTTATATATATACTTACTTAATAAATAATACGAGTATAGGTATTATGTAGATTTCCCATGAGATCATTGAGAATTCGGTTCTTAAAGATGTTGTTATTGTTTTTGTTAACGATATAAAAATATCATAAGGAATAACGTGTAATTGTGTACGTAGGTATTTACAACATATATAATATGAGTATATAAGATATTTTGGAGCCGTAATACAAGCTTTGAATTCAACACGGGCCTTCACGAGCCTACTGATTGTCCAGCCAATGTTTATTAATTTGCGACAGATACACAAAGTTAGAATCGAACGTTCTAAATTTGAAAGTCGCTTGGTGTTCTAAAGTTACGTGTAGTCGAGGTCGCGACTTGCGTCGACAGCGAAGTTACGTAGAATACGTAGACGGCGTAGTGAACGTGCCGAAGAATAACTCAGCCGACGTAGCACCGAGAAGTTCGCGATCGCAGCTCTCCCGACGCAATTTTATGCGCATTATTATAACGGGTTACTTACCTAAAGCGAAAGGGGAAGATACATTTTGTGCTGCTTTTTTTCATTTCAGGCGAATGGATATCTTTTAAAGTCATTAAGATCATCAAAACAGACAGAAGCAGAACAGAAATTTGAGAACAATAAGTATATAATTAACTCATCATGTTTCGATCTATCTTCATATTTTAAACATTTGCTTAATTCTATAAACGCAAAACATAGTTATAAAAGCTTTTCGTCAGTTATTATAAATCATCTTTCATAAATAAAATTTGATGTACCTAATGCAAATATGGTGTCGCTTTTCAAGGAAGGCGGATTTATCACTTAACGGCGTCAGTGATGTAGCTCAATCCTAAAAGTCTTTATGGCCTCACCTAAGACGGTGCCTGTTCCAACAAAACAACTAATTTATTTAAGAGGTTGAGTGTTAGCGGTTCAACCGAGCACTTTAGTGGCCCATAAAAATCGTCTGCTTTATGTCACTCTCAAACAATTTAATTACGCGAAATGGCAATTTTATTACGAACGTGAAAGCGGGATGACCTTTTGAATATCGACGTCATAAGCTTTATCTTTCCCCATTCAAAATTTCATCAAAGTAGATTTTAATATAAAGTAAAATGGCGCACTAAACACGTTGTCGTCCTTCAAAACTTTATATTTTGCGTCATCCGTAATATTATCACGTTTATTAATATTTAGGAGCTTATTTTCGGGTATCACGGTGGTAGCAGAAGGTACCTCGATTAAGATCATTAATATTCAAAACATGGAGAGGCCGCCAGCTGTTTGATTATCTTCGATGGAGCGCGGGAGACATTTTTAAACAGGACAGTTTTCAAGAATACTCTAAAACAACATTTTGTGTAATTAATTTCATTAGCTTTATTAGACGAGCCTGCGGCTCCAAGCACACTGAAAGAGACTTTTTTGCTCTTATTATGATGCAACATTACGCTGGTTACAAAGTCAAGTAACATAGATAATAAGAAGTTTCAGTGAAAACGTCGTGTATTTTACTGCTCTATAAAAGCTACACATCCTACAAAGTCACACATTATTTTAACAAAACTGAGCCCTAATGTTGAACAAAGGTCTCCTTTGTCATTTTAATTAAACCTTGACATTTTGGACATGGAAAACATTGTAAAAGGTTGTACAAAAATGTAACCGACAAAATGAACTACCAACTTGATAAAATATTCATTCCATGAAACCAGCAACGGTTAATTCCAGAAGAAATTTCAACGGTATTTTCAGCGGCAAAGATGTTGAAAGTTTAAACATTAACAGCAATTCCTGTGGTGTGATTGTTCTGTAAGCCGCGAAGCAGAACCGCGACAGACCACGCGCGGCGATGCCTCACTTCCTCGCATAATTCCATTAATCCCAACACAATTAAAAAACTCTCCCAATTAGCCCAACAGCGAAACAACTTTTTGACACTGTTTTATTATGTTTGCACTCAGTTAATTAAGTCGCTTGTCACTGCCAACGCAGCCTCTGGCTTAATACTTTAAGCTCTTAAACGCAAACTACAACACTATATTATGATGTACCACTGCTAACGAGCTCTTTTAGAAAGCTTTACCTTACTCAAAATTTAATTAACGGTTCAGTAAAACCTAGCGCACTGCGTTAATTTGGTTTATTTTTTTAATAACGGAAATTTCAATGTCTGTGAGCCGCAGACTCATCCTTGTTTCATTGTACATACCTCTGAAAAACTGTTTTATGCTAGCGATTTCCCGGTGCAAACATTTTTCTTTCAAACAAACTTTGAGTTTGGTACTGAAGTAATTAGTTGTTTATTTCATTTTTCTTTTCTTTCTTTTATTGCTTCAAAACATTTAGATTAATGTTCTTAAATATCATAACTTTCAGAATAGTTGCGCAGACTGTTATTTAAATTCATAAGAAGCTTAAAAATATTTTCTTAGTCTCTAGTTATTAAGCTAAGCGCTCGAGGTAATACCGCTTTATGGTGATGGAATAAATAATTAAATAGCTTCAGAAGCTCGATGGTTTGATAAGTCTTGTTAATTTTATTTGGTCACAGGGTAACCGGTTCCATTCTTGTCATTAAATGTTCATAAACTCATGAGAAGATTATCCAAGCGTTTCTTTTGAGTCTTAGACCAATTATATTTTTATAAATGAAAAATAAGGGCATATAGTAGATACCAAACAACTCATACCTATAATAAAGGCAAATATTTTCAAAGTTAGATAGTTACGATTAAACACATTCAAGTAAGAAAAGGCCTCTTTCCGAATAAAAACTATTTTACACTGAAAAGCTGTGTGCGGAAGGTAGTATTAATGAGGGAATCTCCGTTTTCCTAAACACGTGTATATTGAGATAGTCCATGTATATTGCAATATGCAGAGCACCCAATAGCTCAGATGTCTTGCGGTCAGCGGTGAGGTATTCCAGTCCTATTCGAAGTACATATACTTATGTGATCTAAGAAATATTTGCCATTCTAGAGATAGGAAGGGAATACATACAGCCAAATCTATAGTTTAAACAAAATATTTTGGTTGAAAACTTAATTTAGATAATTTAAAATGATTTTAACCACATAAGTATATTCTAAACTACGTTAGTACGTTAATTCTTAACTATTTATAAACGTCACGCTAACCAACACCTGTTTTATATTTATTTATTTTAAACTCTAGTAGGTTACGAAGTAACCTTTTTTTGCACTTATGCATAAAGAGGTTAGTGAACTTCGTTTGATCTTATCATCTTACCCTTAAGTGACAAATATAAAAATACTAGAACGAGCATGTTATTTTAATTGTACATAAGATATATCTAGATTTAATAATAAAGATAAAATTGATCTATTGAATATTGCCGCTGGTGTCTAAATGAAATAGGGCAACATAGGACCCTCACTGAGTAAATGGTCTTCGTCTTTATCCACCACAAGGACCGCAGTTCCGTCTTGCAATCAATCACTACGCCTGGATCAATTAAGTCTTGTCGTAATCTAATACTATCTGCAACCGACTGTGCACTGAAAATTAATTATTTATTCTCTAGTATACTAGGCGACAAGGATCGTAGGTTACCAAATTCTAGATAAGAGCAAACACAGACATCTGAAAAATGTGTTTGAGTTTTTCTATTTATACATATCATGAAGCGAAACTTTAATAAATTAACTACTTATATCCCAGTGATCTATCTATCTTTAGTATCAGAGTATCTTTCCCTATCATACTATCCCAGACGCACAGAAACGAGAAAAAAATACAAAAACTTTATTTTAAAGGGGTCTCATTTTCCTTTTATGGTCAAATCCCTAAAATATACTAATTCACAAAAAATCTTATCTATTTCAAAAAAACGACTTTAAATCTATATTGAATATCTATATTTTATAATTAATCATCGAAACCATCTGCCGCCTAAGACCCAAGTAAATCGTTGTTTACGAACGATTTAAATTCAAAAACAGATATATTACATGTAAAATGCAAATGTGAGAGTGCAGTAAACGAGATCTTGGCGGTAAATATGAGAGGCTGGTTGTGGCGTCGCGACATAAATACTGGTGACTTATGTGCTTGTCGCGCGAGAGACAAAAACACGCGGCGAGCTTTGATTTTAAATTCTAATTTTACCCCGAGACCCCGTTTGCTTATCACAATACTAAAGACATTTAATAATACTTTAACGTGGCTAGAAAAGGTCTTTTACAAACATTGAATAGAAAAATATCACAAAATTAAGAAAATACAAACGACAACTTATAAGGTTAGGTAAATCTCGTTTCAGTACAAAGCACAGACAGCTGGTTGGTAAATCTAACTTAGATATTTTATACTGTAAATAATCTCTCTATCATTCGAAAGACTATTTACATGTTAATTATAGAATTATTTTATTTGCACATACGAATACCCACTTCGTTTGAGATGTTCTGTTTAATGTTGATTTTGTAGAGCTCTTACCGCGGGTTATTTGAACAACCATCTGAAAATATTTATTTTAATTCGAGGCGTAGTGAAACTACGATTAATGTTTATGCTACAGAGGTAATCTTTTACGGGTTGGTAAACTTTATCATAGGAGCCGTGTTGGCAAAGTGGAGGCACACTGCTCTTTCATTCCGAAGGTCGTGGGTTTAAACCCGCCGCGCATCTCTGATTTTTCATCTAGAAAAAAATATGTGAGCTTTACCGGAAGGAAACCAGGATGTTTTGAAAATTTTGAAAAGTTTAAAGGTCATCCCCACCAACCTCCACATGGTCAGCATGGTTAATTAAGGCCTTATATCTCTCGTCAAGAAAGAAGTAAGGAGAAGGAGAAGTACTGTGTCCCAGCATTGGGTTAGTTATATACGTTCCCGAAAAAAATTCAAATCATGGGGTTACATAAATTTTGCATCAAAGGAATGCAATGATAATAAATCACTCAAGACGTGCGGAATGTAACTCCCTAGTTTTAATAAAAACTGTCGCCCCCGTCTCTACCTTAAATCTTTATGCACGTGCCAAGGTAGAGAATATTTCCAGTAGGATTTTTAGGATTTATTAACTCGAATCGTAAAAAAAAACAGTCGTAAACGTCAATACAATTACCGTGATTCTTGTCTTACAAAACGTAATTCGGCAGGATTACTTTCAGCAAGTTGCGTAACTAATGAAGTAACTTGTGACACGGGTCGGAACCCTGGGATCGACGTAATCAAATTAATGAGAAAACTTCACTTCAATTTAGGGGTTCCTACCTCAATCTTTAGGATATTTTGGTAGCGGTCAAGTCTCTCTTGACCGCGCTTCCAAACACCCTAATGGGCATGTACGACAGAGGTCATATCGTGCCTACTTGACGGACCTACACTCCCCACTCGAGATATGAGGGTATTTTCAAGGATATGTGTACTGCATTTGGGTCGAAATAAGTGCTTAAAGTGAATTGGATATTTTGGTTCAGTTTAATACCTCAATGAAATAGAGAGGTAATATTTGGTTTATAAATAAAAAATCTAATACTCGGGATTCCCTTTGATGTAATGGAATTTCAGTTTATATTTATCATATCCATCGAACTCTATATAAAATTAACTTGAACCATTTTCGAGTGATTTTACGAAAAAGCGAAAGAGATTATTGTAATATAGACTATAGTCAGACTATTTTCAATTTATTACATAAAGTAAAATGATGAACATGTTAACGCTTTTAATTTGTACATACGGCTCTCATTAAAACACTTGTATATACTTATTTAGGAATTTAAAAAAGCCCGTAACTATAAAATATTTTACCAAACCAAGTATATAAAGTAGGCTCAGAAGGAGATGTAAATGGTGTATTTTATTCCATTGTACAATTCAAGTCGTTACAGTAGAAGTATCTGAGTAAACTTCAAGAAATAAATTCCAAAAGACAATTTCCATAATTGACCGTCGTAGTTACATAATTGAATTTTCAAGTTGAAACGCTGCACTCAGTGTTCTAATCATAAATTCCCACTGTTATAACATTTAACAAAGTTTCCCGTCACCCACAGAAATTGGCTTCAATTCAATTTTCCGCTTTTTTTCTTGCACACTTTACTTTAATGGTTGGTGTTAATGGATGCTGTGGTCTTGTAAGCAAATAAAGCTTTTATGTGTAAAAATCAATTCTGCAGAGTTAAATTCGTGTTAAAAGCATAATGAAAATCACATTAAGATCAACACCTCAGCCATTGGACGTCCACTGCTGGAAATAGGCCTCTTTTCATGGTTTCCAGTTATTTCTGTCGAACGCAGCTTGCATTCACCGTGAACCAGAAGCTTTCACCGGGTCATTTGACCAATTTGCTGGTGGACGTCCGATGTTGCGTTTGCTGATCTTTATTCGAGAACTTTTCAGTCCTCTGTTCTCCGCGCTATATGGCTCACCCTCCCACCCAATTCAAAAAGTTAATCCGCTGGGTAATGTCAGTGACCCTAACATAAGGATGCACAATGCTTTTTGAATAATTGACAGGTTAAAAAAAAACAAGATAATACATACCATTATATCTGAACGTAATTACGGACAATAAAGATCTTTTCTTTGATGTTTAAAACAGTTTCCGGGTATTTTTATTCAGAGATGAAAAATCGTCGCAGGAAAAAGGAGAAATGATGTGATAAGAGCTTTCTTCTATCCATTACAGTAAGATGTTTGTTTTCAGAGTTCCGTCTTAAGCGTTTGGGTCATTAAAAGTGACGTGTTTTCGAAGGATATTTTTAGTTCGTACTTAAACCTAAATTGTATCGAACAATGTACGATTTATGCTACGTTTACTCGGCGATGAGTCTTCCTCTACATTTAGGTGTCCTTTCACAATAGATGATAAAAGGGAAATTTAGAGAATGAATTGTTTATCATCGTTAAACTGCAGAATAGAGTAGTTATTATGCAAAATATAAGAACAATGCTTTGAAAAAACGTAAATCACAGTGAATCCCCTAAGGTAGAGATGATGATAATCAAGCCTTACTTAAATCAAATAAGTTAAAATAACTACGTAATCAGGCTCATACTGGTCCCAAGTTAAAGCGGTTACTGAAGTGTGAAATTCAAAAATCAACTAACATTTTCTAGCCCACTGGCTCCCATCCCTTTGCAGTTAAGACGCGTTTATACGAAAAGATTGTGCTCAGAAAATCCGAAACTTTTAGTTAAAGAAATTGAGAGTTTCGGTCTTTAAAACGTTAAAGGAACTCCACTCCACCTGGAAATAAAAATAATACATCGGAAGAGACAAAGTGGTACTATTCTCAGACAGAGATTCACCGCCTTAATTCACCACGCTGGACAAGTGCGGGTTAGTGAATGACACAACGTGTCTTTCAAACTTTTCAAAGTTGTTTATTGACGATGTTTGCCTTCACCGCACATATATAAATTTTTCATGAAGAAATAAATATCTAGAGAAGATAAAGCGCACCTCTAGAGTTTACTCTCACTATGCAACAAGGCTCTTTTTTTACAGCAGTACCTTACCACAAACGAGCTTTTCTGAATACCGCATACTACGCTAAGAACATAGGTCAAATCTTATTCCTACGGTCCAAGACCTCAGTAAAGTGTTTCTTATAGCATGTAGCATGGGTTGCTGATGTATAAATCATAGGGGTATAAGGTTTACTTTAACCCATTTTAGTATCAAAATTTGCTTTATGTACACTAACGGTTTGCAACCTGTTTTTCATGTCAGTGTCATTTACTGCTAACATGTTTGCCTTTCGCTGGAGAAGCTTCCTTTCATATAAATCCGTCGTGTTGATTCGGCATTGTTTACAATGAAATCCTTTTATGTATGTTTCAAACAATATGTATTTTTAGCCACGCAAAAGAAACTAAAAGCATTTCAGGTTTTCCACATATAAGTTTAGATTTTACAGTCCTATAAAAGTTGAGGTATCTACCTCATATCGTTTAATATGGAATTTGCGCTTGAAGATTTGCTTTGTAAAACTTTAAGACAATGTTCTTTTAAATTTAAATAATAAGTAACCAGTAGGTAATTAGGTATACTGTAAAACATACTTTAATCAAATAATTTTATTTTTAATTCAGGTAGGTTTTCTTAAAATATAAGATACACATATATAAGGTAAAATACTTATTCACTTATCTTTACAAATTGGAAAACGGTCTGGGGTTGAAAAAATTATCCCTTTAAGTTTATCCTAGCGATAGTTCGTAACCATAATGTTCCTAAGTGAGCTGTTATTTCCATTAAACGCTTATCTTCAAGATTCATGGCAACTCGCGCCAAAAATGATGGTCGTAAAAGAAATTGAATACCCCACACTCATGCTAGAAGTTTCTCTCACCCCGCTCTTTAGTGGCAGTCTCTGCAACTTGCGCGAAGATTGAGTGCTTAAATGCGATAGTTCAAACTTTATAAGGATTTATCGCTTATTTATTTTTGTGAATACTAAAAGTATTTTATGAATAAAAACATAAGTTGTTAGTGAACTTAGTTAAAGCTTAGTTAGAATTCATTTGATAAAGAACCTTTTTTAATAGGCTCCAGACTCACCACCGACATATACTGGAGAAGATATTTTTGAAATTTCAATGACATCAAAACACAGATAATATACCACGTAACGTTTGAAGACTATTGCACATAACCGCATTTATCAAAACATTTATTTTCATAAAACCCAACTATTTACATAGACAATGTTTGATTATATAGGTACTAATTGAAATTTGAAATTGGTATAGATACAAACGTTAACGCAGTTATGAATTCAATAATTATTCCACTACATTACCAACAAAACAAAATATATTATAATATAGTAACAAAAATAAAAATTTTACCAATGCTTCCGTTATTATTTATTGTAGCGTAATTTTTCGGACCAGTGAAGGACATAAAGGACGAAATTTCCTCGAAGTAATACAATAGGACTTGAGATATCTATTTAATAAAGATAATAATAAACATTTTGGTTATGTACTTATGTATAAGTGGATTTCGGATTGATTTAACGTAACACCCTATTCTTAAGTCTGTTTAGTTATTCAAATATTTTTAAGAATTTTTAAACCACAGATTAGGAACTGATGGTAAAATATTAAAAAGTTGGCAGCATAGAACCTACAAGAAATTATATGGCGATGTATATTCAAACAATTTTCTTGTTCCTGTTTTATTTCCTCCTACAGAATCCCCAATATTAGGTGAAAACTCTCCAGGTGTCCTTTAAACAATTTAAAACGAACCTCAGTCGACAGCTTTATGCAGTAAAGTTTCTCCCGCTATGAATTATGCAGAACCTCAAATTCTAAGCATAAACTCGGGCTGTAATGCATGATGGTTTGGATTATGCGGTACTTTTGTTATCTCACTTAACTGGTATAACTATGAACTCATTGTTATTAAGATGCTAAGCAAGTTCGTTTGAAGCTGGGCCGTAGCATCATCTACGCCGTAGTAAGTCTACGTTTAAAAAGTTTTAGTTTATACACAAAACAATAGATAACTAAAGATATTTGAAAACTATGTATAGTACGTACGTAGTTATCGTATTGAATAGGAATTCAAACTTGATAAAAACCCATCAAATCCCCAAACAATTGAGTATTCAAGTCTTCACGAACCACAAAAGCGGCATTATTAACTCCAAACAAAGCTTAAAATCGAAGTTCTGTCGAATGTGTTGAAATCTTAACAATTCCGCCCGCACCGTGAATCAACATTACCGTCCAAAATAACAACGAGGACAAAGATAACTTGGTATAACATTTAGTAGACCTGCTATAAATTAGCTCATTGTTATACTTAACTGCATCGAATTTTCAAAATATTTAAGTAGGTCAATTGTTTCTATTGATAAAATGTATTTTATGCAATATTATAAGAGTTTATCCATACTGTCCAATTTTTGTTCTTGTGTTTTTGATCAATTTTTTTTTCACACAGCAAGATCTACCTATTTGTATAATCAAAATACATTGCTACATATTTAGCTTAGGTTAGCCTACATGGACCATTATAAGTACCTATAACAATTATTTTTTTCAAAATTACTGCTTATCGCATAAACAATCAAGACATGCAGCATTATAAATAAATAAATAAATATTACTGTACAATTTTTACACAGCGACATTAGTTATTAAGCATTAGTTAGGTTAAGTATATAAATTTTAGTACGTACCTACTACCTCTTCTTTACTTGCATTGGTTCCAAACTGGTTGCAAAGTAGATTCAATTCCGTACTAAGCACTAAATCCATTTTCGTGATTTGTGGTTTATGGAGCAACATAGACTTTCAGCTATAAACCCAGAAGTTTGGCCTCTATAACAAACTTGCTGCTTTGGTGTACTCCCTGCCAAAAGTAAAGCTTTTAAGCACTTGAGGCGCAATTACACTTGTACGCTTAAAAATTCACACCGCCAGCATTTCGTTGGCTGGCGCCGAATCGAACAGGATGCTACCGAGTTTACAAAAACCTATTATTCAAGTTTCTAGTGTAATGTACGTACATATGCCGTTGTTCGGTTTTGAAGTCTAGTTCTACAATAGTATCTAACATAGGGGATTGGGTACCTATACCAAATCCACCTGACTTATAGCTATAGGTACCTACTATACTTAGCCGACCCGCCTACAGCTTCGCTTGAGTTTTTTTTGCGTTATCTACATATCCTTTCTCGATAAAAGTACAATCCGATTATCCGACACAAACATTTTTGCAAGCCGAAAAATATCCATAACATTTTTAAGGAAACTACTAGAAAGTTCTTTCGTTCCCTTGGAGCCTAAAATCTGGTTGAGCTTACGTTAAAGTCCCATAACTCCCGCACCAAACCCATTAACCGGTGTTCTATTTCAAATTCATGGAGATAACGTAGTTATCTACGGATCTTATTAACACTGTCAAACCCTCGCAAATAATATATTACATCGGATCGATATTCGTCAATAAACTGATTGATATCTACTTATTAGGTGAGGCTATAAATACTGACTGTCTGGCAGAAACATACGATCTCATTTTAGCCATCAGCCGACGTTATTTTCACATAATGTGCTCGACGACCGCTATCTTGCGAGATTTATCTCGATGGAACGGAGACGTTAGAACTTTTACACTTACGTATTTGCGCTTAAGTACGAAGTAGATAAACAGAATGGGAAACATCACTCTCCATTGTTATAATTTAAAACAAAATACCTAAGCAAGATTTAGATATTAGTTTACAAGATTTTGTTTACCTATCCTCGACACCTACTCGGTGTGGCGACGCCACACATAAACCTAGAACACGTGTTATTAGCTCACATCATTTTTTCAATAAGTAAAATCCACTGGTGCTCGACGTTGTTTGAACCTACGATCTTCGGAATGAAAGTCCAGTGTGCTCCCACTTACCAACACAGCTTTTCCCAAAAATAAATGGTAGGTATATTTTGAATTGATAGGTTTAATTGAACCTATTATGTAAGTACTTAAAATAGTTTCGGTGAGCCCTAAGGTAGGTAAACAATAGTGGCTCTACATTATAATATCGGAAATGAGACGTGGGCCAAGCACACAGTAGTTTCCACAATCCACATCCATTGTCTGTGAGTATTTGATAGGCTTTAGAAATTGATTTGGGACATAGGATGGAAATTTAATTAGGTTATTATCCTATTCATGAAGGTAATCCTTAGGATTAGAAATTTCAGAATGTTGATGAAATAAGTGTGTTATAAAACTAACTAGTACTTATTTATCTATAGTTTTATGATATCTACTTACCTAGGTAGGTAATTTTGTTAAGATGATTACTTATTAAATAAAATTTACAAAATAGATAGATTTAATATCCACACAATATTTTTAATTTTTTTTCTAAAGACAGACAATACAACTTTTCTATCTCACGTTTTGTCAACAATCATCAACAGGATAAAATATATCAATTTTAAAATATGTATCCATGTAAAAGTTAGCTATTGTAATATTATTACCTATGTATAAAGCTACGTGTGATATATGCGTCACGCTGTAATTGATATCCTTGAACATAATTAACTTTTACTAAGAATAAGTCATAAGCTATTTTAAACGAAAAGCAAGTTCTCAATATGTATACCTACCTATCAAGATACAACAGTACCTACTGTAGGCATACCTCGATAGTTCATAGTTACACAGCTATGGGTAATCGTAATTACGGCAAAGCTATTCAAAAGTTCAGAACTAAGCAAGATAGTTTAAATTGTAATGTACTTATGTAGTAAGTTGGGGACCACCATCACTTAGCTGAAGCAGTAAATGTTCGTAAACAAGTCCAAAGTTGTGTGGTTTAGTTTGCAAGTCTCGGTGTTTCCTATTGTGAGTATTAATAGCTAAGAATGTGTATCGGCACAAAAACTGAATTTCCCTGTAAGAGCCGAATTTCGTCCCGAAAATGTCCTTGGTTTGGTTCGATGTAGAGCAGATTATAATGTATATTATGAACTTACCTGTGTTTCTAGGGTACTATAGAAACATAACATTAAATGAACTTATTCGCAGAATGTTCGATGTTTTTTATATTTTACTTTTTTTATACAATATACTGGGTAAGTTCCGTAATACTGATATTAATTTAAAGGTAGTATGATATAATGAGGATACTAAGGACGAAAAAATAAAGGTATCACATTTTTCTATAAATGTTTAATAATAAATTAGTTTCAACTTACTTGGTAAAATACCTATTATGAACTTTTAGGTTTTCCTTTTAACTGTAAATCTAAAACAACTATTCTTTTAAAAACTTGCACTAGATCTACTGTTATGCTAGATTTGATCTGATTAAGTCTGCCATCACCAGCCCCAGCGATAAGCTTCACTATCCTTTCTGAAGGTGCATTGACTATCACAGAACAAACTATTTTATCCTCACCAATTTCTTCATAGTGTTCCATTTGTATACTCAGGTTGTATGGAATCTCTTGGTGAAGAAAGTCGAGGAATTTCGCTCTTACGGTGTCTAATATAATCCTTTCGTTTGTCTGGTCGGTTATTAGGTCAGGTGCGTATTGAGTGTTCGCTGGTTTTGCGTTGCTCGTGAGATATTGCTAGAACAAAATTTTAATATACAAACTACGCACAAAAAAAATATTCACAACTTTAAAGTGCAAGTATGGAACATTATCGCACCGACGCGACGACGACCAAATGTTGTCTAATCTCGTTATTAAATATGTACTTCTGATACTAAATGAAATTATTTTTACTAATAAATAATGTTAAGTTTTGTTACTTTATGTCAAAACGTAATTTATATTTTCCCTAAAGTACACATGAACATTTTGTTTTAAGCACATTACTCCCTCATGATAGTTTGGAACTGTTAGTAACGTAAAAGTATCATTTATCTGACCAACCTTGTGGCTAAATGCGGAAAATCCTTATTGATAGAGAATACTCGTAGTATTTTAGTATAAGCTTACCTTTATATCTGAAACACCATCACCTTGCAGAGCAGAGACTAGAAATACATCAGAGAATTTACTGTATCCTTTGTCAAACTTGCTTTTCCGATCCACACCGGGCATAGGGCTCCCTGCCATGTGGCCATTACAGAGGCTTCTGATTGTTGATAACATTTGAGATTTCATTTTCATTTTATCCACCTGAAAATAAGGTTGGATTTAAGGGCATTGCTTTAATTCACAATTGCTTTATTTCTTAAGTTTTACAGATACAAAAAATGAATAATGTATACTTATTTAATTAACCTTGAATTATTGTACATAAATTTATTTACTCTAAATATAATACTTATATACTTTTAAAAAATATGTGCGCAAAATGAAGTTTAAAAATGATTTAGTAGTTTTACTTATAATACCTTATTGATTATTAAGAAACTTGGTGTATTGTCATATGCATTAAGCATATCAATAATATAATTATGTAACATGTCCTTTGTATGTCTGTTTGATACATCATGAACTACACCAATGACATCTGCACATCGGAGGCTTTTGTGACAAGCTGACATCATGCTCTCTGGTAATTTGTATCTGAAATAAGTTAATTTAACAATTTAAGAATGGTTTAATGCTAATCAAACATATGAATTATAAATAAAAATAAATTAAATATCGCTGGACAATTCACACAGCAACGTGGAACACACTCCGTGGTAAGCTCAAAGTTTGTGTTACGGGTGCTCGAGTCCTGATAAATAAAAAAGTAAAGAGGCAAAGGAGTTAATGTTACTTATAAGACCATTTTGTGTATTTGCCAACTAATGTTAAGTATGTAATTATGATTGAAGCAGTATACCTAAATGACGATAATTTAAAAACTTACTTTTTCTGTTCAACACTAGTAACTATGCCTGGCGTGTCCAAAAATATAATTTGAGTATTATCTTCATAGCACATAGCTCGGGCCATCTTTGTAGTGGTATGGACCTTGTTAGAAGCAGCACAAATCTGAAACCAATGTTCGATCCATTTAATTTGCTTTTATTACAAATTCTCAAATGTTTATTCAGTTGCTGATTGATTTGCACATATAAATAACGATTATATATTGCTAGACACATTTACACAGCTACAATACACATTTTTAAGATAATTTATATAATAGATAATTTTATATAAATCATCTCATTACCTTCCTAGACTTGATTCTACATTGTATTTATCGCCAATGTAAGAAACTTACTAATGAAACCATTTAATTTTATTCTTAGAGGAAGGTGGTGACAATTTTAAATTACATCTACACATTCTCTATATAGAATACAAATATCGTTTTATAGATACTTGAACTTACTTTTATTTATTATATGTAATAATGGATATGATATATCATGCCACAATAATCACAGACACAAGGTACA
The DNA here is from genome assembly GCA_963691955.1 of Chloroclystis v-ata. Lineage (NCBI taxonomy): Eukaryota > Metazoa > Arthropoda > Insecta > Lepidoptera > Geometridae > Chloroclystis > Chloroclystis v-ata. The sequence continues at coordinate 5,610,902 of OY829906.1, read as the reverse complement.
AAAATAAAAATTTTATGAAGTGAAGAGGTTAAACATTTTTCAGTGTATTTACCTATATAATTAAAAAAAAGTCGTCTGTTAGTTTCTTACCTTCCTTTCTACTATTTTATTGATTAAAGTACTTTTTCCTGAATTAGGGGCACCTATAATAGCCACATTAACCACTTTTCCAACGGGTTTGCTTGCATGTTCAGGTTGTGATGAATAAAATACCGATCTTATATATTGTCCTTTCACGTTCGTCAATCGCATTACATTTAGTATTTTCGTAAACATATTTCATTACTTCTTAAATCACGTTTAATTTCAGCAGTTCTGCACCAACTATAACCAAAAGTTATATTTATTTGTAAACAAACCAAAACGAACATGAAACGAAAAGAGAGGAAAGAAAATAGATAAAATAAAAAATACCTACTTCTTCTTTACGCTTAGGCGAACTTGACTGGCAAATAAATCCTTCCACATAAACCTAGGTAAAGAATAAGTCAATGTCACAAATAACATTAAAATTATCGATGATGTTCTTCCTTAGATAATAGAATCCAATAGAATCTAATAGGTATGTTTCTATATTATCTATGGAATCCTAACTAATATTATAAACGCGAAAGTAACTCTGTCTGTCTGTTACGCTTTCCCGCTTAAACCTCTCAACCGATTTTGAAAAATACATGCTTCCGCGGGAAAATCTATTTGGATGAAATTTAGTATGGAAATAGTTGCAAATAAAAGTATATGGCGAGACAAAGTTCGCGGGGGCAGCTAGCTTCTAGTTAGTTTATAAGATTATGACTAAAATAAAAAAGATGACATCTCTGTCTAATGTATGCAATTAAAAGGAGCCTAACTATATACACCACAGTTTCGCTTTGTTGAAAATATTTATCGTGTTTATATTTATCTTTCTTCGCCATTTTATGGTTTTGTTTACATTTGTTTGTCATCGATAGTGGTGTTCTTGTATATTGCACGAGTTATCGATATTTTGATTCTAGACTTAGTAAAAAATTAAAGACCATGTTAATTTGAATAAATGTTGATCAATTCTTCCAAATAATCCACATAGAATTTAAACTTAAAATAATGTGCACGCTGTGGCCCCCTGTAATTAAAAGAACATAAGTTTCGAAGACCTTGTGAATAATGTTTAGAATATATATCAATGTTATCTTTTGTTGGGAGTCCTTAAAATAAATAAATAAATAAACATTATACGTGAAAACGTACTTGGCTTATTTAGACTATTGTTATGCTAAGTTATTTAAAAATGCTGTTAAGTTTTCCTAAAATGTAAAAATAAAATAATAATATCACTCTGCAATTTTACTGTTTAATTTTGCGTTCCCAACGGTAAATTATATTTGTGAAATTAGACAGATAAATAAACACTTAGAGGACACAGGAAAAGCTATTTGAATTCTTCTTTAAAGTATACACGTTTTTTTCGTAGTTAGGGCCATTCCATTATATTCCTTCTTCTGAGCTATCGCCCGCCTATTGCAAAGTTGTTGCTGAATGCACATTACTCATGAACACTAGCGACAGAGCAACAATAGGTGGAAACAAATAATTGCAGTTTTGACGTTATCTGTGGTAAAATTTTTAATCTGTGCGGTGCGTCTTTCTTTTGTTTTTTTCCTGTTGTCTAATGCCTCGATGTTCGGTTCGACTTCGAATACTTCGATCATTTTCTTCTAAGTTTTCGTTTCGAGTGGTTCTATCTAGTGCGTAGCGTGGATTCTTTAGGATTTAGTAAACTGCATTGCATTTTGGATAAAAAAGTAAGTCATAAAATAAATAAATATTACTGGACAATTTTACACAGCGACATTTAGCCCCGTGGTAAGCTCGAAGCTTGTGTTACGGGTGCTAGATTTCTAATATAGATATATAATATCATATAATATACATACATAGATAGATATTTTTTATTATACATATAACACCCAGACACCCGGAACAAATATTTGTAGATCATACAAATTGTTGGTCCGTTAAAGTTACCAATCAATTTTATAATGCGTAGTTTTGTTTTCTGTCTCTATCATGTTCTTGTTATTTCAGTGGAACATCGAGTGTCTGCTGAGCAGATAGACGAGTTGCTGCAGCACCTCATGACGCACCCGAACCTTGCCAAAGGCGTTGGCTTGGGAGCGAGATCAAAAGCTCGTGAGTGGAATGATCTCGCTTCCAGACTCAACGCTCATGGTGGAGGTGCCACGAAAACTGGCCAGCGTTGGAAACGAGTATGAATTCTTGTTTTACATTTACATTCATCTCATACTCACATATCATGCATGCATTAATGGTTTTCTTCTTATATTCTTAGTACTGGGCGGACTTGAAGTTCAAGACCAAAAGTAGGGCAGCTTCAAGGAAACAAGAAGCTTCTGGCACTGGTGGTGAGCCGGGTAGCTGGCTTCTCAACCAATTGTCCGAAACAGACAGAAAGATCCTGGCTATAATTGGCGAGGGGGCTGTGTATGGTGACATACAGCACAGGGTACCTGCATTTGTAAGTGTTGCTTTCATTTTCTGACTTTTAACACTACATTCCACACCATTATAAATTATTTTTAACCGAGCAAGGTGTGTGCAACATAATGATTAAAAAAAATCTTGTCTATTTCAGCCAACTCAAAGCACTAGTGCTAGTATTTTGGAGGTTGGGGATATAATTGATTACCCTGATGAGGTGGTCGTTAATACATCAGGTAAACATCATATTTTCATAGCTATTTTAATCATAGTAGTACATTTTTAATGTTAGTTATTTAGTAGTTTGACTGTCCATCTGTCTGTTTCTTTCCTAATCTTGTGATTTTTATTTTCTATTAGAATCACCACCACAAGTGAGCTGCCAATCTCCATACATCAGAGGGCATACCAGTAGAGTTAGTAAGTATATTTCCCAATTTTATAACTAAAGTCATTTGGTGTCTGCATAATTATGGACCCTAATATTTTTCTATAATTTCAGATACGACGGATGCCATTGTAACAGCTCAAAAGAGCCCAGGACCACCTAGGCGAATCCTTGGTGGGTTATGAAAATAACTAATTCAATATGTTTTAAACACAGCCTCATTATTATTACCTGTATAATATTAACTTGGTTCCCCTAATCTAACACAGAGCTAATTTATTCAAACTGTTAAGACATCTTACAAAATGTAAAAGTGCAACATACTTCCACTATAATATTATTTTGTTGTTTCTAGAAAGCCCAGTTTCTCGACTACAGCGAGGGTCAAGAAACCAAGACAGCCAGCGTGTCACGAAGGCAGCTGTTAGGACTCGTAAGTCTTACATATATTTAGGTATCTTTTCTCATGAAATTGACTATTGTCATTATTATGTCTGAGAAATTAAATAAAACATTGTTGTGCATGAGATGTGTATTGACGCTAGGTAGCTCAATAATGAAACATGAAACTGGTAGTCCCATATATTCTAATTACAACTACCTACATAAATCTACTTTATTCACCAACAAAACAGAATTGTAGGTAATGCTATTTGATAACATAACAGTCATCAACAGCTGTCCTAATTCATTATAACATTTTACAGGCAGAGAGAGCTCAGGAGTTGGTAAACCATGGGTTGTTGAATTGGAGCAGAGAAGAGTTGATGCAGAGGCAAAGCTGGCTGATGCCGACGTTATAACAGCAGAGGCGGCGCGTACACAAGCCGAAGCCGCGCGTATGCATGCCGAAGACATGCGTGAGGCGGCGCGTACACAAGCCGAAGCCGCGCGTATGCATGCCGAAGACATGCGTGAGGCGGCGCGTACACAAGCCGAAGCCGCGCGTATGCATGCCGAAGAAATGCGTGAGGCGGCGCGTACACAAGCCGAAGCCGCGCGTATACAAGCCGAAGACATGCGTGAGGCGGCGCGTACACAAGCCGAAGCCGCGCGTATGCAAGCCGAAGACATGCGTGAGGCGGCGCGTACACAAGCCGAAGCCGCGCGTATGCAAGCCGAAGACATGCGTGAGGCGGCGCGTACACAAGCCGAAGCCGCGCGTATGCTAGCCGAAGACATGCGTGAGGCGGCGCGTACACAAGCCGAAGCCGCGCGTATGCAAGCCGAAGACATGCGTGAGGCAGCGCGTACACAAGCCGAAGCCACGCGTATGCAAGCCGAAGCCATGCGTGCGCAAGCCGAAGCCTCGCGCCTTCAGGCAGAGGCATCTCTCTCTGTCGCACAGGCGCTTAATGTGCACACTATTATGCTCAATAAAATATTTGACATGTTAAAAAAATAAAACTTGTTTTTTACTTGCTTACTATTGTATATTTATGTACTTACATATTTAAATGTTAAAAATGTCATTACACAGTTTAGACCAGGGTTTTTAATTTTTTACAAGGAAAAAATTAGTAGTAGAATGAAACCCATTAGAAAAGGAGGGGAATATGATAAAAATGAAAGGAAAAATAAATTACGGTCGATGTGAGTTCGGGAAGTGGGAGGGGGTGGGCTTTTAAGGGGAGAAAATGGTTTATCTCGATTTGCGGTAAAACTACAAGTCCTATGAAAAAAAGTTATATGTCAAAGTTGTAGGTAATAAAAAGATCTACAACTATTAATTCACAAGTTTTTTACATAACATCAAAATGTATGTGAAAAATTCAAATAACTAAGTTTATGGTTTTTTATTTCTATCTTTTTCAAAAACATTTTATTTTCTACGAAATTTGGTGAAAACTTACCTTTTTATGCCCCAAACACACTATAATTTATTTGATTAAAAATATTAATTTTTTCACCTTATTTTGACTTAATTACTAAAAAAATAGACTAACTTTCAATCGAAAATTCACGTGTCAAAATATTAGCTTTTTTATAAAAATCGGTATGCTGTTTGTTCATTGAAATCTCTATTTTCTGATGGTTAAGAAAAATATATACATTACTATAATAAATTTTCTCAGAAAATGCAAAACACCGAAACAAAATTTGTATCGTTATGTACAATTGCATCATAAAAATGTGATTTTTGCAATTTTTATTTCATATAATTGCTTATAATCCGACTTATTGCACATTTTACAAACAGATTATTATATTATTATTATTATTATATAGTCTGAAAAGACAAAATCACATTTTTATGATGCAGTTGTACCTAATGATACAAATTTTTGTTTCGGTTTTGTGCATTTTCTGAGAATATTTACTATAGTAATGTATATATTTATTTTAACTATAAAAAAATAGAGATTTCAATGGACATTAAGCACACCGACTTTTATAAAAAAGCTAATATTTTGACACGTGAATTTTCGATTGAAAAATAGTCTATTTTTTATTAAATTAAGTCAAAATAAGGTGAAAACAATAATATTTTCAATCAAGTAAATCACAGTGTATTAAGGGCATAAATAGGCAAGTTTTCACCAAATTTCATAGAAAAATAATTATTTTTGAAAAAGATAAATACAAAAAACGAAAAACTTGGTTATTTGAATTTTTCACATAAGTTTTGAGGTTATGTAAAAACTTGTGAATTAAAAGTTGTAGATCGTTTTATTACCTACAACTTTGCCATATAACTTTTTTTCATAGGACTTGTAGTTTCACCGCAAATCGAGATAAACCATTTTCTCCCCTTAAAAGCCCACCCCCTCCCACTTCCCGAACTCAGATCGACCGTAATTTATTTTTCCTTTAGTTTTTATCATATTCCCCTCCTTTTCTAATGGGTTTCATTCTACTACTATTTTTTTCCTTTTTTGACCATTTTTGAAGCTAACTGCACTGGTCTAGTTAGACGACCATAAGACAGAAATACATTTATTTACTAAGAATCACTCAGAACTACCAATACAATAAAACATACAACCCTAAACTAAAGATACAGGACTTACTTAGTATATGTTACTGAAACTAGAGATGCGCAAAACAGTACTCTCTAATGTCATGCCATATAACATGACATTTGGTACCGCGTCATATAGCATTTTATCAGTACGCAGTACTCTAAACATGACCCGACGTGAAGCGCTATTCTATGCTAAGCTAAGTAATTTAATGGGCCCGCTTTTACGTAAAAGTGCAGGTACTGACTGAATCTACTGTTCAGTTCAGATATAATGTAGGTTATAGCCATTGACAGACCTTTCATTATTATATTATGTAATGTAGTACTTATGTTATGCCAAATACTTTTTTTTCTATGAATTGCAATGCAGCAAACCGCACTTGCGCGGCGCGGCACCGGTCTGACCTTTATTTAAAAAAGTTGCTTTCCCTTCATACTTAACCCCAATAATTATGGTATAAAAAGGGGTCTCCAGGCCTAAGACTGGCAATATTAGTAAACCACAACAACTGGTTATGGTTGTGTTACCATTATTATTGGCTTTTTGACGTTTGTGGTACTAAAGTACCCACGGACAGTGGAGTGCTAGGTGCCAAAGAAACGTAACCCTTATACAGAACGCAATACTATATAGATTCTACTAAACGGCGCTGCGTGTGACAGAGACAGAATCCAGTCCAGCCGACACCCCTTCTCGCTTGCACTCGAATCAGTAGGTAGGTATACGAAACTACTGAAATTACCGCAGCCGCGCCGATCGCAGAGTATGGCGATGGCGACAACCATGCCATGTTTAATGCCATGTGTCATGCTAAATTTTGTCGGGCTATAGGTACTGTTACAGTACGCGGTCGTGCTATATTACGCGTAATGCATTACTCATGGCACCTACACATCTCTAACTGAAACAAATTGACAACAATAATAGTGATACAGGACCACGGAGATAGGACTGTTCTGCTATTCCACATCCTCTGAACAATGACAGCAACTTGTTGACGGCCATTTTGTAGCATCTGGGATTCATTCGGTTTGAAGAAATTTATTAGCTCCAAAAAGAACAAGGTTCACTTAAATAATGAGCTTAAAACTAATTATAACTAAATAAGTTATTTAACAAAAAATTAAAGTACAGAGGTCGTTTAACTACTTATTAACATTATCTATATTATTCTGGTCCTCATCTTGATTACTATGTGAATCTTGCTGATTTCTTTCAGCCTGGGTATGCAGATACCCAGGCGTGTCAGCTCAGCAGGGGGTGTCAGCTCAGGTACAGGAAGAATCTCTATTGGCCATGTTATGTAGGACACTGTCCTGTGTCCTGGACACAGCATGCAATAATTATTCTTGCCACATTGTGGTGGTCATAATGCAGCACTCTATGAACCAACAAACAACGCCAACGGGCCTTTAGTACTCCCATGCATCGTTCAACAGTGTTCCTGACCTCGCAGTGGAGATTTGTGTAGTGTTCTTCAGGAGCACCAGGAGGTTCTGTGCTCCGCCAGAAGTAATAGTGTTCTGTCTGTGGTTCTGTGACCAGCAGGAGTCTCAGACTCAGGGCCAGCCAGCATTGACAAATTTGACAATAGTCACTTTTTAGTTCACCGATTGTCCGGCAGAGGCAGACTGTTGCTGATAGCTAATACGAAATTGACGCTTGACAGCAATGATCGCGAGATTTACGCCTGTCGCGAGACACGTAATAAGGCTGCCGTTTTCCTTGCAAAAATAAGCTATATAAAATCATTGGTTAGAGATAATTCTCTATGCGAATGTGGATTAGATGAAGGAGACTTAAATAATATTTTTTTCTCCTGTACCTACATTATTAAATTCATCATTAGGTATACAATTTGGCTCCCTCAGAAATTCCCCGACCCCTTTCATATTAATCTTTCCTTCCATTCGTTTTTTCATCTTTCATTTCTAAATTTTGTAAATTTATATAATATTAAGTTATTAAGTTATAAATACATATGTACCATAAACTTATTTTGTAATTTGTCTTGTTTTTTTTCTCATTTTAGTTAGATTTATTAGTTTGTATTTTGTTTGTATTTCATTTTAGTTAGATTTATTAGTTGTTCAGCGCTCTACACACCGCCCGCCGGCACAGCCCGGCGGCCCAACCCGCCGGCCTTATTTTGTAGGCCGCCGGCTTTATTTAGTACAAAATAAGGCCGGCGGGTTAGGCCGCCGGGCTATGCCGGCGGGCCGCCGGCTTTGGTGTGTAGAGCGCATTCAAAAATTTATACACTTGTAATTTGATTAGTCTTTTTTTTTGTCATGAATTTTACTCACTTGACATTGGCCTATGACGGCATAACAATAAAAGAAGAAGAAGATCAATGAAGTAGGAATATATCCTACTTTAGGAAATAAATTATACTATAAATTATGGTCGATTGCAAAAATAGTGATCAGACAATAATATAATTACTATTTTTCTAATTTTGAATAAAAAATTTGAATTTTTTATATAAAACACTTGACACTGGCAAACAATCAGGGAGTTGCATGGCAACACTTACTTCCCCTCCCACTTCTGCATATGAATGGACTGAACATTCCCCTACCATTTCTTTCGCTGCTATCTCCCTTGCACGCACACATTCAGATAGCCATACCATATTTCTATCTCTAACCATAATAACCATCCAGCAGGCGCTTCTTTTCTTGCTTCAATTGAAAAACAGTTTCACGTTTGGTTGTTCTTCGCACTCTATTTTAAATGGAATTATCATTTTTACTTTTTACACCCGACGCAAACTCTGATACTTTATAATCATACTGCAGTTTGTAAATCGCCGGCATGATTCGAATCAGGTTTGTTGTTTGTACCTACTCTTATTTTATTTTATTGCATATTAACATGTATGATTGCGGCTAAAAATAAGGATAAAGTTTATTTGCCTAGAAAATTAAACCTTTTCTCTTATAAAAATAATGCAACTAAAAACATTTTGTTCCACTCTAATGTTATAGCAAGCTCTCGCACAATTTAAAGTTTTGTCTTAACTTCCGTACGTATTATTTATTGCAGAAATGTCAGAGATAAAGTATAAAAATCAAATATTGGCTGCAATCGATCATCTACGCTCAAGAAAATCTCGCCCCGACGTTAATAGAATTTGTAAGTTTATGCTAAAGTGTTATAAAGTTTCCTCTAAAGAAACGAAAGCTGACCTAAAACGGTGCCTGAAGGAAAAAAGTATTTATAAAGTTGATTACAAGGACAATGTAAGTTATAGAAACGCTGCTAAGTGGAGAACCAAGTCAAAGTACAATAACGGTGAGTTTTTGATTAGTAAATGGCACCACAATTAAATTTTTGTATTATTTGTCTGTTCTTATTATTGTATTTTCCAGAAATGTCGTCCACAATCTCAACAAATGAGCGCAGAGTCATAACATCAGCTATAGCCACTCTCATCTATGAGGATCAAAGATTTTTAGAAAATGGTATAGCTTTTCCAGAGCTTGTTAAAGCTGCATTATCACAAGAATCAAAATATCCCAAGAAACATTTGGAGATAATTATAAATAAAGAACTTGCATCAGGCAGCTTAATTAAGTTAAAAAATGGAAATTTAGCCTTGGGACCTGCTGATAATGATGGAGACAGCTCAGACAGTCTTAAATTTGAATATAATGATCATGTTACAAAGGTACAACAACACTAAGATAAACTGCATTAAGTAATTATATTAATTAATGATTCATAATTTTTCTTATATTTTGTTTTTTATAGATGACATCATCTGCTAACTCATCATGTAGATCATCACCTCAAAGAATGAGAGGAAGGCCAAAGAAACGAGGAGGCGGTTCCTCAAACACTGGACCAAGTAATATGACTACAAGAAATGCTGGTGCTCGTGTTGGAGAAAGAAGAAAAATGCCAAAAAAAGTCTTTGATCCCTCTGATAATAATGTTCCCAGCAAGAGGAAAAGAGGTAGACCTGTTGGTTCCTTAAATAAGAGTACTTTGAAAAAGAGGTTAATGGTGTCTTCAAATTCTGTTACTCCTACAAAACTTGATAAAGAAGGTACTCCTTCCGAAAGCCAACTGTCTTTTGATGGAAGTGCTGATGAACTAGATCAAGAGGATTCCCCTCATGAGACATCTGGAGGTGTGTGCTCCGTTTGCCTGGTGCAAAAGACCAGAGGATCCAATGATAGACTTTTGGAGTGCAGAGATTGTAACAATAAGGCTCACTTGAGTTGCCTCCAGTCAGGATCTGGCATATTGAAGCCAAGACCAGATAATACATGGCAATGTCCGCATTGTAAAACTTGTGTAGTTTGCTGTGAAACAAATGATGCTGTAAGTATCTAAGTTAACTTTTCCTTATCTTTTTATTATTTTTAATATTAATTGTCATGTGTATTTCACACCACCTTTCAGGGTATTTTAACAGTATGCAGTATCTGCTCTGATGCTTACCATGCATTATGCCATAATCCAAGGATACCAGAAAGATTGAAGGCATGGGACCAATGGGAATGCAATAACTGCTTGGAATCTCGCCCCAATGTGGCTGGGTCACCGGCTGTCATACCTTCAAATGATTACTCTAATTCTCCTCCAGTTGATCCATTTCTGAAGCCACATGAATTAGATAGAGCACCTTCTAAAATAGGTGATGATTCACCTATTGATCCCACTATTCCCGACATTGTGAACTGGACAACTGATGATGTCTATGAATATTTCCTGAAGGACCATATAGAAGCTGCACCTATTTTAAGAGATCAGGTATGTTACTAAACTCTATGTTGGTTTTCCTTGACACTGATACACAGTAAACCTAATTTAAAATGGTTAAAAATATTCTTATTTTTTGTTACAGGAGTTTGATGGACAAGCACTAAGTATGGCAACAAGAGCTGATATAGTAAAAGGTCTTGGATTGCCACTTGGGCCAGCTCTGGCGCTATATCGAATTGTAGTAAAACTACAGACGAGAAAAGATGATTGGACTATGTGCTGGGGTTAACAACACTACTTAGAATGTCTCAAGTCCATTTGCATTTGATTACTATCTTAATTAGTTAGGTAAATATTATCAAGTATACATCATTATTTTCATGTTAACCTATGATTTCTTCTTTTTTTTAAATAAATGACTGTAATAATGTAGTCATTTATATTAATCATTAATCATTTTAAACCATATCATTCATGAAATAATTAAGATAAAAGCAAAAATGTTAGTTTTTATTTTGCTCACTGTCAGTCTGTAAAAAAATAAATTAACAGTTTTTATAAATCACATAATTAATATTATGAATGTACATTTAAATAACTTGTATAAATAAATAGTTTTCTTATCTATTTACAAACATTGTTTGCATAACTTCATAAAATGATCTCTATTTTTGATACATTTGATAGGCATTATTATGGTTGATGCCTTGATGCATCACAGATGGGATGGTCTGTTACCAACTCAGGTACTAGATTTGGTATTGAAGTCAGTTCTGTTGTCTCCTCAATCTTCAATATGTCATCAAGTTGAAGGTGCTGGTCATAATGTTTCATATATGACATGTAGATATTGAAAATCATTGTTGCTACATTGATGTAAACAACTCTGTATTGAGTTGGTAAGAAATAGAAATTTACTATTTGAACTGGTGGCCAAAATATCCAGTCAGCCTGAAAAATAAAGTGACATTAATTATCAGTTTAGTGAACAGGCAGTAACTTTATAATTACAAGCTCACTGCCTGAAGATTTGCATCTAATACTAAAATAATATGAAATTAACTGTGCAAGGACATGTCATATTAATAAACTTATACTCACCATAACGACATATTGGAACTTAATCCAAATTTCTTCATGGCATTGTGCTATTGTTTTCTTCTCTAAATATCCCATTGCATAGAAGAAGAAAAGAATAGTCAAGGGTGAGGCTATTAGTTGATCACAGACCACTTTCCTAAATACTGTTTTAACATTGGCTTTTGGCATTAGTTTATCTAAGTAAATATAATAGAAATGGTGTGCAGGACCCACTAATGTTCCAACAAGTAGCATTCGACCTGAAAAGAATAAGTTAACTATTAATTAATTCATTATTGTTTCACATTTTTTGATACATATACAAAATACCTATATAAACCATATACACAGTAACATTGCTATTATTTACATAGTTGTTGAGTAGGTAGGTACATATTTAGTGAGGATAATAGATTACCTATATAAAAATTCTAAATATGGACTACAAATAATAATTATGTACTTATGATACTAACCTACTCGTTCCCAATCATATCTTTTAAAAATTATTTTCGATTGATATTCTATTTCCTGTTGTATCAAATCTCCAATTGCCATACAAGCTCCAGATGTAAGACTATTAGTTAGTAAGAGATTTTCTTTGAAAAAGAATTTGATTCCCCTGCGAAATAAGGAATCAAAACTAACGTTTCTTCTTTGGTATCTATGAGGACTCGCCAAACTAGTTTTACATACTCTTATACGAAGTAAAGCAATCATTTTGTGCTGGTAAGCCTGAAACAAAGAAAATTTTAGTTTTTCTGAAATATATTTTGTATTTATATAAACTGCAGAGAAACTGGTAAATTATTTTCATTACCTACGCGTTTACCTAGTGTTCGTACCTACAAATATGCAGCGCATCAATAAATCCATTGGGCCTCACCAAAAATTCGTATTTTGCGCCCCTCCTACATAATCAAAACAAATCACATTAAAATCGCAAGCACCATAATCTGAGTCTTCGTGCGTGACATTACATTGACGTTGACGTTACGTTACGTAACTTTACGACGTTCCGATTTACTAGGTTACCTAGGTAGTACATAAGTAATTTAATCAATTCATTCAAATTAAAAATATCCTAACTTTACAGAACTAATATCACTACCTACGTGGTTTAAATAATGGTATAATAAATATTCTTATACAAAGGAACTTGTTTTTTGGACTAAAGACATCAAAAATAAGGTTCCTTATATTATTAACTATACACAGAAAACTTGGGAAACTAAACTATGTATGTAATATGTCTAAATCCGCACGTACTTTTATTTTGACGTAGACACAAAAATAAAAATAAACACACATCAAACTGCGCTGCTGCTCTCGCTCCACTCGTTGTTTGTACCTATTGTAGAAATAAATTAAATAGACTATTCTACACTGCACTGCAGCAATTTTGGCGAAAAATGTGAAAATGGCTCAGTCCATTACTGAAGGTCTTGATTTTTCGGGATTATTTAAATTAGACGTGCTAATTCATTTAGATATAACCACTTACAGTTTTTACGAAGTGGGTTTGAAGAAGTTTTTTGCGTTTTCTAGCAACAAGGAACTGCACTTTATATCTATCAATGCTCAGTCAGAAAGATTTGAGAAGAATTATGACTGGGATTTTGTAGACAATCCCATATACTGTATGTGTTTTGAGCCAAGTGGAACATGGCTTATAATTGTCAGTGAACAAAAAGTGTTACTCGTTCCATTTTTACCTTTATTTGTTCCACAAAACACATTTGATCATAAATGGTCATTATCTTGTGTTACGGTTCTTCCTCTGGCGATACTTCAGCAACCAACATCAGTAGTCTGCTGGCTCACTAAGGAATCGGAGACTGTTCCCATTATTGGCTCAAAAGTATGTTGATCATATTAATTTCACCTAAGTATTTACATAAATTATTTATTTATTTATTTACAAAAATCAACTATTTTTTGTTACAGAATGGTACCATATCATTTTATTCACTGGATTCTCAGTCAATTGTTGGAGATTGTAAGGTGTCTGGAGATATAAGTGATCTGCAAATATGTTTTGATGACTCTCTTGATTTGCTAGCTCTGTTAGTAAGTACCTACTTAGTAAATTTATAAAATCCCTGTTTTATTTGATTCCCAAATAGTGTTAAAAGTAATCAGCACTAATAGTGTGCTGAATAAAATTAAAATTTATAACCACTTTATAAATTTAATAAAGTAATATGTACTGTAACAACTATTAAAGAATTTTAATTAAATGTTAACCACATAGGTATTTTGTATTAATTAATTTTGTATTAAGATTTCAGGAGGCAAGACTAGACAATGGAAGTTGGTCCTAGAACACAGATCTTTTGGTTACAATTGGCTGCAACAGACAAGAGCACAGAGTGATAAGGACAAACGGGATAGTTTTATGTCATATATTCGACAATTATCAAAAGATAAGATTACTTTCTTTATTCAAGGAGGTTCAAAAGGTAACATTTCACTTAGAAATAATCAAACAAAATATCTTTAATTAGGTAATGTAGGTTATTAAGTATCTATTAAAACGAAATTAGTTAATTGACCTATAATATTTTAATCAATAAATTACTCTATTGACTAATATTGTTATTAATTTTATTAATCTATTTTAGATGATAGCAAAACTCAGACTGTGGAATATGCACTAAAACCTGTGGAATATTTGCCACAATTTCGTAAAGGTTCAAACAATTGGGCTTTAACTGCTCAATATGTCAATGGGAGACACTTTTTAACAGCATTTGAATTAAATGAAGGAACTATGATTGTAAGTACTTTTAAGCTTGTTTTAATGAGTCTGTAAACAATATGTAGAGGTTTTTAATATAGATAGTATTTTAATGTGTTTAAAATACTGATTTATTAAATAAGGTGAAACAGTACCAGACACATGACTACAGCACTGAAGGTTTCAATGGGCATTGTATTATCTATATAAGATAATTTATACACATAATTAGATAGATAAGGATTATCAGATCCTTACTCTTTTTATTAATTTAACTGATCCATAAAAGGAGGAAAGAACATATTATCGATAAAAGAACTGCATCAATCAAGAATTTTGTTATATTTTTTCGTTATATTAGTTCGTTAAAAATACCTATATTTACGTTATATTTTTATTGCATATGTTTATTCCAGTTGGAGAGCCCGGAAGAAGACACGCCGTCTAGAACTTTGAGGCCTCGTATAAAGAAAGATGACCTTTACATTCAGGGGTTATGGTCCCAGAAACTTCTTTACCTAATTAGAAAAAATGAACTAGAAATACATAGCGCAAATTTTTCAGTCATTCAGGTATGATACCTAACTTAATCTAATTAGCTTAAAAAAGGATTACCTGACAGAGGAAAGTGGAAAGAAAAGACATGCTGTGCCGACTCCAATGTGGGAAACGGGCAGGAAGATGATGATGTCGCAATATTAATGACGATTATCTTCATTTTATAACAATGGGAATTACTCACGTATTAACTAAGGAGTGAGCCACCTCGACGTTTCGACCACGACATGAGCAGTCTTTTTCACGAGGACTGAGCGTCCCTCCGTGCTCCGTCTCCGCTCTGCTCGCGCCCGCGATTCTCAATAAATAATTCCCGTTGTTATAAAATGAATAGTGTAACTCACGAAAATTCTGAAAGACGATTATATTACAATACAATACAAAAACACTTTATTGTACACAAAACACATACGCTGCATAACGCTGTGTCTAAGTGCGTAATTGTTTGTAGCTTTTAATATACAATTAGAATAAATTTATGTATAAGAGAACTCATACTGTCTAGAGATAAACCTAACATAGGATTTAAGACGCTACTAACTATGTAATGTACCAAATTTTTCACCAATAAATACTATTTATCTATCTACATGAATATTACAAACACAAAAAGAGACACGTAGGTACAATAATTATATTGTTATAGGGTGAAGCGCTTCTAGGTACTAAGAGGGAGTTCTCCGAGTTATGGAGAGTGCAGGTTATGGGCTCGGTGGTGCGCGGTCACGTGATGTCGGCGCGCGAGCCGGCCACGCCCCCCGCCGGCTGGAGGGAGCCCACCTTCATGTGCGACCTGCAGCTGCCGCGGTTCGCGATGGAGTCATGCCTTGTGGTCACTAGCTGCGGCGCTTATGTGTTGAATACTGTGTAAGTTACATAATGTTTTATAAATGATTCGTATCAAGCCGGGCGCTTGAAGGACAGTAAGGAAAAGCATTTCGCAATTACTTACATTTAAAGTACCTAATACGGAATTAAATTTAATGGTTTATTTATTTAGTTATTTAAGCCAAATCTGTTGTATTTGTATGATGTATTTGTCTCAGCTTAAAACAGAAATAACATAATTTACACAAATCTCTGCTGATAAGATGTTTGCTTGTTAGTGAGTTATCTACATAAAGTTTTTCTTTATAAAGCATCTCTTTTGTTTCTGTTCCCGAAACCCTATTTAAGTAAGTATTTCACTTTCAAAAGTATTTCACTTTTCCTATTTAAGTACCTTAGAATAAACGTCCTAATTTATTTGTTATCACATAATTTAATTGTCTTTTGTTACAGGAGTGAGCCGTGTGAATGGCTCGTGGGTTTGATAATGCGAGGGGGCACCGGCGCGGAGCAGTCTGCCGCCGCGCTGGGCGCCCCTGTGAGCACTTTGCTCCGCGCCTCGGCCGATATGCTCATGTCGCGCGGCAAACTTGCACCAGCGCAATACTTGTTCTCTCTATCTCAGGTTGGTACATTGTTGATAGTTTGAATTTCATTTTTTTTTAATTAAGTAAATAATTCTCATGTCAGTCTGTTGGTGTCGTCATAGCGACTAATTTATTTATTTCCAGAAGATTTATGTCAATTTGTGCATTGAATGAAATTATACGATAACTTGATTGTACCAATATCGACAGGACCATTAAATAAGGTCGCAGTAACCTTGTCATCGTCAAAATCTATATAGCTAAAGAAATTGTTTGTTTGAACGCGCAAGTGTCAGGAACTGCTTTTTTCTATTTATTATTTCTATTGTAACACTTGTGTCCTTCATATTACAGAGTCAACCGGACGGTTGGGTGGCTCGTCTGGGCGTTTTCGGGCGAATGCACGAACTATCCATGTACAAATACACCGGCAATGCGGGTAGTCTGGGAAACTCCGCGATCACTATACAACTGCTCGCTCTGTTACTGAAAATGGCGACTAATGATGAACAGAAGTTTGATACGTAAGTGTACACTTTGTAGTCACTGATCTATGTGAAATAAAGTTTAGTAAGTATTAAGTTAGTTTATGCATGATTTATCGAAAGTAACTAGAACCAACTCAATGAGTTGTACATGATTTCCATATTTTCCATACATTAGGTTATTGCGACAAACATCTGAAAAATAGGACGATAACTAGTCAAACATTCTTAGTAGTACCTACCGATATCAGCTATAAATAATATTTTCGCACTGACGTCAATCTTAAAGTTAAACTTTAGTGTACATAATGTGCACAGATCATGTACACGAGCACGCAGTATGCAGTTGGAATTGGGCTGCTCCGCCGATCACAAGCCTCAGTCAAGCGACCAATGAGTGACGTGCGTCTGAGTTCAGCTATGAATCACCCAAGTGTTAATTTGTTACAGCGAAGTGAAATTCACCTCCCTAAGTTCATTGGAGCTATTGGAGCTGTGTTCGTTCTCCGCGGCCACCGGTCTGTGGGGGCTCGTGGGGGCCTTCAGCGTGCAGCGAGGCCTCCCGCACCTCCTCCTGGGGGCCACGCGCGCTCGCCGCGCCCTCTGCCGCGGCGGGTTACACTGTCTGCTGCAACACCGCTGTATCGTGCCATTACTGCTGGAGGAGAACGGACAGTGGCTCTTTGATTTCATTGTGGACGGATGCGCACAGTTTGATACTACTCTGTTGAAGGTTAGTTAGTTAGTTAGTCTGAAGCTTGATGTTTTTGTTTGTAGAACTCGTATACGTTGATTATCGAAAGTTGGACTATCTATCTTCTATCTTTAATAATTTCGTCAAGGGGTACGGTAGACTCGATCGAAACCTTATATGAATAACAACACATAAAAAATAGTGATTTTGATTCGACAACATTATCCGCAAAATTCGGATTATGGAGAATTTAGTCAATTTTCACCCGAGCGAAGCTGGGTCATCTAGTAATATTATAATGTTTCAGTTATTTGTTTTCAGTGTATTTGTCTGTGGCTGAACCCACTGCAAGATCAACTTAGACCAGTAATGCGAGATTTAAAACAAGGAATAACATCAATTTACGTAAGTTCTGAACAAATCATTCATTCAGCATGTATAAATAGATCAAACTATGTTGATTAATTTTTTTTTTTCAAAATACTTCTTACTACTCTTCTCACTCCATTAATTATTATTATTATTATATACCTCCTTTTATCTATATTGATTATTCCTTTTCAGACTAAAAGAATGCAAAACCTAATAACCACGTTCATTCGAGTCGCATCGGAAATTGAGTATCGCGAGCCTTGTACTGAAATACAACAAGAATTGATCCATAACTCCGGTACTTGGGAGAACCAGTTCGTACCTCGTCGAGGGTTGTCGTGTGGGCTGGCGCACTGGGCGGTCATGGACGAGGGGAATGCCAGGGTCATGGTGGCGGATACCAGGGTTAACACAGAGGTCATCGGCAGGGTCATAGACGTGGCTTGCGGAAGGCATCATACGCTCGTTCTTACTGAGAATGGGGTAAGTTTGAAGCCATTTTTGAATGTATAGTTTGTATTCTTATTTTATTTCTAAAGTTATTACCTATCATGGTTTTTTTTTATTTTTATCTATGGTTAAAAAAGCTCTCCACTATCCTCACAAAACCAATATAAACAGGTTTGAAAGTGAAATAATATAAACAGGCCATAGAAAAGAAAGAGACGGCAAAACAAGAAAGAGACAACGAATTTGCTTTGTTTCTATAAGGAATACCTGGGTGTACAATACCCGGACTTCTTTACTTTTTTTTTTATAATGCATTATATTTGTAATAGCCTGGTCAAATAAGACACAAAAATAGGGGCAAGGGACAAATAGGATTTCCAACATTAATGCCAATTTTCAGCTGGGTGCAAATTAATTTATCCTTGAATGTCTATTTTGACCGAGCTATAAGTGCTTTATTTAAGTAGAAATATGAATAAACGAGTACTCTTATTCCAGTTATACGCAGCCGGCGACAACTCGTTCGGTCAGCTGGGCGTTGGGCGTGCGTGGCGCGGCGGCGCGGGCGACGCGGCTTCCGCCGGGGGCGCGCTGCTGGCCACCGCCGCGACACCCGCGGGGGCACTGCGGGCGGTGGCCGCGGGGCACTACCACTCCGCGGCCGTGGATGTCGGCGGCAGGCTCTATACTTGGGGGTAAGGATTAAAGATTAAGGGCGATATCGCCTATAGGAACTATCTTATACTTTTATGTGAGCGGGATCATCGCGGCTCGCTTCGCTCGCCGGAACTAAATCACTTTTATAATGTGCTCGTCCAAGCTTGAAAGATTTAATATTTAATTAGTAAATAATTATATTTCAGTTGGGGTGTTCACGGGCAGTTGGGACTGGGAAGTATTGACGATCAATGGACTCCGCAGCTCGTTACGAAATTGCAAGGCAGAAAGGTACTCATAAACAAAATCTTCTCTAATACTATTACATTACAACACTAAAAACTAAATAAAACTTTATAACATAAGGTTTGGCTCAGGTCAGGGCAGTCAGAGGACACATGATTAACTGTACCCTTTTTATACATACTCCTGTGCCTTACCTTTTAAATATTAAATTTTATAGGTATATAATATACCTATAAAGTATTTTGTGTTTATATTTAAGTTTGGTATTTAAATTTATTTGTAAGTTTTGTTTTGTAAGTTAAACCTAAGTTTGTTAACCTGTACTAGAGCGACATTTTCACCTTGTGATAAAGCTCTCTAAATAAAGACTTAAAAAAAAAATGGAACACCATAAACAAACAAAATAAATGCTATGCAAATGAAAAATCAAGCACTGAGTCATCAACGAGGTAATCGAAACCATCATCACCTAAAATAATAAACTAGGATCGCCGCCCCTAGATTTAAATTGTTCAGCAATATTTATGTCCTTGATTTGATTCGTTCAGCAATATTTTATGACCTTGATGTCCTTGATTTAAATTGTTTAGCAATATTAATATCCTTGTTTTAGATGGTTCAGCAATATTTACGACCTTGATTTAAATTGTTCAACAATATTTTTGACCTTGTTTTAAATTGATCAACAATATTTATGTCCTTGATTTAAATTGTTTAGCAATATTTATGACCTTGATTTAAATTGTTCAGCAATATTTATGTCCTTTAATTAAATTATTGAGCAATATTTATGACCTTGATTTAAATTGTTCAGCAATATTTATGTCCTTTAATTAAATTATTGAGCAATATTTATGACCTTGATTTAAATTGTTCAGCAATATTTATGACCATGTTTCCTTATAGGTGATATCGGTCGGATGCGGCGCGTGTCACACAGTAGTGCTGATGGCGAACGGCGAGGTGTACGCGATGGGTGCGGGAGTGTTCGGGCAGCTGGGCGGCGGCGCGCGGGACAAGGCCTCCGTGCCCGCGCGCGTGCGACTCGCCGACGCCGTCCGCAGCCTGGCGGTGGGCTACTTCCACAATGTGAGTGTTACTGACACTAACTGTAGTAGCCTGAAACTTTATAATTTGTATTTCGCACAAGTTACAATTATAGCATATTTCTATATTTGTTTTGATAGTAACTATGTTACACCTCCACTCTATGAATCAATAGTTCCTATGCATCCAAAAGTTACCTGGAAGATATTGCTTTTAGCGATAAGGCCGCAAATTGTACAATTAGTTAAGTTTGTTATCCTGTTTATTTTTTTGTTTATTGAAAATTCTAGTTGGGAAGTAAACCCCATTGTAAATTCCATTGGTCTCATTGACTCATTCCAGTTGGCGCTTACAACCAAAGGTCAAGTCTACATCTGGGGCGCCAGTCCGCAACAAGTCCGGGCGACGGCCGCGCGACGCAACCAATCAGAGACGCCCGCGCCTCTGGCGGAGATACCGTGCGACTCGCATCTACTGCCGCAGTGCGTCGACACTTGCAACGTGCAAGGGACCATCGTGCAGGTAACGTGAATTCTAGAAAATCCAAATGACTCCATCATGGGAATCACAGATTGGTCAAAGAAAAGGAAGAAGATAACTCTCTTTATTGTGTCAAATCATGTGGTCTATTTACATGCCCGGTAGTCGACCCACAGTTGTTGCCGAGAATTTTTTAATAAGACGTTCAATCTATAGCCTAAACTAAACCATCGTAATAAAAAAAATCATTTATTTCAGCCAATAACAAAGCCACACACTCTATAATATTTTATACTTTCCGATAGAGACGATAGAGGTCGCTTCATGTCTGTTGCAACGAATAAGAATCCCCGATTTAGATAAGACAATTATATTATTATTTTTTCAGATATCAGCAGGCTGGCATCACTCATGCATCGTAACAAACGTCGCGTTCTACACGTGGGGATTGAACTTCGACGGACAACTCGGCAGCGGGGACAGGAAGCAAGTGCATATACCGACCGAGGTGAAAATACGCGTCGAAACTCAACCAGATTCGGTCAAGAACAGCGCTAAAACACCGGACGGAAGTGTCAAGACTAAGGCTATGGTGGCTTGTGGAGGGGACTTCACTATTTATATCGATAATGATGGCCGGATCTATTCCACTGGGAATTCTCATCTTCAGGTCAGTATCTGATCATTTTGTTACTTGTTTTTAAATCCTTGAATATAAATAATTTCTTACCTAACCAATGAATATATTTCTACCAAGCAGTTTTGCCTAGGAATATATATTATATGAATTTACCTAAGTACTTATTTGCGTTCCTAAAGTTAACACGTATTTTCAATATTTTTAATAATAAGTAATAATGTTGCTAAAGTTTTATTTTATTTTCTAGAACGCTAATGAAAAAGACAAGGGAACAAACCGAATCATCATGATGAAGACAACGAAACGAGTCATAAAAATACCGGCCAGTAAGAGCAACAACAAGTTCCTGTTCCAACCGATCGACAGAATCGACATCATGTTCCCATTCGACATCGACGGACTAGAACGGAAACCGCTCGAACCACGACTCAACCCTCTCACGTCTATGAAAGATTATAAAAAGGATTCGTGGGCTGACGACCTCATTATAATCTTGAAACCCTGGCTAAAACAAGAGCACATGATAAGCAATCCAAACATGGCAGCTAAACTAGCTTATCACAACAATAACTACTCGGATTGCCTTAAATTCCTACTAGAAAATTTAAAACGAACGCCACGAGAAAATAAGTTATACTTGACGCATTGCGATCCTAACAATCAAGATATTACTAAGAAAATTCAGCAAAGCACGCTGACCGATGGCAATAAGATTACGCTAACGAACATCATGTCGAAAAGAGTAAAAGAGGTTGCATTAGCTATTTTAAATGAGGAACCATTTCCTCCCATGGACCCTTCGACGTATGAAACCTTGCCGTGCGGTTGCGACGAAAACAAATATCTCAAGACGATATCACGCAATAATAATAATGTATTCATTGAACGTGATCTGTCCACTTCAGCTGCAGATATCATCGACAAATGTATAACCATGTTCCCAATCAACAACGAACTTTGGGAAACCTGTTTCCGCATATCAAAGAACTTTTATTTGGACAATAATCTATCCATTTCAGTTTTGGAGAAAATATTGTTGAAGTATATGGAGACAGACGCCAAAACTATGGCTGCAGCGATTATGTATTCTAGCGATTGTGCTCAGTATTGCGAGATTTTGTCGCCTAAACTGTACTTGAATATGTGCAGCCAGATAATGGACACTTGGGGATAAATTTGTTTCTCATTTTGTACTTTTAGACGTATGGTTAGATAAAAGATTGATTAGTTCCTTATACGAACCAACAATGTTAGTAATATGTTGCTGTATTTTTTGTTACATAGATCTGTGAAGGAATTATTATTATAATTTGCTTGGTGCTTTGAAAATCCACACGAAGTTGAAAACATAAGTTATTAATTAACATATCAAGTTCCCAGCAACGTATACTTACACAACATGAACTCTTTTCACTTGCTGGCTACTCATATTTGTTGATATCAAGTTTACGTAAATGAATTTTTAATACAATTTTTAACGCTGTTATCATTTGTCTAGTTAAGTCAACAAGTTAACTAGCACTTTTCGTGCAATAATGGTCAGAACGATAATACTCTTAGAATATTAGTGTAGTTTATAGAAATATTTTTGTACCATGTCTTATGTGTATCATGTCTTGCGTCCATTCTAAGCTAATAGCACGGTTGTTTCTTGTTAACTTGCTTATTTATGTTGTTATGTTCTACTGTTATACGCGTATTTCCCATATTTTAGTATATCATTAACATTCGTTATATTATTACAAGATTGCTATTTTATTACTGCCTACTGGTTTGTGCCATTTTTATGATTTTATTATCTAGTCAAGTATTTGTTGGTCTGTTTGTTTATTCAATATAATTTTTAAATTAAAGTCATTAATAAATTATTAATAGTATTTGAATTATCTTTTACTAATTCCTTTCATTTTTAAATTCTACTACTAATTTACCTCGTCCAAAAATAAGTTAACCTAAGAGCCCGTGATGGCCAGACCTTCCTTTAATTCACAAGCTTGAAAATTCTTTCATGTGTATGTCTAACATAGGTAAGAATAACCCCCAAACATGAAACCTGGATCGCGGTTCCTTTGGGAGATAACAACCTTTTACCTGTTATCTCCCAAAGGAACCACGATCCAGGTTTCATGTTTGGGGGTTATTCTTACCTATGTTAGACATACACATGAAAGAATTTTCACGCTTCAGAATTAAAGGAAGGTCTGGCCATCACAGGTTATTAGTCTATACTAAGAGCCCGGTCTGGCCAGACTTTCCTTTAATTCTGAAGCGTGAAAATTCTTTCATGTGTATGTCTAACATAGGTAAGAATAACCCCCAAACATGAAACCTGGATCGTGGTTCCTTTGGGAGATAACAGGTAAAAGGTTGTTATCTCCCAAAGGAACCGCGATCCAGGTTTCATGTTTGGGGGTTATTCTTACCTATGTTAGACATACACATGAAAGAATTTTCACGCTTGTGAATTAAAGGAAGGTCTGGCCATCACAGGCTCTTGGTCTAAGTGGCAATGTGGTGAAATAAATAAAAAATATATGTGTTGGTAATAAGCTATAATTATATTTTCATGTAAAGATTGTAACTATGTTGTACTTTACAATAAAAATGCCGTATTTTCACTATTCTGAATTTTCCAAATAGAGGAAAGTATTTTACACAGTGTAGGAAAAAGCGGAATGAAATAGAACTTCGTAGCAATACATAAGTGTATTCTGAAATAAATAGTTAAAAATAAATATCACATCAATCATACGGCGCTTCGTACATCACGTAAATAAATATAAATTATATTATGTACACATTCCACAATGATTTTCTGATACTCCAAATACAAGATGAGTGTAGTACGTTACCATTTTTCCTTAACTAAGTTAAATTCAGATTCACACAAGATTCCAAGATGGATCGTTATCAAAATACTCCGGTGGTTGAGTGAGTATCAAATTTAGTTATTCTATGACTTAATTTAGAAGTTGATTGGTTTTCCGCTATACGCAGCAAGGTTGGCTTCGCGTAACGCCTCGGCACAGGTCTGTAAAGAGAGATAGCTTTTAATATCGCATAATATTAAAAAAACATTAACAATTTTTGCTGCAAACCATATTCCTATTTATATGAAAAAGAGTTTGTTTGAACGCGATAATCTCAGAAACCGCTGCTCCGATTTGAAATATTCTTTCAGTGTTAGATAGTACATTCATCATAGAAGGCTATAGGCTATTTTTATATAAACTACCTAATATGTAGATAACTTAAAGAAACGCAAGCGATTTTGTCGGCGGGTCAGCTAGTATACATCATCTCCGTTTTCCAAAGGTTGTCTAGAAGAGATCGCTCTTCAGCGATAAGACCGCCCGTTGTATGTCTCTTTTTGTGTTATATAATGTGTATTATAATAGTTACGGGATGTGCGTGGCAGACGCGCGCCACGTCCTCGGCCGCGGCGCCGTACTCCATGGCCAGCACCGCCTCGTTGATCAGCTCACCGCCACCCTGAGGAATACATTCATTTATTTTTAAATTTTATGGGAAATATATAATTTTCCCGCGGTAAAAAGCTATCTGCACTTAAAGAATCACGTCAATACTTGTATTTTTACCGCGGTAAAAAGCTATCTCCAGATCAGAATCACGTCAATACGTAGTTCCGTTTTGCCGTGAGATTCGTACAAAGACGATTTTAAAATTTGGTAATTAATTACTGAACAATAACAAATTAATCGTAACCTATCGGAACGTTATAGAACAGTATCTCTACTCTACCATGAGTTAGCGCTAGTTAGCGCTCTCGCTAGCGACTACAGTTTAAAAAATGTATGAAAACTTAAACAGCGCCTCTAGCGGATAGTTGGGGTACTAAAATGCTCATTCAAAAAGCGAATTGTACAGACGGCGTATTTAGACTACTCAAGTCCGTTAGACGTGGCGCTGCTTGCATAGATATGAAATTTTCTAATACTGTAGTTCCCGCATTAACCATAAGAATAAAAATGTGGCGCGGGCTCTACGTTACCGCTGTAGTAACGAAGGCGCTTTAACTATGACAACTCACGGTAAAGGTACTGAATCAAACAAGAAACAAAAGGTAGGTCTTCTTTAAAGACATAAAATTATTAGTTTATAGAACACAAAGTACTCACGGGTCCAATGATATGTGTTCCTAGAATAACATCCGTGGCCTTATCTGCCAGCACTTTGACGAATCCGTCGGGCTCGCCGTTGGTCTTCGCGCGGGAGTTGGCGAGGAAGGGGAACTTGCCCACTTTGTACGCTCTGCCCTCCTTCTTGAGATCCTCCTCCGACTTGCCGACCCACGCCACCTCGGGCGACGTGTAGATCACGGAGGGGATTGCGTCGTAGTTGAAGTGGACGTCCATGCCCTGAAAACATTAGGTAATTTTATTTCAACTGACCCGTACATGGAGGCCTTTGCCATACAATGGGACATCACACCACAGACTAATAAAAAACAACTTGCCTTGATGCCTTCAACACAGACAATGCCTTCGTCTTCAGCCTTGTGCGCCAACATAGGCCCATGGATGCAGTCACCAATCGCATAAATACTGCAAATAAATATGTTGTGTTATGATTTAACAGTATATAATGTCGGGATCAAATAAGCTAATAAATTAATTTCTAGTAAAGGAAATAAGGTAAGTTCAACTTTTTTAGTGAGGAGAACGGATGGCCGATGTGGCCGAAAAGTTCTCGAGTGGAGACCACGGATCAGCAAACGCAACGTTGGACGTCCACCAACAAGGTGGACAGATGATCTTGTAAAAGCTGCCGGTTCACGGTGGATGCAAGATGCATACGACCGCAATAACTGGAAGTCATGAAGTCCAGTGGACGTCCAATGGCTGAAATGATAAAAGGAAATAAATCTTAAACAATAACTTACCCGGGAATTGTGGTCTGGAATTTCTTGTTAACTGGAATGCGACCGCGGTCGTCCAAAGCAATTCCGATTTTGTCAAGACCGAGGTTCTTGGTGTAGGGGCGCCGCCCGATCGACACGAGCACGACATCGCAATCCAACTGCAATTGAACACACACTGATTACAAATCACACACTATTATATACTGTATAGGCTAAAGTATGTGACTGTTATGTTTGTAAATCCATCACGACTAAACACAAAAAAAAGATACGTTTTGCCGTAGGCTAATTTTTTGGGAATTGGGAAATATTTAGTAATAGTGAAGTCATGGAGAAGATATGTTTGTATGTGTGTGTACATTTAGTAGCAAGATAGACATTATAGAATATATAGTGATGGTGTACAAGTGACTTTTTATCGGACAGGGAATATACTTAATAGGATAATTCTTATTATATTCACGATAAAAAGTCGCTTGTAGTTGTGTTATGTAAACTATATTATTGGAAAAGCACCACTATGGGTGGGACTATACTCATGCCAGCACCACATATCATCAGAGTAACATCTTCAAAGTTGGATTAATAATTCGTTAGACAGAAGCCAATAGATATCCGATATCGAAAAGTAAGTAAATCAATAAGATTATGTAACTGATATGCTACTCAGATCATAAATTGTGATTGATATTGCTCCTCGTAAAACAAGATAAACAACGCATTTTATTGGATTTACTCACGACAAGGATTTAAAACGTATGTATTACGATACTACATCGCTTTTGGGGATATCCCTGTAGAATTAGTACATAACAGACTCTTTAGATCGGAAATTTAAATATTTTGTATGAATGACTGGCACAGATAACCCCCACTAGATGGTCCATTATAATACTTTTGTTCCGATTCAAACGCACCGAAATTGGAGGAAGGCGCGGGTTGCGGGGACTGGAACAAAGGCGTTGTGATTGGCTATTTCAAGGTCGCACTTAGGTCGCGGGTTGGGAACATTGAACGAATTTGTCGATAATTAATTTCGATGATTCGTAATTTCATATTAAAATGAAAATAGCATCATGTAGGTAGGTAGATATGTATTTATTTTTGGAATACACAAATCTGTAGAACTTAAAAATTAAAAAATGATATTAGAAAAATTTATCACTAATAATTCATTTTACTGAGTAAGTACTCTATAAACATAATTTAAACGGTTTATGGATTACTTATTTAATTTTACATACAATAATACCGAGAGACCCGCTAATATAGATACGTCGTCTATTATTTTTAACGATATCGATTAGAATTTACAACACTAACGTTACACGTGCTTTCGCCGAGAAGGACAACGAATGCAATAAGCGCAATGCGGAAAAGAGACAAGTGAACGTCCTTCGTACGAGTAGCCATTATAAGCTGACCTCTTCACTTGCGTTAGACTATAGAAACGTATATGAAGTTCACGGGTCTGACACTTGGTCGCAACTAAAGCCGTGTTTCGAGGCGGGGCTTTAAATATGGTTGATTTAACCATATGTTTGGCGCGCGGTCTTCGCCTGTTATGAGGTATCTGGGGGTTATTATATCTGTGCTTCAGCCCCAAAGAGGTTTGGTTACCTTGTTTTATGTAGAGTTAGCTAAGGGATGAGCAAAGCGAGGACAGAGGACGTGTGGTGGCTCTTGCGTATTTATATAAACAAGAGTGTGATTGCTCTCGATAGCGTAGTAGAAACCTGACAAAAATCCATCTAAACACATCAGGTGCACCGCAATAATTCGTGGTTACATTTTTATTGTTTTACATTTGCATGCACCCCACTAGATGGTCCATTATAATACTTTTGTTCCGATTCAAACGCACCGAAATTGGAGGAAGGCGCGGGTTGCGGGGACTGGAACAAAGGCGTTGTGATTGGCTATTTCAAGGTCGCACTTAGGTCGCGGGTTGGGAACATTGAACGAATTTGTCGATAATTAATTTCGATGATTCGTTTTAAAATTTCATATTAAAATGAAAATAGCATCATGTAGGTAGGTAGATATGTATTTATTTTTGGAATATACAAATCTGTAGAACTTAAAAATTAAAAAATGATATTAGAAAAATTTATCACTAATAATTCATTTTACTGAGTAAGTACTCTATAAACATATTTAAACGGTTTATGGATTACTTATTTATTTTTACATACAATAATACCGAGAGACCCGCTAATATACGTCGTCTATTATTTTTAACGATATCGATTAGAATTTACAACACTAACGTTACACGTGCTTTCGCCGAGAAGGACAACGAATGCAATAAGCGCAATGCGGAAAAGAGACAAGTGAACGTCCTTCGTACGAGTAGCCATTATAAGCTGACCTCTTCACTTGCGTTAGACTATAGAAACGTATATGAAGTTCACGGGTCTGACACTTGGTCGCAACTAAAGCCGTGTTTCGAGGCGGGGCTTTACATATGGTTGGTTTAACCATATGATTGGCGCGCGGTCCTCGCCTGTTATGAGGTATCTGGTTGGTTAATCTGTGATGACTGGTTAGCTTTACATATTAATTTATCCAATAATTAAAAATATTTCATTATCATCATCACCATAGCACCCCATACAACATTCCCAAGGGAACCCATTGATAATTCCTCTAATGATTAGAGGAATTATCTTAGAGGATTTGGAATATGCATCACACCAACCTAGGTGGGTTGGTGATCTGTGTTACAAACAGCGCTACAACTATTAAATTTAAAGATATTTTATTATTTTAGTTGTTTTATAAATCTCTTTTTTTGGTTTGAAAACATCCTTGGAAAGAGATGGAATAGTACTATTCTTAGGCCAGCACCACAAATAGAAATAGTAAAAATAAAAATCAAAGTTCAGTAATAAACATACCGTTTCCTTGTTCCCGCCCTTGGCACCTTCCACGTCGACCTTAACGGCATTGCCTTGCTTCGTGACAGCCAGGACCTTCGTGCCCAGTTTGAACTTCATGCCTTCCTTCGCGAGGATCTTCTGCAGATTCTTAGACACCTCTCCGTCGATACCCACACCTAGCAGGAAGAATCTGATATTGTTATTTTGAAAGATCTAAATAAATACTGTACTTAAGATTTAATATGCTCATTGATTGATGAAAGAAATTAACAAACGCTGTGGCTAACTAATTCCATAAAATAATATATGTATAACCATCTGATCAAGTGGCTTTGTCCAATTTTTGTCTCATCTTTTAAACCCTCTCTGGACAGTACCAACATTTCGAAACCAAAATCAGCTAAATAAGATCAGTCGTCTTTGAGATTTAGCAAGACTATTATATTATTCGGCTAATGAAAAGTAAAGGAATCAAATCGTCAAAAAGACACATTGACTAAATCTTTTCTCGTCTCGAATTTATATTGGTTTATTTATATTATGTGAATTAGCATGGGTAAAACAAATAACTAAATAGAACATAACTCCATAGGTTTCTTTAAAATTTGTAAATTTTTAAGACACATTTTCTTTCTTATATTATTATGCAGCATAACAGATAGTTACCTCCAATGGAATCAAGGAATTCAATAGCCGTTACTTCAGCGCCAAGCCTTTGGTATACAGATCCAAGTTCCAATCCAATAACTCCCGCGCCGATGACCAGCATCTTCTTGGGAACTGATTTCAGAGCCAATGCACCAGTTGAATCAATAATGTTGGTTTGGTCAATCTATAATAAATTCAAAAAATAAATAATGATGACTATCAACATTATCATTATTTATTATGGTAATGTATGTTGATGTGCTAAACTAAAGTTTAAAGTAAATATAGACACAAGCATCAGAATTTTTTTTCAATGGATCCATTTTGATTAAGCATTTTTGCATTTTTGATTAAGCAAGAATATCATTCAATTGTGTATAAAGGCCAGCATTTTCTTGCCCAGTAGTGGGCAATAGGTTATATTTTTTATGTTAAAAAAAAACTTACTGTAACTCCGGGGAATGGCGTGACTTCAGATCCAGTGGCAATGAGAATGTTCTTAGTATTAACAGTCTCAGTTCCATTGGCTCCCTGGACAGACACTTTGTTTGGTGCCGTAATTGTACCTACTCCTTTGACTAGCTGGACCTGTAATTAAAGAACCATGTAAGAATACTTAATTAGGCATTAATTGAAAGGGAATGTGCATGTTTTTTTTTAAATAGTGATTGACTCACAAGCTTTCTAAATATGAGTTACTAACTACTATTTATTTACCTGTTTACAATGTAATTTGAATTTCAAATATCAACTATAGACAATCTGAGTTTAATTGGATATGTAGCAGGAAAACAATGCTGCAATTATTGTCTGACAAATTATTATGTACTTATGCAAATATTTAATTTAGAATTACATCTTACCTTGTTCTTTTGGAACAGCATAGCAATACCTCCAGTAAGAGCTTTCACAGCTTTTTCTTTATATTCCATCATTGTACCAAAGTTCATGTTTAGGTTGCCTATTTCAATGCCTCTGTTTTTGAAGTCGTGTTTAGCCATGTGGTACAGGTGCGAGTTGTGCAATAGGGCCTTCGAGGGGATGCAACCAACATTCAGGCATGTTCCACCTAGGGTTGGTGACATTTCTACGGACACAACCTGAAATAAACAAAATAATATCTTTAGGACTCAAAACCTATTTTCTATTCTAAATTCAATATTATTGAATGGTTAACTGGTAGTAACTAGATAATTGAGTTTTATTGAATTTAAAGAGCATCAGAATAGTATTAGACTGGAACTAATTTATTTAGATGCTTTCAGGACATAATATGCATACCTTCATGCCCAACTGGGCAGCTTTGATAGCAGCTACATATCCTCCAGGCCCTGATCCAATCACGGTCAAATCAGCATCATGGGTAGAGGAATAATGCCTAGAGGCAATTCTTACTCCGCCAACCTGGACATTTATAAAAATAAATTCACTGAACAGGTAAACATTTTCTTGGCTATTTATAGGCCGGGATCCGTAGTACATGAAAATCAAGTGATTACTAACAAGCTAATTTTTGGTGAGTAGCTTCGTTTCGATGAGACGTCCAAAGATATCCTATACCCAACTCTCGATTGTGGTAGCTAACAGAGATATCAAGGATTAAAAAATTCAAGGATGTAAAACCGGGATAACGGACCACGAAATTTGTCGGACAATATGTCCATTAGATTTTATAAATATTAATTAAGTATACAACAAAAAATCAGCTGGTTAGTAATCATAGTAATCATTTAAATTGACCTCGTTTTCGACACATTTTGGAAATGGCGGACTCTTTGATCAAACCATAGGTTTTGTAGGACAAACATGTTTTTATATAATTTAGATAATTATCTTGAGATATAACATATTGTCCTACAAATTTCGTGGTCCGTTATCCCGGTTTTACATCCTTGAATTTTTTAATCCTTGATATCTCTGTTAGCTACCACAATCGAGAGTTGGGTATAGGATATCTTTGGACGTCTCATCGAAACGAAGCTACTCACCAAAAATTAGCTTGTTAGTAATCACTTGATTTCCATGTACTACGGATCCCTGACTATTATGACAAACAATCAATGAGGATTAGATATATTTCATCTGCGGAGTGTAATATACTCTAAAACATGATAAGGTGTACAAAAATAGCGGTCACATGTTTGAAGGTCAGTGCAGAGCTTCAGGTTATTTATCAAATTGATGATAGAACTTGATTCAAAAATTTCATTAGATGTGTAAGCTTAGATACAAACATATGAATAAATATACAAACAACTGACTGTCGATAAATTTATGTTATAGTCGAAAAGGTTGACGATCTTTGCCGCTTAGCTCTAGGCCATTGCATAACATTTGGGTTTGTTTGTATTGCTTTTGTTTATTAAAATAATGAATAGAATACTTACCCTGTAGGAGGAGGAAGCTAGTTTTAGAAATTTATAGCCCATCCTCTTTTTCTTATTGTGGTGATTCAGAAGAATAAAAGCGAACCAATACCCAGAGTTCGCTCCTCGAATCGGAAGGTTTCAATATTTTCTTTTCTGTGGGTTGCGTTGTTCATAGTTTGACATTGTCAACATCAAGTCAATTATCTGTCATGTTCAAAATACAAGAACAGTTGGTAATTGAATGAATGAATGAATACTAATATTGTACATACTCAGCGAAATGCTGTGTGGCATAAAAAGAATTTTGATACTTGGATAAGTACCTACATGATTAGGAGGTTCTATCTCATCAGATCCATAGTATGATATCTGTATTCCTACATAGGTGCATCCAAATATAAACAACCATAAATTTGATTTAGACACGTGCATGATTGTAGTAGGTATAGGTAATACCTGTGGAAACTGATATAGGATGCCCATTTTATCTTCCCTCTAATAGTATAAGGTTTAGGTATATAATGTACTTTTTAATGGAATTGAGTCAATAACTTACAACTATGTGTTATGACAAATGTATATTCAAGTAAGAAATAGACGATTTAAAACAAAAATATGTAATGATAGAAAACTACAATAAAAGTCAGTACCTATTAGGTACCTACATGAGTTGTTGAACACAATGATAAATTAAGTTTATACTACTACTGTTGAACACGATGATAAATGACTATATTGATAAGTTAGACAATTCGTTTTAGCCTCACGCTTATTATATTCACGATTTACTAGTCTAATTAATTCCCTGTCTACTAAAATTATTAGAAGTTGATTGCTTTTCCGAATGCAGCAGCCATACACGCTTCACGCAATGCTTCCGCACATGTCTGTAAAATATATATAAGTAATTAGCATTGCTTATACAATACAAAAAACTTTATTGCACATGCACATCATAAAAAAAATAGCATATATAATAACAGTATGTATTCAACAAAAGAAACAAGTAGGTACAATGGGCGGCCTTATCGCTAAAGAGCGATGTCTTTCAGAAAACCTCTAGATTGGATGGAAAAATATAATATTGGGAGGAGGAGAATTAGGTACAGAAATTTAAACTACGGATCGGCAAACGCAGCTACGGACGGACGTCCGCCTACTAAATGAACGGATAAGTTCGTTAAATTAGCTAGTTCACGGAGGATCCCCTGGCATGTTCATTATTAGGTCTATATTCACAATGATTTATAAGATCAGCAAAACTCAAACTCCCTAAATTACTCAAAGTCCCTAAATAAAAAAAGAATAAAAAAAAAGATCAGCGTGATATTGAGTAAATCTGTATAACTAACGGGGTGCGCGTGACACGTCCGCGCGACGTCCTCCGCCGCCGCGCCGTACTCGAGCGCCAACGCAAACTCGTTGATCAGCTCACCGCCTCCCTGCCATTCACAAATAAATATCGCTGGACAATTAACACAGCAACATCTAGCCCCGTGGTAAGCTCGAAGCTTGTGAACGGATGCTAGATTTCTGAAATACTTAATATAATATACATACAAAGATATATATTTTTTATCAAACATATGATTTACTTACAACTTTTTATAACATCCAGACACACGAAACAAATATTTGTAAAAAAAATGCGGAGGCGGGAATCGAACCCGCAACGTCTTGCGTCGCAGGCGGACCTTCGCCCGCTGCGCCACAGAGGTTGTTATAAAATTTATAAATTATAAATTAAAGGTGAAAAGTCCCCCCCTTGTGCTGTGTTTTTAGCTATATGGGAATTATCGTAACTTTCAAAGTCTTACATATTTGTCTGAACTAAATGTAAAATCATTGGTACCTGAAAGACAAAACGTTACTAACAGGTCCAACAATGTGCGCTCCTAATAGAACATCCGTGGCCTTATCTGCCAGCACTTTGACGAATCCGTCGGGCTCGCCGTTGGTCTTCGCGCGGGAGTTGGCGAGGAAGGGGAACTTGCCCACTTTGTACGCCACTCCCGCTTTCTTCAGATCCTCCTCGGACTTGCCGACCCAGCCCACTTCGGGCGTTGTGTAGATCACTGATGGAATCGCGTCGTAGTTGAAATGGCACTCCATACCCTAAAATTTGAAACATCATAATAAGAACCCTATCGGATTATTATATCCAACTATAAGTCAAAGTAAAAAAATTTTTTACTATAGAAACACAAAGATCTACATAGTAGGTACGTCATAAAAAAACTTTTTACTAAATAAATGATAATGTTAATTATGAAGTTAAATTGACGTAACATTTCGGGTTTGTCACCAAAGCTAAGCTTTCATCATAATAGGGTGTCATAGTCATAGTAGCGTTTTTAGTATCCTAACCTTAATAAATCTAGAGTTAATAACTTATTATGTATTAGGTATAGGTAGTAGGTACCTTTATCCCTTCAACACAGATGATGCCTTCGTCTTCTGCTTTGTGAGCGAGCATGGGGCCATGAATGCAGTCTCCAATTGCAAAAATACTGAAAATACAAATGTACAGTAAGTAGGTATAGTAAGTATCTCTACATATTATTTTATTATGAACATTAACTTTATACAATTAATATCTTGATTCTGTTGAACATAGGTAAGTACACACAGCAATATATTTTAGATCAGAATCGAGAATTGTCATCATACGTGTACAAAGTAATAATAATACACAACTCAATAATATAATTATACAACATAATAATATTTCTAAATTACAAACAATAACATTGTACCTAAATACTCGTAATACATCTACTAATCTTAAAACCTACACAAAAGTAACTAGGAACCTACCTACTTATATTATTAAATGTATCTGTAATTCAACCATTGACACAAACAAAACTTGGCTAGGAGAGACCTACAGTGACTACAGTGTTTCTAAAAATACCTACGATTTCTATTGTTAATCAGGCTAGAATTAGACACAACAATATTACCTCAAATCCAAATACCCAATCTAAATCTTCAACTAGTTAGGTACGAAACAATAGCAAGAAACTTCAAAAGTTACCTACACAAAACTAGACTCATAACTGTTTGACATACACCAGCCTTTGCCTTTGGTCTAAAATAAATAATAATACATTCAATTACCCAACGTAATAAGTAGAGCTACTTGTCTTGTCTTGAACCTTACCCAGGTATTGAAGTTTTCCATCTCTTATCGACGGGGACTCGACCCTTTTTATCTAGAGCAATGCCGATCTTGTCTAGGCCGAGACCTTTCGTATAGGGCCGCCGTCCGATGGATATTAGCACCACATCGGCTTTTAGCTGGATATCACAATATTTGGATAGGATTATATTTTAATTTATACGTATATATGTCTCTACTCTACTTTATGTCTTTACTTTATGGTCTTCACTATCGGCCTCATCAACAGACTCGGAGTCGCTTAAAGCTATGGAGAGGGCTATGCTCGGTGTCTCTTTACGGGATCGAATTAGAAATGAGGACATCCGTAGGAGAACACCGACATAGCCTAACGGATTAGCTTTTTGAAGTGGCAATAGGCAGGCCATATCTAAGAACAGATGGCCGATGGGGCCGAAGAGTTATCGAGTGGAGACCAATGATCGGATAACGCAGCGTCAGACGTTCACCAATAAGGTGGACAGATGTTCTAGTGAAAGCAGTTGGTTCGCAGTGCAGGCCGCGTCCAAGTGTAAAATCAGGAAATCATAATATAGGGAGGCCTATGTCCAGCAGTGGACGTCCAATGGCCGATAATGATGATGGTAGGTATACTGAAAACACGCCTTTTATTGAAACTTACAACAAACCTTACATTGTATGATAATGCGCCTGGTATTATCTGGATTGTTAACATAATTCTGTTGGATTTTTAATCAGTAATGTAATCCTTTCAAAGCTTTTCAATGCATAAGCATAACCTAACCCTGTCTGTGAAACGAGCCAAACCCTATAAATTTGTGTTGTATCGAATAATCTACGTTAAATTTTAATGGTTAGGTATAAATATGTTCTTATAAATATTATGAGTATACCTACACAATATAACTTTTTAAACTATCATGGTTTTTAACTATATTTGAACATGAAACGTGAACATGGCGCTTGCAACAGTGTCGAAATATCGGAAAACTCAAAAACATTTAAATCATGGTATGTTACCCGTTTCATGTTCAAATATACCTACACAACTTCAACAATGCGCATTATTATGTAAATAAATACTTCTTGAATTTTTTTAAACTGCTATGGGCTATACTTGGTGTTTCTCTACGGAGTCGAATCAGAAACTATGAGATAAAGAGAAGGCGGGTCACCGACTTTGCCCTGCGGATTAGCTTTTGAAGTGGCAATGGCAGGCTATATAACGAAGAGAACAGATGGGGCTAAAAAGTTCTCAAGTGGAGACCACGGATCGGAAAACTAAGCGTTGGACGTCCACCAGTCCACCAACAAGATCTATTTATTTTATTTAATTTACAACAAATGGTCAGATGATCTGGCCAAAGCGGCCATTTCAGGGTGGATGCAAGCTACATCTGACCATGGAACCTGGAAATCATGAAAGGACGCCTATGTCCAGCAGTGGACGTCCGATGGCTGAAATGTTGACATGCACTCACCGATTCCGCCTTTCCGCCACTTGCACTTTCAACATCAACCTTCACTCCGCCTCCTTCCTTTGAAACCTTCATGACTTTTGTACCCAGCTTGAACTTCATGCCTTCCTTCGCTAGGATCTTCTGCAAGGTCTTGGACACTTCACCGTCGATACCAGCACCTTAGGGTATAACGTCAATATTTAAAAACCAAACATTACTCATTCAAATTAAGAAATATTTTAAATTTAAAATGTAATTAAATTTGTCATGGAAATTGTTTTAGTGCTGGGATATAATTGCCGGACAATTCACACAGCAATATTGAACCAGAAATATCTCATGATACGCGGGAAATCTATTATAACTTGTTAAAACAATTCCATAGTTTTAAAAGCAGACCTTTGGTTCTAAGGAATTGAATGATGGCACAATAACCTAGTAGCTACCAGTCTTTACAGTTTATCACGGGTTATGTAGGTAACACTTGCAGCTTTAAAGCTTAGATGCTCCGGTATATCAGACATTCACTGCTGAACATAGGCCTCTTTATGATTTCCAATTATTGCAGCTTGTATTCACAGTGAAAAAGCTTACAGCAGGTCATCTGTCCATCTTGTTGGTGGATCTCCAATGCAATGTTCTATGGTCTCCATTTTAGAACTTACTATCCTAAAACTGTCATACTAAATCAATCAACTTACCTCCAACAAAGCCAAGGAACTCAATAGCAGTCACTTGGGCACCAAGTCTCTGATACACCGAGCCCAGCTCCAAGCCAATAACACCAGCGCCTATTACCAGCATTGTCTTCGGCACTGATTTCAGTGATAATGCTCCAGTGGAATTAATGATTTGGCTGTCATCAAACTGTAAAGAAACATTGAATTCATAGTTTTGTCATTATTTTATTACTATGACAATATAGTTAAACATAGTTCTTGCGTTTTCAACAATAATCTTAATATTTACTTAAGTATTTTCATCTTTAAATTTTAATTCATGTTGTAATAAATAAATACATACAAATTAAAATAATAACCTTATTAAAAAATAATTATTTTTAAGATTTTGCAAATGTTATTGAGATACATTTATTGCCTTACTGTCACTCCAGGAAAGGGTGTGACTTCAGATCCTGTAGCAATCACAATATTTTTTGTATTTATTGTAGTATCACCAACTACTACTTTATTTGGTGCAGCTATTGTCCCCACACCTTTAACAAGTTTGACCTGGAAAAATACTGTTATGTAATTAGCAATTAAATAATGTCTAATAAAATCAAAATATTTAAGTAAGTATGTTGATTTTGGTTAAAAGTGATGAAAACAAACATACCTTGTTCTTGGCATAAAGCATACTAATTCCCCCAGTTAGGGCAGAAACAGTATTCCGTTTATATTCCATCAATTTATTAAAATTCATGGTAATACCGGAGATTTCAATGCCTCTGTTTTTGAAGTCGTGTTGGGCTAAGTGGTATAGATGAGAGTTGTGTAATAAAGCCTTTGAAGGGATGCAACCCACATTCAGGCATGTTCCACCTAATGTTGGCGCCATTTCAACTGATACCGTCTGAAATGAACAACAGAGGTGTAAATTAATAATTGTTGATAGGCATTTCAGGAAATATCTAGCCCCACTGTTACATAGTAATTAAAGATTTAAAGATTTTTTTAAAGATTTAAAGATTTATGTCATTTATTTCCATAAAATCCTAAAGATCACTTGGACAAGTCAATAAATACAACACATTATTAAATAAAATAAACAATGGAAAAAATTATATGTTCTGTGCACAACTTAGCTTGTGTTATGAGTACTATGCATGCATTTGAAAAAAGTTATTAATACCTAGCCGTTTTCAGCTACAGTTACTGGCATAAAATGGTTTTAAATTATAAATATGTGGACTTTTATGGATGTTCAGCTCAAATATGACTGATATGGGTACCTAATTTGAGCGGTAAACTTTTATATTAATTTTCATTTAAAATACCTATGCGTTTGCTGATAATATTCGTAGGACATGGGCAATTATAGTTCTGGCTGGTATTTAATATAAAATCGTATCCAATATAATAAAAATGCATAAACTTGAACTAGCCTTGAAGCCCAATTGAGCAGATTTTATAGCCGCAACATAACCTCCAGGTCCAGCCCCAATGATAGTCACATCAGCATCATGACTCGCAGCATATTGTCGGAATAATATTCTTACTCGACCCTGCACATACCAAAACATTCAAATTTTTGCCGCAGTTTACACAAGAGTTTGTATCAATATAAGTACTATTTTTTACCCGGGACGAGCTGAGAAAACAATTTGAAAATTGCCTTTGCATTATCTAATATCTTTTATTTCTTAGTTTTAGAATAAATGAATAGTAAATAACAATACTCTAGAAATAATAAATTTGTCTGATTTGAAGAGTTTGAAGTTTCAAATTATTTACTTTTTCTTCTTCTTCGTACCTTATGGTTACGATTAAGATTCTTATTTCATAAATTTCAGTGTCATTTTGACAATTTGTCGTTCCGATCATTTTAGGCTTCAATTAATTCTCATTAATCTAACACCCATATTCTTAGTCGTTTCCTTATAATATTCCTTCACTCAAACTCGGCCAAGGAGATTTGGAGTATACCTCAAGAATAACCTTGAAATCGGTATTTTTATACACAAAGCTAAAGTTTGGAGTGGTTCCTCGACTCATCCTCCTTAATATCTACCGGCAGGAAAAAAGTATGGATTGTCATCTAAATAATTTATAAAATCTTTAAAGTCCAAACATCACTCATATTTATCGAAAAATCAAACAAATAAACAAGCGTTGATCGTCTTGGATGGTCTTCCTCGAGTTTCAAGGTTGGTAATGATTTACCTTACATTTGATGGTTTCCACTTTACCTCGAACTCGAGGTGAGCCGAAAAGAACCTCAAGTGGAGGACGTTTTTGTCAACTGAGAATACGAATTTGCTCAAGTAAGGTTGATTTGAGTCGAGAAAATCTGGAGGATACGACTAAGAATATGGGTGTAAGACTTAAAATAAAATGTAATACAAAAACTGATAAATGAAGGCAATTTTATACCATAGGTAAACCAAAGTAAAGATGGATTTTATTTCAATAACTCAATATTGCTCAATATTTTTTCTGCTGGCAGCATTAGCATTTATGCGCGCGCTGCAAGAAGACGAATTTGTGTTGTTTACCAATCAAATCGAGGGAAGTACGGAGTCTGTTTGGTGGTGCGCAAGTGGTGCGAAATCGACCTGTCAGTAATTTCCACGGAATTATAATAGGTTTTATCAACAGTGTAAAAAATATTATACCTATTACAAACTGTTAAAACATTAAAAAAGCTGCGCTAAGGATTCATCGGATTCCGTCCTTTTCGGTGAGTGTAATATTTAATCCCAAATTAATTTTTCGAGATAAGACCATAACATCGCATTTATTTTGGTCTATGCACCATAAATTAAACCAAACCCTATAATGTGAGTGACCCGTTGTGCCTTTAATTAAATATCAATATATTTATTTAACAAAGATAATAACAATATTTGAACGGTATTTGAAGATAATAACAATATTTGAACGGTATGTTACCCGTTTCATGTTCAAATATAGTTAAAAACCATGATAGTTTAAAAAGTTATAAAGATAATAACAGTTGACCTTCTGCAGAAATAACTATTTTAACGAAAATAGGTAAACAAAGCACATAAGTACCTACCGGAGACTTATTAGTTTAATTATTTATCATGTAGGTACTATTTAGGTAACTAATTGGATCACTTTTTTAATTTAGTAGGTACCTACCTACCTACCTAATGGACTAGGTATAGAAGCTCATGAATTAAGAAATACCTATGTGAATAGCTTTACCTATGTAACCTAGGTAGGTATAAGTAAAACCATTTTTAAAATGAACGCCCCTCCACCGCGGTTTCACGTACATGCAAATGATTTTTTGGGTTACGACCCCAAGAGGCAAATCGGGTGGAACTCTTTTCTCTCTCTAAGTTTGTATTATCTACTCTACGCGACTTTGTAATTATAGGTATAGATGATCCAATCGTAACCGCGGTGGAGGGGCGTTCAGTTTAAAAATGGTTTTACTATACCTACTTAGTTAATAAAGTATTTATTTCAATGTTATAAAAATTGTACCTAATGTGGCTTGGGTAGGTAGGTACCTATCTTATTCTCATAATAAAGAGTTCATAAGAAACGTAATTTTTAAATGAGTAAGACGAAACTCGAAAAATTTTCAAATCTGCCTATGATTTTCGAGAGAATGCGTTTAACTATAAAAACTAATCTCCATAAAATCATTTCCAGCAGCATTAATATAAAGGTACAATACATACCTACGGTAATCGCGTAACCACCTTTGAATCTTAAGATCCCTACCCATTTATATCAGGAAGACCACACACCTAAGCCAATCCATAACATCAATACCAAGCCCTACCAATTTAAATTAGGAAGACCACACACCTATGCCAATCCATAAAATCAATACCGTATTGCTACACAGCTTATCTTAAGATCTTAAGGTTTTAGTTAGATTATAAAGTGACCCTTTAAGCACGTAGCATAAGCCGACGTTTCACTAGTTTACCTGCGCAGTAGGCCAGGTATTAATCCTGTTAGGTGGCCGTGACATGGTCTCGGCTTCATATCGTGGCATTAAGTCTTTGTCGTTCACCGCAGTTCCCGCGATGT
This sequence comes from Chloroclystis v-ata, assembly GCA_963691955.1. Lineage (NCBI taxonomy): Eukaryota > Metazoa > Arthropoda > Insecta > Lepidoptera > Geometridae > Chloroclystis > Chloroclystis v-ata. The sequence continues at coordinate 5,569,368 of OY829906.1, read as the reverse complement.
GCGAAGCTAGACCACGCAAAACTGCACCTGCCATTCAAGAAAAGCTTGCCTTATATGAGAACGGTAATCCTTTACCCAGATCATGTTTTCTTCATTTACCACCACCTATTGTCTTCATGGCATATTGTCTAGTCTTCACATTATGATGCTCATTAGACGTACATACATACGTTTGTTATTGTTGTGGTCTTCATTAATCATCATGTCTTATGTACCTACATTGTTAGATATTAATTCGATCGAACCTCGTTGTAGGTAAGGAAGATATTTAGAACAAGTAGAAGTCGCTATGCCATCAACGTATATGCTAAATAAACTTTTCATAGTTCATAGTAAAAATAAACTGTCTATAATTCGCCTGAGAACTAACGTAGAATTTTGCATATACTAGCTTAGACATAAGTCCTTGTACTAAGCTATTAAAAAGTCACCACTCTGCTAATCTGTCGGCGTTTTAAACATTAATTTGCTTCATCACATTTAGTAATCCTATATAATTTCCACACAACTAATTATCATTTAGCGCGCGTATTAATAGCGCAGTTTAAAAACAAAAGCATAAGTCCTACACTTTCACGCGATACGTGATTCTGATTACGTTGTCCAACCACAACACAGTATTATTAACAGTAACTAAGTTGGAATTAGTACCACAGTGACATATTGCACCAGACTCTACCATGTAACACGATATTCACTGTTGCCTATACGAGTTCGTCCTTTTATGTTTACTATTCCATTATTCACCGTAATTCTACGACAGGTTTGTAGTTGAAAGGAATTTACGGTACAGGTATTTTTTTGCGCAAGGTATCCGTTACTCATATGATTAACGATGAATTTTAAAATTCTTGACAATTACGTAGAAATTTTGCAATATGAGTAAAAATATAAAAAAGCGTAACAGAGTCTTATCTCAGTAATGATAATAAATTAACATTACCTACGCATATAAATAAGGTCATTTATCATAAAATAATAACAGTAGGCTAACTGACAAAGCTTGGCTGATAGTAGAGCTCTTATGTTCCCCGCATCACTTCACCCAGGCTCATGTCTCGTTAGCTTTGTACTGAGCACAATAATACGTTGTTTCACGTCCGTATGAATACACTCTGAAGATTAGCCTCGCTTTGTCTCTCCCGTCAGAAGATGACCGACTGTTTTATCTAGCACGGCATTTATCACACAAACAACAGTCGCACGTGTCTACTTTGTGTATGCTATTTAAGATCTTACAAATAACGGTGATGTCATCCATAGAGAGAATATACCGAACTCCAAGACTTGAATACGAATTTTCCTGACACTGGAGCTAATTTGCAAATCAGGTTAATAATTTCCATTCGGTAGGCGCACCAGTTGTATAACTGATAAGGCTTGCATAATACGGTGTAGGCTGGTATAGCTAGATAAGGTTCCAATCGTCTAAATATGCGGTGAAGCGTCATAATAAATGTAAAGCGTAATAAAGTGCAGTAGGACGCGATTATTTTTATGCATTGCATAATGAAGAGACCTGCATTGTGGTTTGCGATTACGTATTCAACTCGCGACAGCTGTCACGGGAATTGGACAAAAGGAATCCGGATCGCAGGATAAGCTAGGTGCCAACACTATGGGTGGCTATCAGTCTTTGTAAAGGGATATCGCATCATCATCAATTTGCGCCTGGATCATACGAATTAGCTATGGTTGCTCTGATGTAGACTTATGTTAGGAATCACTTGAACTGAGGAGGTCTTAATTTTACCAGAAATAATAACCTGAATAATTCAAATAGAAATTGTTCTATATAATCTATTATTAAAGACATTTATCTTTATAGTTCAAAAAGTTATTATGTTACGCTCCCGCGCAATTAGCGAGACGAGGCTCACGAAACGCTCATAATACACTTCTATTCTAAGCAGGACCATTTTAAACAAAGGGTTAGAATTAAGTTCTGGCACCATTTGTTTACAATTACACTGTTTATCGCGGAAATTTGCTGTTTGCCATTGAACCTAAGCACGAGGAAACTTAAATGGCTCACATGTGTTCAAATTTAATGTCGTCCAGAATGAATCCATGATTCATGATGACAATCATGCTGAAGAATAGAAGAATAGAACAAATATTATCTTCACAACGAATGATGCACAATTGCACACAATTGTTTATTGGATCGGTCATTATTTAAATTTTTCCATTGTAGGTTGTGATCATTTGTGAATTAACAATTCGTCCTTCTTGTATATTTTGCAATAACATCAATCCTTACTAATATTATAAATGCGAAAGTAACTCTGTCTGTCTGTTACGCTTTCCCGCTTAAACCTCTCAACCGATTTTGATGAAATTTGGCACATACAATCTTTAGACTCTGAGAAAGAACATAGGCTACTTTTTATTTCCACGCGGGCGAAGCCGCGGGCGGAAGCTAGTGCTTTATAATTACTAAATCACAGTGTAAATTAATTATTTATTTTGATTTCAACAAGCGTTGGATGGATGGTTCAAGTATAAGGTTTATACGAGTAAAGTATCATTAGGTATTATTGTTTCTGAAACAGAATCGACTCCAGCTGTAGAAAACGACCGTTCTTAACGACATTAATGCGCAGTATTTCGTAGTAATAAGAATATGTTGTAAAGTAAGAAAGTAGGATTGTCTTGTGTCACACATATTACGCGTAATATCTTACGAACCTACTGTCCGAGATTTAAATACTTAGATCTGACACTTTAGTTGCGCTTTATTGTCTTCCTACTCTTGCGACATTTTAGTTCATATCCTGGGTTACACTATCTGTGCCCAGGACACACGCTCGTATCTACGGTACAGCCTGTCGGGCTGAAGCAGCGTGATTTGGCATTGAATGTGCTATTATGTGCAAGTGCATTTGTAAATGTTTACAGAATAGAGATTAGGAGAAAGGGTTTTTTCTATTTAAGACCATAAACATAGATCAAGCAAGACAAGACTTATTCGAAATAGCGTCTCATTCGATTCCAGTAAATTACTTTTCTGAGAAGGCTTAATACAATTTATTCCTTGAAATCTCTACCTTCACGATCACAGCCTTTTGATACCTTTATTGCATTATTTAATTCCATTTTCTAAAGGAAAGTAGATGGAGAATTAATTTATCAAGTGTTAGATATATTACTCCGTTTATGTTCGGTACTTTCCTCTAGCTGTGGCACTAAATGTTCCATTAAATTAAAGGTGCCTAGTATTAAAATAAACACTAACGTAAATTGATTAATAAATAAATGATTCTTATTTGCATTAGGTAGGTACCTATCTTATTTATCGAAAGTTATTTCGAAGTAAGGCTATGTCTTTTTAGTCTTGATTGTTATGTTTTTTGGACAATAATCATCTTGGGTGCCTTGATATTTTCAGTTTATGGGTTTGAAAGAGAGCAAGCACTAAGAAATAAATTTAGGAAAATTGCATCTGAAGAAATATAAATAAAACTACGGCCATATAGCTTAATCCTTTAGTAAAACCTATAGCTAAACTCACGCGGATTATTCCATGCGGAAAAGCATTTATTTTGCAAAACAAAATAGCGCCGTTCATAGGTAAGTTTTAATTATTGTTCTTGTGTTTTCCTGCAGTAACATTAGATTGAGTCTTAAATTAGTCTTAAAACATGGTTTATAGTAAGTGCTTAATAGAACCAGCCCAGCTAGTCCGTAGAATAAATACTAGTTAGTACCGAGTGGCTAGCTTAGGTTCTTGAAAGGGAAAGTGCTAACAAGTGCTAGGCTGTCTCGCCACACAAGTAGAACTACACTCAAACAACCACCGCTTAAAAGGACAAAGGCAGTCCGTTGCATTGGCGATTCAGAACAAAAACCACAGATATTTCGCTTCCTATTTCAATCTCTTCGTTTTAATTCTTCGTGTAGTTCATTGTTTAGCACCAAGATAAGCCGCAGATAATAAACACTCGCGAGAAGAGCACTTTGTTCCTTTCAGTCCTTGAGCACGGTTTGGGGATCAAAATTCTGGGTTCATTATACGGTGTCACCTTTGGGTCTAAGAACGATGTTGAATTACAGTTTAGTGAGTTTAAGAACCTTATTTAAATCGTTGATCTAGCTCTAGCATACGAATAAATGTCATAAAGTGCAGGGCGGGCGGCAAATAGGGCGAGAAGCGAAAATGCTTACGTCTGCGCCTAGGGGTCAATGAACCTGCCCTGCCCATGAACGCACTACAAGGGATGGTCTTTAGCCTCTTTATTGTTATTGATATGATACTGTTTGCGAAAAAACATGATCATTTATCTAACTTAAGCGTAAACTTATTGTGTGTAGAAAAGTTTGTTGTTGCTTAATATAAATGAGCGAAGTAATATATGATGTTTCGGGATTTTTTTTTGTTAAAAATAGCATTCAGCATTCTATTAAATACTAGAATAATAACAGAATGAATTTTAAATATAAAAAAAGTATTGTTTACAGATGAAACTGAATCATCTGAATATATAGTCTGACCGCGATAAGAATACGTTTAGGACACATGTCAGTTTGACACGTTAGTGATGGGCACAACATAATGAGTTCGTAACCGTTCCTCCAAAATGAACCGCCGCGTTATTTTTAAGATTATTTTCGTTTTAAATTGGCGGAATCATTTAATATTTATATTTTAGTAATTTAAGTGGAAACCGACTGTTTTAGCGTCACAAAATTGCGGCCCATAACGCTATTTAGGGTTATTATTTTAAACACAAATATAAAAATGCCACTTTCTTTCGCGCGTTCGGTTTGGTCGTAGTTTTATTCTTATATTTAATAAAATCTTATAGTCCATTATTTTCCAATTCTTAAACGTATTATTTTTTAAATATAACTGTAACAGATAACGATACTGTTGTTGCCTGTTATTTTTAGCACAGCACTACCTACAAATATAAAGCACTGATATAACCTTGTAATAGCGCAATATTATCGCAATATTATTACGCAGATTTAGAAAAATATTGTTTACCAAGTTATTTTACACTCAGTTTGGCAAAAAATTATTAGATTCATTGATTATTGATATAATAATGTAGATTTAATGCTCATCAATTGTTAAAACGGTAAACAAACAGCAAAAATATTTTTATCGTAACTGCAACGCCATTACAAAGTTACGTTGTCAGTTCAATCGCGATGTGTCAGGAACGCAAACTTATCGTGGCGAAACTATAGCTAGATAGAAGCTTTAATTACTTAATGTCAATCACAATCATAGGGCTGGTGAACAGAAACGATTTGTATTTAAATTACACATTTCTGTTCCCTTTTAGTTTGACACGCAATGGAAAAGCCACTCTAGTCACTATTTTATACACAATTTGGTAGGTAATTATTATGCAGCATTATATAACTCGAAAAAAATATATTAAACCCTATTTTATGTTATATTGTCCCGCGTTAAAAAGTATCCTAGGTCCTTCTTCTAGTTCTAAGCTGGCTTTCCACCAATTTTTGGCCAAATCGATTCTGCAATTCTTGTCTTACAAATAGTGTAACTAACATAACTATATTTAGATAAGATACCTATATACATACATTACATGTAATGGGTAGGCAGATATTTAAATTGTCATTAGAATCTTTTAGAATAATGTCATATGGCACCCATACCCATATATTCCCACATGCTCAACCTTATAACAGACTTGATGATGTCACTTTACAAAATTATTCAGTTTCTAAACAAGTCATGGTACTAGTAGATTGAATGATTTCAAAATATATTGTGATAAGTGGTTACCAGAATATCTCAAGTATTCACGAAGGTACTTGAACGTGGCTGAAGGTCTTGATAAAAGGTGGGAGCGGTTACATTTAATGGTTATCGCCACAGATCTTGAGCGATGATTTTATTGGTTAGATTTAAACTTCATCATCATAAGAACGCATATTACGCTTCACTACTAGGAATCGGTAAAATTCCGTACCCATAGCAGTAGCATAGAACGTACTTACAACGGGATAAATGTTACTTAGTGAATTGTCCAGCAATATTTATTTAATCATCACATCACGCATCAAAGTTCTCTGAGACTAACTCATAGGACGTGAGAGTAACTCGTACTCGAGGAATATTTTTTTAGACAGACAAATATAGAATAATACTAAAATATAAAACTGCTAGCTACCTACCAATATTAATACTGTTTCAAATTAGTATGCTGATTTGTAGTTGATCTGATTGCTTGTGTTTGCTGGGCTTGTTTAGACAATGCATTTTTATTAGCTCTTGTCACGATCCATTTTAACCCTACAATTGCGTAGTTAAAATTACCATTTCATTGCCTGCATTTAAGCTCAACATAACAAAAAATATAGCCCACAATATTGAATGAGAACCATATTTAGCAAGTATATTAAAAGGGCATTGTATAATAAAACTCTTTTTATGTGTTTTATGAAAATGTTTGCTAAGAATACGTTCTTTTCATATGATTCTTCTGTTGCAGTCCTGTAATGTAGCTCCCTAGAATAATAAAATGATTTTCTTTAGTCCTTTAGGTGATATCCAACCAAGCTTAGGCAAGTTAAGGTACTAATAAGTTGCACACGTTCTAACTTAAGTAAAATTTGAACTTCAGTAAAAATTTAATACTTAGTATAGTACCTACCTAATGGAAACTTTGGAAAATTAAGACCGGTCTGACTCAAAACTTTAGTAAAGTACAAAGCCATAAACCCAAAGATTTGTTGTTACGTTTATCAGATAGCTTGCAATGCAACCGTATCGTACAAGAATATACTAACGAGGTAACGTCACTCGTTCTTTTGAATGTGTGCACAAAACACAAGCAGTTTTGTAGATTTAAAAAAAATGTAAAGTTCTAAAATCGACTGAGCAAAAAAGTATTACGTCGCACGCAATCAGTATTGATGACAAATGTGTGACCACTATCCTTACTTGTAATAAGAGTAGAGGGTCGTCCCCCAATTACATTGAACCCTTTTTGTTCCACCCTAGTTATTTCCATGCAAAGAAGCGTTAATCTGTTACGTCAGAACGTACTCTAAATAAAATGGACAAACGAAAAGAACAAAGCGTTAACTAAGTCAATCAACAGACATTAAGCGCATAGTTTTATTGGTCCTATTAAGTTCATATGAAAGTTCTTAATGCATCCTTGGTCCATTCATTTGACCTTACAATGAAGCACACGGGAAAATACGTAGCCTCGTCATAACTGTCATCAAGTATATTAACCGATACGCCCGCATCAGGAAGTCAGATGGAGGGTTATGATTACAACTGATTGATAGTCATCACATCACTTCAGCCCATGTACTCGGATATTCCGAAAGCTGCGTTGGTCTAGTTCTATTTATTATCCTAATCACTTTATTTTGAAGCATCTCCTGGAATACGCAGTATTTGTGTTTCAAGGTAAGCGTTTGATTGTTTAGACTACGAAAATAATTAGAAGTGAGATTCGAAATGAAACACAGTTACGAGTTCTCTCTAACTTGTAGTAGGTACTTTTAACTAATCCAGTGTGGGTGCTAATAATGCTTATAATATTCTGCTCCCTTTGGGCCTTCCGCAATCTTCCGTTGGGATTAATTTAGACCGAAAGCACTAAATTTTACCTTTGCTCGTCTCTGGCGGGTCATAAACTCCTTAGTTTATTGTTTGATGGGCAGTCTGTTCAATTATACATCGCATCGTAAACGAGTTAGTTATTGGAATCAACATTAAAAGTGGCGCAACGGAGTTGGTTCCATGTTGATGTTTGACCCCAATTTTGCGACACGACTAATAATGCGAGGTGTCTAAACAGTTTTATTGGAAATAGTTTTCCATTAAAGATTCACAGATGTTGTGTAACGAGAACTGGCTTGTTTGTTACCCATTACTACCACAAGTGCTAATGATATTTCTCATCTGATAACTCATTATGATCAAAGGTCGGTGTAGCTCTTCTACAGCTTGACTTGACTAATGATGTGCAAGTAACATAATATGGTCAATATTTTTTGGAATCTGGAATGTAGTCCAAGTAACTAACCTTGAGGAAGACTTGAAGTCTTCGAAGAATTTATAAGGTGCGTGTTTTAACGTAATTAAGAAGGCATATTAAAATGAATTATATTTATAGTTAAGTGTATCTGTGTGTTGCAAATTTGCAATAGACCAAAACGACATTCCAGAGGTAAAGTTACTGCTTTGCGAAATCTACCTACACTTATCAATGCAAGACGGGTTCATGGTTATTAATGAACGGAACTGCCTATCTGAAATGGTGTCCATTTTCTTATTTTCATTTTACTATTCGTTGGATTTCTCGCGATACAGGTAAACATGAAGTATTTAAATTAGGAATGGAATTTTTCGGGAAAATACAGTGCCTACCTTTAATTTAAACCGAGAGAGACATGGATTTACCCGCAGACATGGGAGTTTTCCCGCGATATATGAAGCTTATTGGCAAGAAAATTTTTCAGCTAGATTCGTAGTTTAACGAGATAGAGAGAAGTAAGAACCAACATATTTACTTCCACATATTACACTGTCAAATTTTCTATTTCTATTTCCTCTTCATCCATCAGTCAAGATAATTCTTTTGTATGCATGTTACGATACCATAAGTTTGCAGGAAACAACCAAACAGAACAATGGTTCTACAAAACATTGTTTCTTGTTCTCGCACCGCAATATTCCGATCAAATTGTTTAAATTTTAACATAACTTGTAGATTTTAGTTCTTTAGAGAAACATAAGCAAGAAAATATAAAAATTTAAAAACTGGATTTTGGAGAATGCAGACGCTTTCTGAAAGCGCTTTAGGAGACTCGCAAAGAAAACCGAGATGGAAACTTGCAGAAAAGGTATTCACAGCATTTCATCTTCTGAAGTGCAGTACCTGTTTGAAGTTGTTGATGCATTTGTTTTTGATTCACTGTTGAAATGTGGTTTGAAAAATAAAAATAACATCAGTTAGGTAGTTTCAGGGCTACTAGCCTTGAAAATGTCGAAGGCTGATAAGATTTTCTAAAGAATACCTCTGTTGCTTATTAACGCGGAGTAATTATGCTCTGACACGAAGCGGTGCCGTGAAGGTCACGTTTTATCAGATTAAGGCGGTATATTTAACAAGCTTACAGCCTTCAGTGTGGAAGTGACGTCAATTGTTTCAGCAAATGAGCACCGCGCCGGCCTTGCTGGCATGGCAGCAACACATTATACCTACCGGCCATAGCTCTATAGCTGTCGGGACTAAAAATACTATAGGTCAGGGTTCAAAGTATGCTGCAATGAAATATCGGCTTGACGTAATAGACAAAACTGCTTAAAATTACAAAACGATTGGTACATTAGTTTTGGATTTGTTAGCTTAGCTTCCGACAGCGCCTCTTTTATCTAAATAAAATAGATAAAATACTTGGATTAAAGCGTAATCCTAGGCATTTAAATATTTATAATCTGATAGTAAACGTAAAATACGGCATAGTTTAGAGTATTATCTTAATGGTCGGGGAGATTAAAGTTCCCAAGCGTAGGGTGAAGGCTGAGTCGGTTCGGTACCCTTTTTCAATAAATACCAGGGACCTTGAATACGGCTATTCGTCGTGACCTTCAGGAGCTGGTTCAATAAGCCCGCCGGAGTTTGTTAATATTATCCTTTCCAAGGGCGCTCCCTTCAGACTGTTTGGATTTGATAAACCGATATTTATCGTTACTAATACAAACACGACCCTCGGTATAAACCTGAGCTGCACCTTTAATAACCGAGTTCTTGGTGCTGTAACCATGTAAATACTTACGTTTATTTTCGTATGATTTCTTACTCGTAATATCAGTATTACTTAGTATTATTAAAAAAAAACTGATGTAAATGGACCAACGGTTAACCATTACGAAGCATTATATCAATTTGATAACAGCAATCTGGATGTGTTTCCACTTGTCGTTGTCGATATTAATTTTATATCACAGTGCTTCTGTTCACTCTATGAGACTCTATCGTCATTTTAAAGGGGTAACTGAATCATCTCAAATAAGTGCCTATAAAACTGGAAAAAATATATTCAACTATTGACATAAAAACTACTAAACGCGGATGTTATAATATAGTCCATGGTAGTGGTAAAGTACAAATTCTCGTAACTCTTTCCTCTGACGATAATAGTTGAATGTTCCTACCTTTATGATTATAGCTCTTAAAACACATTATACTAATAGGCAATTTTAATAAGTGTCGGTAATACAAGGAATTCACTCAGCACCACTTTCAGTGTTTTCATCGTCACGAGAGCGAGGCACTTATCACTTACGCGACTCAAGCGCAGTCATAAAACAGTCGGTAAAATGAATTTTGAAAGTTCATAATACACAGCTTCCGTTTGTCTACCAGAGTGCCTGGAATAAGGCCAGCGAGATAACGAGGAACGAAACGAAAACATTATAAAAGGCGGACTACCTACGCTATAGAAAAATCCGCCGTGTAATTGCTCTGTTTTTTCCTGGGAAATGAGGCTCCAGATCCTTTGCTTATTAACCACAGAGAGAAATATGGGGGACCTACAATTGAAATGATATGGGCCTCAACACCGGAAAACAATTTCGATTTATCCACCAGCGAGTGACGTACCTTTCGCTATAGTTTTCCTCCTTCCTTGGCTAAAGCAAAGATAAGATCCTAGTTTTCGTAGCATCCAAGTCGATTATCAAAGTCGGGTCTCGAGGTGAAACGAGTCACAGCCATAAAACAATGACTTGAACTTGTCGCTTTCAGGAATTCCGTATTTTTCGTTATCAGCTTCGGAACTATCTCTTATCTATTGTAAAGTGCTAATTTGTGTTAAACAATCAATATTTGCGTGGCTCTGTTATCGTATGAGCTTGATAAAAAATGCTAAATTGATTGTTTGGATTGAAGTCTTATTTAATTTTCTTTCTTTGTAAATGCTGATCAATTGATATTAGTACCTCTACCTATGCCAGCTAACGTAAAACGTGTAAAAATGTGAAATTCATGAGTGGATGAACGATTTATGACATAATTTGTTAGAGGCAGTCATGCAATTGGGTGTTTATTTTGTTACATTAAAAAAATACTTAAAATAATGAACACACATTGGAATTATCACAACCACATTTAATTACATACTCTTGGTTCGAAATGCAATTTACGTACAACCCAAATTGCCATCAAAATTATCAGTGATATCTATACTAATATTATAAAGAGGAAAGATTTGTTTGTATGTTTGTTTGTTTGTTTGTAACGAATAGGCTCCGAAACTACTGGACCGATTTCAAAAATTCTTTCACCTTTGGAAAGCTACATTATCCCCGAGTAACATAGGCTATATTATATTTAAAAAAAATTAGGGATCCTTACTAAAACTCCAATAATGTAACATAAGGTGTAAAAAAATGACCTGAAAAATTCCTTACGTCGCGTGCGCTGCGAAAACTATTGATGATAGAACAAAATCATGTACTACGACTTTGCAGAACTCATCATTATCTACAAAAAATGTCGCGACAGCATATGTCTAAATATTTTAGTTATGTCACAGTAAGCAGTTTTTTATTCTAAAATATTAATTTATATATGCCGCCTCTTGAAAGGGTCTTCATTTGTACCTTAGTATTAATCCTTATCAAAATAAATTACTTTATATTTAAAACGGCTTTAATACCTTTTTATAACTTTTTGAATTATTCAATTCGGACATTTCATTCGGAAGATATCACGAGTTTAAAAATGCAAGTATTAGAAAAAAGTCTATACTAGAGGTTGTCGCTCACCGCGCTCAGCTAGCCAGCATGCGATGTAGACTCCATGTAAGCGTCACTGGGGTACGGGGGGAAGGGGGGGGGGGGAGTCAATGTAATGTAATATCCTACATAGGCTACTTTTTACCGCGGAAAAATACATACTTCCACGGGAAAATATATGCTTACGTGGGAAAATTCGATTTCGATGAAATTTAGTATGTAGATAGTTGCAAATAAAAGTATATGGCGAGACGAAGTTCGCGGGGGCTGCTAGTTTATAATATGTTCGATACTTGTGTGAGTAAATTAGTACTTTGAATAAAATTCATAACAACATAAATTCATGTCGGCATCCTTGAGAGATAACAAAAAACATACAATCCAACCACAAAACATCTGTATGCCTCACGCGTAACACATACCAAGGTGACATCATCTTCATCATCAATGATTCATAAGATTTTACCTGCTGGCTGCGTAAGATGACCTACAGTGACCGCTTTAGAGGCTTATAGCAATAAATAAACAATATTGAATTCATTATTGCAGATTTTTAAGATTGCATTAGAGTTGCAACTTGCAACTCAGGCTTAGCTCAGTTTCTAGATTAATGAAAAAGTTTATAGGTTCAGCGTCAAACGCGCGCGACCCACTTACAAGTTTTTTTCCGACAAAGCTAGAACAGTTGGCGCATAAGCCGGTTGTTCTCATTTACAATGACTTCTTGCGAGGCTACATTACTCATAATAAGCCATGAGTGATCGCGTTATTGGCATAAATTGTCTCTATCAACTAGCTGCCCCTGTAAAATGGTTACAACACATAAATAACTCATTACTTAGCAGTAAAAACATAGGAAATGCTTCGGTGTTTCAATGTGTAACATATTCTTGACAAAGTAACCAAATTTCCACGTAATGGCTATTCCAATACTTCCTTACTGATTCATGGTAAAAGATAAGAATGTGTTAACATTTTTCAGTTCTCGTCATTTCAGTTCTCCTTGTAAGATATAAATAAACTATTAAAGTTGAGTTGGAAATATAGCTGTGACGTAACGCATATAATTAATGTTTTGTTAATGTTTATTATTGTTAGATCCAAACATGTAGTCGCAGTTATTAAGATCCGTTTTCTCAGAGTCATGCTTCGTTAGGTAGGTACTGCGTTTATCCTACAATTGTGGTAGGACAACATATGAGTCTTGCAGCTATTGGTAATTTGTTAAACGGGAAAATTATAACCAATCAAATCTTGAAATCGTGAATAATAGGTACAATTGCAATCGTCCCCTAACTTTACCATTATAAGATCTAGATTATTCAAATTTTAACTAGGAACTGTTTTGTCCACAGTATTGTCTTTGGGCGCATTGAGCGCGACTGGAGGCGTGGGCTTCGTCCCCACGCTTGTGGAGTCCGTGTCAGCCCTGGACATGGTGCAGGAGGGGGAGGGAGCGGGGGGCGAGGGGCACCTCATCGCGCCGCGTCGGCTGCCCAACCCCTGCATGGAGAACCCACAACGGATGGATCTACATCGAGAGCTGCTCTTCAACCAGAGGATGTGAGTCTTTCATATTTCGAGGGTCTTTTGTCTGTGTACTTTTTTCGACTGTTTGACACATTATTACGTCACGACGCGCCTAGATAATCCTTACAGGATGGGCATGTTCAGAGTTGCTTTTGGAGATGAGCTTTGTTTTTTATTTTGTAGGTAGTTATTTCTAGCATTAGACTTTCTCCCACTACACTTCATGTTTGGCATATGACGTCAAAGTAGCGTAGGTTTCCTCTCTGTGTGTAAAATTACTCTAAAAGTGCCAATGATCATTAAAATGAAGTCTTGACGTTATACACAATACAAAACACACAAACCGCATAAACACGGGGATTCCAAATCAAACCTCACTAATACAATATTAACCTCGCGAGCTAGAGAAGATACTGTATAGTGGGATACCATAGTAGGTACCTATCATAAGAGGTATTATAGGTTAAGGTGAACAAACTTTCTACATACTGCTATGTCAGTCTGTTATAGCAAGTCATCTATTGTATCTATTTGACGACCTCTGTGGCGCAGCGGGCGAAGGTCCGCCTGCGACGCAAGAGGTTGCGGGTTCGATTCCCGCCTCGGAACAACTATTTGTATGATCTGCAAATATTTGTTCCGGGTGTCTGGGTGTTATATATGTATAATAAAAAAATATCTATCTATGTATGTATATTATATTAAGTATATCAGAAATCTAGCTCCCGTAACACAAGCTTCGAGCTTACCACGGGGCTAGATGTCGCTGTGTAAACTGTCCAGCAATATTTATTTATTATTTATTATTTATTGTAACGAATAACGCTCTAGCTCGCTAGACCTGGAGCATTGAATAGGCAACTAATATCACTTCTTTCTTAGCTAAACTAAATAAGTAGCTGCCAAAATCGATTACCGATTCCGTTATTTTTTGCCCTATTCTGGAATGTCAATTTAGATCCTCATTAATTATTTCTTTGTTCGCTTAAGTGATGATGATTAAATTGATTCCATTTATCAAGCAGTTCATCTCCGTATTGTCTATAAAGAGGAATGTTTGATCATTTTACCCAAATAGACTTTTAGAGAATTTTAGTTTTGACTTGGGTATTTAGACGTGGGTAACCAAATAGTATAGGCAAAACATGTAGGCAGGGATCCGTAGTACATGAAAATCAAGTGATTACTAACAAGCTAATTTTTGGTGAGTAGCTTCGTTTCGATGAGACGTCCAAAGATATCCTATACCCAACTCTCGATTGTGGTAGCTAACAGAGATATCAAGGATAAAAAAATTCAAGGATGTAAAACCGGGATAACGGACCACGAAATTTGTCGGACAATATGTCCGTTAGATTTTATATATATTAATTAAGTATACAACAAAAAATCAGCTGGTTAGTAATCATAGTAATCATTTAAATTGACCTCGTTTTCGACACATTTTGGAAATGGCGGACTCTTTGATCAAACCATAGGTTTTGTAGGACAAACATGTTTTTATATAATTTAGATAATTATCTTGAGATATAACATATTGTCCGACAAATTTCGTGGTCCGTTATCCCGGTTTTACATCCTTGAATTTTTTAATCCTTGATATCTCTGTTAGCTACCACAATCGAGAGTTGGGTATAGGATATCTTTGGACGTCTCATCGAAACGAAGCTACTCACCAAAAATTAGCTTGTTAGTAATCACTTGATTTTCATGTACTACGGATCCCTGCCTAATGCTGTTTGATGAACTTTACGTAATTTCTAGTACCTGCATAAAGATGAATAGTAGCAAAAAGCAAGATCTCTTAGAAAATCATTGGTATTCGAGAAAGTTCCTATGAAAGCTCTCAGTGCCGTCTAATAACCTTTCGTAGAGTGATGAAGGGCCCTTGAACATGAACCCTTAACACGTGCACTGCTCGTAATGAGGATGCTGCTAATCTTACTTCATTCACGGGGCTAGATGTTGCTGTGTGAATTGTCCGGAAATATTTATTTATTTATTGACATTCCGGGTACGTCTCGGTGGAACAATTTACCTGGGTTATTTTCGAAAATATTCCAATTATAGATTGATAGCGGTATATTTATACTCGTAATACTGGGTAATTTTAAACAGGATAGTTTGCGAAAATTCCAATTTGTGACTTGCTTGATAACGAACGAGCCAGAGCTTGAGATATCAATTTATTTCCTGTTATTTTTGTCCAAAACTGTAAATACAGAATCATTTTACTGCAACACTATATTTTCAACTTGTCTGTGACACCATAGAATTGTTTTGTCAAGAGAAATACTCACACTTAACCTACTGGGCTTACTTGAAGCGTTCACTTCAGCTTTTGTTATTGTAAGCCTTTGTAATGGCGCTTTTTACCTTTTCACAAAGGCTCTCTCAATAAGCTTTGTGATGCCGAGAAGGTCCTCAAAAGACGCCTCGTCAGTTATAGTTATATTCTTCAAAAATGTTGAGATTTATTTTTAAAACTCCTAATACTTTAAAAGAAACATTACAAAATTTTAAAGCTCCATGTCTATTGAATACTTTAATATATAAATTACATATTTGTTTTATATATAAATATAATAAATGAAATATGTAGATCTGTTAATAATGAATTTTAAAAATGGTTTTAAATTTGAAAATTCATTATTATGTCTGTCAGTCTTCATTTGACCAGTTACGGAAAAAACAATTTCAATGTAGGTACGAGTATTCAAAATCGTGGAATTGAAATAAAAATGTATATTGGAAGATAATTTAATTAATTACATAATGAAGGATAAATATAATTTTGGAAAATATTAAAATTCTACTAACTGTTTTGCTGGACGTATTATGTTCCCTTTGTTCATTGCTGAGCCCAATAACATATTTACCAATTATTTGCATTTAATCGACATGCTAATAATATTCGAATATTAGTGCAAATTTAATGGCCATACCACCACACCACCTAGAAAAAAGTAAACCTGCTCAAACCATTTAACAAACAAGTTACCATGTCGCTTCCAAGAATGACGAACCGCAATAGTGAATAGTTCTGCTTTTTGCTAAGACTAATTTTATCCCGGTTTCTGAACACAGGTGCAACGCATCCTGCCGATACATACCCGCTGTGTAGGTTTGAACATCTGTCGAGCCGTCCAATCGTCCATTGATGACTCACACTGCTAGTTATTCTTAATTATCATAAACTTACTGAGAGCTATCTTGGTTTTACTACCTTTTTATACCTGTTAAAAGCTTAGGCGCTTTCAAACGAATCACTTTTATCGCTCACCTTATAGATCTCCAGGAATTATATTCAAATAGGAAAGTCATTTGAATAGCAATATATCACTGGATATTTTTATAAAAGTAGTTATAATAGTATCATGATTATCTTCATAGGTTAGAAAATGATGGGAAAAAAATGGGGGAAAGCGAAATAAAACCATTGAAAAGTATTTGTAGATTGAACGCCGCCGATCAATTAAGAATTTCAAATAAAATCTATTTGCGGCACGTTTCAAATATCAAGCTGTGTAAACAAGAGAGAATTAGAAATGACTTGACCTGTTGATAAACAATTTCTCAATGTGATTGTCGGTCTGTTATTTCCGCAGTTAGCCGAGTGCAAATTCCATTGACGCGTCGGGTCGGAAGGAAGCAATTCCCAGTCGCCTGTTGGCTGGCTTAGAGCTCTACCTGCTATACTCGTGGAAATTACTTTTCCAGCGTTTCATAAATCTATGTATTCTACTGCGCAGAAAGTGTTTATCTTTATGCCGAACGAAACAGGATTTTGTACAAATCTAGAAAATATTTTTCTTACAAATGTATTGTTCTTACTTAGATATTTTTTTATAGCTATAAGTGTTAGAAGACACATCTAGTAAGACGTGAGGTAGGTACCAAAATTTTATTGTAATATTTCAATGTATATGTGATCCATTACAATTACAATTGAACACCTGCCAAAATCAAATCTTATCCGTGTTTCTAGCTAATTTGATAACAAAATATTAAGAAATGTTTCGAATAAATAATACTTCAATAAATACGATTTATCGAAGTTTTGAAGAAAACAATAATAATAGTACCTAATTAGTCACAATTTATACAGCAATGAAAATGTCTTAGGCTTGCTTGCAATCAATTCTTTCCGCATTGTACCAACATTCCTCTTTTGTAATCAGTGTCGCGGAAATATTGCAGCGATATCGATTACAAATACTCAACGAATACGTATTTCTCCGTATTCCTGAATAACGGCCTTCACCAACAATATTAACTAATTAATTTAATTATTCTGATGGGAGCAGTGTTGGCTAGCACACTCAACTCCAACACTTAATTCCGAAGGACGTGGGTTCACCCCGCCGCGCGCCTTTGGATTTTTATGCTTGAATAATGTATGTACTTTAAAAACACGTGCTCTAACTGTGTAGGCAAACATCGTGAGGAAACCGGCATATGCTGAGAACTGTAAAAAAGTGTTAAGAACATGTATCATTCACCAATTAAGGCTTAATATTTCTCGTCAAGAGAGAAATCCCTGTTTCCCAGCAGTGGGAAGGGGTGATAGGCATTTGGCTCCAAAGCTCGAAAATAGCACGATCTAAAAACATTTTATCGTATGGTCGTTGTGAATACAACCCAATACATTAGAATTAGACTATAAATTAAATTCTCGCACTCAGTTTTCTGAACGCATTGCTATTGCAGCTTCTGAGTAGCTATAATCTCCCATCGGGCGGCGACCACAAGTCTAGATATAAAGGCAGACATGATATATCTCTGGCTTAATTTACCGACATTTTCTGTTAGCCGCTTCGTGGAGCTTGCTGATTGCTGATCCGATCAGCCTGTGATGTAAGATGCGAGATAGCCTCAATTCGATCTGTAAATAGAGTTAAGTTTCGTCGGGATGCAGGCGATGCGCCGTGAAGCTAATAATTAGCTTGGATTAAATTGTGCTGATGAAGGGCGCATTATAGATGTGAGGCAGGTTGCCGCTGGTTTTATCGGACCAACTTATCATTAATAATTAAAATAATTTAATAACCTTTTTTATTTTGTTTTTGATTAATTGGACTTGTGTGGGATAAATACGGCATTACTTGGAAATAATTATTTAATTAAAAATACTAGCGGCCACATTTTTATAGGCAACCTGGTAGATACAATCTCCTAATTATAAATTACCATAGAAATTAGTTTTAAACAAAATACAGATAAGTGCACTGATTCTGCAGACAGATCTCGTAGGTACTATGTCGGTTGTTATAAGATATTAATTTTAAAATTTTATCAAATTATTATAAAGTTTTATTTAATAACAAGCTTAAGGTGTAAAGGGTGGCATAGTAATGGCGTAGTTACTGCACCACCACTCATCGTGACCTGCCCGAACAAATTGAAAATTTCTACGCTCAACTTACTACCAAACGGCCCATTTCATGAGAAATTGTTTAATTTCTGAAGTCATTAACTGAAGCTTGAATTTTACTCGTTGGCGCAGTTTATAAGTGCTGTTTCTTAATAGATTTTAATCTCTTACGCAGTTTTCTTAGTGCGTTTATTAATTGATTGTTATTATTATTATGTAATCAAATATTAATTACAAGAAAGTAGATTATACATATCATGTTGATTAGATTTTAGAAGTCATGTTCGTACATATTTTATTATAATACCCCAGGACTAAGTTTTTTTTTGCAGCAAAGACTCTTCTACCTACCATTCCTACCATCCATTAAATAAAATATATAGTCTAGTAATTTCGGAAATTATACTTCTATACAAAACACAAAATTTATTAATTAGCTTGATGTGAGGTCTAACGATGCTCTCATGCGATATTTATTATCATAATTTTCTAAACAAACAAAGTACGCGTATTTTAAAAACGGAAATGCAGTCGGTTGGAATATAAACAAATGCTATGCCAGTTACCACATCTGTGCCGCAAAGTAAAACAAAAACAATGCGTCTCCACGTCACGTCAGTCAGTCACAAATACCATATGCAGGTATTACTCGTGGGAAAATACAAGACGCAAGAAATATAGTAATTGATTGGGACACCTATTGTCTAAGATTGCGTAACGAGTGGCCTTGGATTTGCCGTGCCTTATCTCTGTAGGCTTTTGTAAGTAAGAATTACTGCCATAGGTACCTTAACTACTATAATCTTCCACCGTAACAAATATTTTAGTACCCAGGGAAGGTTTAAAAGGTGAGAAAACATGGAAATAAGCGTGTGAAGCCGCGGTCGAGCGGGTCGGTGGGCTAGTAACTTATTTATTATACAAATAAATGAATATTTCTGGACAATTCACACAGCAACATCTAGACTCATTGTATAACAGACATTAATGATAACCTTCACGCCCGAAAAACATATAATGTATTTTGAAAGTTTTCTATACTATCCATATTCTACCTATAATCTTCTGGTTATCAAATCCATTAATTACCTGTCTGCCTTCGCGATAGTCATTATCACAATTAGCCTACGTCAAAATTACACGTGAAATCGGTCATAGCGAGCATTGCCTTATATGGTTTGGTAAGCAAGCGTTATCACCTTCAGCACGATAAGATATTGCCTATCTCGGGCACAACCTAGACTTAGAAACTGCGTATATTATCTTCCTTCATTCCAATGTATCTTTACGATGTAGAATTCTTAGCCTGATTGTAAATTTTAGTACATGTTTTGTAAATCTTTGTATATGTGATAAGATTTTCGTAATCTAAATGTAGTAAGTTTTAATTTTTATTTCTTAAGTGTGAAGTTAATAAGTATGATTTTCTTTTTTCAGAGGAAAGAACGTCCTAAATCAGAAGAGTGAACTGGAAAGGGCGTTATCAAAACACAAAGATAAGCAGATTATGAATCAAGTTCGAGAACACAAGGAAACGCCAGGTAATTTATATTCTTATCTTTGATTCTTGAAACACAGAATTTAGTGAAACAGTTGGCTGTTGTGTAGTACTCCTTACCACTTAAATAATAATTAAATATATACACATACTTAAATAAAAATATAACATAATGTAACGCAGGTACCTACTACACTGTTATTTGGTCACCTCTGTGGCGCAGCAGGCGGAACGAGGCTGGTTCGATTCCCGCCTCGGGACAATAATTTGTGTTCTATAAATGTATGTATTATTAAGTTTATCAGAAATCTAGCACCACTGGACTGCTGTGTAAATTGTTATTATGCATTATTTATTTATTATGCTTATATCTTGATATTCTTGATGCTCTAATCAGTCTAATCAGTAGTTCGTCTGATTTTTTATACGATTTTGTGAATGCTTAAAGTGGAAATAGAAATCCGGAATTTTAATGCCAATAAAAATAAAAGGGCAATTTATACTCAAATTTTACCATATAAGTTTGTAAAAGACGACCGTACTTAACATATTACTTACCGTTAACCTAGACTCGTAACATTGAGAAAAATCAAGGTGTAGGTACAACTAACACAGATGTTGCAGAAAATAATACAAAATCCAGTACTTTCATTCTTTTACATTACGACCAGACCGACTGATATTTGAGATTTTAGTAATTAACTCGCCTTATAATTCAATAATTTGTTATAATTATTGTTTCGACAAACAAAAAAAAAACAACGACAAACTTGAAGATGATATTGAAGATTATTTCTTTGTTATGATATTCCACTTGTCCGAACCACGACGAAACTTTCACAGATTATAAAATAAATAAATCTAACATACAATCTGGATATAACTTTTTCAACTCGCGATGTTACCATCCATATTATTTAGTGAATGCTGTAGAAACTTGCCGTCCTATAAATTACGCGTTGCAACAACCTTTAAACTTATCTATAATTGGCAAGCGATTTCTAAAACAGTATTGCAATTATCATTGACTATGATCTTCCTTGATTTGCCCACTTATGTACTACTTATTTAATTACTACTTATTTTATACCTAATATTATTTATAATGTGCTCAGTATTCCTATCACGTTGTTTGTTTAATGATTGTTATTTAACGGTGAAAGCTGAGATATAGGAAAGCGTACATAATGAAGGTACTGATTAATATTCATATTGTATCTACATTGTCAACCTATTCGGTACACGACACTTATAAGATCTGGGTTTATACAATACGAGTACCATCTTTATCTACGTAACCTAGTTGTATGATTTAGTATATTACATTGACCAATTAGTTAATCATTAATTAGACGCAATCTGTTCTTAGTAAGAAATTGTAGGTAATTGATGGAAGTATTGTTAACGATAAAGTGACGCAAATAATTCAAGTACTTAGGTATATTTAGTGTCTGGTATTACATTACTTGTAAAATTGCTTCATATTACCATTATGATGTAAATAACAAAAACAATTTCCAAAAACAGCCATAAATTAAAGATTAACTTGAAATGGACGCATGAGAACAAAGAAAGACTGGACTTAGGTACATCACTTAAGATCAATCACGTAGAACTTGTTTTTGTTAGGATTTTTTCGTCGCATTTTTGGGCCCAGTGCCTTACGTGTACCAACTATTGCTTGGTTTGTGTCCGCAGGTGCATGCTTCGGCCATTCACCTTACCAGCTTATATTGTGGACATTCCTTTTACGAGCTCAAACCTTACTGTTAATTGTGTGTGCGAATTAAGTCATACTTGGTACACGGAAATAATGCTAAAAATAGAGAACATCTTAGTTCTTGTTTTGACACAAAAGGTCTACTTGGTGGGCGCACGGGACATACATATCACATAGAAGAAATGCGTATTTTTAATACTATTCATATTGTTAAGCGTGTTAAGCAAGAATAATAAGTATAATTAAAAAGCAGAGTCGTAAATTACACTCGATGCAACCGTTCGTGTCCTTGCTTTTGCATCGAGTTGGTATTAAAGCATTTTAAACACTAAAACCTTGATTTTAATTAGCTATAAATTTAGGTTTTAGAACGAAAATTTATTAAGCAATGCCTAATCAGATTAACTGCTTCATCTTGGCCCGATTTTTTAATCTTATGTAATTTTTTCTAAGCCTATCTGGTCTATGCTAAGTATTTATTAGATGCTATCTAATGATTACTTATGGTAATGAAAGCGAATCAGTGAAAATATGGTCAGAAGCGACGTTCTATGTCTTGAGCCAAGTTAGTATCATAAAGCCTGTACGGGTGGTGATTACCAATTCACAATATAATTTTATTTACTTTACTATCCAACCTGCCAATGACAGCCTCGCTTCCTATTTTAACGTTATCTATATACAATACATACATATCGATTATATAATAAAGAATAATATATATTTTTTCAAATCGGACCAGCAACGGTTCCTGAGATTAGCGCGTTCAAACAAACAAACAACCTCTTCAGCTTTATAATACTAGTATAGATAATGAAGAAACCCGAACCCAGTAGTGGGACATAATATGGGTTGATATAATTCAAGTAACTATAAAAGTCTTTGGATAGACAAGACGAGCTCTAGTCTAGCCTAGCCTCTTGCTGATACGTTTAGTTTAAAGTATACGTCGCAACACAAAAGCAAGCCCAAGGAAACTTCATAAATCGAGATTTACGCGTTTCTTCATCCCGAAAAATATACACCGGGGTATTTCACTAACATTACCCTCATAACAGCATAAATCTAAACCTACAAAGTAATATAAGTGTCAAATGGTACCGATATTCAACCCACATGCAGATTATACGAGTATCAAATGTCCCCCTATTGTCAATAGTATTAAGTACCTACGTTACGCGGCATACGTGACATATTTGCAGCAATTTCTCTAATTAGCTTGCGCGGATGTCGATGACCAAGGTTGGATGAAAGTGAAATTGCATCAGAATACTTCCCGTCTCTCCGTATAAACGTTTAAGCGTGGGAGAAATTACCTTTATCGCAGTTGTAGTATTGCAGGTGGCAACATTAGATTAGATTCGGAGAGAAATTAAAATAGTTGTAACTATAATGAGGATACATAACCATTTTTTAAGTTTTGTGTTTAATTATTATTACAATCTTTAATTAACTATATATATTTAATTAATGTAATATAATAAACGCTTTCAACTGAATCAGAAATACTTTACTGACATCTCTGTAAGGAAAAAATATTACCAAAATAAAGAACTGAAAACTGTATTGTTAATTGTGTTTAAGGACGAATGTGAGCATCTGCACAAACCTTTGTAGGTTTTTATATGCCTTATTTAATTGAAACTGTATTAAAATTGTAATAAAAAAAAAAAATTGAGAGAGATCATGTTTGAAAATTCGTATTTAACGCCGTATGATTGAAATGCTACACGCATTTGTTTTAGAAGCTATTGGCGTTACTATTGACGTTATTGCTTTTAGGTGGACTTAAAAGTATATTTAAAAAATTTAGTCGGGAGGATCATCATTCATCAATGACCAATAGTCCACTAACGTGCCAAATTTAATTTTTTTTATTTCCTTCTCGGTTTATCGCTATAAGACGGGGTCTTCTAGTGTTATAATCTCTTATTCGGTTATACGAAACTACCAGATAGAGGTAAAGTGGCGCTATTCTTAAGTTAAAAGTTGAATAAATATAAAACAATTAACGATATAAATGTTTCAATTCCAGAGCTAGAACGTGCTATAGCGGAGCGCGCGCGCAGACTTGAGCAAGCGGCACAAACCACGACCGACGTGGAGCCCGGTACAAACCCCACGCTGCAGGAGGTTCGCGCGCGCCTCCGACACGCGGCGCCACCGTCGCCCGCTGCGTCTGCGCACTGAACGTGACTATTCCCTTCTCTATCCCCAATTTATAATCTGATGTAGAGTGCGCGCCACTACAACCATGGAGGTTAAGATTATGAAGAGGCCCTATCTAAAGTTCTTGACCTTTCAAGTCTTAGGGTTAATGCGGGAACTACATTAGAAACGCTAATATCTAGGCATGTAGCGCCACGTTTAACGGACTTCAGTGGTGGCGTTTAGTCTAGATTACAAATTAAATTTCTTGAGGTATACTTCCAATCCCCAAGCTTTTAAGTCGAGATCGATGTAGATTGCAAAATCTTGATGTTTGAATGTTATTCATTATACTAGAGCAGTTTTGCGATTATCACGCTGCGTACCACGCTCTTGACAGTTTATGCATGCGTATGCGGGTTTCAAATACATTCACCTACAAGCAACGTCAAAATAGAATACGCACGCACTATAAATGCAGAGGTGTACGTTGCAGTGTTTATTGCCTTACCCTACAAATTTACTTCTGAATCCTTCTGAATCTTGAATATTTAAATTTCTTAAAGTTTTAATCAACTCTACCATAGCAGTTATGACAGTAGTTTTAAAATTGTTATTATCGAACTCTAGCTGAGATGGACGCGTAAATTACAATTTTTTACTAAATCCACTTGTATTGTTAATCCAATAGTAACTAAGGATGAAGGCAAACGAGAGTATTTTTTTTGTTTTGTGAGTCACTTAAAGCCACTGTTTGTGCCACACAATGAGTTAACATGTTTTGCCATTTAGTTAAGCTACTCAAAATCCAACAAAATGCGTTAAATTTTCTTCACCTTATAGTTTCATCAATAGTTAAAAACATAACGAAATAGAAAACTTTTGGTATTGTTTTACGCCATGGTTACTTCATCACAAATCATTAAGTCTCTGCTCTATGTTTGGATCCTGTGACGTTTTGATTATTGTTTTATGATAATTAAAAATTGAGGTTTATATGGAGGTCAACAAATTTGACCTGACAGTAATTTTAGTATTTTTTATGGCAGCGTTAAGATGTGTCGATTTAATACAGCGCCATCTATGTAATGAAATTGACGGATAAAGGATTACGTAAATCCAAAAGTATGATTATAAGAATTTATTGTGAAAAGGAAGGCTTGTGTGATTTTGTGAATGCAGCCATATAGAAAATAAATTTTCCTTAGCTTTTTAACAATATGTACTAAAGTTTTCTGTTCTGAATATGATTATCCATAATGTTCATACTAAGAACTTTATTTGAATTAAAATATGGTATGCATAGTGTGACATTACGATATTAACCAAATTTATTGGATTGGATTGTCAATAATAATAAATATTCACATTGAATTTCAACTAAATTTTGAAAACAATCATGCAATTTTATCGCGAAGATATACATTTTTTAATTATATGAGGAAATTAATTTTCTATATGTGTGCAACCTTTACATGAAGTAAAGGTAGAGCGTTTGCTAGTGTGTGTGCGCCAAAGCTTATACCTAATGTGTATGATGAATTAAATTTAGAACATAGGATTTATTTTAAGTTTTTTCTAACGAACAAGTCACTATAAGTGCCGTAGAACCTACAATTTAAAATACTTACCGTTATATTATTTGTACCTTAATGAATGGTCACAAACTGGTTTAAATATTTGGAGGTAGATGATTGACTTGGAATATCTTGTTTGGTAGTTGTTTAACGATAAGAATTTAAGAGTCATTTTACATATATCAGTTGAAATACTATTTCGGTAAATAAACAATTTTATTTTTGTTTCACAGGAGTATATATTTTTTTTTTGCCTTGATTTGATCAAGGGCTTATTCTAAGATAATCTATTGTGAATTTTACCAATTCTAACTCAGAAAGACCAAGATAATTTGTTAATTTGTCTGTATTTTTCTATCTTTAACCATATACAGTTTTTGCTTTTTAAGTTGCAGCTAATAAATTTATTTTCGAATATATGTAAAATAGCTCTTATTAAACCCTAGCTAGTGACGTACCGAATTGTAACATTCTTGTTTGACTGAAGAATCGACTGCGTGTGTTAATGATAAGGTTTAATGTCGAGATGAATATTTTTCTAAACTTTTTGACGTCACAAAACATTTCTCTTAGAAACCCATTTGTAAGCGATTTACCGTATCGTAATTTCTTATCGACCTAATCATAATATCTTTAAATAATGTGTCTGTCTAATAACTGTTATTTCTATAATCTTGTAACTTGAAATACTAATTCATAGTGGTAGTAAATGTTGAAAAATATATAGTTTAGATATTTACATATTGTTGTCGTAGAAATAGAAATCTTATGAAATTTAGTAATGTTTAACAACAGTCAGAATTAATATTTACCGTTGTAACTACAGTTTTATTAGATCACTTAGGATCGAACGTAGGTTCGATTGTAAAGATTTCTTATACCCTTTCTATACTTAATGGATATCCAAATATTTTAAATACGTATACCATTTTCACATTAGTCTGGGAACGCCTTAATCATAGAAAAGCACCAAATAGTTGACCATACGTTTAAATTCAAAGTGTTCATATAGTGATAGATGAATATTTTTGTATATTTATGTAATGTCTTGATCAACTTTCAAAGTTTAATGTAGATCCTAATTAAATTGATGTGTGTTGTTTTACGTTATTGCTTCTGGGGTATTACGATGATTGTAAAAGTTTATGAGATTGTTTAATTGGATTTGGTTTCGATGAATCGCCATTTTTATGTGGGAATAGTACTAAAGTCAGGCCATTTTATTAGGTAACATATGACTATTCATCAAAATTCTAGAACTTTGAACAAAGTTTAACTTTTTTCAATTACGATAACAAATTTATTGTACCTAATAATGACCGATACGAGTAATTTTAAGATATTTTTTCTCTAATAAACTATTCGAAACATAATAAACGATATTCGTAAAGAATTGACAGACGTCAAATGTTACCTACTAAAATGACTTTAGTGTTGCCAATTATGAATCTCTGTATCGTAAGGTGTAAGTGGTTGACTGAGTGTCCTTTTTTGTAAGTAAGACATTGATTAAAGTAAGATATTTTCCTTTTAATATATTTTTGTACCCAATAATTTTTACACACTATAAAAAACATAAGAATGGCGATTTTTGAGATTTGAAATATGTAGTTAGGCTTTCATTCCACTTGTTATTCTTTCACTTATCGTTTACATTGAGTATTTTTATATGATTTCTGTTATTATAATTGTTATAAATTAGTACAAAGTGGCATCATCGCGTTATGTTAGTTTTAGGCTTCGGAAGCATTATGTGGCCATTTTATTTCGGTGTGAGGCAATAATGTAAGTTATTATAGGTTTGGTGATTAATTGATTATCTGTATCAAATAAAATGTTTAAGGATATTCATTTGTTTTATGACTCCTAGTTGAAGTTCCTATCTCTGAGACACTCTTAGTGTGTTGCGGAAGTTTTTCTGTTAGGAGCGCGATATAAGAATCTGTAATAAACAACTAATAAGTATGAAAAATAATAATTATGAACGTTATATTAGTAATTAATGCATAAGTAATTAGATTATATTACTCTGCGTACCTACATTCCTAGTATTTATATAAATAGAAACATTTAAATTTTATTTATTATCGCCAGATAAAAAATAGAATGTAACAAATAGAAATCGTTTGAAATAATTAGAACAAAATTGACGCATTGTTATTATTAAATTTAATTGTTTCCGCATTAACCACTACAAATATCTAAGGTACTTTAATTCACTGCCTATTAAGTAGCAGTTCGTGTTCATCATTTACATTGTGTATAGTATAGGAATCACTCGGACCATAACCGATTCAATGACGGAAGACATTATTTTAAGGCGACACGGGACACCAATTGCCCCATTACGCATGTTTCAATATTACAATGCAAACATGTCATTAAAGTATAATTAATCGGGGGAAACCTGTGAAGCCGCTCGAGCGTAGCACGTTCGAACGCTTTCATTTTCTCAGGACGAGGAGTCAGATGCACCAAGCAGTAGTGGCGCAGACCACGGCGTGACGACACAGCTCAGTCACCACTCGGACCTTACTCGAAGATCACGCTCGCAATGTAAATACCAAGTTATCAGTGCAACCATCAACATGTTCAAGTTGTCTGTGGCTATCGCAGCGTGTCTTCTGTGTTACACCGCACAGGGGAAGCGGACTAAACACGGCTGGATTAAACCTGAAGATGAGGACCATTCACCGAAGCCTGATGTAGTATCCTATTCTACATTTGGGGTCAACGATGTCGGTACGTACGAAGGCTTTGTGCCAACCTCCCCCGATTTCACCAAATATCTGACCGGAGCTGATGAATCAACGACTAATTCACAACCACCGAGTTTTCCAACATCCGTAGATTCTTCAGCCTATAGCAACTTTGCGCAGGGAAATTTTGAGAATCCTCCATTATCAGCAAGCGACAACAGTAACTCTCAACCCGGTTATATGCAATTCCAACAGAACTTTAACGGATTCTTCAATACACCATTTGAACCACATGCTGATCAGCCTAAAAACAATCCACCAGAAGATTTCGGTTCTCATAAAGGCGAATTGAATAGTCCTATTTATGGAACAAAATTGGGTAATAGAAATAAATTAAGATTTGGTAACAACATTAATCATACTGAATTCGATTTTAACAACGATAAAAACGAAAACAAATATAATTCTTACGAAGATAAATATAGTATAAACGAAGACAAATATAGTATAAACGAAGCTCAATCATCATTTGAACCGAAACCTGATCAAAGTGAATTAGGAAACGGTTTTCCAAAGTTCTCTACGTACCCATCGGGTGCTACCGATTTTGGCAAAACCCCTGTAGACACTCAAAATCCTTTCAAATTCCAAAGAGTAGTGGATTTTACTAAAATGAATTATCCTCCGGAGATGGATACTTCTCTAATGCCAGAAATTATTCCTAGACCTGAAAAATATGAGAGTCCGGCGAGTGCTGTGGGTGGCGTTCCCTATAAAAATATGTTTAGTGATAGTAAACACAATACTCAGTATTCTCCTAAAGAAATATACGTTAAGAAATCAAATAACGACGAGAGTGATAATACAGCACCGTCGGGAAAACTGTCGAACAAATACAATTACATCACTAATACCGACGACAAACAGGACTATGGTTGGTATGATGTAAAACAAAGCAATGATGGTAAAAAGAAAAAGAATAAACCTTGGGCTCCTAGTAGTAACAACTTTAAGGAATGGAAAGAGCCTCCCACCTACAACGGCTATGAATACTCCACTAATGTCAGCAACATGAGTTTTAAATTCGGCGTCAATAAGCCAAAAAAGCCTTTTATAAGTGGAACTGATGAAATAGTTCCAGCAAGTAGCAACAATGATTACGCCCAATATCAGTTTCCTGAAGTAGATTACTCGAAATTTAAAAAAATACCCAGTTTTAAAATTCACGATGAGAACGAGTTTGATGGGTTCCCTTCATTCAAGGAGAAAAACCCATTCAACGAGAAGCCCATTCTTTCAGAATTCAGCAAGAATAAACCTCTATTTACACCTGAAACCACAGGCTCTTATTGGGGTAACTCATTTAAATCACCTGATATCTCTTCATTCAAAAATCAGGCTAATAAACTGAAATTTAGTGACGGCTCCGCAGACGACGTTGTAAACATTAGACCGAAAAGACCTAAACATAATTATGGTAAACAACAGGAAAGCAAATTGAGTGAGTGGTCGCAGTTTAGCCGCAGACCCACCAAAACAAATAAACCTTGGATTGATTTTAACAACGAAGTCACTAACAAATTCAAGTCTGAAGAAGATCTTCTAGGTCTCCGGAATCACGACACGTCACTTCCATCGTACCTGCCGAATTATCATTCAAATAATAACTACGATAATGATGAAGTAGATTACAAGAAGTTGGTAGACAAATGGAGGCAGTCATATTTGAAATCAAAATACAAAGACTCTTTGCGTGACTACGAGACCTATGCATCCGAGGCGAAACCAGTACACGTCCCTGTACCGAAGCCATACCCAGTAAGTTTAATGTTTTATAGTTTAGCTAAGTCCTCTACTTTTCTCTGTAACGTATAATTGCCCAGCAAAAAGTAATAATGGAATGCGGATCGGAAAAGCCGACATCTCACGTCTCGCACTAATTTCTTCGCGGGTTCTTGGGCAGTAAAATAATGTGCGTCCATGCTTGCGAGAAATCATGAAACTGAATACGTTATCTATGTAGATGGATAATGTTTTATCGGTCAGTGCATTCTTTCCTATCGTAGGTACGAGAAATCGAGATTCATAAATGAAATCGAAATTAGTACTGCGGTCAGATCGATGGTATAACGAGTGGTTGGGCGCTGATGATTGAGCGACGAATTATCCTGGACACGGTTGACTTGCAGCTTATCGTTTTAGTGAAAGTAAAGCTTTATTACCTACAATGTTACCTATCTAGTTATTTCATCGATTGCTGCAACGTAATTTTGATCCTGCCTAGAATGTCATAATATTTTTAATCGTGTACTTTATGGACGAATACCAGTCATATAGCTACTTGATTCATCGCATAATGTATACCATGGGATATAGACAAGCATGTCAATTTACCTATATTTGATGTAAATATTTTTTTAACTAACACATTTTACAAGGTAGGTACCTAATGCCGAATTTATTATTATACAAACAAAGACTTACTAAAAATAAATCATGGAAATATCCTGGAATTATTATGGTATACTTTGTATGGAAAGTTCACGCGTTGCCGGACCCCTAAGTATTTTAATATTTTCTCAATTCGATTACGTGTATTTTCAGTTTTATTAATTGGTATAATGTATGTACTTACATTAATTCACTTGTATCACACCGCATGGCATGATAGACGATGCAGTTATGAAAAAATATTTCCTTGTTGTTTTGCATATAATTAGATAATGACACTAATTTTCTTTTTTGCAATGCATGATATCTACTATTCAAAGTACTTTAGATTTATAGCGTGTGATAAAATATTGTGATGTCTTAGTAAAGCTATCAGATTGTTGTGTAAATATTGTAGTTCTGATAATGGTACTTCTAGATTTTGCTCTCAAGACATTTTCGTAAGCGTAGGTACAGAATAAGATAAGTCAAGCTCGTTTCATAGCGAAAATATTTAACATAGGATTATCAGCATAGCCGAATAACTTCCAGATAGAAGTCGCTCATCCGGTTATAGTGCCGGTGCCCCAGCCCTATCCGGTTCGGGTTCCGGTTGCCAAGCCGGTAGCGGTTCCCTTTTACCGGGAGATCGTGGTACCAATAGAAAAACCGGTACCTTACCCGGTTTACAAAAAGGTTCCCTATCCTATTGAGAAGTTGGTCCCTGTGCAAGTTGAGAAAGAGGTTAGTGGATACTACCACTATTACACCATAGATACTAATCTAATTAACTAAAGAATACATAACCATATATTTATTAACGAAGCGGAAATGACATCATCTCACTACAGACATAAAGCTGCTTGGTAAATAACTTAGAAACAATAAAAAAAACAATTAACTCGTAGGTGCCTGGATTACTTCAGAAGATTAAGCGATGACCGTTATTGTAAATAGCACTTAGAACTGATGCATGTCTATTCTATTTCATAATCTTATAATTATATTTTCAATCACTGCTGTAAATATTTCAGAGTCCAAATTTAGGAACCTGCATAATTAAAAGAGCAAATGATTTAGATACCTAATTTATGGGTAATTGAATGTTTAGGTGGCAGTTCCAGTATCAAAACCCTACCCCGTACATGTTCCTTACATAAGGCCTGTTTTCCACCAATCGAAGACACGAGACGAGTATGATTCAGATCGAGAAGAAGATGACTATTTCCCGAGACAAGAGAGCAAGAAGAAGACTCAATATAGAAACTATAAACCGAAGTACAGGTAAGATGTCTTTTACTTTTTATGAATTATTTTGTGTGAAGATATTTGGCATTTTTATCTTTTTACTCTGATAACCTAAGAGTTTGCTGTAAAGATACTATTACATAAAGAGAGATAACTTTATAAACTCAAGAAGCTTGGTTAACACAATCAATGCCTAAGCTCCAATGGGCGTGTGTCATCGGCACACTTAATCCACACTGGTAGAATTAATTATAAATTCAATTAATCCTGTTTGATTAAACTCAATGCGAAAGATTTTAACGCGTGTGTAATTTTGCAACGGGGTTTTAATATTTATCTATCGAAAAATCTGTGTTATTTTCACAATAAGTATAATGAAACCGTAAGAGCCTTCAGAAAGTACAATGCAACTGCCAAACTAATTGTGTCTAGCATAAAGGTCATTACTCTAGTTAGTCTATTATGCTCAGTATCAGTTCAGGCACATTAGCGCGACATAATAGCTTATTATCGTAGGTTATGTAGAGTTATGATTAGTTTGTCGACGTGTGATTTCCATTTCATTCGCATTAATGGAAAATATTTATATTCAAATTTGTGAAACACGTTACCTGAATTAGGTTTTGTAATTGTGAAATAACACGTGATCTTGTAAGTGCTACCTACTAACAATTAACGCAGAAATTTAGTTTTAAGCAAAAAACAGATGAGTGCTCTGATTCTGAAGCCGGATCTCGTACTATTAGTGAATGTAATTTGCCTGATTTTTTAACAACAAAGGCTACCCCGAAAATAAATTATATTTAATCTTATTGAATAATCCATGAAGATCCACGCTGACAAAGTTAGTATCAATTATCAACTGTTGCGCGAGTAAAGGCAATCATTACAGAAAAAATATTTAAGAAATAGTATGAAAACTATTCGTTAGTCTTTAACTTATTGTTTAGCGCCCGTGTTTAGAATTGTTTGCAAAGCGCAGTGCGGCGCGGGCGCAGCAACGCGTGTCGGCAACGCACGGAAGGCACTGCAGTTCAAAGACATCTGAGTTCCATCAAGAAATTTCTTTTAATACCTACTCCAATTGTTTGGCAGAAAATTTTACCTACAGATATTAAAAAATTACCAGCTTCATAATTTGTTTGAAGAGTGAGGTCTCAGAATTCCAGTTTTTCTTTTCCAACTTTCCTGACTGTAAAGCCTCGAGCAGACCGGATGCGTATACGTACATGTAAGCGTAGACGTGCACGTACCACTGAGTTGTAATGTATGGGAATGTATGTGACAGGACACACTGCACGCGCACGTCACGTTACGCAAGCGGTGTGTCCTGTCTAATACATTCCCATACATTACAACTCAGTGGTACATGCACGTCTACGCTTACGTGTACGTATACGCATCCGGTCTGCTCAAGGCTTAAACCTCTTTCTAGAATAAAGACGGTCAAAGCTTTAAAATGATCAAAAAAATTGTTAAAGATTTAAGATATTAGTTTGGTCTTGGTATAACAGTGAGCAATACGTAAGGAATTCAAAACATGTTGGAATTTCTATTTACCCAGAGCAGAGCGCCGTTTCTTTCCTTAATCTACATGTAATTGCGACTACAGTAAAATCTTACGACTCATAACATAGTAATTTATGATTATCTTATAGAAGCGTGTATATGCTTAATCATCCTTATATTTCAGCACACGAGATCGAGAAAGACCGGTAGAACGCGAGCGGAATACGGAAAGGTTGCGACCTTCGGACAGGCCAAGAAGACCATCAAGGACGACGTATCATGACAGGAACCGAAAAAGTTGGCCCGACATGCGCTCGACGCGATCCCACACCTTGGAGATTGGAAGAAGACCTACTCCTTTCAAACGCCGCCCTATTCATGATTATGAACGTGATTATTATTGAAGTAATACAGAAATTGTAGATATTATATATTGCAGTATACCTACGATTGTTATCCTCGATGAATCAATTAAGGATACAGAAAATTGTAATAAAGATTACCCACAGAAAAACCATCTCAATGTTTTGCCTGCGGAATAATTGATTTAAGGACATCGCGTGGCGTGTGCCGAGTCATTGTCTACGTCAGTGCTTTAAAATATTATTTGAAATTCAGAGAAATTAATTATGATTTAGTAGATTAAGGACGAGCTCATGAATAATTCCTTTTAAATACTATGAAAAGTAGAACAAAAGTTTAATTCGTTATAATTGTTACAATTTATTTGTAATTATTTGTAATTTAATTGTACTGTGCTTTTATAGTAGATAAATTCTATAAAACTAATCTTAAATCTGTAACTAAAACATTTAATAATTTGATGTACCTAATGATTTATCTTATAATGTTGACTAAACGTTTATTAGGTACCTAACCCATGAAGAACTTATAACTTTTAATACTGAACAATTCCCTCATTATTAATATATTATTTGTAAATCATTTTTTTTAATTAGGTACCTACACTTTGATATTTATGTTATATAAACTTAAGTTTTCTAATTTTTATTGATCAGTATTTCTTAGCTCAACTGTTCTCAATCTGTTATATTTAGGACTTCACGTGCCAATGCATTTATTTTCTACTATCAATTTAAATAAAACATAGATATAAATTTGTCTTGCATTTTGTAAAAATACTTTTAAGATACCACAATACATTATGAACTAGTAAATAAATGTAAAGAAACTGTATGTATTTATTGTTTTAGAACGTTACTTTTTATTTTATTGGGCTTTGGCAATATGAACTAGCAATCAAGAGCGCTTGAAATCATTGCGAGTTTATTGCCTAGTTTTTAACACTTGTCTTCGTATTGCATGTATACGCAATGCAATCATTACCAATAGCAAGACGTTTTAGTATCTTTACATAGTAATAAAAAGAAATTTAACTTCGCATTTATCCGCAATTTTAACCAATAACACCTTATGTATGGGTATTGCCGAATGCAACCTACATTTGTATGACTAGTTGCCTACTTAGGATAAAAATATGGGTTGGTGATATTAACATTATAATCACTATCCTAATAAAATAAATAATAAATATTGTTGGACGATTCACAGCAACATAACACTTAGGTGTTCGAGCTTAGGCTCGAAGCTTGTGTTACGGGTACAAGATATTTAATATGCTCGCCAGTTGCTTGAACTTAGCTTGAACTTAGCTGGGCACGCTTCCGGGTCCATATTTAATACAAAACTAGATAAATATTTTTATTATACTACAATGAAAACATCCGGAACAAATATATGGAGATCCTACTAACATTTATCTCGACTCTCGGGCTGGTAATCGTAGCTGCAACCTCCTGCGTCACAAGCGGACCTTCACTCGCCGCGTCACAGATAACCTATTATTGTTGAAAGGATCCTGCAAGACGAACATGCGGAAGACCAGGATGAGTGCATCAATAGTAAATATCTGTAAGTCATTCAAGTTTTATACACGAAAATGATTTAAATAATTTGAATATAGACGTAGAAGAAGGTAAGGTAGAAGCCACAAGCCTGCAGAGCATGGTAGGTATAGTGGAGATACTCAATATCAATAATATGGTCTATGTAGTCACAGCGGATTGGGGCCATAAAGTGATTGCGAGCAGACCTTGTAAAGCGTTAAACTGATGGCCGAAGGGGCTGAAAAGCTCTATTCTCAAGATTACCAAAACGTCAATCAGTGATAAGCCGTATAAAGAAAATCAAGAAATTTTTCAAGGATGTATTTCCAGCTGTGTACGACCAACGACTACAATGATGAATGACCTTCCATTCAACCAGCAACATCAAATCGACGAGTAGAGATCTTAGTAAAAAGCAGCCATACAAAAGTAAAGCAGAGTTTTATATCAGAATTTTAGCCTGTTCCTGTACGAATATAGTCTAAGTCCGAAGTAAATTGCCTATAAGTTCCCACATAAGTACTGTGCAAACGTCTAACTTTCTTCTATCTAAATCTGTGAATGTAAATACAGTTTATAGATTATTTGAAAAGAGAAACATAATCTATGAAGGACTGCCAGTAACATATAAATCAGTTCGATGTGTTTACGAGATGAGATAAGTCTCGGTTGGATGAACACTTTTACTAACGCTTCGCTAAGCAGATTATGTTTGGAATAGATTATAGGTGAATAAAATAACTAAGATAAGATAATTCTTTATTACACACACCAATAATCAATATTTACATAAGAACTTAAAAACTACAAAAACGTATGCGTAATGGGCGGACTAACTAAGCCAGTTTTCAAGTCTCGTAATCCAAATAATTTAGGTACTTTAGGTTTCAGGATATATTTCAATAGGTATACCAACAAGTATTTATATATAGTAAATCAAGTGTCAAAAATAGCTTAGGGTTTAAAAACTAGTTTACATACATCGGTGGTCTTTGAGTCTTTCCTGTGCCACTCCGATAACTCTCTGGGCAACTAGAGTTTGGTTTTTACACCCAGTTTTGCTTTATTAATGTTCTGTATTTTTTGTAAGATAATGAGTAACATATTAATAAGGATATCAATTTCGGAAAACACGATCTTGTGTTTGACGTAGGTACTTTCGTAGTGCATTTATCTACCTTACGTATCAAATCTACAGGATGATCAAGACAAGATTTACCAAATAAGGTGATGAGTATAAAAGGGGTGGTGAGGAAGGTTCTGGTGCATCGACTATACCTACCATGACCCCATGACTTTTACTTGTTTTGGAGTTATTCGACTTTTTATTTTTTCCTTTAAAGACTTGGTTTACAAAATGTATCTATAATAGTGGAAAACCTGCTCAAATTAAAGACGTTCCCCCTACCACCCCATTTTGGAATACTTTGTCTTGGTCACCTTTATAATTGAGGATAAAACCGCGGATTTCTCGTTCAACGCTTTGATTGATGTGATGTAATTAAACCACACGTAGAAAAAGACGCTAAATACACATACATAATGCATTCACTGAAGAATCCCTAAAACATGTGATGCATTGACACGACGTAATTTACTGTGCTAATAACACCAACTAATATGTATGATAGGTGACCATAGTTGTTAATATAGTTTACTAGCTGACCCGCCCGAGGCTTCGCCCGCATTATTTCCATGTTTTCTCACCTTTTAAACCTTCCCTAGGCTACTACAACCATTTTAAACAAATCAGCCCAGCCGTTCACGCGCGATCGCGTGACCAAGAGAAATAAGGATTAATTTTATACCTATATAGTTTTGTGTTTATGGATTCATAAGCATTCTTAGAATAATACATATTGTGCTTTATAAGTACACAAGTTGCCGATTTATAAGCTATTGTATGTAGCTCTAGATATTTTCATAAAACAAGGCTCGTCCTGTCCTAGTTTTCCTACTTATTACGGGAACCTGTTTAGTACTGAACTTTGTGATTAAATTATTTGAATATAATTACTGTAATTTAGTGCAGGGTCAGCGGTTACAGCTCACGATTCAATTTCTCATCTTATTGTACAATACAAACTAATGTAGTTTTTATTTTGCTACGATTTACGATTATATAGGTAGGTACAATAGCATGCTAGTGAAAAAACTGGTGGAATTAAGAAATTAAACTTGCGTAATATTTTTTTGAGAATTGGAAAAACACCTTAAATGTTATGCCAATAAATCAGTCTATGCCGAAATTGGACACAAAATATATCGAGAGAGAAAAATGATAGAATAAAAAATAATAAGAGCACTGACTCAGCATTGAGTTGGTTACCAGTAAATCTAGAAACCAACGCTGATCCCCCTCAGCACCAATTTTTCTAACTTTAAATATAGGTTTCTAAGTGGGCCTGTTGATGATACTCCTTTTAAAACCCTTTGGTGCCCCATGGTAGGGCAAAGGCCCGTGTCCTTAAAAAATAATTACTCATAGTGATGGAATATTTGTGGTTGATGATCACTCCTCTGGTTATTGTTTACATCTAGTGTCGTGATTGGTTTGGGTATTTGACACAGTTAGGTATATGCGTAATTGGCAATATGAATGGTCAACGGATACGTCCGTCACGGGGTAGGCCTTGAATTACTGGTGCCGAGTCGAATCACACTACGCGCAATCAAAGTGCCAAAATTCACAAACAGTGTACACTCAGCGGATACCTACCTATGGATAGGCTAGGTATATGCCGAACTTAAGATACTGGGGGTCGCAGCATCTCTTGCAAATTCAATCTTTGAATATTTGCGAAAGATAACCCTGTTCGATGATGGCCCGACTGATCGTGCAGAAGTTAACCTAAGACTGAAGATTTTTTCAGATTTACGCAGTTGACGTTCTCCGGCTGAAAAATTAAGGTGATGAATTATTGCAAATTTGTATTATTAAAATTATGGAAGCACCTATGTACCTACATACCTACAATGTGAAAAGTACCTACGTACGAATAAGCGCACGGCCTTACCATCCTTTTCTTTAGTATTATTTTCCTTAAACATTGAAAAACCATTGATTACGAAATGTGAGGATTACAATTAGTATCATTATCATTTCAGCCATCCGACTTGATATAGGCTTCAAGTCGATTGGAATCAGCTAGAGCAGCCTATTAGAATAATAAAAAAATAGCATACCTATGGTGTTTGTTTTTTAGTACTTACTAACCACAAAATATCAACTGGGTAAGTTACTTAGATTCAAGCTTTGCATTTTAATAGTAATGTTCCTATTATAAATGTTCCTTGAACTTCCGCGGTACGAGAAGCTTTTCGTGTTTTGTGTGATGCATCACATCTGATAGATAAAAAATATATAGTACCTACTTATTTAGGTTTTACCGTTCGATACAAGTGTAAATTTATTTTACCTACTAAACATTAAGGACACGTTAAAACTAACTTTACTTACGTAATAATTATGTTCTGTGCCAATAAAAATAAATAAATGTTTTTCTATTCTATTCTATAGTTAATTGACTAGTATCTAACTAAACAGTAAAATAGTGCGATGATATTGTAGGTTGGCTTACATTGAGATGCGAATAAAAAGGCTCTATAGACCTCGAACTGTTTAGTCAGTGTTCGCTGTCCCGTTGAACCGGTCGCAGCGTGACCCTTGCACATTCACAACGTAAGTTTACTTCATCTATTATAGACTCCTTGGTATTCTATGAAGGTTCAATGAATAGAGCCGTGGCAAAAAGTATCGTGTTCTAAATAACGGAAAATAAGGATTTTATTAATAAAAATACGAAAAGTTTGTTAGCATTAGGAACCTTTTTAAATTATTTTCGTTAATATTTTCCGCAGTTGACGAATTGCGTATAAAATTATTTGTTTTTAAATAGAGAACTTCATTTGTTTTGTTGTAAATTACCTATGGTGATAATAATGTGCTAAGAAGATAAGAAACAAAGGCTTTGCTTTTTCTACAGAAACGTAGAGTAGTTTGAATGTATTTTTATCGTAGATTGGCCTTGATCTCTACCACAGTATGTACTATAATTATTGATAGGCTTCACGGCGTCGTTGCTTGCAAGTTGTGTGCTGCCATAAACTTATAATTGTGAGTGTATTTCGGGGTTAATTCGTGCTTTATTTGAGTTGCCACACACGTAACATAAGGAAAATAACATATTTTACTGGGTTCATGGAAAGTTGGTCGTGACATTACATATTCGACTTCCTTTGTGCACAAATGAGTGGATGGGGATTTCCCAAGTTTTGAATAGAAAATGCATGTTCAGTTTTGAAGCCTTAGATATTAGGTAGATATAAATACAAAATAGTAATTAAGTATATGTATTGTGTGTGATTAACGAAACTCGACCTTGTTTGAGAATGGAACAACGTTTAACGTTTTACTTTATTGCTAGATGGGAAGCTTAACAAGCTTTGGAAGTCTTATTTATACAAAAAAATTATGTATCTAATATAATTAGGTATAATAAATCATGCTAAATTAAGTCTTTACTTACAACTAAGCTCTCATTGTTAGTACGGTAATTAGTTTGGTAATATTTAACTGTTATGACATGTGGCGGATTCTAAATAAATAAATTGCAAAATGACGTAGGTACCTAATAGAAAGTGCCTTAGGTATTAATTACTGTTGGTATCTACTGATTCGTCTTTTAAGATTTATAAATCTTTAACTAAATAATCAAAATTAAATAATTAATATAATAATATAACGGTCTATATTAATAAGGTTTACGAAACCTGTTTCTAATTATAATTTTTATTTTAAATACCTACAGTAAGATTTCAATATAATAATTATAGTTTTAATTATTAAAAAGACCTTCGTTTTTAGGGTTCCGTAGCCAAATGGCAAAAACGGAACCCTTATAGATTCGTCATGTCCGTCCGTCCGTCCCTCCGTCCGTCCGTCCGTATGTCACAGCCGTTTTTCTCCGAAACTATAAGAGCTATAACGTTGAAATTTGGTAAGTAGATGTATTCTGTGAACCGCACTAAGATTTCAAAAAAATTGAAAAAAAGTTAATAAAATTTGGGTGGGGACACCCAAATTTTATTAACTTTTTTTCAATTATTTACTTAGGAGTCTTAGGACTGAAACTTAAAAACTGTTTTTTTAATCGGACCCATACGTGTGGGGTATCTATGAATAGGTCTTCAAAAATCATTTAAAGGTTTCTAACATCATTTATTTCTAAACTAAATAGTTTGCACGAGAGACTCTTCCAAAGTGGAAAACAGAGTGTCCCCCCCCCCCCCCTCTCTAACTTTTAAATAAGAAGATGATAAATCGAAAAAAAATATATACCTATTGTACATTATCATAAAAACTACCAACGAAAATTGGTTTGAACGAAATCTATCAAGTAGTTTTTTTATAATACGTCATAAACTATTTCATATAAATAATTGCTGCGGAAGCCTACATGGGCGAGTCTGACACGCACTTGACCACTTTTTTTTGTTTCTATGCTATATGGCATATTTGCTTTGTTGACAGTTAATAATAATAAGCACGTCCTACTTCAAAAAACATGTCGATTACCCTTGAATTAACTGTGTAAAAACTTCACATTCTCTTCCTCACAACCGGTCTAAAGCGTATCGGATCGGAAGTAACTACCTTTACTCGTAAAACATTTTGGTGGATACTTATAATGTACAAAAACTTTTAGTAGTAATAGTAATCAACGTAGAGTCTTAATAATTAACATAATCAAGTTTTTTTTGTGTGTGTACACTACACATAGCTCAAAATAAAGCAACTTGAACTTTAAGGTCAAAACAAGCTTATTTGCTTAGGTAGGTACACTCTAGAAACATTATCTTTCTTATCCCACATAAAAAGTACCTAGTATTCACCTTTATTTAGTTTCAAAATATTTTAACAGCGCTACACAAAAATGCGTTAAACTGTATTTTTTCTGTATTGCTAATAATTAGACATTTACAAAAGTAGAATTTCGTAAATCAAAAGCCTTACCTATCATTCTCCTAATTGAAATAATTGGGTTATGATATATGCAGTGTAACCTATGATGCTATGCATTGTTCCTTTATTCGGGGTTACACAACGTGCCACGGTTCCCATACCAAATACATAACAAGCCGATCTACTAGATAAGGAAGACTTGATACAGACTGTTTCTCAATTCACAATTCATCTGCAAAAACGTGAGGTGGCAATTATGTTGGAGTTCGAAAGATGCTCCGCTTCACAATACCATTATCAAGTTACAACACAGTAGCTGTGATTAAACGGCTTCTACCTAATCAGGTCTTGAACTTTGTCATCTATCTGTCAAATAAATTCATCATGTCAATCAGACTTATCTTTTGAACTGAGGAGTATTTTGTTGTAGTATGAAATAACACAGTTGCATAAAGAGTTTATTATCCAATCACCTAATGAAATATTATCTACAAAACCATGTTTAAAAAAAAAGTTGTCTTTATCGTTACAGCACCATAATGAGGGCAATAACAGTCCTACTTGCCCTAGCGATAGCGGCGAGTTGCGAAGCAGCCAAGCCCGAAATGAGGTTCGCCTGGAAGGAGCTAGACTTCACGTGGAAATCACCAGCTGACAGAGAAACCGCTATCTTGAACAAGAGCTATATCCCTGAAAATAATCTACCGCTCGGCTTAGCTAGATGGAAGAACAAGCTTTTCGTAACAGTGCCGAAGTGGAAGGGTGGTGTAGCTTCTTCATTAAATTACGTGGACATTGATGGCCCATCAGACCAGCCTATGAAACCTTACCCATCGTTTGAAGATAACTTTGTCCCAGACACAGCTAAGGAGCTGCCTTCAAACAACTCAATTATTTCTGTATTTAGAGTAGACGTTGATGCTTGCGACAGACTTTGGGTTATGGACACCGGATTGGCAGATATTTTGGGTAAGTTTATTGCCTTTATAATTACCTAAGTCTTTATGTTTAAGATACAGGAATTCCACCATAGGTTACTCTTTTAATAAGTTGGAAAACATAATTGTGCCATTAGTATTATTTTACTACACCAGATAAACATATAACTATACTATAATTCACGGGCCTTATATAAAAACAGATCACTGGCTGTGGTTTGAGTTAGTGACGACTTCGTACCTACATACAATGCTATTGTTTAACTAAAAGATTGCGGGAAGCTATTTATTCAAAGTAGTAGATAGGATCAATACGTTACGGAATCGGAGCAGAATCTAGAATTTCATGAATATACATGGCACGACATTATCGTGGAATTTATCTCATATTTACCGGTATCTATTGTTGAAGGTCGTTAATTAGAATGGGAATAGAAGTAAATTAAGAAAACAATGCAGCTTTATCACGAACAATTTAATGTCACCAAATTGAGAATTCAATACTTTTAATAAAAATGTATGTATTACGTAGGTATTACGTAGGTACGTTAAAAGCTAAGCTATGTGGTATAGCTTAGCTGTTAGGTTAATTGTCTAATAAGAATCTCCCTTCATACCTACTATTCCTTGCAATCACTGTACTACAAAACATAATTACTACGTAAACTGAACCTACCTAATATATTGATCACCTACAACCCACATAAATTATTTTATTATTCATTAACTACTTGCCTACTGAGACTTTAATATATTTTATTAATTTATATTTTATAATTATAGGTGAAGGCAACCAGATTGTTGGCCCCTCTATCGCCATCTTTGACTTGAACACCGACCGGCTGATTCATCGGCACTTCTTGGAAGTGAACACTATGAAAGAGGACACCTTCTTTGCCAACATTGTAAGTACCTAATTAACTATTTTCTGTCCAAATAACCTAATTATTTCATTGAAATGAAAATAGCTAGCTATCCGCCCCGCAGCTTCGCCCGTGTTATAATAATTTCCCGCTGTAAAAAGTATCCTATATACTTGTCCTGGCTCTACTTCAACGAATTTTCAGTCATATTAGTTCCCGTTTCTAGAACGGGAAACTGATGGCCGTTTTAGTTACACTGTTTATAGCTCATGTTATAAATAGTGTAACTAACACGACTTTCTTTTTATATTTCAAATTCACTAGGTAAATATTTTATATGAATCCAATGCAAGCAGTGTAAAGATATTAAGGAAAGTTAGCATTATTTATACAATCGCTCGGTCATGAAATCAATCGTAGCAATCATAAAATTTTAATTGGTATAATAAATCTAGAAGTTGAAGTATTTTAAAAGTATTACTTATTTACCACACAGTATGGTGGCAGTGTAAGAATAATACCATCCCATATCTCAGATAGTTTTTACTATAGGTACATTATTATGTATATTACATCCAGATACCTACTCGGAACAAATATTTGCAGATCTGTAAGCATGGTTATACTTAGAGAACTATTACAAGTTTTTTATTATGACCCGTGCCCAGTGTGACGTAACACGGCTTGTTATATTACCTATTACGAATTCCAGGTGGTCGACACAACCAAAGACAAATGCGACGATGCATTCGCCTACATCCCAGATCTAGGAGGCTACGGCGTAGTGGTGTACAGCCTCAAACAAGACGAAGCGTGGCGCATCAACCATCACTACTTCCACTTTGAACCTCTCTCTGGATCCTACAACGTCAGTGGAGTTGTGTTCCATTGGACCGATGGAGTCTTTGGACTTGCTTTGTCCGAGCCTAGAGAGAATGGGTAAGGAATTTAAATTAGTATTATTCCATCTCTGTTTATGAAGTAACCTTTTATTTTATGCCATAAAGTTACTATTCCATA
Source organism: Chloroclystis v-ata (assembly GCA_963691955.1). NCBI lineage: Eukaryota > Metazoa > Arthropoda > Insecta > Lepidoptera > Geometridae > Chloroclystis > Chloroclystis v-ata. Next base: position 5,525,196 of record OY829906.1, on the reverse strand, counting down.
GAAAAATGTGAATAAATAAAGATGGCGATTGGCGGCATAGTAAAAAAAACATACTTACATATTAAAAAATATTTTTTGCTAAAGACATAAATACATAGGTACCTAATATGACTTGTAGTTTTACCGGAAATAGAGATAAACCGTGTTCTACCCTTACCTACAAGCAAACCTTATTGATTGGCGTACAACTTAAGCTTAATATTTTTGCTTTTGAATCTTTGTATCAAATCTTTAAGAATCGTATTGCTTGTGATAAGCTAAGAGAGCAAATCATAATAGTTAGAAACGGAAATCCTCGGATCGAAATTGATCATAAAGTTACTACATACCTAGATACTTTTTAAATACATTTTGTAAATCAATTTTACCCACCATTCTTACAACATTTTGTAAAGTAAAAGTCCTTGAACTTTATTAAATGCCATGCAATATTTTTCGGTAGCTAAGAAATAAAAACATTTGTACGTGGTGTAGCTCTACTGTTGCTAATTGATAACACGAGCATGCGTGAAGTTCAATGACATCATTTTCAATTTAAATATATAATATTACGATACCTATTATAACTGTTAAGAACTTCCTAAGGTAATAATAAAACTAATAAATATACCTAGGTATTAGTAGAAAAGATTCTACGATTCTCATCGTGAACTTATTTAAGTTAAGATTAAGATAGATTAAAAGCCTGGCATTGACCTCAAATGAAATACATAATTACAATCAAAACAAAAGAATAAGTAACTATAAAAAGTCTTGACAGATTTGATTTATGATATCTCTATTCCATTGTTTGATTTACGAAATGCATATATGGGTTAGATAAGTTACTACTACCTACTTTCGATTGTCACAGATACCGAACGATGTTTTTCCACGCATTCTCGAGCACCAAAGAGTTTTGTGTGTCAACGGAACTCCTGCAGAACTACAAGCACATCAACAAAGACGAGGCGTTCCATGATTTCAAGGTTTGTGCAATTTCTAAAACTACCAACGTTCTAAATACTAACTTAGTAAACTTTACAAGTAACATAATTTCGAAAAGCAATATTCGAATCACGTATGTTTGTAATGACGTAGATCTCAAGGAACTTTTACGCTCAAGTTGACGATGATGTTCTAGAAACCCGAATAAAACCGGTTTTTTAGAAAATCTCCGTATCCTATTGATTGAGAGTAGTAATTAATTATTTTTATTTTGCTTTTCCTCAAAATTTGGTATCGTATTCCTAATTTCATTCATCATTAGGTTGGTATTTAAATCGAGTAAATAAGATAGCAATAATACATAAGATATTTAATTAATAGTTTCCTCTATTGTCTCCGAAATTAGAAGTAGGTATTCCCATTTATACCTACTAAAATGAAGATAGGTGGTAACTAATTGAATTATTTTGGAAATTTTTGCTAATTTATTTAAAGATTAATGGAACATTTTTCCCTCGCATTTGAAAGACACCGATTACTCAGAACAGTGTCATGAGTTCATGTTACCTTATTGACGATCAAGAACGGAACGAAGATGGAACGGATCAATTTAAAGTTTTAAACATTTCAATTAGCTAGATCTGTTCTATGGAGATAAATAAATTGTTGGATTAGATCCCGTGAGACGACTCGCCCCAAATTGAATCGTTTTTTGTCTTTTTCAGCTTTTGGGCGACCGGGGCGCTGGCAGCCAGGCATCGGCCAGTTACTACGATCCCAGCACTAATGTTCTGTTCTACACGCAGGTTTGTTGCACCAACGTATCATGAACATCACAGATTTGCTTATTTATAACACCATCAACCCAGATACTGGTAGTGTGAGTTTATAGCCTAGGACGTATTGTGGGAAAGTTATGTGGTTTTTAGTGTTGGTATTATCATTATGACTACATACCTAGAGGTTTTATAGTGCACTACTTATAGTATTAAAATACTATTCTTTTCAAGTTTTCACGTTATCCTAAGTACCTACTCGTACTATTTATTTCTATTTTATGAAGAGTTTTGTTTGATTGATTGTAAGTTTGAAAGCGCTAATCTCAGGATATATGTACGCTGGTTGGTTCGATTAACATATAAATTTCTGTTTTGGATAATGCATTTATCGAGGAAGGGTACCTACATTTTATAAGTTACTATATAGCATTATCGTGGCGTGGTTATGACGATACAGCCAGCGTTAAGGTACTTTGCCTTCTAAAGAAGAGCTAGTTTTTTTGTAACAGTCCCATTCGTATATTTTCCAGGTGAACAAAGATGGCGTTGGTTGCTGGAACACCAAGAAGCCGTACACTATCGACAACAACCCTCTCATCATCAACGACCCCATTGAATACGAGTTCCCTAATGATCTCAAGGTAAAATTAAATTGTTTGCTTTTATATCAGAGATTTTTATAGAGATATGTAATTACTACTCCGATTAAGTAGATATTATTCAATTATGTTTAAGGTATCTTAGTGCTATTTGTGTCTCCGATCTTTTTGATACAAAACCATGGTGGAAGTGTGGAATTCATTTCCACACTTCCACCATGGTTTGGTTATGGTTGGTTTTCCAAATTATGCTTTCGAATAAGGAAAAAATTCTTCAGAATTTGAAATTATTGAGTTTTAATTAAGTAATTATTTATTTGAAAATTGGATGTAGGAATCGCAAAAAAAGAATGCCCAAAGTATCAAGACTAGGGAATATAAAATGGTTTTAAAAATAAAACTCAATATCATTTTCAGATGGATAACGAAGGCACACTGTGGATTCTATCAGACAAGCTGCCAAGGTTCCTCATCCACGGACTGAAGTCAGATGTGGTCAATTACAGAATAGCCAGCATCAAAACCACCGACGCGATTGCCGGGTCTGCCTGCGCAGCCTAACTTAAATATAACCTTAAAATAGGATAAGATTTTGTGCTTTAAGTCCGCCCACAAATTGTGATTAGTTGTTAATAAATTATAAAAAAATAAATACCTATTTTATTATTTAGGATTGCCAACAAAAGATAAGTAAGAAAACTGTACTGTAAAAATAATTTATTTGGTATCATGATGTAATAGAACCAAAATATATTATGATAAATAAAAACGTTGTTATCATTGATTATTTAATATTAAATTCATTAATATCATAATGTAAGTAAAGATAATGAAAGTAAAGATAAAAATAAACAATATTTGGGTTTGCATCTCATTAGCTTTTGAGAGATCGCATGACAACAGAGCAAAAATCAGCTCTGGCAACATTATGTACCTACCTAAGTACCTATCATGCTATAGACGTCACACTGCTGCTTCGGTTGCGCGCGCATTGTAAGGCGGAGGCTTTCATAGGACGATTTTATTCAAATAGTTAATGTCCTATCATATAATAATCTTCCTGTCATATAATAAAATCAGCTTTATTTCGTAAGTTTGTTTAGTTTACTTAGGTAAAATTATGTCATATTATACAGTGAGTATTATATATATTTACGAATACACAGTAACTAGCTGACCCTCCGATAGCTTCGCATAGATATAAATCTTCATATGACATGCTCGTTAAAAAACGCAATTGAAGCTGTAGGCGAGACAGTTAGTAAGTCATGACATCTTGCCTTTATTTTCGTTATCTACATAATTATTTATATAGCATAGCCTTCCTCAATCCAACACTAAAATAATTTTTCAAATCGGACCAGCCAGCGGTTCCTGAGATTAGCGCGTTCAAACAAATAAAATATTAAACAAACCCTTCAGCGTTATAATATAAGTATTGGTTTTTAAAATACCCGTCGTATTGTCGGGTAGCTTTATATGGGTTACCTACCCAGGCCTGCAGGTTAGTTAGGGTTAACATTGTTTTGGTTGATAGTGTAAACGAGACCTTATATACAGTGCCCGACAGAGACCGTATCATTCACTGTCGGTGATTCAGTTTGCAAGCACACTCAACACAATGCCGCCAAAATACAAGTCAGAAAAAGTTGGCATCGTCGGAAGGTAAGAACTTTTTATATTTTGCTTTCACTTAAATGATATACAACCTCCTTACTGTTATAAAGTTTACATAATTTTATTGATTATGACCTAGATTTTAGCGCGGGTGATACTAAGGGGCAGTAAATTGAATTTAGAATACAATTTTATGCATAAAAGTTTGCGATTGCCTCAATGAACGCAAGGTTGATTGCATTCTACTTTTTGCATTGATTATTATTTCGAACCTGCTTGGTTTGTACGAGTTTGTTGATGTTTTAAGACGGATGACCAGTTCGAGCATTTGAAAAGGATTTTAAGACTATGTACCTAGGTACCTATTTAGAATGTTGAGAACGGGTTTATGTGAAATGTTTTCTTTTCATTAATTTTATCCTACACCTCTTGAGTATATTTGAAAGTTTACCTAATCGCCACTTTATCTACTTTATCCTGTAAACAGCTGAACCGATTTTCAATAACAACACTCTAGCCTAATTCTGCTTTAGAAAATCTAAAATCGAAATCGCTTTTAGGAGTTAACTAGGGGCTAAAAATAAGCTATATATTCTAAAAACCATGGATTACCTATTCTCCATGTTTTATTCATAACACTTCTTATGCCTATCTTTCTATTGTTTTATATAGTTCTCATTGGAATATATCTGATGTTATCTCAAAGTCACGTACACGAACATTAGGTTATTTAACCAATAAACAATTGGAGTTAATGTAAATTTACATACTTTATCTAGATAGGTAAGTAAGAAGTACCTAACTATTTCTTGAGTTATCTGTTGTGTTTAAAATTTTATATATAAAAAAATTATTACGTAAGAACTTACATAGGTACCTACTTAGATTTTACAATTCAAGTAAAGGTTCTTAAAACGAGAGTAGATACTTTCCTCCTACTCGAAAACATATTAGTTACCTACGTCGGTTAGTAAATTTGTAGTCTAGGCCTACTTGTTACTTAAATCTACATGGAATAAATATCTGTACCATTATCAAACAATTTCGTGGTTAAACTTTTTTGCTCATGAATGAAATATTTATGAAGCTAATCGACATATCATGCAAAATTAACCTGTAAATATTTACAAAAGCATCAAGACCTATTGATCCCTAATAAAACGTTCGTAAATATTTTCAGTGGTCTTATCGGAAGGTCATGGGCGATGCTCTTCGCGTCCGTTGGCTATCAAGTCACGGTGTACGATATCATCCCGAAACAAGTCTCTGATGCGCTCGACGACATCAAGATTCAACTGGACACGTTAGAGAAAGATGGCCTGTTGCGCGGGAGCCTCAGTGCTAAGGAACAGATGCAGTGCATCAAAGGTAAGATGAACAACCCTATCCACCAACAAGGTGGATGATGATTTGGTGAAGGCGGTTGGCTCGCGGTGGATGCAGGCCGCGAGCGACCGTAATGACTGGAAATCATATAGGGAGGCCTGTGTCCAGCACTGGACGTCCAATGGCTGAGATGATAAACCCCAGTAACTTCCGTAAGGACGTCACAAAATTATTATTTAGTTTGTGAGTTAGTAGTTTTGTTATCTACTGTAGGTACATAATTTATGTACGTATTTCTAACGAGTACCTATCATACTAGATACTCGTTAGAAATACATACTTAGAAAATTTAATCAAATCCTTAAATAAACAGGAAGCCAAGTGGCAATTGAGTCGTTACTAAACTACTCACAGACTCTTGAACCCCTTATCCAATTTACGATGATTGAGATTCAATATTAGAAGTACAAGAAATGCTTTAATAGTCATTACAATAACTAATTGAAAGCTTATCTAAAATAAGATGACCTAGCTTGTTTCGATAACAATGCATGTAAAACCATTAATGCAGGCTTTATCGAATACTCCATCCATGGAAATAGTCTGATATCTGTTAGCGATAACTGCTACCATTATCAAATGCAAATAATGATACAAGTATCATTCATCTACTTATTGATAAGGTACAATAAATAACCATCACACAATGCCTATTTGATAATAAACTAGTGTTTTGGGCATACCAGCAAATATAATATGTCGCAAACACTGTCGTTATTTTGATGACTGACACGTTATTTAATTCCTAAAAATCTATTTCTTTTAAGGTACAGTCAGCCAAAAATGGTCTATCATCCTATGGTTGAGATTCGTTTGTAATTCAGTTAAATTATGTTAGAAAAGACAACCATATCGATCATTACATCGCACAGAACCTTTTGTCAAAGCTGGTAGACCACTTTCTTGACCGACTGTACATCATCATTTCAGCCATCAGACGTCCACTGCTGGACATAGGCCTCCCTTAAAGACCTCCAGGTATTACGGTCGGATGCAGCCTGCATCCACCGTGAACCGGCAGCCTTGACAAGATCATCTGTCAATCTTGTTGGTGGACGTCCGACGCTGCGTTTTCCGATCCGTGGTCTCGACTGTACATACGAGAACCTTAAATATGTTTAACTAACTATTTATTTCCAGGTTCTGTGGACCTAGCAGTGGCCGTCAAGGACGCCGTATTCGTCCAGGAGTGCGTGCCAGAAGACCTGAACCTGAAGAAGAAGGTGTTCCAGAACCTGGACGCCGTGGTCGGAGACAACACCATCCTGTCCAGCTCCACGAGCACTACACTGCCGTCGCTGATATCTGCGGACCTGAAACATAAATCACAGGTAACTGCAGAACAAAGCCTCACGCATGTTGTAGGTTAAGACCTAATTTCACCACTCTCTGTTTGTTAGTTTAACATCTCATTAAGTAATTAACATTCCATTAATATACATAAACTGACGTCATTAAACATAACGGGATGTTAAACTAACAAACAGAGAGTGGTGACATTAGGTCATTAATTGGGGAGTACTATAAATACCTACCTAATCAATATATTATTGGTAAAAAAATATTTACACATTTTTATTTTATTTAGCTGCATACAAACTAGCTGATTACAAAGCGTCCTGTGATTGAGATAGGTATAAATCGCTGAGAGTTGAAATACCAGACCCTTTCCAAACATTCAATGTTTTGCGACTTTTATTAACTTAACCATGGTTTTAGAATTATAAAAATTGAATTGAAAAGAGTGATCAGGAACAAAGCAAAAGGTTGGACTCTTAACACATGTCATGTTAAATGTCTCTTATCCATTAAACTATGTTTATATTCCAGTTTATAGTGTCTCACCCAGTGAATCCTCCCTACTACGTGCCGTTAGTGGAGATAGTGCCCGCGCCGTGGACGAAGCCCGAAGTGGCCAAGAAGACCAGGGAGATCATGCTGGAGATCGGCCAGGAACCAGTATCGCTGTCGCAAGAGATCGATGGCTTTGTGCTCAACCGCATACAGTGAGTTACATCGAAATGTATTATGATGTGCATGATTTTCCCTGTTAGATCACTATCACTATATATAGAGTGATTTGACTTAGTTGAAAATAAATCGCTATACCTATGTATAATATAGGTATAGATGATCCAGATTAAAAATGAACTCCCCTCCACAAAACCGTGATAATTTCAACGTGTGAGAGGAAATACTTATTGCATCAATATACTTGTGTGCGTGCTACAACTTTACTGTAACATTGGCTCATCTGTCTGTCAAAGTGGTACCGTTTGCTTATACGTTATTGAACATCCAATGACAAAGATCAATTTATGTGTGTTGTATCTATACACCTTTTTGCATGTACGTGTAACCGCGGTGGAGGGGCGTTCAGTTTAGAAATGGTTTTACTATACATACCTTTACCTATAAATGACTATTTAAAACCCAGCGGAAACCCAGCTGGTAGGTACTGTTTTCAAGTCAATACTATTAACATAGCTTGACCGATATCTAATTGCCACATCAATATCTTGTCCTTAATGAAAAAACGGTTAAAAATTTGTTTAAACTTACTTTATTGGGCCGCCCGTTTCCGGCCCAATTTTCATCAAAATAAACAAAATCCAATTTGGTTCACCCGTTCGAGGCTACGAAGGCACACACAAACGCTTCGGGGGTGAAAAATACTCATAGTCAGAGGCTGATAGTGTTTCCAAAATTAACGTCAGTTAAGTCTAGGCATAGATACTCACAATATTATTCCATCAGGTACGCGATATTGAACGAAGTGTGGCGTCTGGTGGACTCTGGTATCGTGAACGTGGCCGACGTCGACAAGGTCATCTCGGAAGGCCTCGGCATGCGTTACGCTTTCCTGGGCTCTTTGGAGACCGCGCACTTGAATGCTGAAGGCATGCAGAATTACATTGAACGGTAAATATAACAGATACAATATTCTATACAGTCTTATGCGACACAGTGGATTAGTTATGTAACCAAGTAACAATGGTTGGATTATTAACGCTACGACATCGGTATTCGATCGGAACAGGACATGTTTGTTAGAATAATAAAATTTTATAGGCAACGCTGAAGAACAAATTGATGCGCGTTGATGTCTTTTGTACTATAAGTTTGCTACGCTCCGTAACACTAAAATGTATGCTACGAAGTGCTACGCGACGTGGGGCGTAGCAAGTTAAGAGTGTCTTTTCACTATTCTATGTTGCTCTATGAATTAATCACCAATTAGTTGTATGTCTGTGTGGTATTTAAAAGATAACATTAAACGCAGCAACGTCCCAAATCTCAATATAAAACGATTAGCATGACACTACTAACTTGAACTAAAACCCCATTTTACCAAGTGCATTTATAATGTTTACTGAGTCTTTCTTTGTATATATTGTTGCTTATAGCAATTTCCTCATTGATTTCAATATCAACTGATATTTCTAGGTTTTATTAGTATATTTCGGATTTCCTGTCGATCCAATCTGCGTATTAGATCGTTCACAAAGCAACGTTTTTAGGTTTTTGGTCTTCACGACACTGGCATCGCATAGTGTAAAGACTAATGTTCATATAATAATCATAGATGTTTATTTAAATCTATGATAATAATTATTAATTTTGGTACCTACATAAATAATAAAAAAAAAAAAAAATTATTTTTAGTTTCAGTTATGATATGAATAAGTTTAGTCAAAGTAATCAAAACTCATTCCTTTCCAGTTACGGCAACACCATCAACAGCGTCAGTAAGACGATGGGCGACATCCCTCAGATGTCGACGAGCTCCAGCGCCGCCAGCATCTGTTCGCAGCTGAACAGTATGGTGCCGCTGGACCGGCTGGCGGAGAGGCGCGCCTGGCGGGACGCGGCGCTCACTCGCCTCGCGCTGCTCAAGAAGGACATGAACAAGACCTACAAGAAGTAGACGTGCTATAAGAGTTACCAGCTCATTTCTGAATATATGATGAGTGTTCATTTATAGATTTATTTACATTATAAAAATAGAATTATATATAACAAGTTTAAAGATTTGCGTTTAAATTGTTTAAAGATTTAAGTAAAACATTTATTTTATTAAAATCCATGATTATTTGGACTGTTTGTTTCATTCATTTGTTTTGTATCATACAACTTTTCTATCAAGAGAGTTGTTTTTATTTTTCTTAATAGTAACTAAGTAACTCAGTGGCGCTTGGGACGCTTAAGCTTTTAAGCTATGAGGTACCTTTCCTGATTCTTGTTACTGATAATTATTATATGATCCCGTTTTGTTTTTTTATTATTCAACTTCGAGGAATGGTTTTCTTAAAAATCTTTTTTATGCCACTTGATTTTCCACTAAATACCTACAGGTTCGTAACTTAGTGGGTATCTTCCGCTGCACTATATTTATAGTCGCACAGTAAATAATCATAATCTTTTATTAAAGCTTTCTTATTGATACATAGGTTCATATGTAATATAATATCAAATTTTCTAAGATCCGGTTGCAGGATCAGTGCACTTGAAGAAAAGCAATTTTCGTCTTTATGTAGTAGTCCGGGATCCATTTCTTTTATATTAGACGCTATGTACTCGTCTTCATCTCACGACGCGCATAGATTAACATTACTGCCAGGTTAGGATCTGTCAATGTCACTATCCGCTAAATGATGAACAGTGAACTGTCAGTCAGTCTGACATTCAGTGTAAGCCAGCCAAACAGACGGCCGACCTTCAATCATTAACATTTTTCTTGAAATAATTCTGTTTACCCGCTCCTAAATAACGTTTATGGATTTGTCCAGAAAGGAACCTCATGTGTGATGTGCTAAAGTGAAAAAAAATCTAAAATGCATTTATTGTGTCTAAAGTTTTAAACCCGATGCCCACTTTGTTTATGATCTCATGACAAAAGGCCTTGTAGAACGCAAAGATTTACGGACAATATTACAAATGTGCTGTTTCGGTAGATGATGGATCCAAGAATGTGCAGAAAAATCAGCAGTAGTGAAAGTCTTCCAGATGGCGAGGATGTGGAATTTGAGATATCGAACGTCATCGCTCCTCAGGATAGCGAGGAGAACTTCATGCTTAGTGGGAGCCCCGAGCCGCAGTCCGTGACCTGGCTGGACGACGAGCAGATCGAAGACTTAGACCTCAACCTCGAAGATCTAGACCACACGAACCTGTGCTTCCACAGAGTCGATAGCGCCGACATTATATACAGGAATAAAAAAACAAAATGCAAAATGGTAGGAAAATATGTCATGGGAGACGTTTTAGGGGAAGGTTCTTATGGTAAAGTCAAGGAAATGCTAGATTCTGAGTCACTTAGTAGAAGAGCTGTTAAAATTCTGAAGAAACGAAAATTAAAAAGGATACCTAATGGAGAACAAAATGTACAGAGAGAAATACAATTGCTGCGAATACTTAGACACAAAAATGTGATAGAACTAGTCGATGTAATGTATAATGATGAAAAACAGAAAATGTACCTTGTTATGGAATTCTGTGTTGGAGTGTTACAGGTAAATATTACATATTCAAATAATATTATTATTCTAAGAGATTGATGAGAAAAACACATTATAAAATGCCCTAACACTATTAATTACTTGAAATAGGCTTCCTATTTTGTTAATTAAATAAATATTGCTCGACAATTCATACAGTAACATCTAGCCTCATGGTAATTAATAATCATTAAATTGGTACTACATCATAACTATAATTTTTGTTCTCAGAGTAGTATAAGCTGTGGTTTTATATTCTAAGTGACTTAAGTTTTTGTATGTCTTAAAAATCTCAACATTGTATCAAGTATTTACATAAAGATAAATTTCGTTTCAATAGCCAGGCTAGATTCCTAGCAAAGATTATTCATTGCACACATCCAGAAGGTCGAGATGACAATAATCAAATAATGATACTATTTTAGTGCCTATTCTTCTGTAATCTATTGATCTCTTTAAGTTTGCTCACCGCAGGTCTTGCCAAACTGTGTACTTGAAGACTATTTGCATTTCTATTATAAACAAAAATATTTAATGCTATTTTTGTATGAGATCATCCTATCTAAGATCTTCCTATCTATTCCTGAAGAATTGCTGAGAGATTTGTGTTTTTAAAATGCTTAAGTTTTCTTATTTATTTGCACATACAGTTCTGATAGCATTGATAGCATGATTAGTAAGACATTTCAAATGGGGACAAATGGAGACACTGGGCATTTTCCCAATGTGCCTCATACCAGGCAGAACTTAACAGCGATGTAGACCAGAAAAATCGGTGAATTTATTTGTTTTAGTTACTATTTAACCAAGTAACAATATCCTTTGCCCAACAATGGGATGGTTTGGGCTTACAGTATTGGTACAGTAACTACATAACATTTAATGTTCTTGTTTTGTTCTAGGACATGTTAGAATCTACTTTAGGCAAGAAGTTTCCCCAGAGACAAGCCCATGACTATTTCACTCAGCTGCTGGACGGACTCGAGTACTTACACGGTCAGGGTGTTGTGCACAAAGATATTAAGCCGGGAAACTTGCTGCTCACACTGGATCAAACATTGAAAATTACTGATTTTGGTGTTGCAGAGGTGAGTATTTGAAAAATTTTACAAAGACTATAAACTAACTACTTATATATTATTATCAAACTTCAAATTGTCTTAAATATAAATATTGCTGGACAATTTTACACACCGACATCTAGCCCCGTGGTAAGCTTAAAGCTTGTGTTACGGGTGCTATACACATAGATATTGTTATGTATCAACATGTCCAAACTTGTCAGCCTTATTACAGAATAAGTAGGACTAAGTAGGCATGCTGGTGCGCTGCAGCTCCGGCAGTTCGCGTGCAACGCTCCCTAGCGTAATACACGTTCTTACGGAAACAATGTGTTTTATTTGAACATAATAGTGGCGACGAGGATAAAAGTGCAAAAATGTCAGCTAAACAAGTGAAGTTCAGTGAATTCAATGTGAAATCAGACAATTGGGACAGTTACATACTCAGACTCAGTTATTGTTTTGAAGCCAGCGGGATAACCGACGATGCAATCAAAAGAGCAAATTTTTGTACAGTGTGTGGATCTCAAACCTTTGAGACATTGCTATCATTAATTACTCCTCGAAAATCGTGTGAAGTATCGTTCATTGACATCGTGAATGTTCTGACTAAGCATTTCAGTCCGAAGCCCAATGAAATATCAGTGTCATACAAATTTTATAAAAGAGATCAGGGCAAGGATGAATCATCAGCGGATTATATAGCTCAACTTCGAAGGCTCAGTACAAACTGCAATTTTTCAAATTTGGAACGGATGCTAAGAGACAGGCTGGTGTGCGGCATGAGTGATAGATCGCTGCAGTACGAGCTGCTAAAGCGCGACCAACTAGAGTACGCCGATGTGGTGGACGCCATGCTGTCGGCCGAGAGTGCAGGTCGCGACATGCTCCTCATGCACGCCGCCGCCGCGCTCCCCCCGCCCCCGGCGCCCGCGCATTCCCCCGCACCCGCGTGGGGCCCCGCGGACCAGCCGGCGCCCGAGGCGATGGACGTCAACGCGCTCAACTCGAGAATAAATACTCGATTTTGCTACCGCTGCGGAAACCGACATACCGGAGAATGCCGTTTCATCAATGCAATATGCAACTACTGCAATAAGAAGGGGCACATCGAGAAGGTGTGCACTACTAAGAAGAAATTTATGGCGGGGAAAACCTACCACACCGACGACGACGTCGGAGCAGACGGTGCGGTCCTGAATGGAGTGTACAACATGAAAGCGGCGCGCACGCGCGTGCCGCCCTACAAGTTACGAGTGAAGCTGGAGGGCGCGCCGGTCACCATGGAGGTGGACTCGGGCGCCGCCTGCTCGCTGCTGAACGAGCGCACGTGGGCGCGCCTGCCGCGCCGCCCGCGTCTGCGCCCGCTCTCCACCAGGCTGCGCGCGTGGAACGACTCGCGACTGATGGTGCTCGGACAAGCGACAGTGTCGGTCATGTACAAAGATATTATGCGGAAATTAGAGATAATCGTGGCTAAGGGAACCGGTTCCAATTTGATAGGACGTAATTGGTTTGAAGCTCTTGACATTTCTGTTAATGTAAATAAGATATTGGATGTAGACATGAGCAAAATTGTATTGGAAAAGCATGGAGTGTCTAAAGACGAACTTGGTACCGACCTAAAGAATCCCTTCGGGATACATTTGAAACCTAAGGCTACACGTAAATTTTTAAAAGCACGATCTGTTCCATACGCTACCAACGATACAATCGATTTAGAAATAGATAAGTTAGTAGGCGAAACTGAAAACCTTCTAAGGCCGGTCTCGGAATGGCCGACTCCTGTAGTACCATTCAATAAACAGGAAGAGGAGGTTCCTTTATGTGGAAACCAACGCAGCACGGTCAATCAGGATACCGAGTCGGATTCATCTCCTAGGCCCACTGCTAGCGAAGCTTCCGCGACTCTTTCTGACGGGAAATTGTATACGACCTTCGATGTAAAGCAGAACGCTGGTACATACCTGCGACAGTTCAGAGTACTGCCCCAGGGCCGCGCTGTCTCGCGGGAAGGAGGACGGCGGGGCGCGGCCGGCGGGCCGGGGCTCCTGCACGCTGCACGCGCACGAGCGCCGCTGCTCGCAGCTCTACAAGGGGCTCACAGCCAATATGCTACCAGAGTGTAAATTCTACTATATTACCTAATGGGCACGTACAAACGTAGGCCACAGATTGGTAACGCTGATGGTTTGACTAATTGGCCATAGTGTGACATATCTATAGGTACAATATCAATCCCAACGAATGGCATATACACCAATAAAGACGGAAGAACAGGTTTCCAGAAACCAATCTAATAGGAAAAGACTTGGTCAAGCTGTAAGGTACAAGAACCAATTCAATATTTAATTACATATTTACACAAACACAAACAATTACATTTAAATAGGTAAAATAAAGTAGTTATGCACCTGGCTATTCATAGATAATATATTTTAATTTTCTATTGACAGTTTTTTTAAATATATACTTACATATATTTTAGTAACAGACAAATTAATTAAAGAAGATAAGGAGATCATTTTAATATACTTAACTTACTAAAGAAAAATAATGTATACTCATTCATAAATTGTCAGTAATTTCTTGTATTAGTACCATTTAGCTACAGTATACTACTTTCAGACCGTAAAATCGTTCATTACACACATGGCTACATAAAAAACAGAAAAACAATGTACAGACAAACTACAAGGGTGACAGTTGCAGTCTAAAATATTATGAGAATTTTATTAATTGATGTACCTACAGAATACATACAGAATATGGTAAATAGACACCTAGATAAGTTATTCTGAGATGAAAGACCCAACAAACAGACAGATGACAGACGTGACAAGGAGGAGGATGTATCAATGGTCTGAATTAGGGGAGGAAGAGGATCAGTGTGTGGAAGGAGTCTCTACTCTACTAGACAATAAATGAATCAATCATACAGATACCAAGTTCGGACAAATGGACAGAAATGCTAGCCCGTTGTTAACTTCCATATGCTAGACCAGCTCATGATTTAATATTGTAAATTGTTACAGTCATGTAAGAAAACTAATATTGTTGTTCTTAGTTATTTATTATTTATTTAAGATTTTATAATAATTAGTTATTTTTATTAATTTGATATCTTTAATATACTTACATAAGATATTAAGATAATTTAGTAGTTTGTTAATATTTAGTTATTTTTATGTTATAATAAATAACATACTTGGGGGAAAGGTATGTTATGTATCAACATGTCCAAACTTGTCAGCCTTATTACAGAATAAGTAGGACTAAGTAGGCATGCTGGTGCGCTGCAGCTCCGGCAGTTCGCGTGCAACGCTCCCTAGCGTAATACACGTTCTTACGGAAACAATGTGTTTTATTTGAACATAATAGATATATATATATTTTTTATTATACATATACCCAGACACCCGGAACAAATATTTGCAGATCATACAAATAGTTGTTCCGAGATGGGAATCGAACCCGCAACCTCTTGCGTCGCAGGCGGACCTTCGCCCGCTGCGCCACAGAGGTCGTCTTAAATCTAGTTCTGCATCATCATCATCACACCTATATGTTCCCACTGCTGGGACACAACTACTTCTCTCTTGACAAGCGTGATGGAATAGGGCCTAATATCTAGGCCCTATTTCACAACGCTGGCCTAATATTATTGTTAAACACTCACACTATGCTATGTTATGACTAATTTCTTTAAATATAATTAGCTAGGTATATGTAAGCTTTCTACAAATTAAATGTATAACTCATTTCTTTCAGGCTCTGGATATGTTTTGTAAAGAAGACACCTGTTACACTGGACAAGGCTCGCCTGCATTTCAACCTCCAGAAATAGCAAATGGCGCTGAAACATTCTCCGGTGTCAAAGTAGATATCTGGAGCAGTGGGGTCACATTGTAAGTTGACTTTCTATTCTTTTAATAATAATAATAATAAATATTGTCGGACAATTCACACAGCAACATCTTTCAGGCTTGATGATAGATTATAGCTCTTTACAAGTAACAATCATACAAATTTAATTAATTTTTTTACCTTAACGTTGTAATATAACGTACAGGCGTGTGAAACAAAATAAATTATAATACTACAATACTAATTCAAGCAGAAAAGCATCATGTTAATGAGCAAGTGTTTCTTGTGCTACATGCTTGTGTGCACCCCATCACCTGACACTGTTGTCGTAAAACTGACTAATAAATACTAATATTATAAATCTGAAGAGTTTGTATGTTTGTATGAACGCATTAATCTCAGGACCGCTAGTCCGATTTGACAAATTCTTTCAGTGTTGGTACATGTATCGAGGAAGGCGGAAGGCTATATTATATAAACTATTGGTATAAAGATAATGTAAAAAAAACGCAAACGAATCGAGCAGCGGGTCGGCTTCGAGACTTCGAGATAAATGAGTTCTTTAATTAAACAACTTTAATTTTCATTAATTTTAAGAAGTTTGTAATATTTTGTACGCAACTGAGCTGTTGTTTACAATGATATAAATTTACCACCTCCATTACTTGTATTATTGTAAGTGATTTCATTAAATTGAAAGAGGAAACATCGTACAGGATAACATTGTTACTCTGATGTAATAATGTTGCACTCCAGAAATAACTGAGCAATACCAGCTTCAGGAAATGAGTCATATTCACATAGAAATTCCCGGTTTTTCAGGTGGCGAAATTGACCTAAATTTAATTCTAGTTCGAGTTGAGTCAATGCTATTATTTACATTAAATTAACATTTAATTACTTGTTGATGTATCCAAGATTTCATTATCAGTTCATAATGATTGTCGATAATGCTCAGATTAATTGAATAAACCTAGCCAGGATTGAAGTTTTGATACATATTCTATAATATCATTTATAAATATTTAATTATATTATGATGTTAGGTAATACGGTCTCTAAGCATTTATATATCGGCAACTATTGACACGGAGTAAGGCTTATATTTTGTATTTATTTAAATTATTTTAGTTTGGGGACTCCTTTTTCCGCAATTGGACTCAAATTTGGTCCTTTTTGTGTGGTTAATTAAATTATTAAAACCACTGGAGAGGTCTAGAAAATAAAACAATGAGTTTGTGTCACTAATTGTGAAAGTACTATTTATGAAATCTAATGTCTCCGAACGCCCACAAAGGAAACGTTATTCTTATATGTTTTATATGTTTTTTGGATAAATAAATTATTGTTATTACTAACAAGTCATTGTTAGTAATAACAATAATTTATTTATCCATGACGACGGCAGATACAACATGACGACGGGCCGGTACCCGTTCGAGGGTGACAACGTGTACCGGCTCCTAGAAGCGATAGGTCGCGGCGAGCCGTCCCCGCCGCCCGCCGCGCTGGGGCCCGCGCTCGGCGCCCTGCTCACGCACATGCTGCAGCGGAGCCCGGACCGCAGGCCTACGGTGCACGAGATACGGAGGCATTCGTAAGTTATTTGTTTAACTAGAGACAAAAAAAAACAACTAATACCTACATGAAGGCAAGGACGACCTCTGTGGCGCAGCGAAGGTCCGCCTGCGACGCAAGAGGTTGCGGGTTCGATTCCCGCCTCGGAACAACGATTTGTATGATCTGCAAATATTTGTTCCGGGTGTCTGGGTGTTATATATGTATAATAAAAAATATATATCTATGTGTATAGCACCCGTAACACAAGCTTCGAGCTTACCACGGGGCTAGATGTCGTTGTGTAAATTGCCCAGCAATATTTATTTATTTTATTTATTTATTTAACAGTCTAAATCTAATTCTAGGATTAAATCTAAGACAGAGGGGTTTCGATTTCTTATGTCGTAACCAGTATCGGTTAAGGAAAAAAACCTATTGCCTAGTAACTGGTATCGTAAAAAGAAGATTTTTTCTACTACCGTAACTGGTTACGAGACTCCGGTTTCTTACGCGGCCGAAGCGGACAAGATGAACCGATACAAGCTTTCTGCCGGCATTTTATTGGACTTACAACAGTTTTATTACCTACATAACTAATACCCAACAATATAAAACACAGGTAAAGCAATTCCATAAAGTTGTTAGCTATAAACAAATCCATTATAACGTACCACTTAAATATCAACAACGACTCGGTAAATATGCAATCCATTTAGCGCGGGACTGTTCGAGTCCATTAGCAAATTATCGACGTATGATCGCGGTAATTCTATTATACTTAGTGCTGACTCAGGGTTAGTATTTATCAATATTAATCGGCTTGCCAGTAATATCGTGTTTTTGGTTTAACTAGAGACAAAAAAAAACGAACTAATACCTACATAAAATAAAACAATAATTTAAAAAAAAAGAAATCTGGATTCTTTGTTTTGATAGCTCATTCAATGCTCAAGCATTTATTTTTCTCCAATATCACTATACGTTGTTTACGATAGCGTTAATTTATCATAACACCTTTACTGTCAATAATTACCGGTATTTATTTCTCACCTAGAACAACACTTCTACCTATTTATTATACTTCGAGAAAAACATCGTAAATTTGAACTTACAACCTTGACAGGAATGTGTGAAATCAGCGATATCATAAATACGTTGCTCCGCAAAATAAATGCATTGGTCACAGATACGATATTCACAGTGCAACAAAGTTCTGAGTTCTGTTTACAAATTAACAATACCTACAGTTTCTAGTCAAAATCACTGGGTAGTTACCTTTTTTATGAACATAGCTAAGTTGACCACTTAAACAGATAAGTTCGTGGCAGTATACGTATTTATATCGGGTCGACGTCTTATTTGTAGGTCAATGAGTTTCATTTCATCATGGTTCGCTTGAGGTTTAGTAAATAGAGGCAAGTAAACAATTAATAAAACATTTTATTGCTTTTTCAATGATTTACTTAATGTTAAACAGATTGAAAGGTAGGTGTGATGAGTAATTATTGTTTGGTCTACGTACCTTGTGTTATCGGTCTATTGAATTATTTATTGGTAAAATCGGACAGAATACATTTTGCTACTTGAAATTACCTGACTCATGTAATTATAAAAGTGTTAACAGTTTACCTACGACCAGCCCGCGATTCTGTTTTAGGGATTTTCCCGCGGTCAAATCTAGACTAGATATTATCATTTAATACTTTCTTGATAAATGAGCAAAGAAATCTAGTAAAAATCTGACAAGTCGTTTAGATTAGCACGTTCAACCAAACAAACTTTTGATAGTTTGACGTCAAAATGTTCACCTACATAATTTTACCGCAGTAATTTTATTAAATTTTATTGAAACGACTGGAATTCATTAAGGGCAGCCTATGTATAGCAGTGGACGTCCGACGCCTGATATGATGATGAATTTTATTTATATTATGTGTATATAGTCATACATTACCTTTAGAATATTAGCTATCCTACGATTTGTATAACACTGGTCTATTTATTTTCAGTTGGGTACAAGCGCGGCCGTGCCTGGAGCCCGGCGAGAAGCTAGTCAGTCCTCGATCCCGGCGCTCGGACGAGCTGCACAACTCCACCGTGATCCCCTACCTCGTGGAGCGACACTACGCCTCCGCGCAGGATTACTTCACGGAACGGGAGCTGAGGCATGGTAAGTTTCATCATATACATATTTAACTTTTTAAACTATCATGCAAGCGCCATGTTCACGGACAAACTCTCCGTCAACTTTGTCCGTGAACATGGCGCTTGCAACAGTGTCGAAATATCGGAAAACTCAAAAACATTTAAATCATGGTATGTTACCCGTTTCATGTTCAAATATATACATATTTATTTATTATTTTATTACGTATAGCTCAGTACTCACATCCGGTATTACTCGATAGTTTTACTTGAAGTCGAGTAAAAATTAAAACTAAAATCGTTTTAAAAAAGTTTTCGAAGTTCTCAGAACATGCAGGTTTCCTCACGATGTATTTTTAAGTGCTCATACATTTTTCAAGAATAAAAGTGCAGGGGTGTTCGTCTGGGTTGATCCTACGAACTTGGCAATGAAAAAGTGTGCTCCCAATTTGCCAACACAGAGCTCTCTATAATACTTGGGATAACTAGTCTAATCACCATACTTACCATGCGGCATGCTAAGATTTATTTGTTTAGGTCAATGCAAATTACAGTAAATATTTACGTTTTCCACCCACTACAGCTATTAACACGAGTTATGTTCGCGGTAATTCATGAGTGACTTATGGTTTGATCATAATATAATATTGTTAGGTACATATTTTAGTATTTTCCATTATCTCTAGGTAATCATATAATATTATAAATTATATTTTTAAATTAAGTATTACTTGTTATGTATTTCTTCGGCATGGGGTGCCTTAAGCCTTACATAATATTGTTTATATCTTAATTCAACAACACACTAATGATTTCCTTTACTTCTTAAAATAAGTATATTTTCTCTAACTTATTTTCAAAATACACTTGTCTCGCATTAACGCCAGTCATGATAATTACACGCTACCGAAACCTCCACAATAAAAGTAAGATGCCAGGATCGAAGTGAATTCTCTCTCATCAAGTGACGGGTAATTTAGGGAGACAAAAATAATAAAGAATATATCGTAAAATTCATAAGTTATTTATTACATTCTCAAATTATACTATCAATTTACGATATATTTGTATAAATTAACACGCTAGTTTTTTTTAAATAATTTCGTCACCTCGGCTCGAAACGGTGAAACTCAAATTCACGATCTCTTTCAACACAACTCATTTTTAAACGTACTTTAAAACTTTTTGAAACCTTTTCCTTATTCTAAAACTGTCTATATTACTAGTTTTTTGATATTGTGATGACAGTACATTTACGTTTTCACAGACACACCAGGTGCGGCCATTACCAAGCCTCGTGTATGCTCATTGAGTTAGGTTCGTTGCATGGAGTGACCCTGTACTACCCTATAATAAAGCAAGTAGCCCTAGCAAACTGCCTACAAACAAAAACTATTGATTTATCGATCATTCTTAAAGTTTGTCGTGCAGGCAATAACAAATCGCCTCTGATAACATTTAACACAATAGCTTGTTTTAATATTGACGCGTTACGTTAATTTATATTATATTTTTTTCTTAACTTACTAATGAATTAACAGGTTTCTTATAAAACACAAGGCGAACCCGCGCTCGTTTTCTTCCCATGTTTTCTAACCTTTTAAACCTTCCCTGGGCTACGACTTTTTTTTAAACCAAAAGCACCTAAATCGGCCCAGTTCTTGAGTAATAAAATTACAACGAAAGGTGGCATTGATTTTTATATTTACAGGTATATTTTGTAAATTATCTCACAGAGAACGACACTAGTGTCCGCCTTTTGGTATGAATTCCTGGATAATTGACACAGCAACATCTATATAAAATCTTTATTCGGTTTAACAAATAGCAAGAGTATTTTCCTCTGTACGATCAATTCGAAGCGATTTTTTTATTTTATATAGGTACATTTATTTATAATGTTTATTTCTCTTTCAGAATTAGGCGATGGTGGTTCACGAACAATGTCAACAGCAGAACTATCAGACGCAGAGTCCACGCAGAGAAAGCACAGGTGGCATTCGTCTTGCGGCCGCCTCCCCTCTTGTCGACTGACGTGATCCAAATACTAGCATAGTCACTCGGAATTACCCATTTTAACAACACTGAACCCTGAATATCCCTTGTTATGCTACAGAATCCGTTGGTAATATAAATAATCATGAAAAATTATTATTCGGTTGTTTACGTAAGCCAATAAAGCGTAGGTTTCTTGTTTATTCTTTATCAGAATTAAAACGATGAGATATACTGAATAATATTTACTAGAATAAGGGACAGTTTCACCGGTTACAGAAAGCTTCAGTTATCTGACATATATTTGTACTAAAATTTGTCTGGCAGATAAGTTATGGATAGTTTTTATCTTTGACTGGTGAAATTTACCTTAATTGAAGTAAGTAAAAAAGTGTACGTTGATAATATCCTGACGTTTTTGTCACTAACTTGCCTCTGAGATTGATAAATAAATAAGACTTAGTGTGGGGTTCTTTTGTCGACATGTTTGTCACTGATTGAACTCTTTGTGATGTATCTCTTGTAGTTAAACAAAACTTGAAATAATTGTTAGCAGTATAACTTTTTCGTTTTGATTCTGATAAAAGAAGACCGTGATTAAAAACTTTATTTGTACACAATGCTATGCAATTTGATTGCTGATATTGATTATAATGGTTTTTGACCATTGTATTCGACATTTTGTGAACCTTTTTCTAAGCAATGAATTTATGTAGCGTTGTGTACGAAAGGTCTTACTTAATTTAGCCAATTTCAAACTAAATACTTAAACTCTCTGTGTATTTATTATTGAAATAAAATATTGAAACTGATTAAAAAAATACCTTAAATTTACTTCCTGTAAAGTAAAAGTACATGGGATGTTATAAAGTGCATATTAATTTGTTGCGATTTAATAACAGGAAGATTATACACGTTATAAATGGTTTAGAATTCACATAGAGTTTATACAAGTTATAAATGGTTTATAATTCACATATTTTGTTAATTTTTGCTTTTGTCTATGCATATTTGAATTCAATGGGTTATGCTGTCTGTTGTTTTATCAACTTTACTTCTCTACTCAATAATACTTTACTACTTACCTCTTTATAATATAACATTATTTGATATATTTGTTGCCATCATTATATGCCTATTAAGAAAGACCAAATAAATATTCAACATTTACATACATAAAAATAATTGTTGATATACTATGATAAATTCTATATTATTATGGTTAAGTACCTATCATAACTTGGGCGTATTGATGTGTAGTATATATTTGTTACAATTCATTGTTAAATTTTGTATTTCTTTATTACTGTGTAAAGTAATACAATAATTAGTTTCTTTCAAGTTGTAGTTAGTTTTTATTTGAAATTTATCGCGTTAAGTTATTATTGTAGCATTTTACGTCTCACGTTTGAGCACGTATGTTAAAAATAAAATACCAAAAAATATTTTGGGAGTTTGGTATAATTACCATATCATCACATTACACGGAACGACGCTGCCGTTCCGCTATCCGTTATGTTATGGTAATATCTTTGGTATGGTAATGATAATAAATTTTAAAAATTAAATTAAATTACAAAATATCGGTGAAAGCTAGCTATAAACTTGAAGTAGTTTTATAAAATTGTATTAATTCTAATTAGTATGCTTTTTGAATTGTGTTTGTACTTAACGCGTTATGTGTTAGAACAAAGTATAAAAGTTTGTATGAATCTCCATAGCCAACGAAAATGCCTTAATATACGCTGTGAAATGTAGTTTCCAATAATATAAATTTTCTGCCATTTTACCTTCCATTTTTATATCCAGATGGTTGTTGAAAATCTCTCATAAGTTTCTGCATAGTTTCTTGTTGAGATTTCAGTTTCATATAAATTATAAGTTGGAAAATATATTCTGGAAACTACATACTTTTCACACTTTAACACAATAACATAGTACCTCATGCATGCAATTGATAACACCATAAGCTGTCTCCTTTAATGATTCGATCAGTCGTCAACTAATTTATGCGATATGGTATATAATTATAGTTATTTATATAAAAAAAAATATTGCGCAATTTAATATCAAAATGTCATGTATTTATTATAAATGTACTTTACATTAAAATTAATATTTTGATATCATGAATGTGTGGATATTTTAATTATGGGTGCATGTCTTTGTTTTCTCGATTTTTACTAATATTTTTCAATAAGTACTTATGATTAATTGGATGTACACCTTGTCTTGTATTAATGTTTGTTACTGCAACATTTATGTCTTTATATTTGTATGTAAAATGTCATCAGATACAAAAATGATTGAACTGAGTAAATACAAGACCTCATTTCATAAATATAGTTTAGATAGAGTACATTTGCATAGTACATGGTAGAATGAATTGTAATTGTATTTGTAGTACATTTATCAAGGAAGGCTAAATTATATAAACTAAATATGTACACGTTGATAACCCAAAACCGCGGTATAAAACCAACACATATTATTTGAATACCTAATTCATTTAAATAATGAAAAATTAAAATCTCTACTTGAGGCATGTGCCTTACATAGATAACCGCATTGGAACGTGAAACATTCAAATATCTTTTTATATAAGATTTATAAGACGTTTTTGATGAGAAACTCAAAATTTAAACATTATCTAAACTTTTTGTCAACATTATGTGTGCGAGTACGTAAAATCCTTGTTCCAAAGCGGGTTCATTAGGGTCACGGTTGTTTAGTTAAATTATATACAAATGTAGATACTGTAAAATTCATAGCTAGGTTTATTTATTATTATTATAACCTTGCGCAAATCTTAAGAAAAAGGAACCCAAAATGTGTCACATGTCTAAGATAAATAAATATACCACTTAATACTTCTAAATGAATAATTGAAAAGTTGCATTAGATACTGTTTTAGTTTTAGTACTTAGTGCATTTCGCTTCTGTATATTTTTAGTAATGTATCTTTTTTATTATTTTTCATTGTGCAATAACCATATAATATAGCTTATATTATCAGTGTTTAGGTTAGTTTAATTACTTTGCCCAACTTGCACTCTAGTATTTTTGTGTAAAGGAAAAGTAACATTTTTGTTTTCTTAGACCTTTAAGTTAGTGCAAGTACTTAGCCATTTGCTGAGATTAACGAGTAGTGTAGATGATCTCCTATCGCCAAAGGCGTTTTCTTTAAACCTTAAGTATTTAGTTTTCAGTTCTTGATATTAAATTATGAATTGAGGTCTTGTTTACGCTTAAATTAGGATTGTACGTTAGTGCCTGAACTGAAACAAAATAACATTGAAAACTAAAAAAAGAGAATATTAATATATTGTAAATAAAGTCAAAGGTAATGCGTGAACTTTGTTTTTTTATCTAATTCCACTCTTCCTTAATTCTTAGGCTATAATTATAAATTATTTTAAAGTGTACTAAAGACCTTAAATCATAACTACAAAATAAATTGCCAAAAGTTAGGCAAAAAGAAACTTTGAAGTAGTAACAGTTAGCTAAAAATAAAAACTATTCGCCTTAACACTACCAGAGCCCATATGCACGTACGTGTCTACTGCGCGGTGTTGCGACTGCGCAACCATGCAGGCTGCTCCGCCGAGACAATGTTAAGTGTTAACACGTTCAAAGCCAGTGTGTGTGGTTGTGCGATATCACGATATGTCATGAGCGCTCTGGGAGTAAACAAATAAAATAAAGTTTATTTGGAATAGGTATACAACTTAGTGAAATCAAAATTAGAGAACGATAATACATGCAGTAGTTATGAAACTGTGTCGTGAGTATTACCTCCAGATATAGGTAGAGTTCCAAATTTAGTTTCATATTGAGATAAACGAGCAATACACAAAGGAACCTTATTTACGTTGACTTTTGATCATCCGTTTCGTCCCAAAACGTGGGACTTCTTCAGGATCAAGGGCACTGCAAAAGTCAACGTAAATATGGTTCGTGTATTGCTTGTTTATCTCATTATGAATTTATCAGACCACGACAGTTTTTATACTAAATGATAGTGTTAATCAAGTACTAGTAGGTACCTGTTTGTGTGTACTGATGCAATGTCCCTGTGAGGAGACAGCCGTCCCATTTGCAGCCACAAGTGGCCACAATGCGCGGAAATGAACTTCGTCCGCCGCAATCGGCACACCTCGCTTTCCAATAGGTATATCAGTTTCAGGTTTATTTAGATCACTGGGCTACATACGTATTAATACAATACAAAATACCTTATTGCACACCGAAAAACGTAAACAAGCCTAAATCACTAAAAGCGATTTCTTCCAGGCAACCTTTGGATGGATACGAAACACAAGCACTAAAAGACGGAGGGTGCAGAAAATTAAGAGAAATTTCATAAAAATAAAATGAGTTCTTACAACTAAATAAGACATAATATGAGATAACTTATAAATAGGTTTCCTACATTCCTAACTATTGTTTTGTGTCGGTACTAATTTTGTCATTAAAGTGAAAAGTTGTTAAATGTAGATAAGCCTTAAATAGAAGACTTGAGATAGGTATTTTTTGTACCTATATTTGATTGTTTGTGTTTAACTAAAAAGGTAAAGGTAGGCAAGTTCCTTTTATTTCATGTAGGTACCTATAATAATATAAAAGTATAAAAACTGTAGGTTCCAAGTGTTAGTGATCTTGTTTTAACTATTACTCATGTATCACCAGGAAAAGTGTAAAACGCCTTAGCTACCTACGCGTGTGACTATCATAAACTAAACAGTAGCTTGTTATCTGTTACTGTTACTCAACTATTTATAGTATGGGAAAGGAGCCCATCTTGATATTGAGAGGTTCAAACCTGTTGTTGCTTAATCCATGTCATGTTAATTTTACTTCCTTAGTTCATGTAAGTATAACATCATCAGTTAATTTTCCAGTTAGGTAGATGATGAAAATACTTTTATCTACCTAATAGCTGTCCCGCCCGCGACTTTGCCCGCTTCCTCAACCCTTCACGGTTCTAGCCTAGCAGCTAAATCGATTCGACCGTTCTCGAATTTTACCGACTAACAGGAATTGATTTTTCAAGGGTCTGTATTTAAGTTATAAAAATGTAAATTGACTACAATATAGATACCTATATAGCTACATACCTAAATCAATAGGGAACCTACCTTACTTAAAGTAGCTGTAAAAATAACGTTAGCACATTTTTGCACCTAGTTAGCCCGAGGTTACCTACTCATGAATGGTTCAAAATAACTTTAAAGCTTTATTATGTTCAATTATGCAACACGCGTTGAAACTTTAGAACCCGTAGCAGTAAATTATTATGTGCGTCTTGACTATCTGCGTTGGTAATTATAATTTCCGAGGTTAGAGCTACCTACTCTCCGAGGTGTTTAGGACATCTACGCAATACATAGGTACCAAATTGTTTGTAATACCTAGGTAATAGCTGTGTTAAAAGGTTTTGTAAGTCGAAGTACTTAGGTAGGAACCAAAGTAAACATAAGAGATTTTTACTTGCTTGAAGGTGCAACGACATCAAGTAGTTTCAAATTTAACTAAGTAATTTATCTATCAGGTATCTGTTATTTGAACTAATAACCTTACATTTACTGAGTGAGAAAAAATTACAAACATTATTACCTTTCTGGGACATTCAATGTTTGTTTGCCTAAATATTACTACCGAAGTGAAGGGTTGCTTGCTCATTAATGTTTCCGAGTTCAAGGCCTTTTGAGGTTCTATTGCAATTATGTCATTATGGTGAGAAGAGGCATATTAATGATGGTAAATTCAGTAAAGCATATTTAACTTGATGATGACCGTAGCCTGTAACCTTACACTTCTACCGAATAATTTTTCAAGAATGCCTTCTAATTACCCAAATATTTTTGAATACAGTTGCCGTGAAAGGATATGAGCCTTCTCTTTACATTAACTGTTATTTTAGGTTACTTCAAAGCCATCGAGCCTTCAGTCCTTGAATGAATAGTGTCGTAACAATCATAAAAACATAGTAAAAGCTGTTTATGCGATTGCTTAAACGTTGATAATATTCCTAAGATACATCTTATTCAAATCCTTAACTGGGACACGGGTTGTGTCATCTGCCAAATGGTATTAAATTCCCAGACTGTAGAGGTCAAATAAATGCCAGCATGGTAAGCACAATACGGAACTTCGTAGCGCGCCATAAATGACTAGTCTTGATAAAAATCTAGCTTGTTCTAAGCGTTGAAAACAATAGAGGAATTAATATTTTATGTATGATGCAATGGTTTAGGTCTGGTTTGATTTTTAATCCATAAACCTTAAATTACTTACAACTTTTACAATTTGTCCACAGGTGCAAAAATTGGTGACTGTCTCTACTACTACTGGCCATATCTAGTATACCTATACCTTAGTCGCCAAACCTTCTTCATCTTCTACGCATAGATGTAAGTAGTACCTTTCTATGCTTCTACGACCATAACTTACCACTGAATAGCTATGAAGTGTGCTATTACATAAATAGGAATTTCTCAGGCTTCTTTCTTACAGCTATGCGATAATTTTGGTATTCTTTTCACCATCCTCGATCTAAGATTTGCAATCAAAGCCGTCATTTCGTAACTAGTATCTAACAAGTACGGCATCAATTCGTCGACATGTTTGATGGGGTCAAATCAAATTCTAGACAAATGATCTTAGATGTTCAATGGTGAAAGTCTGAGCAATTCTATTGTGCCGATTGATCGCGGGAGAGATAAGTTACCATATCATCTGTACAGGCGGCCATAAAAGTCACTTGTAATAAAATGACTGTAACTTAATATGGGCTGACATCATAATAGGCTGTTATCGTGAACTATTAAAACTACAGCTCAAACTTTAGCTCTTTTCCTATCAGAGTTACGTCTCAGTTTCTCCTAATATTTGATAAAGAATTTCTATACAAATGACAAAAACATTCAAAACTCGTCTGAATACATCAATTCAACAATAACGGCAGAAGGCAAGGTGTCATTACTGTATACTAAGGAGTTAAGGTTTAGCTCAAGTACCTACCTACCTATCTACCCTATTCATTGTAATAACTGCCCAATAGTGATTATAATAGTTAAATACGACCATTATCACCAACGACAGAATAAGGTACAATTGGTTAAGTGTAGCAGGATAAATACTTTTCTTGATAACTGTACCATATCATATCAGAACATACCCATTCATTGTTTTAGACGTCGCCAATTAAACATGAAATGGTTATGACATTAATCAATAGTTGCCCAAAGCGTAACTGATGAGTGACTATTAGAAATTAGATAAGGCAACTACTTCTGTTAGAAACTAGAAAATATAGCTAAACGCCTGGGGTTTTTCCCGCGTTAAAATTTGTTACATTTTAAATCAGTTGGTTCTGGAGAGTAATTATAATGGAGAATTTTTTTTCTGAGGGATTCATAATTATTCATAACTTAATTTGCTCCTAGTGCATCTTTATGAATCTTTTTCAATTCATATAATTATCTTACTGTCAGTAAGTTCCTGTACTGCCAAAGTTTTGACGTCTATTAGATGTTAATCAAAGTTGGCCCTAAGGTTATCAGCTTATCACGCTAGATGAATCATGTCTTTGCTAATCAGCACTAAACGCTTGAGATCTTAGAGAATCTAAGGAAAGTAGCCACCTGAAAGGCATCTCTGCTCTGTTAACTATTGTCAAACTACAAGATCAACGCTATATGCAAGGTTTTGATAATTTTTGATGTACCTACATACAATGTGCTGTGACAAGATTGTAAATAATATTTTCCTCATGCGTTGAGCTTTTATGTCAATAAGTTCTTCTGCGTCGATTAACACTAAAAAATCCATTACCTAGTGTTAAAACTATCTTAATTGCGTTAATTTGTCTTTTTTTTTTTATTAGTTAGTAGGTAGCAGAATTTTAGCATGGAGCTAAGCTAAAAAGACTTCCATCCCGCGTCCGCATCTCGTCTCCTTTTGGTTTAATTCTCAAAGCTGTAAGGTAGACCTGTGCAATAATTAGTGTTACGTAACATTAAGTTAAGTCTACACATCAGATTTTATTGGTAGTGTTTGACTTCTGACCGTTACTCAACTGCCCATGCGTGAGAATTGATATTCTCGTGTAAGAATGTACAGTCAGCGCGACAATCATGTGTTATTGAAATAATCACATAGATGATAGGTAATATTCATAAATAGAACGCGTACTGTTAACAACAACCAGTTATCCTGTCAATTCCATCTTATTGTTATGTTTTAAATCTAACAACTTAAAAAAACATGGGAGCTTAATCTATAAGAGGCCTCTATAGGTAGTCAAGTCTACTCATCAAGAAATGACATAAGTAAATAGAAAAAACAATAAGATATAGGTCGATAGAAGATGTCACTATTTTATTTTATTGCATTTATTTGTTTTAACTCTTGTTTTAAACTTGATTTATTTTAGTATTATTATCTAAATGACTGTACAAAATCTATTCAAACGTTCAGTA
Source organism: Chloroclystis v-ata (assembly GCA_963691955.1). Taxonomy (NCBI): domain Eukaryota; kingdom Metazoa; phylum Arthropoda; class Insecta; order Lepidoptera; family Geometridae; genus Chloroclystis; species Chloroclystis v-ata. The sequence goes on along the minus strand of OY829906.1, from coordinate 5,495,279 downwards.
GGGTATCTAAGCTATTATTAAAGTAACATATCGGCTTGTTCGATAGTTTTAATTACCGAGAGTTTTGCGTAAGGTATTAACTATTTCCATATTTCACATATTTTAATTACCTAAACATAACCTTTGACATATTGATTAGGTAATTAACTTTCAGAGAACTACAAAACTTTATTAGGTTAAAGAAATTTATTTCTTATAAAACTTATACAAATTCACTTATAATAAGAAAACTTAAATGATACTTACATAATTTACAAATGTATAGCCTCTTTTGCCCCGGGAAAATCAGCGGGAAAATGCTGCCAAGACAAGAAATACATGACTCTCTTACATGACGTAGGTCAAGAAAAATACAACGAAAGTGGTTGAGTGTGGAAATTATTTATATCGTCTTCCGAAAATTGAGCACACGAATATCCGATATTGAGCTCATTATATCGCATATAGTATGAAATTATGTCGTAATTTATATGAATGAATGATGCAATTTGATTTATTAACAGATGACACACGTATCTTCTGTTTGAAACGTGATCTATGCTCATGATTTAATAGTTGCGTAATACACTAACTGTGCTTTGTGGTTTCACCTGTTTTTTATTTATATATTTTTCTGGAGTCCTGTTGTAATTTTGAAGGTTTCGTTATTGTCAACAACAACAATTAACAAGGAAATACTTACCTATAGGTTTATCTCATCATCATGAAAACACATGTAACGTCCCATTAGAAAGCATAGATCTCTATTATTAGTTCTTTTTCGAAACATTGCTCAAAAATTCAATATAAACCACGTGTATCGAACATCGTAATTGATTAACACAGACATAGGGCTTGGTACTTCAGTAAAGGGTTTGCAGCCACGATCACGGCATTTAGTTCAGTGAACTATCATGTTCACGTCTCAGTCTGCATCAATAAAAATGCTGGCCTCAATCTGCAGATCACAACATGCAATGTTACGACACGAACGCATTACGGACATTAGAAATTCACTTGGTATTTGACATTTTGCGATGCGATCTTCAATTTGCGAGATCTTTGACCCCAGCATCTCAGATGGGTTATTTTGTTGTTATTTGCTTAAAAAGGTGTCTTCTCGTGTAGGGTTCTGTTTCGTTCTGAGTGAAGATGTCTCTAAACTTACTTTAGGGGAGAGACATAAATTTTATCGTGACATATAGATTGCCAAAACTTTGGCCTTTATAATTTTGTAAAATAATAAAACACTTGACACTGGACTATGCGCGGGACCAATAATAAAAACCAATAAAAAGTAGTGGGTATGTGTTAGCCTCTACTACTGAGAAAACACTTCTTGCAGTTTCATACTCCACACAAAACCACCTAATAAAAGCTAGTACCGCTTAAATCATTTATCATATTGCATTCTACCTAGGAGACGTACAGAGATAATCTTCCAAAGGTCTCGCAGCCGTAAGCAAAGTTCGCAGGTTTGTCAGGGAGGTCACTGCGGGTCGCGATGAGCGCGGAAGGAACGCTCGTGATAGACCGTGGGTGAAAGCTCACCGTTACCACAGATACAATAGTACTGCAATTCCGAGAGCGGGCTCTAATATTTGAGGCAAGCTGAAAACTTGTCCCGCGCCTCTTTTATACCATGAAACTGATGATCTGGCTGAGTAGCGGACATCATTTTTTGGATCACCTACATAATGTTTGATGCAACTTAAATGCCATTTATTTAGGTACCTACATAAATTCAAATACTTACCCAAAACATAAATAAATAGCCCCGTGGTAAAGTGGTAAGCTCGATGTGTGTGTTACGGGCACTAGATAATCTGATATACTTACATAATATAATACATACATTGATATTTTTATAATAATAATAATAATAATAATCGTTTATTTATTTTCTCTCACAATAGGTTTACAATAGGTTTGTCACTTAATTAAGTATAAGTAATCTATTACAGAGTTCAAGCAATCGTTAACCTGCTTTGTGAGAGACTGGTGCCTGAAAAAGAATTATCCTATTATAAATATAGAACACAAATATCTGCAGATCGTAAAAAAATTGTTCCAAGGCGGGAATTGAACCCGCAACCTCCCGTCGTAGACCTTCGCTCTATGCTGCCTGGTCTTGGACTAATAGTTCCAACTACGCTAGTGTTCGTTACCTAACTCTGGTTCCCGAGCCAGTCTCATTTGAATGTCTAACGTTCTCCCTTTTACTTCGGAAATGGACTTTAATATGATTAATATCGAGCATTAATTAAGCTCAGAACATGACATTGCTCGTTCCAGGGTTTGAAATGTCAAGTAGGTATTGGAATTTAATTAGAGGATAATTATTTATTAGTTTTACCGGATCAAAGTTTCTATAAAACCTATCAATAATGTTTTATGCTTACAGTGATCAAACATTTTCTGGTTGAAAAATGTAGAATATGCTTTAATTAATTGACTTATTTGAGAATAAAATTCAGTGAACTTTAAAGGAAAGACATAATTAAGTGTTTCATAGTTAATGTTATAATTACTAAGAGATTCATAATTACCGCTCTACTAAAACAACGACCTACTTCGTTGAAGTTCAAGGTGAATAGTCATCTTCACATAAAAGTTTAAAAGTGGAGCTTCAATTAAACTTAGATTCTGACCTTTGTTTTTATGACACAGCTAAATAATAAATAGGCTCATAAAAATGTTTACATCACTAATTAATTTCTCGTTCTGACTACGCGGCAAGTCATACTTAGATACTTACATCTTAGCATCTCATATTAAGTCATTTCTTTTTCTCGTTGAAATCTACATAATCACGACCAAGATTAAAATTTAACTTTATTATTTTGAATTATTTACAAAAATCTTGTACTTTGCATGTCCCCAATGCAAAATTTTGACGTAATACGGGTCTAACAATGAATCACAACAGCACATTCCACGGAGAGATGTGTGTGATTGTGTTCAATGCATTGAGGGCGGCGCGCGCGCTGGACCGCGGCACACGGGTCTGCGCGTACGCAATCCTGCCATAGAATACTGTTAATGTTATCATCAATGGTTGTGGTTAAACAAGGGTCTACCTATAAAAAAATAGCAGTACTTTTGAAAAAATATATCATCATTGTGCTCTGAACACGTGCTATAACGTTAATGTTGTTTTCTTTCTTTATGTCCAGGTTTGCTATTAGAAAACTCTTTAAGGGCACACCCATTGTGAATGTTATTTTATTTGCATTTTTGATTTGATTCTTTGATTGAAATGAAAAAATTGTGAGACATGGATCGATTCATTCCCTTTATGTCGATTCCTGATCTTGCGATTTTTACGACGTTTTGCAATGTTTTGGCGAGTTCCCTCTGGATACAGCATGCAGTTTATGCTGAGAGGTTGGATCTGTTCTTTTAATAAGGCAATCCCTTTTTATGTAAAGTCTCAGCAAGCACTACCGAAATTGATTAGGCTTATAGTTCTTACGCCTGCGGTTTTCATCTACCATAAGTCATACAGCCATCTCTTTTGGTAGAAAATACTACCAAAAGTAAAAGCCGGGGCATGTGTGCCTACATTACTCGCAAACATACACAAACCTACATCTTCGGAAGTACCTAGGTATGTAATTGCGTGTGGGCGCTCCACATGGATTTCTTTGCAAACACAGGAAATTAAAATGATATAACGAAACCAAATGCAGTTACTGATTTTTGTAAACATTACCTTCTCTTCAAACATTATCTCCATTATAAGTTAAGAGTAGATTTGCGTCTTGCGCGAAAAGAAAAATGTGATATCAAGCGATTACTTTTCCGAAACTTATTGAAAGTTTAATTTATAACAAAGTCTGTCTGAATTGCAATTTATTGTACAATAAAAAATCTTTAACAAAGGGTTGTTAAATACCTAGGCTGTAAATTTAGTCAATTCTTCCTACAGCAAGCTCGAAATGCTCATTAAACTTCGCACGACTTCAGCATGGCAAGCTCAAATCGATTTAGTACTTTTGCAACTCTAGATAACATAAACGGATGAAGTTCAACATTTTCTCAAAACGTGAAATCTTCACACTCGTTAGGAACGCTGCCTCGGGGCGCCAAAGTTATGAAATCAAATAATTTAAAGCGTGTTGTAAGACAAGAGTTATCCGCGACCTTCGGCACCCGTGAGAAGCTACGGGCTGACTCCACATTGTCTCTGGTTAAATAATCGACAAGACACGCTCGTGTTGCAAGATGGCTGCTGTCGGATGTTGTTTGTGACACTACACTTGAATGCAACCCCAGTCAACCTGTTGTTATTATCCTTGGAAAATAATAAGTCGTCATCAGGATCCTTTTGCACTGGGCAAATGGACTCAAAGCTTTGATTCGATAATAATAGAAGACTGGCCATGTTTCGTCTTTTGTGAATTAAACTTATAATCACTCATATACCTAACACAAAAAGATTTAATATAGTTTTTTGATTTAACATAATTTCATATAGTCTTTTAACACGCTCACTGCGTTATGGGATCAAATTAGCCCATGCGTAACTTTCCGCTGGTGCGGCAGTCAAAATCGCGTTCTTTCACCCTGTGCGGGGGGTGACAATATTGACATTTCTATGAGTACAACAGAGACAAATATATCAAAATTCTTATCTTTTGAAGCCTAGTTTAATGGCGTAGGAAATATCATATGGGATTGCTTCGATCCCATACGCACTAGATAGAAATGATTCACGTTCAGTGCGAAGTGGGTTCAGAACGGCCCCAAAAATTTTAGGACCCATAGCCGCACTGAGTGAGGGGCGGGCGGCGCGGGCGCCGCGTAGTGACGTGATGAAGTTTCGATACGGACTGACGCTGCTAGCCAGTGCACCCGCATTTTAGAAAATATAAGTGAACCCCATCTATTGTTACTGTCAATCTTATTTTTTGACATTGCAATAGATGGAGAGCAAATTTGAACAATTTCCAAAATGTTTATGCTGTTCTCAAAGGCAGATCTGGTTGAAGATATCCTCTGAAAAAAATTCTATATTTTAATTGTTTCACCTCATGCGATCCACTTGACGAATCTTTATCACATAATATAAGTCTCTTTTTACAACGCTTATGAAAAAGACCATAATTAAAAACAAATCATATAAATTTATCGTGACTGCAATTTTGTTTTAATCCCATCCCTAGTTGAGACACAAATTGAACTTTTTTTCAGTGCGATATGGGGCATAATTGATGGCATATATATATTTTTAATTTATTATGTACCGAAATGTCATAACTCCGGGCGAAGCTAGTTTCAAGTTAAACATATATTTAAGTTTATAATGGTAAAGTTTCAAGCCAATATTGTCGTTTTTGAGCTAAATACGAGGTATTTTTAGAGACGATATTTTTTGAGGCCGAAAAGGCCCCAAACGCACTGCAAAAAAGTTCAATCTAGACTCGAAAAGACCCCATACGCACTGGCTGAAAGTCTACGAAAAATGGTGCCGCAGTGAGCGTGTTAAGTCTCTTTTTGCGTACGTCAGACAGGTACTTACTCTTCAGCCCGAATCATGTCTATTTTCGAAGCTTAGCTTCTTGCAGCACCTCTAAAACCCATAATTTAAAATACGAGTAGTTATCTCACCTCAAATCTTTTTTAGGTCTAAAACGTTTGCGCAATAAATAATAGCTTGTTATTCAATAATTGGCAGTAAATTTCACAGCTGCCACTAAACTTATCGGCTCATCATCTATTTTGGTTGCGACCTTTTTCAGGTGTTTCTTATTGACACTTTACTTAGGACTAAAGTTTAAAATAATTATTGGTAACCTTTCATTCAAGATTTAACAGTTCCTGTGAAATTTATTGCGTAGGTACTAAAGTCAGAGTATGGAACTAAAACTGTTTAGTTCGAACAAAGCAAATACTCGATACAAAGCATTGGATTGGTACTGATCGCATTTTTAAATATTACCTATTTATAATTTATTTGCACACACTCACAAACATTTATTTGTTATTATAAAAAATCAATTACATAAATGTGTATAACCTACTAATGTACAGAATATGAAATAAATAAGTTACTAAATCTAATAATAAAGTCAAGGTAGTTTTGAATGTTTATATAGTGCATGGAAGTGAAAAGTATAATATAAATCACTATTAGAGTGCTACGAATTTTGCATTGCTTCTTTGTTTATCTATTCCTTCCGAGACCATATAGATTTAGTTACATAAGTACCTAGTCGTTTTATAAATCGTCTAGTTTATCAGAGATCTTAATAACTTAAGCCTTTTATGGATTCAGCATTCTAGTAAATCGTGAACGTAACCTAAGATGATTCACCAATAAAGTGCAAGCACTAATGCAGGTAACTGATGGCATTGCGCTGGCGGCGGCAGACAGTGATCCAACTTTCGTTCCGGGCCTATTCTTTAGCTTTCCCACAATTAGCAAGTGATCGCCTGATTGGCGCTGGAGCTACATCGTGTAGGTATCTGGTATTGTGTTCATTTCATCTCACAAATCTCTTTGCAATTTTGGTTCACGTAATGTAAAAGTAGGAAAAGTGTGTAGGAAAGGATTGGTGCATTTTTGTAAGTTCTTTTTTAGATTACTACGTTGATTAGAGTCCGGACAGAAAGTAAACATGACAATAACCAAGTTAGTCTAGTTGGATATAAAAGCACGGTATAGATATAGGTCAGGTTCTAATAATAATCGCAAGTCAAAAAAAGCATAACGAGTAAAGATTCAGTCCTCTGATATATATCTAAAACGATTGAACGGACTAGTTAAAATAACTGTAAATACATCCTGTTATCGCTCAATCTATCCGACGGACCTTTAAACCACAGACGGATATAGAACAGCAATTCATGGAATTCTAATTTCCCATCCGAAACAGCATCCTTCTACTAATGACCATCAAGTGGATTGTGAGGTCACAGTTGTAACAATAAGGATGCACGTCTTCCTGGCTAAGAATAAATGCCAAACCAATTTGTGGAGCAAACTTTAGAGTATTTATAAAAAAACGCTGAGAATATTTTGACCTTGCCTTTCGTAACATCCAAGTGTTCATTCAACAATTTAAGTCGGGTTCAGTTATATTTACGTTCAGCACCAAATTCCAGAGTGGGTTTTATTTTATTTTGATTTTCTTGTTATCTACATCATATGTTTATAAAAAATATAAGTACAAAAAGTATCTACAAAAATTCTAGCAAATTTTCAGATACTTATCCTTTATCGTACCTACATACATACTAAGTAAATCTGTCAAGCGAATGTTGTACTTATGAAAAATAGTTTCTAACAAACTTAATTCAAATCTAAATAAAACTTACTTTAATATAATTTGTAAAAAATATAATTAACGCTTATTGCAAAAATATGTTATTTTAATAATTATTTAGAACCGAAGTTTTCTATAAATATGGTTCAACCTTAATTAAGTTTGACGTGCGTGTGCTCCGATTTTGATAAATGATGGTATCAGAGATGTAACAAGTTTACATAAAACCTAATTAGGCTAATAAGCCCCAACCAATCTAAATCTATAACAGTCCATTTATTATATCCATGCTTGCAAGGTCGTCTACCTATTTACATAAAGATTTATTTCCTGGAGTCTTTTAAAAAAAATTAAGGCTTAAGAAAATACATGAGATTAGAAGAAACAGCAGTCATTAATTTATATATGTAAGTATTTTTTTTTTGTTTCACAATTCTTATCATTGCTCTCTATTGCTAATAAGATCCTTGGAAAGCACCAAGATTCAGTGTTCTCACGATCTTGTCTAGACTCGTCTTGATACAGTCGTATCGCCCAAAGCTATATCAGTTACAATTGAATATAATCTATGTTTTGTGTAATGGATCGCCTAACCTCTTGGATTCACCTTCAGACAAAAACAAACGTTTATCTCCCAAACATCAAATGTGTCGAAATGGTGATTTATTTAAAACTAGCCAGAGCGAAAGTTCAATTCAAATCATAATAACTAAATGAGTTAGATTCCTATATAATTAGACCATCGATGCTTGATTACGACGATTGTATAATTACTATGTGGCATACTGAAATTGATTGGCTTTCGCACAGGTAACTAATAAATCGAAATGACGTGAATTATGTTATGTTGAGTATCTTATATAATTGGTCGATCACGAGCGATTGAAAATCACCAGTTCTTATACAATGCCGACTGAGTATATAAGCTCTATTCTCATAATAATCACACCAACAATTTGACGATTGTCGAGTAAAGTCTTTCATTGAGTTTTGAGCAAGAGCTGTGGTTTGTATGGAAACGTATTTCTCTAGATAGGAAATGAAACGGAACATTAAAAAGGAGTAAGGCTCCTGTACGAATTTGAAATGATGAATTTGAGTTATCATTGCCTACTAATACTAAGCCTAGGAGACTACAATATATATTTTAGTATCTACCTCGTTTAAATAGATGTTATATTTGAATTTGGATTGGAAGCTGTCTGGATCTATCGTTAGCTACAGTCAAAGAGAATATAATCACAGCTTCTTTAGAAGATTTTTTTTACCAATGATTAGTCGCAAGTCGCATCTCTCTATTTGAATAACTAAAAGTATAGTGTTAAATTATTTAAAACTTAACATAAATATAGTTATGTAAAATTTTATATTATAGCTTCTATAGCGAAGCACATTGATGACTTTATGTGACATTTATAAAATATTAATGTGTGTCCATTGGTACCATATATTACTCAACTGTTAATGTCTTTTTGCACAAGTGCAGCACACACGCTTAGAACAATGCTATGAGAAAACGCTGTCATAATTTTGCGGCTATTATAATAAAGATCTATCTAATTTTGCAATGCTCAGTAAGTGGTCTATTATAATTGTTTATTGTGTTCAAATAACGTGCAGTTTAGGATATTGTTCTAATCTTGTTTTGCTGTAATTCTTGTCACAAGATGTATTATTGATACTTTTTTGGCATTTACTATTTGAGATCATAAACAATACACAAAATATTTTGGAAACGTTTGATAAGAGATGCAAAATCAAGACCTTGTATATACAACTGCATACTTTTCTATTCAAAAACTACAACATAAAACATTTTAGTACCACAGTACAGTACAATTAGTGTACAATTTAATAATCTATAAATTTTGATAAAACCTTTAACTTTACATGTCAATTACTAACTTATAAAAAAATATTCTGAATTTTATTAAATTAACAATAGGCACATATTCAATTGCATACAATACTATCGTTAAAACAAACAAAATTCACGAAAGTTGCATCATTGATGAAAGAATAACAATAGATCATCAAAGTTTCTTTAACAGGTTGCTACAGACTATACAAACATAGAGGTTATGGTTGGTCCGGTAAACAGAGTTCGACTGCGCCTCTATCACTAATCTGATTCTGTAAAGCGCAAGGTTTCCCTTGAGCTCAAACATGATAGATTGTTTCATGTTTTTTTAGTTCAATAATATCGTTATAGTGTTAATTATTTTAAAATGCTCTTACCAAACCCTCATTTTATGGCTTTTTAAATGTTTTACTAAATTCCGAAAATGCAATGTTTTAACTATTAATCATTATGTTAAGACGGTGTTAGAGATAATAGTCAAATTTCTACAATGTAAATGCTGCTTATTTTACAATATGAAATTGGTCAGTTTAGAATATGAAATAAAACACTGTCTTCGTTTTGACTCATACACATTCAGTATACCACGGGGCCTATAATGTTGCTATGTGAATTGTCCAAAAATATTATTATTTATAAAACCGTGTCCCTAAACCAAAAATAAAGCTACATTGCTATTGTTTGAAAGAGAGATGAGTGATAGAGGCTCATGAGTAAGTCGGTCGCGGACCACAAACCGTGAAGAACACATATCATATACAGTTCATGGCCACGAATCATTATAACACCGATAATAAAATCAATAGCACTACTATGTAGTAGTAATAATTGGTAACACTCGCCAAATGTAACAGGATATTAAAGGGGCGGTCAAACGGTCAATATAAATTAACTTGCCAATGAATGGTGAGAACGAGTTAAAAATTGGTATGTTGATATATATTTCCTATGAAAGGAAAAGTAAGGTATCTTTATTATAACACACTGTCCGCCCTGCGGCTTCGCCTCCGTTATGATAGATATTTATATGCTGCAGTAAAACGTAGCCCTTGTGTTAATCCAAGGCGACGGCTCTGTTCAGTCAGGCGACTATCGGTCCTAGAACGAACATTTATAATACTAGCGAACCACCGTCGTTTTGCCTCGGATACCTAATTCTAATCATAAACCTTCCTCATGAATTACTCTACCTATTAAAAATAAATTATAGAACGTAAAATTTATACTATTTATATTTAAATATATATATATATATATATATATTATATAATCAATACCGTTGCGTAGTTTTAATGATTTATGCATTGAAGCATACATAGGGACAGACAAACAGTGATAGCAACTTTTTTATACTATGTAGTACCCAACTAGACAAGCTAAAAATGTTGTGAATTATGGTTTCTGACTCTCGTTTAATTAGTGACGCCTACTGGGCTAAAAGTGGGCGGTGGTGGCATTTTTCATCTTTCCGTAGCGCCAGTGTTAATTGGACTTACTATTATGTAATGTTTTGGGTGTCTCTAATCATGAACTATTTGGTTGTTTTTATTTATTTATTTTATTTCATTTAAAGTTTTATGTTCAGAAAACTGACGTAACGTAGTTGATTAAAAATCTTTTTTAAGGTTTTACTTTATCAAAATATTTAAGCCACGTTACCATGCATACACACGCAGAAAAATCTTGTTAATTCTGTAATAGTATCACAATGTAATTATAGTTTGTTCAATGAATCACTGACCATAATATCATAAACGCATCAGTAAATGGTAGGAAGTCCGAACGGAAGGAAGATTGTAACGAATACGAACTGAATGAGCGAACGTAAACTACTTCGTCCGTAACGTAATTTTATAATGGGCACTAATTATCTGCATAACATTCATGTTATCTTCGTTGGGAAATTGTATGCATGAGTTTTTGTTAATTAACCTTTATAGGGGAAACTGTTCAAAAAACACTTGTCTAAGCCAAAACGAGTTGGTTTTAACACTATCTGTGCTGAAAGCGCACACTATTTTTCATTTTATTAACGTTTTATTTATCGACTCCAATATGTTAAGTTAAAGTAACTCCAAAGGTTTCTTCGATTCGAGTGTGCCGTGGCTTGTACCAATTTCGATAAAATGTTTTGTTGCAAAAATAACATTTCAAGGCTGGTCCCATGTTAAAGGAATCAGTGTTTGATGATGTCAGACCAGTAAAATCGAGGGGAATAAACTTTATTACATTAGTAAGGTAGTCAGAGGTTATAAAATTTAAGTCAAAATTACATCAACTATGTTATGATATTTCTTAAATTCTTCTATTACAAGTTACAGTAATACAATGTTTGTAAGCAGACCGAAACGTGATAGCTACGTTATTACTTCCTAAGTACGTTTCCTATGTTATTACCAAATTATGATCCATCAGAAGTGGGTTAAGCGATGTATGTGCTAAGTTTTTTATGTGTTTTTAAAACCTTTAAATCATTATATGCAATGAAGGCCAAAATCATCATCCTATTCAGGTTATTCAATCAAATATAAATTGGATCAATTTGTTTATTTCGATCGTTTTTTATCTATATAAAACGCACCGCTTAAAATAGGAACTGAACAACCGTTTTACGCGTACTTTTTAAACTACACTATTAATGTTTTGTATCAAATCCAATGTAAAACCGCAAAGCTTAAGCTTAGTATGGGTTATTGTACATTTGCCACAAAGTTAATTCGTCATGAAAAAAAGGATGTGTAAATTCGTCACATAGGTCTTTCCGTAGAGACAGCAATTATATTTTAAGCTGGCAATATAAATATAATAAGGTACCTAATAGATTCGAATTCAATTTGTTTAGATTTAGAAGCATGGTAAAGTTCAATTTGCTTGCTCTCCCGATCTTGGGCCTCCTATAAAGATGAAAACACATTCAAGGTTTCCAAATAAAGACCACCAAAATATTCACATCCAATTACGTTAACAAATGCACACAAAAGCAAGAAGTGGTCCTAATCAATAATGGCCACTGATTACTGTGGTGTAATCAAATGTCTGCCATTGTTCAATATAAAAACCTCTTAATTTCATTATCTACCCATTGAATGCAACACAATGCGCATTATCTACGGGAAATACAACAGGATAGGTGCTTATCTAGTGTTCATGTGAACTTACGCTTGTTTAGGTTTTATCTTAGGTCTTAACTTGTAGTTCTGTCTGATATTTGCATGTTTATTTAATGAGTAGGTACTTGTAAGCTTAAACACACAATTAAGAACACAAAAATTTAGTTAGCAATTTACATTCTTTTCTTTTCTATCTTACTTTTCTCATTTTAATGATATCACAAATTAAAACATAAGTACCCCTATTTACGCCTCCACAGCTGGGACACAGGGATTAATCGAATTGAATAGGAGAGATTTGCTGGTAGACCTTTAGACCTCCTAGGCTTTATTGGGGTTTAAAGGGGATATCCGTGCCTAGAAGAAAGACAATAGTTATATGAATCGATATGATAATTATGTTATACAAATTTCTGTCACTTTTTGCTTTTCTTTATAACTATAGATAAAATAGGTACCCTATCTATTCTAATAACTTCAAATCTATTTTATAATTGATAACTGCATACTTAAATGTCTTGTGATCCTGAACCTTGATCACAACACGCATTTACCCTTATTTCCATATCCGTGAACTGGTAATCTGGTACTGAGCATCTCAACAATCGAACAATGCAGCGAGAGGACGGAGGACCTTGGTGGATCCTCTTTGGTGACTACATGTGGCCACAGCTCAAGTAAAACAGCTTATTTACATAATGTTTATGTTTATGAAAATGTCTTGTAAATTCCTTCGTTAGAATGAAGTTAGAACTTGATGGGATTTTGAAGAACTCATATTACGTATTACAGGGAATGGACCAATACAATATATATAGGCTGTCTAAGCTACATCTCCAATAATTTTCAGCCAAATCCATTCAGCCGTTCTTGAGTTATAAATAGTGTATCGAATACGACATTATTTTATGTAGATATATTTTAACAGAGATCAGACCACGGACAAGCCGAGTTCGATCTATACTTTAGATGCGAAACTGTTCTATCAGAAACCATCTGAGCTGTGTAAAACCAACGGATATTGCAACGCGCGTCGTGATTAATACCGGCCGGTAATTATCCGAAACATCACGCCGTGAGAACTACGTTGCATACGTGAATTGTTGCAACTAATGTCTGTATTAACGTGCTTTACGCCACGTAATTAGATCAATGCCAATCGATCGATAATTACTTAAATTGCGATTTAGGTACAGGTGTGATGAGTTAATTTTGTTTTGATTATTAAAAACATGTTCTAATTTAATTTAATCTCTAGTCATATAATATTACAAGACGTAAGTTTGGATGTTCACGACAAAACATTAGCCATTTAGCTGGAATTTGGTATGAAAATAGTTCGAGTGGCTGTACACGGGAAAATATATTAGGTAGATATAACGCAGAGAAAGCCGCGGGGCGTATTAAATATTTTTCTATCAGAGTTTTGAATAGGAATCAAATCGGGCGATAACGATAATTTGAAAACCCTGTTTAGGCCACTAGAATGCACACATACCTACATATCTATAAGAAAGAGAAAAAAAAATTAAACATTCGTCTAAATGAGGCATAACTCTTTTAGGTATCAGTGTATAGTTACCCATTACCGTTTTAACTCCCTGTCATTACATTTAAGCAGCACCTCATACAATTAACACCTTAAGCGTTAGGCGCAAGTCTCAATCAGATCCAAAACCAATGACGAAACAGCGGGAGGTCTTATTAAATAGCTACTTGGGCGTAACCTACAATTTAATTATTTATTTGAGGCGAACAATGGCGGTTTGTACATTTTGATTCGGAATGTGAGCATCCTCCGAAAGGTCAGCGCGAGGTCGTGGAGTGCAGCGAAGATACTAAGATATGGAGGTTACCGATATTCTGTTGCTAACACGCCATAATACCAAAACACAGATTAATCTATACTAATAATAAATCTCGTAAGGGTCGGCCATGGTGTAATTTATTTTGTTTTCTGAGATATTGAGTTTAAATATACTCGTATTGAAGATTTTTTTTTCTGTACCTATGTACATATATGTGTATGTTACGCCATAACCCTTAAACGAATGATCCATTTTTGATGAAATTTGAGGATTAGCTATTAAATTAATGTTCTTGCTCCAGTTATACAGTTCGTGGTGTAAAATTGTCCAGCAATATTTATATTTATTTATTTATTTATTTTATTTAGTTATGAAAAGACGTGGCCCCCATACAAAAATAATTTAACGCGGACGGAGACTAATATCGACAAATGGATTGATGCGACGCTGGATTACGGTGGGCGAGAGCTAGAACAACAACTGGAAACCTTTAATACAGGTCTTAACAACAGTGGACGTTTGACATCTGAAATAATGACGGTAGTTAAATGAAAAATAAGTAACAAGTAGCGAGTAAACATCACAAATTCACAATACAAGTGCCTTGAGAGCTTCCAAACTCACAGACCCCAAAACACAACCTGCCGAGATGATTGCGTTGCATCACCTGGGGTCATAATGTTCCATCCGTGGCCAATTACCGGCCGCCACTTGACCGAGGTCATGCGATAACATTTTTAACCAAATGAGACAAAGGAGTCTGATTCTATCTGTCTATGGTCATAGTTGGGAATTGGGGTGCCCTTGGCGACACATGACATTATTGTACACTGATGCGGGACTAGCTGCATCCTTAGATAACATCTGAATGTACCTAAATGTTTTTGTTTTAAGATTAAAGATAATGACTAATATAGTTCAAAGGGATGACGGTTTTGGAATACATTATGGGAGAGCTTCAAAAGTATAGCTATTATTATAGTTACCTAAAATATATTTTAGCCACTGAAAATACAGTCTACCCAAAATTATCTTATTTTGTTTCAAGTTGTATTAAGTCTTCACTGCGAACAAACTGAATTAGTTTTAACGTTACACAAGTAACCCTGAAGGCAGAAAAATAAAAATTTATTTGAACGATTTTAAAACCGTTTAAAATACTATTAAGGCGTAGATATGCGTGAATTTGGTAAATTTGGGTTCAGCAGAAACCATTTATTTCCTTGTTCTTTAACGGAATTGCTTTGAAAAAATTACACAATAATCTATGCCATATAAGGCATCATCTCTTGAGGCCGAAATTTTATTTTTTTTATTTTAAGTACCTGAAATAATAGTGTAAAATACCGTCTACTTTTTCAGCAAGAACCGTTTAAATCCTAATCTATTAATCATGAGATTTTTTAATTTTCATCACCATATAGAATAAAAGAATACCAATCATCTCCTGAGATTACTTTTTCGAAAAAAAATCCCAGCGATTTTTAACGAATTTTTTACGTAAAACAACACACGCAATGCGCGATCTTCCCCTTCGCGGGCCCTTCAATTCAGTGCGGGGCGGGACGTTGTGCTGAACGGACCTATGACAATTTTCTCCGTGCGCCGTACTAACTAATAATATTCTGTGGCGGAACCAATTTTATAAGTAATTTGTCATTTATAACTAGCTGCCCCCGCGCGACTTCTGCTCGCCGTATACTTTTATTTGCAACTATGTATCTCCATACTAAATTTCATCCAAATTAAAATTTCCCGCGTAAGCATTATTATCTTTTCCTGCGGATGCATGTATTTTTCCGCGGTAGAAAGTCTCTCGCCATATACTTTTATTTGCAACTATCTCAATACTAAATTTCATCCAAATCGAATTTTCCCGCGTAAGCATATATTTTCCCGCGGAAGCATGTATTTATCCGCGGTAAATAGTCTCTCGCCATATACTTTTATTTGCAACTATCTCCATACTAAATTTCATCTAAATCAAATTTTCCCGCGGAAACATGTATTTTTCCGCGGTAAAAAGTCTGTTCTTTCTCCCCTGAGAAAGATCTCTAAAGATTGTATGTGCCAAATTTCATCAAAATCGGTTGAGAGGTGCGGGAAAGCGTAACAGACAGACAGACAGAGTTACTTTCGCATTTCAATTTTGTATATATTATTTGACGTGTAAAAATTTGACGCATTGCTTCAGATTACAATAATAGTGTCTATTGTATCACAGATCACCGAAACTAGATTACCGCATTAGAATACTTTTGTTCCGATTCAAACGCACCTAAATTGGAGGAAGATGCGGGTTGCAGGGACTGGAACAAAGGCGTTGTAGCAAATAGCATCATGTAGGTAGGTAGATATGTATTTATTTTTGGTATACACAAAACCTGTAGAACTTAAAAATTTAAAAATAATATTAGAAAAATTTATCACAAATAATTCATTTGACTGAGTGAGTAAGTAATAAACATATTTAAACGGTTTATGGATAACTTATTTATTTTTACATACAATAATACCGAGAGACCCGCTTATATACGTCGTCTATCATTTTTAACGATATCGATTAGAATTTACATCACTAACGTTACACGTGCTTTCGCCGAGAAGGACAACGAGTGCAATAAGCGCAATGCGGAAAAGAGACAAGTGAACATCCTTTGTACGAGTAGCCATTATTATGCTGACCTCTTCACTTGCGTTAGACTATAGAAACGTATATGAAGTTCACGGGTCTGACACTTGGTCGCAACTAAAGCCGTGTTTCGAGGCGGGGATTTTCAAAATGGTTGATTTAACCATATGTTTGGCGCGCGGTCGTCGCTTGTCATGCGGTATCTAGTGGGGTTTATCTATGATTGTAGGCTACACAACTAATTCTGGTTAGCGCTGCGCGTAATATTTTCGATATGCCAGCGCCACGCGGGGCACGCGGTCGCTGTTGTCAACACTCGACGATTTGATAAGATATATCCGCATGTTACTCCTGTATTTGCAGTGTATTATGAAACAGTAGTTAAATCTGTTGCATTCCAAGCTGTGACAATTATAACATACGGATGGTACGAGTAACATCTTCATCAATTCAGAATTTATTTTCCACCGTCTATATCTTGAAATAAGCTTGATTTAAGTGTAGGTATTATGAAACCGGGGTAGTGTACGTACCTACTGAACCACAAAACCGCAATCACATTAAGTTTTGATTCGTTTAGGTCTAACACTAGTTGCTATTAGCCTTTGCATAGTGTTTACATGCTCGAAATTCATTTACACGGTGTTAAACACTTTTGCACTCGGTTATCAGGCTAACTATGTTAATTGCATAAAGGTTTTTAATCATATTAAAGATCAAACTAACCTTTAAGAAGGGTCAAAACTTGTCTACGTTTAAAATTTAACAAGGTCGCAATTTCTCAATTAACTTCAGTGAAATTTATAAACTGTTTCTTATAATCAGGAATCGAGTTTATCTATCCACCTTTAGGTGGATTCTCTTATGCAGTTTTCAACTTAAATAACTGTAAAATGACTGATAAAATAATAAAAAAACCTGCATGCTATGGATATGACCAAATTAAAACTTTAATTTGTATGCAGTTTGAACCAGCTCTCATGCTATTATTAAATAAAATTCCGAATAGCTATTCATCATACATTAATGTGTTGTAATGATTGAATAGAACATCAACAGGGTACTCCTGAGATGTCAAGGCTCGTCAAAGATTAGAAGACAAGTTAAGACAAGACAAAGTGCTGTTGTCTTCTACTTACAGAAAGGCGACGGTATGCCATTTAGTAACCGACGACATTTCAATGGGTGCAAGAGTTATTCCTTTCGACACACAGAAGACATACAGAGTTTGGATATTGGTAACGTGATCACAATTTATTTCTACGAATTAAAGGTCAAAAACGAAAAGGTTTAGCAGCAACTTGGGTTATTTTTCTTAAGACTGTTCTATATAGTATTATTAATCCAATGATATGTAGCATGGGCTATTAAAAATAATAAAGGAAACTAAAAAGTTCGTTAATTTAATTAATTTTGTTACCTAAAATGCCCTATTATAACAATACTATACAATTTTATTTATATCATTTGTCGCGCACTTACCTACCTACTTAATGCAGAAATACTACGATGCAAAAAAATATCTAAATCAATTAGGGCTGTATTACCATACCACCTAAGACGTAGAAATAATGTATTTATCCAAGGTGTCACTTAACCACTATATTGCCAAACAAATTACACCAAAGTCAAATTCCCACGCTAAAAAACTAAACAAGCGCACATAGCTCTGTCTTTTCCCTTTAACCTTTCAACCGATTGTGTAGATATTTCAATGTTTACGACCGATTTCTGATAAATAGGTTCAGTTAAGTTACTCAAAAAAGATTCAATAAATTACCGGTGCTTGATAATATAATTATAGGCTTGCTTTGTCGGTATATTTTAATATATCAAAAACACATCCTCCTTTGAAGGTTAAGTTAAGAATCATCTTTTTTTCTTAAAGGGTAAATCTACGACGAATTTATCCTTGACTCAAGGAATATTTCTTGACGTTGTAATGATTAATGAATAGATTTAGGGCCTTTTTCACCACTCGCCGATAAAGGGCCAAATAGTCTATCCGGAATTTATCTGCCAGATAAACTACTAATTTTCGTTGTGATATCTTGATAGATACTTGATATCATCAGACATCATCTAAATCTTTCTCTGAAACCGGTGAAACAGCCCCTTCTTATAATAATCATTTTCAAAACAATAAATCAAAACATTACAAACATCAACAAAGGTAAATAAAAAAGAAACACACAAAGTCAGAAACTGCTGGATTGATTATCGATTGATTTGGTTATTTGTTTTTTACATTTTTATCATGTTTTGCATTTGCTTTGATAAATAAATTAAAAAAATATTTAACCATATTACAAGGTTACCTTACCAGATAGATGATGTTGTCGGTGAGATGAAAGTTGGTGGATCTAGCGCTGATTTCATGTCTAGTTTGCAATGCCCCTGTCAATCGCGGAGTAATAGAGTATCATAAGCCAGGACTGGTGAGATCTCATCATCATCATAACAACCTATTACTATTACATCTATTACATATTACATGTAGTATAATCATAACGCTGTCTAGGCGGATTAATGATCGCAGAACATTCACTAAACAATTGTGTAGCCCATCTTCTAGCGTCAACATATCTTAGTAATCTGTGCAGTTGGGGTGCCTAGTTGCAGTTTTAAAACGCCTTTGACAAAAACTGCGATTGACCCGAGTTCAATCTATGCATATAAAATATCTCGGTGGCACGAGTCAAAAAAGTAGAGCTCAAGCTAATGAACCAATTAAAATTAGCTTCTTTATTTAAATAAAAACCAGTTTTGATTCCATAGACATTATAACATGGATTTATGGTATACAAGTATAGCCTGTTCTAATGCCTCTATGGCACCACGCGCACGTAATCTGGTCAGACGCTCCGTTTGCGACATTACCTACCGTAATTTATATACAACCTAGCTCTTGCCAACTACCTAGACATCTTATGTAGGGTAAGGTGCCTTCAGTCGTACCCCTAAGGCAGATTTAAGATATTTTACTGAATTAAAGTAAAGGTTAAATTAAAAAAAATGTTAAAAATTTATCTTACCACAAATAGCTTCTATTCCCTTCAAGATTTTTTTTATAGTAACTAAGTTTCTATTTCTTTTGATGTAAATATTGTAAATTAAACTCTTAATATAATATTGTAACCTAAACTGTAGGATGATAAATTTTTCTATTTTACTTAGATATAAGTACCTATTTTGTAAAAATTTTTAAAAAGAAAAATTGTTATGCATATGTATGACTTTATATTGTAATGCCCTTCCTGGGCTCATGTTGTTAAGTACTTAATTATATTTTGTAAGACCTTTGTACACATGAAAACAATAAATTACTTTGACTTTGACTTTGGTTCGTCAGGAAAGGAAAGAAAGGAAAATCAGGTTGCTTCTGCCTGACCAATAATGAATTGAAACCTAAATTTGAGCAAAAGAGACTAGCATTTTGAATAATATGATTTGAAACGTCGATGAGAAGTCGAGTTGCTTTAAGATTTATTTAAATCAACTAGTTATTTAACCCACGATATTTATTAACATAGTTGTTGTGCACCTAAATATTTCTCCTTTAATAAGTAGAGTGATTCAAGAGGAACATATAAAATGTACCCAAAATCAGGTACCCGAGGCGAAGTGAGAGCTGGTCACTAGTAAACTATAAATTACAGAGGTACGACTAAAGCATCCTTACCCTAAACATCTAATAGTTACCAGTAACCTGCCTCGGCATCTCTTGTATCTTTGTATAGCGAGATTCCTATGTACCTGACAAACCTGTTCGGCAATCTTTACTACTATTTGCAATCTCAGTTTTCGCTAATGTCATAACTCACTGAACCCAATAAGTGATATCTTCGTGTGACTTTAGACAATTGAATTCTTACCAATTTCTCTTATCTAAATCTACTTATAATAATTCTGTAAAGGTCGGTCATGGAATAAGTAAGTTAGTTTTGAAAGATATTGTCTTTATAGACTCAATATTAAATACCTACTGAAATTTGTCGATTTTGTCTGTATGTATTTGGTAGATAAACATTTAGACGTCTGGGACACAGTATAGGTTATTGTATTTCTGGCTCCAGTTAGTATAAGACCTGGCCCACCTGGCACCTGGCATAATTTAACGCGGACGGAGTCGCGGGCACTGGTAGTAATATTCAACAAGGTATACGTAAAGGTCAGCTAGTGTGTCTATAAAACTTTAGGTT
Source organism: Chloroclystis v-ata (assembly GCA_963691955.1). Taxonomy (NCBI): domain Eukaryota; kingdom Metazoa; phylum Arthropoda; class Insecta; order Lepidoptera; family Geometridae; genus Chloroclystis; species Chloroclystis v-ata. Next base: position 5,474,416 of record OY829906.1, on the reverse strand, counting down.
ATCGTCGAGCTATCGTTTTGATAAATTTATTATAGATACTAGTTGACCTGCCCGCGGCTTGGCCATTTTATAAAGATCATTCATTTAACAAGTAAACTGATATGGTTCTTCATGTTACAGAGTTACACGTTATTGGACAAATGTGTCGTTTACTTGGCCTCCTAATGTTAAATGGACCGTGTAGTCGGAATACATCACCTTTGTACTTCTGGGAAGGAATACCTATGCATAAAAAATAAGGACTTTAACTATTAATATTCAAATAATATCAGTCCAGTCCATACATAGGTTGTCTGAAAGAAATTTCTGACCTCGATAAGGCCGCCCTTTGTAGGTGCTCCAAATGTTTTATTTCTAAGTTTGTATTATTTTTACTGTTTTGTGGTGTGCAATAGAGTATTTTACATTATATTCTTAAATCATACCTATTAGAGGAAATTGCTAGATTAATAAATAATTTCCATAATATAATCCACAAGCTTATGGTAACATGCACACAAGAGGTATAAAAAGTAGAAAACTATTTTTATTTTTTCTTAGTCCACACGTTAGACCTTAAATTCCTATTATATGGATACAATTAGTCTGGATCTTTCGTCAGTCCGTCTACGTTCATTGAAACGCTGTGTTCAAACACCATTGTCTGTACGCTTCAAAACACATCATTCATGGTCCACTGGCTGCCCGCCACAATGCAGGGTGTTGCACAATTACAAGTGTGAGCTGCTTATTCCGCTTACTGCGACCATAGACAAAATAATACTGGCCAACATAGAGCTCATAAGAGTACCGTTACAATGGTGGCAGTTTTATTTCATTCCGCGATGCTCATTTATTTAAAGAGGCAGAGACACAGATAAGACCTTTTTGACATTAAATACTTTTTCCATTATTTTTAAATTTATAAATTCTACTAACAAAATTGTCACTTTTAGTTTAACGACACTGTATTATAGTCATTCGTATTTTTACGCTTTTACGAGTGTTTTTGAGAAAGAGTAAGAGCCCCCGCTAACTACAGACTTTCTATCGGCCGATATTTTGGTCGGGTTGGGCTGTTAACGCGCACACTACGCCAACTAAACAGTTGGGTTGGTGGTGAGTGCGCAAACTAGGCAACAGTCGGCCGACGATATTCAGTTTTTAAGCTACCTGTTGAAGAGAGCTGTCTCATAATGGAAGTTTCTCGTAGTAAAATATTGTCCAGAAATATTATGATTGCTCTCATACAACGGAGGAGAAAAATCAAGAAGAGAGTCTGAGAGTATTGGGTGCATCCCATCTACAGTACTAGATTATTAAATGGAAAATTTTACACGATGCATTCAAAATTACTAGATTACCCGAAAATTAAAATTAGATTACGTTTCTACAACGAGCGATTGAGTAGAATTGGACATAATGAAAGAATGCACGACCTTCCGGCTCCAAAACTTGGAGCGAAGTGAACCATCGGCCGACTAAACAACCGGTCAGTGTGCGCGCTTGCAAGGAGCTCCATACTAATATAGCAGTCGGCCGATAGTTTGATCATCTTTCAGTTTGAACGCAGTTGAGTAGCCTATCAAACTTATTTATCGGCCGATACCAAATCGTTGTAGTATGCGGACTTGCATACATCTTCATACTGATTATAAGCCCGACCAAACTATCGGCCGATAGAAAGTCTGTAGTTTGCGAGGGGTCTAATGGTATATTGTATAAGGTTGCTTAACACTAATGATGATGCATCACGGACGTACAATAGGAAGTAACAAATGAAGCTCAGACAATACCGTTCAAGATTTGATCTGTGGTCAAATGTAAACCGGATTTAACGCTCAGATCATTTCGAAAAACTTCAATGCAGTTGGTATTAATTTGTTTGTAATTGTAGAGCGGCTTCGTATCAGTAAAGATTTCCTCAATAACTATAATTGGATACCATCCTCTTTGAAAGCAGGTAATTGTCTTGCTCTTTAGAACTACAATCATTTTTTGGTAGGTAATACGTTATATTTTTTGGAGTTTTTTAAACAATTCGTTTCAAAATTATCGTCACACATATAATAATAACCATAATGTAGTTAATTAAAAGCCCATTGTAGGTTCTGTTGTAGGTTTTCAAAAGATTTCTCCTTGGCATATGTGGTAAAAGCATTACCTACCTATGTTATTCCAAAAAAATAAGTTAAGTGGGAAAGGAAATTCCATACAAAAATATACTAACTTTTTCAGAAAATTCTATGATTTTTTTCATATGTCATATTGTTTTACAAAACCGGAATGGGGTGGTGGACGCCACTCACGCAATCAAACAGTTCATCTTGCTGACACGACAAGAGATCCTTACAAAACATTCCCCAGCACAATTAAAACTTGTGAAATTTGTGCATTTTACTGAATCGTGAGCCGGGGAACAGCGACTCGTCGTAAGTTAGTGAGGTCGTGCGCATGTAAATCTAAGATGGCTCAAATAACGGCAGCGCGTGAAAAACATCAAATTGTTTCCCTACTACGGAGAAACAGTTTTGACAAACTGTACCTGAAATCATTTATAAATTGTCTATTATATTGTATTTTTGTAAAAACCCACCTTCAATAAAAAAGGTTTACTCATGAATATGTATAAATAATTAGACTATTAATGTCACAGCCACCATACTGAAACTATTCAATATCCTGTATATAGCAAGTTAACGTGTTTAAAACGCCATTAAGTTCTTATTAACTTGTAATAACACACTACTAAACATTAAACAAAACTCAACATTCAACAGGCTTTAGGTTCACCAAGCCTAAAGTTCAACTAGGAATCTGCGTAAATTATATGCCATATAAAGGAAGGAATGTTATTAATAGTGGATCTGTGTTTATGCTTAAGTAAGTATCTATTGACCCAAATACCTGCGATACACAACTTCTCGATTAGTTAGTTTGCAAATAGTCTATGAAATTACCTACTACATATGGTTATAAAATAATATGCAACAGTCAGTTTTCGCGATGCGATGTCACAGTTTTTGTGGTAGGGGCTAAAACCTAGAACGTGTTTCGTTGATGCAAGATGCTTTATAGGACGGTTCACGACTTAAACCAATGATTTAATACGAGCAGTAATAGGATATTCTAGTGAAGATGTCTATTGAAATCCTGTTCCTAATAGGATGAGTATTCATCTTATTAGGAACAGGTAACATTTCATATTCCTATTAAATGTAAAACATATTACAATTAATAGATTTAGGTTGAAACGTTTGAAATGAGAGCTTAATTTATTATACAAGTGTCTGCTGTTATCAAGACAAAAATTTGCTCACACGACATTTTAATGCGTCCAAACTCCAAAGCGTAAAAGGACGTGCCTACCCAGCATATTTAAAAACTTTATTTATAATATTTTATACACAATACAAACTGTATATTTTGTGTTTAGTAAATATTTATATTATTTGTAGATTCGTGAGATTATGTGGGCTGCCATCCCACCAATCCGCAAGATATTATCAATAACAATAGATCCAGCAGATTTATTGCCCCGCAAATGATAAGTTAAATTGATTGCTTTATTGTTTTCTATGAGGATAGAGTGATTTATCAGGTATGAGACGGATCCTCTCGAATTCCTCGGTAATGAGCATGTGGGTACCTCCCTCGGCTCGTGACTGATGGCTAAACTGCAAATATTGCGCTTCTGCATCGTTGCGTGTTTCCACATCAGGTAATTTCACTCCACCATTAGTTGAAACTGTGTAGTTACTACGATTGATTATATGTATTGGCAAGTTTCCTCAGTTCACTAAATACCTTAGTTATTAAAGATATACCAAAGTCTGATATTTATTTGAAAACGTATTTTGTTATTTATCGAATTTATCAACAAAAGACTATTCACAACTCAACATTGCCATTTGAAAATTAATTCCCACAATAAAAAACATAAAATAAAATACCTCATGAATCATCAAATAACAATAATCGAACATTATATTAATTAACTGCTGTAAAAACGAAGGTTAACTCACTAAAGTCGCAAAGGTATTACGCTGTTGATTGAAACTCGTCTGTGTTGGGAGGTGGTAAGGTTGTGAGTTGGTTGCGTGGTTTTTGTTAGGCGGGCGGCAAGCTTTCAGATCCCCTCCTTGTGGTTCGGGCGGGCGGCGCGCGCGCAGCCTCAGCGAGCTCAGTCCTTTCGCGGCACTCCACGCGGGAACATGTCGCCTCTTTGGCTTATTCTCACTTTGCTCCCTGTCCTGGGTAAGTCTGCACCCAGTTGTGATGTGGAAAGTGTCAAGTGTCAAGCCCTTGCTTCTCAGGATCACTCTGTGCCAGTTCGCAAGTATTGTGTAGATCTGGATTATGTTGTTCGGTAACCTTTTGGGATTCTCCCTGGTTTTTGTGTTTTAACGTACTTAATGTTTACTTAGCGTTAATTTTAGCACAGTTTTATAATGATAATCAAATCCATAGATAAAAAATAAAAAATAATTACTTTGTTCAGAGAACACGTGGCGGTAGTAGATATTTTTCATTAGTATATAATGTAATTGAAAATATTGTTTATGGTATAGCTAAGTGTAACAATTATATTCATGATGTTTTGGGGTTACATAGTTTTATTAATGTAGCTTACATTAATTTAGTAGTTTTGCTTTATTTATTACAGTTTTCAATGATAGTTCAACAAATTAATTATAGTAGGTACCTACTTGTGGAAACATCAAGAATTGTTTAAAGACATTTCAGGTTTTAGGGTAGGTATCTAGATTCATTTCTATGTTAAAATGTATGCGTAATCTACATATAGATATTATGTTTTAAAACTTATACAACTATAGACTTTGAACACAAATGCTTAGTCAATAACTTGATTTGTTGCAAAACAGAAATATGTTTAAAACAACATTACTTTTTATGACCATGCGTAATGTTTTCTTGAGGAAATCGGTCATTGTGTAAGATGCGCGTGAGTTCCCGTGAAAGTATGTTTACTTTTTTACGTTTGAATGCCTTACTTTGTAGCGTATTTGCTTAATAATATTCCATTATAAATTAATTATATGTTTTTTTACTGTAATACTGTAAGTCATAAAAACAATTAGGTACTAAATAAGCAAAAGTTAAGCATAACATTTAATACTTTCTATTATTAAATAAATTTGCGTATTATTTCCATAATAATGAGTTTATATCTTTACATACATACATATAATAGTATCACTACGGAACCTATAACTAACTGCGTAACGCTTTTACTATTTTTAGAACTTATGATTTAATTTGAGATAAGCTAGGCTTCTTGTTAGTCAATCAAATTTAGGGCTACAAACAAAGTCGTAGATACATATTTAAATAGACCTTCTATAGACCTCGCTCTTAATCCTTAGACTACGCCTAATTGAACTAAATCCAAAGGCATCCTCTATAATACATATTAGATTATGCTGGACAATCGTACAAATATACTGGACAATCGTAAGAATAAAATTTGGCACATTTTTTGTTTAAAGTGTTTAAAGTCGGCAGCATTAATCTCTATCACAGCGATTATTTTATGCTTAAAGTTTAATTGTCCGTCTAGTATTTTGCAAATCTCTTCTTCTCAAAGTCATTAAAATTCCATCTCAAAGTCACCCCGAATTCGCTCTGCCCGTTCGTTGCGCAATACTGCACTTTCCTAAGCGCACGCGCCTCACACTATAATCGATCCGAGATTTGCATAAAACGATGTTCCCACGGTCCGCTCGCGTCGAGTAGGCCGTGATGTGGAGAGCGGAGTAACCTCGCACGCGGCCTATCTAAACCCATCGAAATAAGGAGATTGTTTGTAAACTTGACCCCACGAATTAACAGCTGATCCAGTTGTGAAGGGTTAAATTTTATTGGTTAATTGGAAAGCGTGACTTCTTCGTTAATTGTCTTTTGAAGGTTTTATGGTCATTTAATACTGATCTTATAGTATCGTCCTTTTTAAATAAATTTTATTGTAAGTGCCATTAAATGAGTCGAATAATTTTTGCTTACATCTCAAATCTGAACGCCCGCCAGAGACGACCTGTCTCTTTTGTATGAAAACTTATTCTTATCAAAAAACAATCAAACCAATAATAACTAACGTGTGAGAAATTCATATTTTAATTAGTCAGTTTTCAATGACATTACAGTAATCTCAAATCGCACATTGTCTAAATACGCTACTTTAGCGCAACTCGATCTTAAGAAATACCGAATGACAAAAGTTCTCAGGGGTAGATACCGAATCAGTTGGGTTTAACAATAGTTGAACGGTTCAACTGACTGGTGACTGGCCTAATCTCGCTTAGCCAAGGCGTGTGAAGTGAATACTTCCTACACGTTCTTACAAAGAGCGAAAGTTAGTGCCACCTGATTTACGAAATGATTGATGAAAACATTAAAATATTCAAACATAGAATAAAACAGATGCCATTGTCAGAACTGAACAATAGAAATGAAACACTGGATTTCAAATAAAAAAAAAATAGAAAACCATCAAACTGATCAAACGGAATTATTAATAACTTACAAAGAATTTAGTACTTATTAACCCATAATATGTTTATAATTATAGTAGCAACATAGTGAAATGTACGGTCATATTTACAAAAATTAACCACTTGTGAACTTTGAGAAAAGGCTGTGTTACTTCTCAAAAACGTCACCCATATACACATATTAATACTTGTAAGCAAAAACAAACAAATCACCATGAACTCAATGAATCTCTTCGCTTGATCGACAATAAAGACGTTTGTTATGTCACAGTGCATCGGGTGCAGGCTGCACACGATGTAATTGAGTTTCCGGTGTCGTAAGAAACTAAGAAGGGCCTAGCTTTAGAAAACGAACTCTATAGTATCGTAAAAATACAGTAGATATCAAAAACCTAAAATAACAAAGAGAACGTAAACTTTCTGGGGAAAGGATTTCTATTAATTGAAATTAGCCTTGCAACCGGTAGTTTTTAATAACTATTAATATATTACAATACAATAAAATATACTTTATTGCACACCAAAAAAACAAAAACACATTACAAAAAAATAGATTGTTAGTTTAATACCTTTTGCTTATTACTCGTTTATATTTAAGGAATTCAGCATGGAATTCAGATTAAGGTATTTATTTTTAATTGGAAAATATTTCACTTATTGAAAATCACTTATTAAATATTGCTGGGAGACACACATCACACACAATAATTCATCATGCAACTATACCAAAATAGACGGCTAATAAGGCTTGAACCAACAGTCACCGCATTAGCTACTATAATCATAATCAGCAATTACCATTCAAAATCGTTAATTAATTGCATCAAAAGGAAGTCATCTCCTAACGTAACGTCGAGGCATATCATAAATCACGCATTTTCTAAATAATGCAAAAATATGTATATTAATAAATAAGTAGAGCAAGCATTAGGTATGCTTACGTAATGTACGTTCATAAGGCACAGTGATGAGTTAAATGATCTTTTACGAGATATATACTGCATCTGTTACATTATAGAAGAGTACGAGTACCTATATATGCCAAGATTTAATTTGATTATTGCTTAATTCATTATTTTTTTATGTTGACTATCATATTATAATAAATAAATACAATCTAAAGAGTGACTCCAGGAGTGGAAAGAAACATTTATTACACAAATTAAACAAATACAAACACAGTGAAACAAAAAAATCTACGTTAAGTGAAACAAATCAAAATATGCAATACCATGGCTTAGCAGTATTTTATTTTCTCGCTATGAATTAGCTGTTACTCATGGTGACTCAAAAAAATAGTGTTTAAACTGTTCCGTTCATAAAACTCCCTAATAAAAAAACCATAAAATTACCTAAAAACATTTTATAACCATGATTGAATTATTTTTTTATATGTTCTTCTTCTTCTTTTATTATTGGTCAACGTGGCTGGCCATTGGGCTTTTTATATGTTTTATTTGAATCAACATCAATTCTTACTTCACAAACGTCTTATTAACATTAAAATAAGTGACAGTAATAAACTGTGCACCTTCCCGTCGCTTGCGCAACGACGTTATCACTGATCTCTGCCCGACACATGCCTGAGAACTGATGAGATGGCTCCTAGATTACATTTATGGGTGTCTATAGGGCACACTTACATAAGACAAGTTACAAAATACTTTATGAGTACGCTCTTTATATTCATTTTCGTACAAACGGGAAGTCAATAGTTTCTTATATTCTTTAGGATAACAAAGATACATTCGTATATGAACTGATCACACATATATTTATAATTCAATTATTGTGTAAGATAGTATTTTTTGTTTCATGTGCATAGTTTTGAGTTTTTGGATGACTGAGTGCGATAGTGTTAGACCGTGTGGTCAATTTTTTTTTAATATTGTATTGCGAATTAGCGTGAAAAAAGATAATACTAAAACTAAAACATTCCATTAATTAAACTTCCTATTAGAACGGAGTTCATTTATAAAATTACTTAAAAACCAATAAACTTCATATACTTAAATTATTTTATCAATCAATATTTAATATTGATTTATTTTTATTTAAATTCACATCTTTCCTGATATTACCGATATTACCAATGTGGTATTATATGGCAATGTGGTAATAGAAAATATTACAACACGTGCCACATAATAAAACATAATGTAACGAAAATTACGTGTATATTTAAGCTAACACGCGCTCATAAAATTAATAATATTGTTTTCCGCAAGAAAAGATTTCAACGCGTTACCAGTGCTACAAAAAATTAAACCTATGTAATGCAAACTATTATATATGTAAATTCGTGTACTTATTGTGTATTACATCTTGTTATATCACTAACTTCTCAGCTGTTTTCTAGCATCCAGTTATAATATTGTAGGTAGTACTTGAGAAATTAAAACATCAACATATTTTTCATTAATGAAAACACCATAAAGTTAAATAATTACAGATTTTATTTCCGTTTCGCAATAAGTGGCTCTTGTAGTAATTCTGTCCTTGTACTAAATAGGTATCTTTAGCTGCGTATGCTTAGATTGTAAACGGATTGGGTTTACCATTTGGATGATTGCAATCCTGCACCTACCATCTGCATTGCCATTTGACGTTCACCCGGATGATAAATACAGTTGGCCACAGAAAACTGTGAAAATGCTAAGCTATTATAACGTATTATTGCTTGTTTGTGTCGTTGACTCTGGTTGAATGGGAAATTATTAGTATTTGGAATATGAAACCATATAATTTGTAGAAGAAATTCGCGTTAATAATTATTAGCTGAAAATGAGTGGAGATATCATTTAGAACCAGGACAAGGACATAATTATAATACTTTTTACAGCTGAAACATATTATAACGCAGGCGAAGCTGTGGGACATAAATCTAGTTAGGTATAAAAATTAAATAATATAAATGTATTTTTGTACAACGGTGATAATGTATGATATATACTGAATGTATTATAATATATTTTTCTTGAGATGTGTTTTAAACTGTTTCACGTATTCTCTTAGATGGATACTTTCCACTAAAATTACCTGGTTGTAAGCAAACCTTATTTATCCACAACAAAGCAGCTTTACAAAACGCATCTTGCATAATGTTGACGAAAAATGCCTCGGCTTTAAGATGAGTTTTGTTTTATATCAATTTACACTCAGATTGACCGTGACCCGCAAACACTGCTTGATCAAGCTACTGGATGTTTCGTAAACAAGATGATCGATAATAATTACGATCTGCGTTCAATCAAAGTTGCTTAAATTATAATTTGTTCATGAAACTGACTGTACTAAGCATCGGTACCTACATGTACATTTTGTGATGAAATCGTAAACGCTCATTTACATTTGCACGACATTACGTGGTGTTTCTTGAATCTATCTCCTGTTACATCTATGCAAAATGTTACGAATATTTTGTTGTTCTCCAAATAATATAATGGTTGAAATACAATGTTTACATAAAAATAAAAAAGTTCATTTATCATTAATCTATGACCAAATTTATATGATGATGCTATTTGAAAGCAGCAGATATATTATTTACATAATAATATGGTACTTCAAACACCAATAATGTTACTGTTAAACACGAAGTCAATAAGACAAGACAAGCCCTTAGATGGCATTCGATCATTACTTAAACAAGCAATATGAGTCATCATTGATGTTGATTATCCCAATTGCCTGGGGCTTGACTTAATCTTAGAGCCTAACTGAATGAATCATCTACTATTAATCTTGGAGCAAAGACATTATTATCTCTATATGTATATATAAAATGTAGTTTGTAAAAGTTATAACTACCAAAATAAAAATATAAATGCAATTTACATCCTAAATATATGTACTCCATTAGGTACAAAGTATTCCTTCATGTCGCATTATATTATTAAAATAAATAAATGCCATTTTTGTCCCAAACCATAAACAAATTAAAAACCTATGTATCGATAAATCAGACTGTGACAATAAGGCACATTTAACCAAGCCCTTTTGATGTGATTAAGAAATCCTAGCATCTTCAAATTTCGTAATAATTTACGTGCCGTGTTGTGCTCACCTGTCTCGGTACGAAATCATGACCTCAGAGGTCTAAGGCCCCTCCCAAGAGTACTGCTCTGCTCTTATGCAACCCTGGTACTTAGGTGACCTAAGATGTTATGCAAAACAACTTTAAAGTACATTCATACAAAGGCATTTCCTGAATTATCATAAATATATTTCCTTTTTCCTTCCGTTGTGTAAGCCAAGGATTTTTCTTATTTAAATATTTATTTTACTCACAAGCATTATGTTTATTTATGTATGGAAATGTAGAGATAATATCTCATAATTCTCTTAATATTGTATACTTTAGACATAATTTGATTTACTAAAGGAAGTTAAGAATATAAAATGCTTTTGTAGGAAAACGTGGTTTAATTATAGCAATACTAGCTTTCCGCGCTGCGGCTTCTCCCGCATTCTAAACTTTCCCGCGGTAAAAAGTAGCCTATGTCACTCTCCATTCCTAATACTACACTTAAAAAATCTGCATTTAAAAAATCACGTTAATTCGTCGATCCGTTTTGCCGTGAAAGGCGGACAAACAGACACATAGACACTTTCCCATGTAAAATAATATACCTAGTATTATTATTGTATAATGTAGTATTTTATTTATTGTATTTTTTTCAGGGGGAGCTGCCAGATTTAACTGCAAGGGTCGAATCCTGGGCGCATATTATGCCGATGCTAAATCAGGATGCAAAGCCTTCCATGTCTGCGTGAGGGTGGCTGGCGGGGGAATTAGAGATTTCAGGTCTGCAATTTTATTTTTTTATAATTTATTTATATTTGATCAATGTGCACCAACGTACCTTACTTCCTGAACTTGCACTTTACTATAATAGAAATAACATGCATGTACAGTACAAGCCTAAAATACAATTGCAAAAAAAAAATGTATTTCGTATATTTAATATATTATGTATTCTTATTTATCTTTCTATGTCATATTATGTAATCCATTATTTAACACCACTGTCTGTAATTTATAACTGTCCAGTCCATACATAGATTACCTGGAAGAAATCCCTCACAGCGATAAGGCCGCTCAATGTACCTACTCTAAATGTTTTTAGTCTTAAGTTTGTATTGTATGTTTCTGTTTTTGTGGTGTGCAATAAAGTATATTATATTCTATTCTATTCTACAATTGTCACTTTCTAACCAATACAAACGTCAATACGTTCTATGGACTAACTAATGCTAATTTATGCATATGATGGTTAATCACTGACCATCCAATTTCCACTTCTAATCAGTTTAATCTTCAGATCGTACAAATATATTTCCGAGGCGGGAATCATACCCTCAACCTCCTGCGTCGCAGGCAGACCCGCTGCGCCACAGAGATATTTCTTTCATATAAATCCTGCACCTTCCAGGTTCTTCTGCCCCCCTGGTACCCTGTTCCACCAAGAGGCGCAGACGTGCACAGACTGGGGCGACGACGACCCCCTCGCTTGCCCCGCAGACATATACGACGGTCAGTTCGATCTGTACAAGATCGGATCCGGTGAGCGCTTTGCTGACTAACACGCTGAGTGTCCATTCTTTGACAGTGACCAAAATATTGATATACAATAAAATAATTAAATAATATATTGGCAAAATTTAAAAGCATTTACCTGATTGATTACATTAATCAGGTAACTTTTTACGCATCGAAAATCCTCGTAAAAACAAGTTATATTAAATAACGAAAAAAAAAGAATGGTCACTTGAGTATTTTACTTACTATCACGCAGATAAATGTAAGCACCCATATATGTCAGGAATATGAATAACTGTTGTACAGATGTGGATATACATACAAATAATAACAAATGTTCAGTCCCGACCAGAATATTAGAATTAGTAATTAATATCAGAATATTAGAGTTACGAACAGTCGTTTACATCGGAAATAAGGCATTTACTTTACAGTTTCTCATATTATTTTATCATCTTTCGATTTTTAAATAATTAATAATTCCTTAAAATATTTGCTAGAGTCAATCACATTTATTATCTTGTAAAGAAATAACTCATAAGAATTATATAGATAAGTGAAGACAGAAATACATTCGATCCTGACATACCATTAAATTCCAACATCTCCAAATCTTCTCGATGTGTGTATACGATAAAGTTTGCCTCACTTGCGTCTAAGTAGTCATGATAGTATTATTATTAAAAGATTACTGGAGCTATTTTTGATAAAAAATATGTACGTACGTATTTCTCAAAAGAATTGATCACATTCACATAGCACTAAATGTTTGTATGTAACGGAATCCTCATTCTTATAAGATGCCAATAGTCACAGTTCATTTATTTATTACTAAATAGCAATTTCCAATGCGTAAGTCTAACCGCAAATAATGACTTTTGATAAATTACCTACATTAATTTCGATCAATGAGATGTCTTGAAACTAGGCAACAGCGATTGGCAAATCGATAGGGTGTTTGCTATGAGTACTCCGTTGTAAAAGATAATAGTTACATTTTAATAGTGAGCAATCATTTTGATTTTATTCACAAGTTAAGTTACAACACCGTATCAAAGGTTAAACGAAGCTGTAATCTATAACGAAACTGTACGGAACGAAATTTTGAGCTTGCTTCAGCTAGCAAACGCTTCGTAAATGTTGTGACTAATCCCACAGATAACCCCCACTCTGTGGACTAATCCTTACTAAAAATGCCATAGCCAATTTGTGCTTATAAGTACCTACGTATGTTAAATTTTGCCTTGTAAATAAAAGTGAACGACCAATAGTTCAATTTCATCTGTTCCCAGGTTTTGACACAAAGAAGGCGTCAATTGGTAATCGAGAGGAAGAGTCTGAATTTGGTCTTCAGCGAGCAGAGACAGGGGACCGCCGCCTTCAGCAGAACAATGACAATGCGCAGGGCAACGACCTCCGCGCTGCCCACTCCTCAGACTTCTTCAGCGGCCAGAGAGACCGCGGCCGCGATGAGCCGCAACAGACCCAGACTACCCGCATAGCCCCGCGCCAGTCCTTCCGCAGAGCCACCACTCCCCGAGCACCCTCCACTACAACCCAACAACCTTCAACATTCCCCCCACAACAAACTTACCAACCTCCTCAAGAAAACTCAAAACGCAAGCTCATTAGAAAACGCCCTGTCTACCCTACCTCCCCAGCGCCACAGTCCACATTCGCCCAAAACACTCCTCAGTTCCAAGAACAAGCTAAAACCTTCCAGGAACCCCAAAACCAAAACTTTAACCGAGGACCCACGCAACCACAGACCAGACAGACACCCACTACCACCCCTTATGTGCCACCTCAGTACAAAGAGTATAAGGATGAGTATGTCGAGGTCAGCCGAGTTACTCCTAAGCCCAACCGATATTACCCATCGAATCCCACTCCCTTGCCATCATCACACCAAACTTTCCCTCCCCAATACAACAATAAGAAAGAACAGAAGAGTCTTACAGAGTTGTACAATTACGATTCACAATCGACACCAGGGCTGAGCACCAAGCAAGACAAATTCAATAAAGTTAAAAATAGCTTCAGCGTCACTGATATACCTCAAGAAGATTTTGCTCGCCTTAGACCTAACAATAAGAATAATTTCAACAATAATGTAAACAACAATAATAACTACCAAAACAATAATTTCAAAACCAATAACAATAATCTAAATGGTGGTAATAAGCCCAGCACAACAATCGATTACAATAATGCAGCGCGCACTACTAACACACCTTATAAGAACTTCAACAGTGTATCGTACGAACCCGAAAAGGGCAATTTTGTGTCATTCCAAAAGCAAAACTACAACCCCACTACCGTCCCTTCAACTACACTCCAAACGACATACAAACCTGCTGCTCCTCAAAACCTGAACACAGTGGCGTATGATACCAATAACGGTTTCCACTCTCAGTCTAACTTCGCCGAGCCGAGCGAAGAAGACGACGGTCAGTACCGACCCCCAGCCGGAGAGGACGACGGCCAGTACCGACCAGAGCAGTACGGCGACCGCGAACTACTGTCAGGCGCTCACTCCCTCAACATAGCTGCCAGCGGTAACCGACTCCCTGAAGACCAGAAGCAAAAAGCCTTCGCCAAGACCAAACCTCCCACTAAATTCGTCTCGCAAACTGCAGCACCTCGTCCCTTCCGTCCCGCTCCAACTCCGACAGTCCAAACCACACGCGCTCCTGAACCAACTCCCACCACAACACTAGCCCCGCAAACTCAGCGCAACTTCGACCTCTTCCAAACATACACGACCACCTTCCGGCCCACCGACTTCACTGGAGGCGCACCGGATTTTGTTCCCATAAACGACGCACCTGTAAGCAGACCTACTACAACACCACCAAAAGTAACAGAGACGCGACCTCCGAGGCCTAAGCCCAGACCAGCTCAACATGCCCCTACATTCCCCCCTAACCCCCCACCGCGGCCGACCAACCAGCCTTCCTTCTCCAAACCAGTCAACAAGAAGGAGGACAACAGCTACGACTACGCGTACTATGACTCAGATCCAGGTTTTTCCGAATACGACCAAATAGAAGAGTTCGGAAGGACTAAGAAGAGAACATAATTTTACTAAACCATTTTTATCACTGCCATTGCATTAGTCGCCTCTTTACAAGGAATACAAATGATTATTTCTCATTAGTTCCATTTTCGTTTGATCATAAATGTAAATAAATTTTCATTGTCCTATTCCTATTTATCAATTTAATCCTTTTAAAGAGGCTTTTCTGTAGTTACCCTAAATTATTTTGTGATATTATGAATGGTACATTTTACTTACTTTATTGGTCGACATTGATATTTATTAGGTCAAGAGGGATAATGAATGCCGATCTTTAAAACCGAACAATGTAAGCGAAGGAAAATCAATCGATCCTTGCCATAATAATCGGAAATTAAAGTAGAGAAGTGCGTGTCTTTTGGCACAATATTAAGTAAGTTATAATAGTTTGTAAAATAATACTTTGTAAATAAAGAATACTTGAAACAATACATAAAGTAATGAGTATTATTTCCCAAAGCTTGAAAGAATTGACAATGGATGACCTAAATCTCAGGTCTAGTTAAAGCAGTCGCAACATTAATAAGGCTTAAAAACAAAATATAATTTGTTTCTTTCAATCTAAAGTCGAATGGAAAAATGATTTACAACTGAGCATTTGAGAGTATTGTATGTATATTCACCAACCCGCACTTGTCTAAACTCTCTCGTCAATAGTGAAGTCTGTGTATAGGCATAAGCTAAACTCAGTTTAAGCTTGATCTGAATTTAAAAGAAGTAGGTATATAGAAAACAAGTTATATATACAAAGATAAAAGCTTCGAGTATGTTATATACTGCTATTATAACGAATTCAGAATCGTTATATCTTGAGATCGCATATTTAGTATGAAAAAAGCCAATGTCTGTGAAAAAAGCCAAGACCGAAAAATCTTGCAAATCTTTGAAATGAGAAAAACAACATTATTTTATAGGAAGAAACGAAAATAACAAACGAAAGTAATTTTTTTACATTTTTATTTAAAGTACGAAACACATGAGCGTACAAAATCAGTTTAAATTTACATCTTTAATTACCTACCCATTACGATTAATATTTACAATGGTAGATTCGTAAATAATTGAGACAGTATTCATGCTTGTTTCGGATTACTATTGACTCTAAATACCATTATGTCATTACGGTCTGTCCTATATCAGATTAATTATTGCAAAAAAAAAATTAAATGCATACGACACAATCAGAAAAAACGCTAGTACTCGTAATAAGAAGGTCAATCAACTTGCTCATTGTTCAACAGGCAATGATATGAAATAGTAGGTATGCTAATAACAATTGATTTGTGATTTACACCAACATGTTTAATAATAATTAAGGCCTCGTTTAAGTATTTGATTGCACCGAAACAAATCTTTAAAGAAAATTTGCTACAAAATTAACCCGACAAATTCTGAATACGTTATTCAAGAACCTATAAATCCAACCAAAATATAGGTGGATAATAAATTACATCTAATATCACTAAGGTAAACTAACCTAAAGTATAAAAGTAACAATAATTGAGCATCATTTTCCACACTTAAAAGTAAAATTGCTCCATCTGCCAAGCCTCTTATCTGCCGTATTTTCAAAAAACTTGCTCAGTTAATTTTGAAAACAGACAAGAAGAATAAACGAATGAATTTCTCACAAAAATCATACATCATTTATACCTATAGAGGCATCAGATGAGTGCTTGGAGGTAAGAACAGGCATTATCATTTTAAATACAAAAAATCATAGACAAACTATATTTATCTATGATTTTTTCGTTAATATGAAGATAAATTTTATTTAATGAACGTTAAATAAACGTTTTTATAAAGACCTTACTGTTTATACAAAAAGCAAGTACATGTTATTATATTCAATTCATACCGAAGAGATATCTCAATTGGAACCGGTACCAGTACCTAATGGCTATTTGTGATGGAATAAAATTCACACTGTCAATTTTTGAATTCTATCTTAGTAACTAAAAATTGCTTTGATAGAGCCAGATAATAATGGGACTTGTCTTTATCATCTTTAAGTGTGGTATGGTCTTTTAAATTTATGAGATATCTAGTCGCCATCGCACTAGCTGAACGTTGAAAATGTCACAAAGATCTTGTTCCACTTGAATTCAAGTAGAAATGTTTTGTGTAGGTTGTGATGCACATTGTTATACACAGTCTCACTTCACTGAGCGGCGACTGCACCGGCTACCCTTTGCCGAACGTCGCTCCCGAACCCGTTCAGAAGCGGCAATTTCATAGACTCTGATTTACTTTCCGATGCGTCTTCCACCTTAGCCTTAGCTTTCTTTGCCTGAAACAAAAATATTTAAGGTTACTAA
The DNA here is from genome assembly GCA_963691955.1 of Chloroclystis v-ata. NCBI lineage: Eukaryota > Metazoa > Arthropoda > Insecta > Lepidoptera > Geometridae > Chloroclystis > Chloroclystis v-ata. The sequence continues at coordinate 5,456,986 of OY829906.1, read as the reverse complement.
ATGCTGAATATAAAATATTTTTAACAACCTAACAACCTCTAAATTCCCTAAAAAATTAGTAATGAGCTGATAAGTTAAACTAAAAGACGACATCACACACGCTAATCTAATCAAACTGCGCTCACACTTCATGAAAAAACTGTTAATAGAAACCGAATTATCTTACTATTCTAATTCTGTTTTTATATAGATTAGAAAAGTTAGAAAATATATAATGAGAGTGATTTTAGCAGTTTAGCACATGTCCACCATCCAGGGCTAGACCGAAGTAGACACAATCTATGAAAACAGCGCTAAAAGAGTAAATTACCTTGCTCTTCTTGTAAGCCTGCTTGTAGAAGTCAGAGAAGAGATAGTAGAAGAGGACAGCGTGCATGCCGATCCACCAGACGAAGGCGCGGGGGTAGTCGCAGTCGATGAACAGAAGCTGGAACGCGTGGAAGAACACCAGCACAAATTGGATCTGGAAACAAAACAAATAGTGTTAAATGAAAATCGATTTACAGTAGTGAGAATGGCGAGTAAAGAAATCTATTTGGAGAAAAATTGCTATTGAAAATGTACTGTAGATGTAACTTATTGATGGAGACTACTCTCGCTCCAACTAAATTGGAATTGAATAGCTATGTTTAAGCCTGGACGTTGTAGAAGAGCAATCTTTCAAGATGATTTATCAAAAACTATAGTATTAATAATTAGTAACGAATCATTGAAATTTTTGACCTTTTAAATAAAATGAAATAAATAAATATTCATTATTATTTCTACAGAACTATAGACTACGTTGAGTAAATAATAAACAAACACATATTATTTAATATATTCTAATTAATGAACAATTTACACTCAGGTTTAGTGATGTGCTATGCATATTTGGTTAAATCCAGCTTACCTACAGCAACGTATATTCATAAGTCGCAAGACTTTTTCTTGAATATAGGTATATAATTGTTCTCACCATTTGCAGCGCAGTCAAATATCTCTTCCACCACAAGTACTTTTGGACCTTGGGGCCGAATGCCGCGAGAAGGTAGTACGAGTACATCAGAATGTGGACGAAGGTGTTCAACATGCCGAAGAAAGTCGAGTGACCACCTGGAAAAGAAAAATAACTTTGAAACTATTTGATATTTTTTTAGGCTCGTCAACATTTCTTGTAAGTCTGACCTTGTATGGGTTCATCATTCGTGGGTTACACACATGTTAAAAACTGGTACCTAAATAGCGCGTGTATATACAACTAAATTTCTATCGTGGCTTTTCCCGCGGTAAAAACTAGCCTGAATTAGTCTGATTTATGATCTATATGTTATTAGTTTAAGAACATTATTGTAAAATTGTATTAAAATACGTTATTCCGTTCTTGCTTTAAAAATCATAATTTATAATAACATTAAAAATATATATATATATATATACTATTATGTATGTAGTAAGGTATAAAAACTATTATCGCCAATTTTTTGGTCTTTAACCCGCGATATGAGTAAAATAATAGGATAGCTTTTTGACCCAAGATAAAAATGATTAAGAAACTTTACTTATCCGACTAACCATAATTAAAAACATGCTTAAAAATTATATAGGTAGTCTTATGATTCTCAGGGATTTTCGGGAATTAAGGTGTTCAACACACGATCTTTAGGTAAACTGCATATTAACACAATACCCTCAGGTAATATACAAAAATTTCACGCGAAAGGCAATATGACATGGTAAGTTATGAAATATATGTTACTTTAAACCTATAAGATGGTCTACTTAAAATATTTCCTTATCTTTTGCATAATAGTAGAGTGGGTAGGTAAAAGGTACAAGTCAGTCAAAAGGAAATTCCAATACTAAGGTCAATTGCTGGAAATAGTCAATAAGTATGAAAATTTCCCGGTCTTTAATGTTATCTGATAATAATATCCTTGACATATAACAATAATACATTATTACCTACTACCAAAAGGGTTTCCCATTATAACACAATTAATTCACAAGTATTCAATTATGTAATTAAGAAGTGTAAAACGGGTCTTTATCACGTATTTTATATTACACTCAAAATGTCACGGTAATTTTTTTTTCTTTAAACTAAAAATAAAACTTTTCAAAAGGCGCTGATTAATTGACAAACAATTTTGAAAATCTCACAATGTCTTTAGTCCAGTTTATATACCTAATTCTATTTACTCTACAATAAACACGTTAAAATACTATACCTAACAATAGAATAAATATATTAAAATATCGACTGTTACCAAAGTTTTAGAATTGCTTGGTAAATATTAGACCAGCTCTTTATACCTTCTATGTTTGTTTAATTACAATTCATTCACGTCACTACTAGGTGACTTATTGACTGTTTTTGTAGATGTTTTTGGTAGTTGTTAGAACGACATAACAAATTGTTTAAGTTATTAACCTGTTGCCATGTGGTGCTGGACAAGAATAGTACCAACCCGAATAGTCACCGTGGGTATCGTCAAGTCAATTAACACTATATATGCCCATGACACACGCTCGTATCTACGACACGGTGTGGCGATCTTAGGCATTGAATGTGTTAAGGGATTTTATAAATACCGAAGCCGGGCAACTGCGTTGCTCTGCATACCAACTTACCGCGATTACTGACTGTAGAGAAGCGATTAGAACAACAAAGTTTTATCTGACTTAGTTTCTGACACTTATGTTACTGACCTGGTGTGAACTTGACTCCAAACCACACTGACATAGGCATAATCCCGTGGTGGATAACGTGTAGTTTCGAAATGTGGTCATTCTTCTTACGCATAACGAAGAAGATCTGAAATAAAAACATTTTTCATGAATTAAACATGCTTTTCCATGCGTGGTTTTATTCGCACATGAGAAAGTTTTAAAAATTTCTCTCTTTACGAGAGAGATAGGCTTTGATTCACTTAGCTGGCCATGTGCTGGTTTCCTCAAATGTTTGCCTTCACCGGTAAAGGACGTGTTTTAAAAGAGCACATTATTTTTTCAAGAAGAATAATCCAGAGGTTCGCTGGGTGGTTTGAACCCACGACCTTCGGAATAAAAGTCGACTCCCACTCTTTTTTCACTTCTAGTTTACTACTACTACAAATTTTTTACAAAGGATAGGTATAATTTGCTTAGAATATTCATTTTTTAATTACTTAAGTAATTAGACCGTGCTGTACCTATTATTAAAATGGGTTTTTGATGTTTTTGTTCGTAAGTGACCGTGGTGAACATTATTAATTTGTAATTCAATGTTTTGTATTCGCTCTACTACGTACAGATAATAATCTAGCGTACAGTAGGTTGGTTATTTTAACTATTACACAATTTAGAATTTCTAGTAATAAGGCGGTCATATAAATGTTCTTATCATCTATTTATTTCGTTTTTATTATGTAAAGTAATCACTTAATTGTTAGTTAATAGAGCCGTGTTGACTAAGCGCTAGCATACTTGACTTTCAATCCGAAGGTCGTGGGTTCACACCCCACCGCACACCTCTGGATTTTTCTTTAAAAAAATATGTGCGCTTTGAAAACACGTGCTAAGGCAAACATCGCGAGGAAACCAGAATTTTCAGAGAACTTTGAAAAGTTTAAGGGATATGTTTTCATGCACCAACCCGCACTTGGCCAGCGTGGTGAATTAAGGTCTAATCTCTCTCGCGAATAAAAAAGTCCCTTTGTCCCAGCTGTGAGAACGTAATTATGGGTGATGACGAATGGTTAAATAGTTACAGTGGTTAATAGTTACCTGAACCTACCTGTTTTATAGGTACCTACTATTGCTACTTAAGTACTTACTTACTTCCTACTACGTCACTGATAATATTTTATAGTTATACCTATTTATTACGCTTTATACCCATGTTATCTCGCCTTTTAAACCTTCCCTCGGCTACTACGACGATTTTAAAACCAGAAGCAACTAAATCAGCCCAGCCTTTCTCCTTTCATCCGCCATGGTAACCGAGGTTTGGTAATTAGTTACCTATGAAGAAATTTTGCTCTTTCCTGGCAATCCAGTTACAAACGAAGATTTTAACATAATGAAACTTGTTTTTTTTTTGAAGTGGTACTCCACTAGCAAAATCAGTTAATTGCTGCTGCGAAGACGTGGGTGAAAATATTTTTCGGGAAAGATTGGATAAACTGAAACAAAAAACGAGTTGCAACTTTGAACCCATTGAAAAACAATACAACAGAATGGTTTGTGATATGAAAGATGAAGGGGTCGCCTTACTACACAAAATACCAAGCTTTAAAAACATAAAAACCGGTCTGTACAATGAACGCAATAAGGTTATTGGTGCTCCTAAATTGCGCTATATATTGCATTCTCTCTGAATGCTGTGAAGTGGTTGTACCAAAAAAATTCGTTAATTTTCTCGTTTTTTTTTTTTTCGTTTTTTTCTGGTTACGAAGAAATAACGAAAGCAGAAAGAAAAATCCTCGTTTGTAACTGGATTACCAGGAAAGAGAAAAATTTCTTCATAGGTAACTGATTACCAAACCTCGGTTACCATGGCGGACGAAAGGGCCTTTCTTGAGTTGTAAAATTATATAGACGAAAAGTGACACTGATTTTTATATATATGTATATGTATAGATTGATTATAGGATGATAATTAAAAATAATGGCGATTTTAAGCATATCAATGGTTTTTAAAGATTTATAGATTCATTTCATTTATTTCCATAAATTCCTATAGATCACTTAGACAATGCTTTACAGCATAACATTCCTTTGAAAGTATTGAAAATAGTCTGGTTTAAAACATCATATATCAGAAAATAGTGATTACTTATAGAATGTAGTGTTACACTATTTATAACTCAAGAACTGCTTTACTGATTTAGCTGAAAATTGGTGCAGAGATAGCTTAGTGTAAAAGAGAGAGAAAGACAGCGTTGTTAGCATACTTTTTACACCGGAAAACTATTATCCGCCTCGGGGCGGAAAGCTAGTACCTAATTAAAAAAAAAAGTTTTCTAAATTATTACAGGTGGGAAGTCAGTCATAATAATAAAATAAAGTAAACATTCTATGCCACAATGTACTCGGAACATCTTAAGAAGAGGACATTAAAGTCTCTTATGTTTATTGCTTAGCAAACATACGCTTGGTCCACTGATGTCAACAAATGACAACAGTTATATATTGGAGTGATTATATCTTTTGTAGCTCATATTTATTTAAGAGTTATATGAAAAAAAAATGTATCGTGTATGTAAGGTTTAAAAACCTTATCTTAATTACTACAAATATTTCAAGACTTAAATTAGCCAAATCGGTTCAGTCGTTCTCGAGTTTTAGCGAAACTAACGAACGGCAATTAATTTTAATGCATATAGATTTAAAATAATAGGATCCTACTTAACAAAAGACTATTTAGTATTAGGTACTAATGTTGTATGCACTTTAAATTTAATTTATTTAATGTTTACGGAAATAAACGTACACAAATCCATTTAAATTATGCTAAATATTGACAAACGTGTAATCCGATAAAACGTAATATTGCTTAAACTAGTATAAACTTCGCACATTATTTCTCGAGCAGCACCAAGGCGAGCCACTTAATAGCCAATTAGATACTTATTTAAAAGGCATTATGGTACATCTGTACAAACTGACAGAGTAAACCTTGGTATGCATATTGCCCAATGAGAATAAAGACAAAGAACAAATGCCTTATACAAAAGTAACCAAAATTCTGCTATTCGGTTTTAATACAGACGAAAGTAGGCGTAAAATATTATTTTTATTAATATAAGGCAATACGCTGTTTCAAATGAAATGGATAAATTAATATTGTTAGATGATTTACTTATTTTTATATAAAAAAAATATTATATTTCATGATAATAATTCGAAAATACACTGCAGATCGTACAAAGGTTTATCCCGATGCGGAAATCTTACGTCGCCAACGGACCTTTGCCTATCACGCCTTAGAGGTCATAATGTGGATACATGTATTGTATGCGACCATTTAGGGACCCTGTTATAAAACCTTTTTTACTTAGTTTTCTATATCTTATATCTATATACATATATGTTACGGCTAAAATTGCACTCCTAATAATTTGTGTAAATTATTACAATGTGATTTATAAGAATAAAAAAACTCTCTACATTTCTTTTTATTGGATGATTTTTAATATCTAAAAAAGCTCTGCCGATAGCATACCGGCTACAACTATGTACAGCCAATCCCTGCTAGATAAAACTAAGACACGCGCTGCTGCTGCTGATCTACTGCAGGTCTACTAACGAGTAATAATTAACACAAATTATTAGGAGTGCAATTTTTAATATAATAGGAACAATCAGGAACATTTTTTTAACAACAGACAATAAGTAGTTGCATATTATAATTTAAAGAATGTTATTTTAATTATAAATCACACTTTTATAAAGTAACATAAACTATTTATTAGAACAACAAGTTTTATCCAACAGGGATTGTCTGGACCTAGTTCTAGCCGGAGTGATATCGTTTAGACCTAGTTTTATCCAACAGGGAATGGCTGGACCTAGTTGTAGCCGGCATGATGAAGGCTAGACCTAGTTTTACCCGAAAACAATCGGCTTATACTAGGTTTAACCAAGAGTAAGTGGCTACACCTAGTTCTAAACTAGGTGTAGCCGCACTTCGGGTATTAGCCGTAACATATACAAAAGAAAGTTGAGTTAGTTAAACTATTGATAACTCAAGAACGGCAGAATCGATGAGACTGAATATTTGAGTAGCTTAAAATCGTGATAAGGGCATACAATATTTTTATAACAGTTAATATTATAACACGGGCAAAGCCGTGGGGCGGAAAGCTAGTTATTAAATATGTTATAAAAACTTAATTAAATTACAGTTTATTCTGTTATCCGGTTATAAGTTTGACAAGAGAGCCTTCGCTTGATTTTTTACAAACATCCGTACAACTTAGTTTTTCTAATTGGCAAACCCATGTTGGATGAGAAAAAATATTTACAAAAAATCCTATGAAACAACCGCACCGTTTTATTTAATAGGTTTGGTAATACTTATTTTAATGATATACAATATAATAACTAGTCGGGCATTAAAGTGTGTAAGTACTTATTTAACGATGGCTATGAAATGATTGATGTGTACGATAATATGTGAAATACTTGTGATGACTCGAAGTGTTATTTACAAGGAAACTCGACTCATCTGAATATTGGGATTCATTTTACTTTGATTTTTTGCATACTAACTATTCATAATAACAACCAAATGTCCCACTTCTAGAAACGGGTCTCAATAGAGCCCTTACACTTACAGAGATCTTGGGGGATTTGGTATAAATGTATTTATATACATCACCACGCTTACCTAGCAGGTTGGCAATCGAAGACGTTAGGAATGATAATTTATTTTATAAAGAACCAAATACTTTCAAGGCAAACATCGTGAGGAAACCGGCGTGTTTTGAGAAGTTTGAAACACGTGTGTCATTCACCATCCCGCACTTGGTGGTGAATTAAGGCATAATCTCTCTCGACAAGAAGTCCCTGTGTCCCTGAATTGGGACGCAAATAGGGGTGATGATGATGATAAACCAAATACTTACGGTATCGAAAAACTCCGTGAACTTGGAGAAATAGTACCACCAGCATCCGCTTACTGTCTGTAAAAGGACAAAAAGTTATCGTCAGTATTTTATACAAAACCAGTAAAGCTAAAATAAATACACTCATGAGCATCATTTCAGTCTTAGTATCAGTACGGGCAAGAGATTTTCAACCAAAATTCTTTATAGTCTTGGAGGATTTGGTATAATCAACAAGCTTACCTACCAGAAGTTTTGGCGATCGTATTAATATGGCACAGAATACAACGCTGATGTCTATGCTCTGGTATAAACATATTTATAAATCACTTTGTCGGTTTGACGACAACTGCGGGGAAGAGAAACGTTGGAACTATTCTTTGACCGCCACGATATGTTTACTCTAAAGAGCCTATCGTAAATAATATCAATATTAATTCGTAATAGCTTCTACGGCACTTAAAAGACTATCTTAGACACACAGATAGACTAGAGAATTCTTGTATAATATTATAAATACATAAATATTACTGGACAATTCGCACAGACGTATAGCGTCTTATAGAGTTTTCATTCCGAGGGTTGAGTGCTACTTTTAAACAGCCCAAGTTCTAATAATACAATGTCTAGGTACCTACTCTACAATACAAATTCTATCAAATCGTAAAAGTGACGCTGAGTAGTACTTCTAGAGAAAAGGATCGATTTTGTATAACGATTTCGATATAACGAAATTAGCTTATCAGAGCAGACCTTCAGACATTAATTCTGCACATCTTTATTTATTTTGATTAATTTACGTGCCGATAGTTTGAAGGTAAGCATAAGATTACAACAGATATATTCATTCAGAGGTCAATGTTTATATAAGACCTTCAAAATTATCTTTTATTGAGAAACTTTGATCATAAAAAATAATAATCTGCAAATTATGGTGTACGCTACGCATGTAATGATAGAACTTGAATGTATTTGTGGCTTATTATCAAAATATTGAGCCGGTTATGGCCTCAAACATTATTGAATAACTGTAGGAAATAATTAAAAACATGTAATATGTTATTTATTACCAGCAAGTATGTTTTTCTTATAGGGAAGTAGCGCCCTACGAACAAAAACTACATATTATACTATACGAGCGATGTAGGTAGGTACTCAAAATATCTACTCGTTCAAGACGTTTAGATATATTACGCACGATTGTCAAAATTCAGCTGTATCTTGCGTTGAAAAATATGATATTTATATTTGAACCATGATTTTGAATGTGCTACTAACCTAGAAGAATTTATGAGAGTATTGACCTTTACGAAATGTCGAACAATATTTATCAGTGGAATTTGAAGCCACTAATATCAAATCGAATTAATGAGGTATCACGTTCTTAACAACGTTTTTCACTTATTTGGTTCACGAGGACCGTTTTTTAATGAATCGCTCATTTTTGCGTCATAGTACCTACCGAATTTTAAAATAAGGTCGCATACCACGACTCTTTTCATTACCACTCACAAATTCAACAGCATTTCTATCAGTAAAAATAAGCTAAATATATAGTAAGCTCGGAAGGTACTTATACCCGTAATGTATGCAGTACTAATAGAGTAAATATACAGTTTAAAAATGTGAATAGTAGATACTCTATTTAAAAGTTAAGTAGGCTACTGTTGAAAAAAATTATCGAAAAAAATCTCTAAAGATCCATGGAGGTACAAGTACCACACTCAAGAATTCACTTACCTATCAGTCAGAAGTAGTCAAGGAGAATTAATTACGAGTATATACACTTACCGAACCAGTCAATTCATTAAAAAAACTAGTTAGTATAAAAATCTATTTAAGGGGCAAATAACTAGTAATTTTTAGCAATTGATCTGGTTTGGTGAAATATATTATTTCATTAACGTCATCAACTATTCCTGATCAGATTTACATGTTTAAACATGATTGTTAATAATAGTTGGTTTCCGAGATAAAATTTTCCAAAATATGCCTTAGGATGTTTTATGATTTTCATTATTTGCAGTCACAAGTTAACAAATGAAGTTTATAATGAGACAACTGTTTCTAACGCTTTTATAGTTGTTATAAAGGGAAGAATAAAATACAAAACAAACAAACAAAACCACCGGTAGCAAAATAAACTCATATAAAAACGTACACAGTCGGAAGCCGACGGCCAAGAACAAGCTTGAGTTTATTTTCTAATTAAATTAGGACCACAGAATTTTAACCAAAATAAAATATACGAGTATAACAATATTTTTAGGTTTCTGCTCAAGGCTTTGCCCAGCATAACAATGGATTCTTCCGCGGTAAAAATACTCTTATTAATGGTGTTAGGTAGTTGTTGCTGCCGATCTTTTTAATTATGTTTATTAAATTCTGTAGTTTTCACGTGAAAGAGTATCAATTACCAAACATCCATACAGAAACTCGCGTTTAAATTGTCATATGCTTACTAGCTGACCCGCTCGCGACTTCGCCCGCTTTATGCCCATTTTTTCTGTCCTTTTAAACATTACTTGGGTTACTACGACTATTTTAATACCAATAGCACCTAAACCGGCCCCGCCGTGATGGCGTGGCCAAGGGAAATAGGGATTCATTTTTATAAATAGAAATCTAAAGATTACAAAACGCCTACGATCACAATGTTCTTGCGTCTGTTCAATAAACACGGATAATAGCTATTGCAATGGAATACATAATACTTTGTACCTTGTTGCAATCCTAGAAGTTTTATTATCATTGCATTTTATGAGCGAAGTCGGGCAGAGGATTGAAGCTATTTGCATAAAAGGATAATACTAGTACCTAGTGGTGCAAGGTTAATGCCACAAGACATTTCTTGCAAAACCAGTTCAAACGACCACATTCAAACAGGAAGTTATTCATAAACCGCAACATCTAAGGGACAATCTTCTACGAGAAGCAAATTATTTTATTCCTTATATGCAAATAGCACGCAATATTTGAGCTTCTTTCATAGCGTTTATTACCTCCTTTTATTCTAACCTAGTTGAACAGCCTGCGACTTCAACCGTGTTTCGCCCCGTTTTTTAAAACCAAATCAGCTAAATCGGCCGAGCCGATGCGGGTTCGTTTTCCGCCTCGTGACAATTTTTTTAACAATCTACAGATATTTGTTCCGGGCGTCCTGGTGTTATATATGTACCATAAAAAATATATATATATGCATGTATATTCTGTAAAGTGTATCAGATTATCTAGTAGGTACCCGTAGCACAAGCTTCGAGCTTACTACTGGGCTAGATATTGCTGTGTAATTTATCCAGAAATATTTATATTTAATTAAAATTAAGCTATGATACGTTTCCATAGCGTTTGAGATCCATCAATCAGGGCAGTTTTATTAAGAAATCAATATATAGCTATAAAGTGATAGGTTACTGAACGCATCCTTAGTAATAATGTAGCATTACATAACTACAAGGTCCTTACCCGTAGAGCTTCAGGAGAGCTTGAATAGTCAACTGGTTGGCACCGGAAACTGTGAGTTGTGAACCAACCACTGTATATGCTCTGTAAATAAAAACGTAATAATAATATAAATAATAATATTTAAAATAAAATGTGGGGAATTAAGGCTTTATCTCTCTTGTCAAGAGAGAAAACTCTGTGGCCCAGCAGTGGGAACGTAAGGGGTGATATGATAATAACATTAATAATATAGGGTCAAGACAGAAAGTAAAGAGCCTATGTCAAATTGTCATCTCAACTAAACTATATATTCTTATAAAACACAAATTATATTTATTTAGAAACGTACAAAACTATCCAATGACGTAACAATATTCACAAACTACAAATTTAATGTCTATCTATGACACGTCCGTCTCGCACAAAAGCCACGCTCCGAATGCCCCGCCGACTCGGCGCTGCGCTGCCATCTATGCAGTTGCTTTGTTTTGCAAATATCTTGTAAGACGGCCGTTCCTGACAAGTGTGTTGGCCTCAACCACTTCCTCGTTTCGCCTAGCAGCATCGCCCTGAACCACCTCCTAGATGGCATCTATAGCATCGCACTCGTTAGCATCATCATCATCTGAAAATAAGCACTTTTGAAATGTTTGTCACAAGATCTTCATACTAAATGGTGACGCAGACAAAGTTGTTCACAAAGGTGACACAGATGAAGCTGTTCACAGAGGTGACACAGATGATGCTGTTCACAGAGGTGACACAGCCGAAGCCGTTCACAAAGGTGACACAGATGAAGCTGTTCACAAAGGTGCACAGATGAAGCTGTTCACAAAGGTGACACAGATGAAGCTGTTCACAGAGGTGACACAGATGATGCTGTTCACAGAGGTGACACAGCCGAAGCCGTTCACAAAGGTGACACAGATGAAGCTGTTCACAAAGGTGCACAGATGAAGCTGTTCACAAAGGTGACACAGATGAAGCTGTTCACAGAGGTGACACAGATGAAGCTGTTCACAAAGTTGACACAGATGAAACTATTCACAAAGGTGACACAGACAAAACTGTTCACAGAGGTGACACAGACAAAACTGTTCACAGACGTGACACAGACAAAACTGTTCACAGATGTGACACAGATAAAACTGTTCACAAAGTTGACACAGACAAAACTGTTCACAAAGGTGACACAGACAAAACTGTTCACAGAGGTGACACAGACAAAACTGTTCACAGAGGTGACACAGACAAAACTGTTCACAGAGGTAACACACAAAACTGTTCACAGAGGTGACACAGACAAAACTCTTCACAGAGGTGACACAGACAAAACTGTTCACAAAGGTGACACAGACAAAACTGTTCACAGAGGTAACACAGCCGAAGCCGTTTACAAAGGTAACACAGCCTAAGCCGTTTACAAGTGACACAGCCGAAGCCATTCACAGAGGTAACACAGCCGAAGCCGTTTACAGAAGTGACACAGCCGAAGCCATTCACAGAGGTAACACAGCCGAAGCCGTTTACAGAAGTGACACAGCCGAAGCCATTCACAGAGGTAACACAGCCAAAGCCGTTTACAAAGGTAACACAGCAGAAGCCGTTTACAAAGGTAACACAGCCGAAGCCGTTTACAAAGGTAACACAGCAGAAGCCGTTTACAAAGGTAACACAGCCGAAGCCGTTTACAAAGGTAACACAGCCGTAGCCGTTTACAGAAGTAACACAGCCGAAGCCGTTTACAAAGGTGACATAGCATTTAGGCCATTCACAAAGGTGACATAGCGGTTAGGCCATTCACAAAGGTGACATAGCACTTAGGCCATTCACAGAGGTGACATAGCGTTTAGCCATTCACAAAGGTGACATAGCACTTAGGCCATTCACAGAGGTGACATAGCGGTTAGGCCATTCACAAAGGTGACATAGCACTTAGGCCATTCACAGAGGTGACATAGCGGTTAGGCCATTCACAAAGGTGACATAGCACTTAGGCCATTCACAAAGCACCTTTCAAAAAGGTTCTGCAAGTCTCAGCCGTCCATTCTCCGCGCCATAGTAGCAGCATAAGTTCAGCAGCTGCCTCGTGGCTATCCTTTTTGATACAGTCCAGCTGGCGTTGTTGATTCGCATTCAGCAGATCAGTCACTCGTTGCCATCCAAATGTTAATAAGCTCTGTTGGGGCTTGTACTTTTCCAGTGCTACATTGCGCGCGAACTATCTTATACCAAGGATTGTAGCATCACACTTCCTTTTTGGAATGCTCCTGTAGTCACAAGGCATCCAACCACTGGCACTGGCATCCATATGAAGTTCAGTCGACAACGATATGGCTAAAATTTACAAATCTTGATTAGAGCTTCAAATAAAAGTTCACATTTTCTTAACAATTTGGCTATAGAAGATGTATTTCGGAATATAACGTCCAACGTATCCTGCTAAGTCAACAAACAACCGAACAAGTGGGTTTTGGTAAATTAAGTAAAACACTTTACATGAGCTCGGCCGTACCTGACCATATCCAATAAAGCGGCTTAAGTATTCAAGTTACGATTTCAGTTTATTGAGAATACCGCGTCTCTTAAAACTTTAAGTACCTTCAACGTGTTTAACCCTTCCTTTACTGTATTAGTCATAGAAAGTCAGAATTAGTGAGATTATGTTTGGTGTAGGTTGCTAAATCCTTGACCAAGTTCTTAGATATTAATTTTCCATTTGTAGCTGCTGCACGCCTTATGTGCCGACAAATAAGTTCAATTTGAAAACAATGACTTACCTAAACCATCATATGAAGATGTTAAGGACAATGTGAATAATCTTTGTGCTGACGTTCTTTCAAACAAATCTGGAGAACGCTTAACTTCTTTAAATTTGTGATAGGTACATACCAATACCTATTTCTTATAAATAAACAAGAACGAAATAAGTATGTCGCACTTGACCAGGCCGCTGAGCACTATAAACACCTCGAAGAGCGACAGATTCGTGCCCAGTAGTGGGACTTACCATTGGTTGTTATGATGATGAGAGTTCTCAACTACTTACTCAACCCAGCGTGAAGACAACATGCATCCTGCTTAGGTATTCCAGGAACGTTGAGTATACTCAGACCTAGATTTTACTCAAGTAATGTGTACCTATGTGAATCTAGAAATGACACAGCAAATGAACGACAATAGGTGAGTAAGCAGGCTTTGTCGTGGTTGCTGACAGCCGGTACCGTGGTTGCTTTAAAGCACAGCAACAGAAGAGACCAGAAAAGAGAGACTGTCTCTTTTTACCTTATTGATGTTTGTATTGATGTAGTTGCACGGTTCACATCCCCAGATTATGTAGATCTATAAAATAACACTCCGCAAAAGTTCTTCTCCGCTATGCGCTCCAATACACTCCACAGCGAGTCGTTTTCGCAGATCATGGTTCCCACACTAAATATAATTAGTAGTGGTGGGTAGTTAAGAACCTAGAAAATCCACAACTGTTCCTAGCGCTGTCATTATCACAGCTGCATACATGGATACAAACCGTATAAATGATCAACATAATGAACGCAGAGATCTATTTGCGTTACGTAAAAATACTTTTGCTTGAATTCAATAAAATTTTCAAGTAAATAAACAAAGGGAGACAATAATATTCACTCCTTTCCCATTATCCCAGCTAACTGGAGCTGTTGAAAGGTCTGTAAGGGTTTGAGTCCCTATGGTTTGTTCGCAAATCGGTAAAGATTCTACCGGCAAGCGATGAGACGAAGCGTGGCAATTGGCTTTGTAATGTCTCTAATTCGATCTAAAGTATTGTTCTGCGAGCTAAATTAACGATCAGGTGCTATATGACCTACTTCCGAAACGTACGGGAACTACCGTCCGGTATGCGGGTAGAACCATTTTTTCTTGTTCTTGTTCTGCTTATAAAATGATTTCGATCATTATTCGAAACATATACATTACTACAATTATTCGAACTATCAAGTAGGTGTTCATGTGACTTTTTATTCCACTCGACCTACTTCTAGTACACAAGATAGTGATTTAAGTGAATAATCTCGAATGTAAGATCGAAAAGTTTGTCTTAACATTGTAATGAACTTATCACTTACCCAAAGAAATCACACAAACCAAAC
Source organism: Chloroclystis v-ata (assembly GCA_963691955.1). Classification (NCBI taxonomy): domain Eukaryota; kingdom Metazoa; phylum Arthropoda; class Insecta; order Lepidoptera; family Geometridae; genus Chloroclystis; species Chloroclystis v-ata. The sequence continues at coordinate 5,441,844 of OY829906.1, read as the reverse complement.
AAACGAAATAAATACCTCAAATTACTTAGAAAAAGTGTCAGGAATATAATTTTAGACAAAGCGGTCGTAGCAACGTTTGCACAGATCCAACTTCTGATCTTATAAAACACAAATTATATTTATTTAGAAACGTACAAAACTATCCAATGACGTAACAATATTCACAAACTACAAATTTAATGTCTATCTATGACACGTCCGTCTCGCACAAAAGCCACGCTCCGAATGCCCCGCCGACTCGGCGCTGCGCTGCCATCTATGCAGTTGCTTTGTTTTGCAAATATCTTGTAAGAATATATTAATTTTGTGCACATAGTAATAGTATATTTTGTTAATATAATTGACAGTGACATACCTACCTTATAATATGGGGTAGGTATATCACTGTAAAATACCCCCCCCCCCCTCCTATATTTTATTATGTCTTTTCCTTTTAAAAATATAAATTTTGTACCAAATGTTTTGTATTGTGTATGAGCAGCGAATATTATATATGTCTATGTCTAAAAATATAGAAGAGGTATATTTACTTTGAGTCAGATTTTAATCTCAGTCTTTTTTTAAATAAAATATTGGTCTGTACCATAACTATTTATACAGATGTTAATCGATGATATACTAATTTGTATTTATTCGTTAAGAGAATGGTAAACCATAGAATACCGTTCTCTTTTATGTTAAAAAACGTATGAAGAACAAAAGGGCATCTAAAGAACGAATTTCCGTATATTAAATATGCCGGTAATAAAAGCAAGGACAACTGCTTCATGCATTCAACAAAAATATTTATCAAAAATATGTATACAACAATAGATGGGTATGTATGTCGTTCATAAACTTGTATATGGCAGGAAATGAGAAATAAGCAAATTTATTTCTCTTTTAAAATCAACAAACATTCGTTTTTTGACCATGACTTTATTACGATCATATCAAAAGTAGCATTTTATCAGTATCAGTCACAATTCAAAAAACTCGTTTTTTTTCACAGCGAGTAAACCCTTTAATAACATTTATTCATAACTAAAAATACCTTTTTACAGGCATTATTTACATTCATTCATTGACTAAAATTGAAGCCAGCATCCTTATTACCCGTGAACTATATAATAAGAAGCTTAGCAAGATTTTTATAGTTTTTAAAGGTTTCCACAAATCTGTTAATCTCGATTAACGGATTTGTGTTCAGCGGATTTAAATAGATTTAGATAGGTTAGGGCATAATAGGACTATTTAACGTAGATAATACAAGAAGTAGTAGGTATTATTATTATCATCATGGAGTAATGTTTTAAGATAGAAGAAATAGATTTCTATAGTAACTCGGGCGAGATATATAATAGTAAAAACTTACTTTCAACTCCATGAAATATAAAATTAGCCACGATATTAATCTTAGAAATAAATACATAATAAACTCACCTCTCTAAAAAGCCAGCAGCTGAACAGAACTTGAAAGAGGTTGTACCAAATTAAAACTTGTTTCAGCTCAAATGGTTTTCTGTTTTCCATTAGTTTTGGTCCCAAAACCTGCATGATAAAAAAAAATACTGTATTACAAAAAGATAAACATGGTAGATATAACATAAATATTTTATAACGAGAAATTAAAAAAAAAACAATTACTCTCGTATACGCGGAGTAAATCAAGTATGTACGTTTCGAATACTATTAAGAGAAGTATTGATCTGGATAAAAGCACAATTAATTTCCGTTGTTATAAAATGAATAGGACATACGAAAATTTTAATATTACCTATTTTGTATTTTTCCTCAGAGGATCAGTCTCTTTTATTATATTGAACATTGCTGCATAATTATTTAATATTAAGATTTCTATATAATCCTAGATTTCTTGAACACATAAAAATATATAACCCATGTATATTCAGATACAAGTAGGAATGAAATGAAATACTGCCATTTGTTGACCAACGACTTCTTTCCGACATTTTAAATTAGAATGACTTTGTCTTCGCTGAGACTCAGAACAGGAAAACACAAACATAAAAAAAAAACATAAAAAAAAGAATTATGTAATGATAAGTTAGGGTTCTAGGTATAGGAAATGGCCCTAACAGTAATAATAGATAATCTTAGGCTAACGTCATTCGGATACTTAAATCGTATCGAAGAAGTAAATTGCGACTAATATTTCCTATTTAACGGATAATGAAACCGATTGATTATGTATACTGGCTTTTGTTTGTAGGTTGATGATGGTTTACAGCAAGAAAACGGTAAAAAAATAAATTTGGTTTTTACGGTACGCCTCTCTCGCTGTACTGCTTTTACTACAAAAGATACTTAAGAATGAATAATTTATTTTAATTTTTCCCACAGGAAAAGTTACATTTCTTTTGTAAGATTATTTTTTCATATAATGCGTCATTTGATGTTATTTAGAAGGATTTAAAGAATTAGAATTTTATCCAGGAAAAGTTACATTTCTTTTGTAAGATTATTTTTTCATATAATGCGTCATTTGATGTTATTTAGAAGGATATAAAGAATTAGCATTTTATCCAGATTTAAGTACTTGTTATTATTATTTGCTTGTACTTATATATTAACTAGCTTAGCGCGGCTTAGCCCGCGTTCTACGCTTTTCCGCGGAAATATATTTTCCCCGTTTTAAAAAGTAGCCTTTATCACACCCCATCCCTTCAACTATCACCAATTCGACGCTCCGTTTTACCGTGAAAGACTGACAAACAGACACACTTTCACATTTATAATATTATTTTTAATATTTATATATATGATTTAGTATGGACACTTACTTTGACAGTAAACACGTAGGTGAGACATATAGCGAGGGTGGGCAGCGGAGACGACATGAGGAACCAGTCCTTCACTCGCTGGTCGCTCTTGTTGTCCATCAGGTCATGGTACCCTGCCACCACGTAGTTCAACGCCTCCATATTCACTGAAACAAACAACCACAATTAATATTTCCGAGAACAGATTAATACCTAGACTTGCGAACAGATTTATAAATAGATTGCAACAACTACCTATTTTTTTCTTTAATAATTGATCACTTCGCATAATGATACTAAAGATTCTTTGTCTTTCACTAGAATTTATAGTAAAATCAGTTTATTTCTCGGGGTAAAAAATGCTGGTAAAGTCTTTAAAGGGCTGCTAATCCACAATGACTAAATTATCTCCAAGTCTAGAAGTAAATGATCTATGGTAATGAATGACACTTGTCCAGTCGAAATTGTACAGATCATAATACAGACAGAATATCAGTCAAAACAATTTTTTTATTACACATAATTAATAATTATAGGAGAAACAAAAAAATATACAATTCTGGAATAAAGGAATGAATTAGAGAGTCGGTAGGTATTGTACCTAACTTTCACAGTTTAATTTTAATTTTATGCCAATCTTCTTTATTTCCATAATATTATAGGTATTTTGGTAAACTGTTATGTTTTGTTTACATTTTTTAAAAGCATTCTCAAAAAGTGTGAAAAAAATGATCTCAAAATATAATTAATTGTCCGGCCCAAGTAAATTTATTCTTACCCGACGAATTGTTCCCACCAGAAAACAATACCAACCAAATTTAAAAATCGCGCACGTTTTTTATTAATTAAAAAAATCACAACAGTAACATGTCATGCGTAAGCGCTGAGCAGAATGAGAAGTTTCGGACACTCGCCGCGCCTCTCACCCTGTCAAGAGCACCAAATGTCAGGGCAGACTGCAATGCTAATTGATACGAGCTAGCCATGTGCGATGAACTCGTAAATAACCTTCTAAATTACCTATTTCTATTATGCTGAAAAGTTTTTTTAGTATAAAAGCTGTCGTGGTTTGATAAATTCATATTGAGAAAAACGGGCCAACTACCTTTTTAGGTTGAATTTCAAAAGTATGGCATGAATTAATCTACCAAATGATTGAAGTACCTATAGCATGTGTTAAAGTTGTGGTAAAGTTTAACACATGCTTTAGCTTTTGCTCAACTTTAGCGTGTAAAGGAGGTTTCAAATATTTATGGACGAAACCTGATTATTTTTAAATTCCGTCTAAAATACAATAAAGTTGTATTAAATTTACCAATCAAAGTTAACCAATTAGTCAATAGTGATACAATTTAAGTATACTATCACTAATACTGTTCATAAATTTGAAAAATTCTACGGTATTATATATTAATTATTCTTCCAAAATAGAAAAAACCGAGCCATATTAAATTTTTAGTTTTTTTAGTTTACGTAATAATAAATCTGTAAAAGTCGTTAATGGAGTAAGTTACGAGTAGTTTGCTTTCAGTTATATTCTCGTACCTATATTGATTAGCTTAATACTGAAACTAATTTGACGATTTTTAGATTTATTTTCTGCATATATGTTCCTCCATAACTCTTAAATCAATGAACCAAATATGATGTAATTCGGTAGATAAACATATCGACGTCTGAGACACAGGATAGGCTATTTAAATTCTTGCTCCAGTTATGATAAGACGTGGTATAAAAACAAAACGCGAACGAAGTCGCGGGGACAGCTACTATTCAAATAAATTCCGCCGTGCATATTTTACTCAAAGAATTCTCCTAAAGGTCGACTATGACGCGTCTCGTTGGGTAGTTCGGTATAATAGCACCTGATCGACAGTGACCTTTCTCTGATATAACTTTCATAACACCGTGGGCACTGATTCAAGGTCCGTGTACAAAGTTGTAGTATTTTTAAAACCGTAGTGATCCGGTTTTTTTACATTTTTTTCGATTGACGCAACGGCATAATTACGATTCATCATCATTAACATTATCTCAATATAACATTTAAATAAAACATCAATAATAAAAAAAATGCGATCAGTTGCTAGGATGATGAAATATCTAACATTCTTTACAATGATGAAAACAGGGTTAACTTTTTTTAAGCTTTTTTGTTGTTTGTTTTTATCATCATCGCCACATTCGCCACCTAGATACTACAGAGAAATATCGAAAATATCTCATTTGTGAAAAAAATGTTAGATGCGTCTTGATTCTGTATGACGGTAGTACTGAGGGGATTTGTTTGTGAGATTTTTTTAAAATTAAGTCCTGGTAATAGGATTTGGAGGAGAAAATAAGGCTTTTTATAAGGTGAGGAAATTGCGGATCGAATTGTTAAGGATTTGTTTAATACCTATGGAAACACACCGAATATTCAGGTATACAATACATACCTATCCCCAAAAACTTTCGCGATTAAGTAAGCATTGACAGAAACAAAATTAACTCAAAACATTTAAAATTTAATTAGTACTGCATTCCAACCTACAGTAAATTTGGTAGGTAATTACTGAACCTACCTATAATGAGTAAATACGAGAAGAGATCGCATTTTTTAAAATATTTGTTTACATTAACAACCTTTCCGAATAAGTACACGTATCACACTTCATCGTAACAAACTATATAACGTCCACTACTGTCTCCCCAACAACACCGATACGTCATGGGAGATTTCGTACAACCTTTTGGTGTATAAATTCGGTTTGACCACACCCGTGGTTAGAAATGGGATGAAAGTAATCTTTAACACATTCAATGCCCAAGCGCGGTGCTGCAGTCCGACAGGCTGCGACACCGCCACAAAATGCCGTAGATACGACCGTGTGTCATGGGCACAGATAGTGTTAACCACACGGCTTCAACCACTGTTGAATTAAATTCACAGAGTCTTCAAATATTGGCGGGATCTTTACCTAAATATTTTTGACAAAGTTATTTAACTTTTATAAAATAATTAACCTCGTAGGATCGCCTAGATTCCTAGGAGTTATTGTCACGGCTCAGTGTTAGTGCGAGATTCCAACAGCTGCTTATTCAAGGTTAATTATACTTTGTACGTGTTCTGTATGTCATTTTATTCTACTGTATCCTTATACATTTATATTAATAACTAGCGATCCGCCCTCGCTTTGCATATAAACCTTATAAACTTATAATCCTCTTGAATCACTCTACCTTTTTTAAAAAACCACATCAAAATCCGTTGCCTAGTTTTAAAGATTGAAGCATACAGACCTTCTTCCGTATGAAAGTTGAGTGTGCTCCCACAACCAACACGGCTCGTAGTCCCGATAAAATAACTAGCATACTTGATCTTGTGAAGTTGAGATTTCTCGAAATGTTTTGCTAAACCTAATAAAAATAACTATCGATAGAATCGTTTTTCATAGTTCCCAGCACGAGGAATTCTACGTGCAAGGCAGCACTTACAATTATTCTAATGAGAACATCATCCAATCAGGATATAACACGGGAACCAGAAATCATAACGGGTTCCAGAATTTGCAAGCTTTTGAATATAAAGTGGATCATTGAACTTTGATCTGACGTCGCAAACAATATTACACGCTTCAAGTATTATGTCCGCAAGATGTAAGTACACAAACCTGGTCATACTTTAGACGTCACTAGACTACTCTAGAATCAACTAAGTGGAAATATACACGGCTATTAGTTCAATCATTATGATGTAAACGATCGGCTTTATTCTACGCATCGCATTGTTTACTCAGTTTACTGAATCGTAATACGATTAACATTAACTATTTTGTCATCTAACTTGTTTCTCTTGTTTCGGTATACGGAAGTCAACCGGAAGAGTCTGAAACCTCCATTTAAATTAGGTATAGATTTGCAATTCATCGCAAATTTAAAAATTTGCCACTCATAAAACACAAAACAAGATTATTATTATATGTATAATAACGCCAAGGTTAGAAAAACACGGAAAAAATCTTAATGAATAATACAGTAAAAATGGTCTCTAAATAAATAAAAAGCATATTTATCCACTAGAAGGTAAGTTGCGACTCGAATGCAAAAATACCTATTGCTGTTTGAATTATTTTATGACGAACAACCCTGTTCGATCTATATGTATACGATGGAATTAAAACATATTTAAGCGACGTACCTATTTGTTTTATTCTTAAAACCTAAGTTTGCGTGCACCTTACAAATGGAAACATTAAGCAAATCTATATATTTGTTTACAAAACTCATAATCCGATGTAGCGTTAAAATAGTCTACACACGTATCATGCTGTTTATAAGTGGTACGTGTTAATGCCACACAAGTTGTACGGCAGTGTGTAACAATGAGATTGAGAAGAGAATGTCCACTAGCAGATTCCCATCTGCACGTCAATGCATGCAAATCCCACTGTTATACAAATCCCTCAACTATCTCCACTTAAAAAAAATATATATTGTGTAGTATGGATGGGTTGTTCGTCATCTCGCGGGAAAACAAAAGATGGATTCCCGCGAGTTGGCACATTGCAATTTTTCATAGTATTGCGTTCGTCATCTCGCGGGAATGTCAAAACAAATGAATTTATGTACAGGCAACTCAATAAAATTGTTGTAATAAAGGAAATGTATATATCTATCTATAAGTAGGTACTAACTCAAGCTATAAAACTGTGAAAACTTAATAGCTATAGATATATACATAGTTTGCACAGTTGTGACAGGACGAAATTCTAGGTCGTAGTAGTAGAGGTCTATCTATGCTCGGGGTTTCTCTACGGGATCGAATCAGAAATGAGGAGATACGTAGAAGAACACAGGTCACCGTGATAGCCCAGCGGATTAGCTCTTTGAAGTGGCAATGGGCAGGCCATATAGCTAGTAGAACGGATGGCCGGGGGGGCCGAAAAGTTTTGGCTCTCGGTGGATGCAGGCCGCGTCCGACCGCAATAACTGGAAATCATTAGAGGAGGCCTATGTCTAGCAGTGGACGTCTAACGGCTGACATAATGATGATGATAAAGTATGCATTTTGTCCTTAAGTTACTTTCTATAATTCAATGATTATCCTTGAAACAGTTTAACTTTTAAACTGATATAGGTGTCTAGATGACATTTAAGCCTCCAGCACACCGGATGCGTATACGTACACGTAAGCGTAGACGTGCACGTGCCACTGAGTTGTAATCTATGGGAATGTATGTGACAGGACACACTGCACGCGCACGTCACGTTACGCAAGCGGTGTGTCCTGTCTAATACATTCCCATAGATTACAACTCAGTGGTACGCGCACGTCTACGCTTACGTGTACGTATACGCATCCGGTGTGCTGGAGGCTTTATTGTCAAAATGACAGCTGTCAAGCTTTAAACTGCGTTAACTCTGAAACGGCTGGGCCTAGAGATGCCGTACATAGCTCAATCGACAGGTGTCAGAGAGAGCAACATTTTCGATGACAGCTGTCAAACTTTAAGCTGCCACAACTCTAAAACGGCTTGGCCTAGAAATGCCGTACTAGGCGCAAATGATTGGTGATAGAGAGAGCAACATTTTCGATGACAGCTGTCAAACTTTAAACTGCCACAACTCTAAAACGGCTTGGCCTAGAGATGCCGTACTAGGCGCAAATGATTGGTGATATAGAGAGCAACACTTTCGATGACAGCTGTCAAACTTTAAACTGCCACAACTCTAAAACGGCTTGGCCTAGAGATGCCGTACTAGGCGCAAATGATTGGTGATAAAGAGAGCAACACTTTCGATGACAGCTGTCAAACTTTAAACTGCCACAACTCTGAAACGGCTGGGCCTAGAGATGTCGTACTAGGCGCAAATGATTGGTGATATAGAGAGCAACACTTTCGATGACAGCTGTCAAACTTTAAATGGCCACAACTCTGAAACGGCTTGGCCTAGAGATACCGTACTAGGCGCAAATGATTGGTGATAGAGAAAGCTACATCATAATTAAAACTCGGTTCTTCAGTTTTTGTTTTTAATATTAATATATTTATTATTGTACAGTAATTGTAAAATTGTATTTTGTTACAAATAGTGTAGCTGTATACACTATTTGTAACAAAATACAATTTTATCTTAAATTTTTATGAATTGCTTTAAACTAAAATATTGCTCTCTTTAACACCTGTCAATTGAGCTTAGTACGGTATCTCTAGGCCAAGCCGTTTTAGAGTTGTGGCAGTTTAAAGTTTGACAGCTGTCATCGAAAGTGTTGCTCTTTCTAAGACCAATAATTTGCGCCTAGTACGGCATCTCTAGGCCAAGATGTTTCAGAGTTGTGGCAGTTTAAAGTTTGACAGCTGTCATCGAAAATGTAGCTCTCTCTAAGACCAATCAGTTGCACCTAGTACGGCATCTCTAGGCCAAGCCGTTTCGGAGTTGTGGCAGTTTAAAGTTTGACAGCTGTCATTTTGACAAATGTCATCTAGACACCTATCGGTTTAATAGTTAAACTGTTTCAAGGATAATTATTGAAATCCTTATGTTGACCTAAGGACCCAAATATATACTTCATCATTATAATGTCAGATGTTGGACGTCCACTGCTGGACATAGGCCTCCCTTTATGACCTCCAGATATTACGGTCGGATGCAGCCTGCACCCACCGTGAACCAACAGCCTTGAAAATATCATCTGTCCCCATTGTTGGTGGACGTCCGACGCTGCGCTTGCCGATCCGTTGTCTCCTCGAGAACTTTTTGGCCCCATTGGCCATTCGTTCTTCGAGCTATATTGCCTGCCCAATGCCACTTCCAAGAGCTAATCTGCTGGGCTATGTGACCTGCGTTTTACTACGTATCTCCTCATTTCTGATTCGATCCCGTAGAGAAACTCCTAGCGTAGACCTCTTCATAGCTCCTTGAGCGACTCAATTGAAAAATTAAGTAGGTATACTAATTCATATTCGAGATAAACGGGCAATACACGAAATATCTCAATATGAATTTATCAAACCACGATAGTTCTTATAAGTAGGTATATACTAATTTATCTAACTGTACTTTTCAATTCCCGCGAGATGACGAACACAATACTATGAAAAATTGCAATGTGCCAACTCGCGGGAATCCATCTTTTGTTTTCCCGCGAGATGACGAACAACCCGTATGGATCTCCAGTCTCCACTTAAAAAATCACGTCAATTCGTCGCTTCGTTTTGCCGTGAAAGACGGACAATCAGACACACAGACTCACTTTCCCAATTATAATATTAGTATGGATGATAAAATCTAGAACGAACCATCCATTTATTTATGAATAAAAACAAAAACAATAGCAGTATTTTCCTAAATAGGTATATACCTACTATATATCAGAAACAAAAGTTGACAAAAAATATTTGTTGTTTACAAAAAACATGTTACCAGGTTTATTTGCATAATAAAATTTACATTCAAATTTAAGATTTTTAGTTTTATTTACAGATGGATGACATTTAGTAGAACAATAAAAACAAACATCAGTATAGTGAATGCGACTTTAACTCGATACCAGTGTCAGCGATACACAAAAGTGTTTGAAGTCAAGTTTTAGCTGAATTCATAGAATTTTCTTGTTCTCATAGAAAATCTATAAAACAATGCGGTTTTTCCACAGTTTAACGTTGAAACAGGAGGAAATAACCAGTGACGTAGCATCTTGGCTAGCGCGCCGCGGGCAGAACAATACTGTAATTATAGAGTTGCTGTACAATAGAGTTACTGACATCTTGATTCAATCACTTTTTATGTATCAACTAGAACCTTGCTTAGTCATTCAGATTTATTAAGTACATTGCTCTCAATATCTTCATCTTTATAATAAAAAAAGTCGTGTTAGTCAAGAACGGCTGCATCGATTCAGCTGAAAATTGCTGGAGAGTTAGATTAGAACCAGGAGAAGAACATGGGATAGGACTTTTTACCGGGAACCTATTATAAGGCGGGCGAAGCCGCGGGGCGTAAAGCTACATTAAAAAAAAACCTCCTGATTCACTCAACCTATTAAAAAAAAATCAAAATCCGTTGCGTAGTTACATAGAGACGAACGGACAGCGACAGTGACTTTGTAGTATATTTATTAAGTAGATATCAACGAAAACACTTATGCAAATAAAACTAGTATTGATGAATTTACAATTTTTTAAACAAAAAAGCTCTTAATTATACGACACAATAACTATGGGAACTTTAGATATATAATTAAATAGGTATTAATGACGAACAAAGCAAAAAGTTACTACCACGATAAAACACGAACCTTATAATTTTATTGTTAATCGGGAGGTAAATTAGACTGTATTTTGGTTTGGTTGTATAGTACCTATCGGTAGCTAATAATTAATCTTTTTTACAAAAAAACTTCAAACTGCCTCAATAAAATTTTAATAATTCAACTAATTTCTCAATAATACCATCATCAAAACATAACCAAGTATATATTTGGATAGAAGACACTAAAATAAATAAAAAGTGCCGTATAAAAGAAAGCACTAAAGCGTCAGGTTTTCGAGATATTCACGGTTTTTATCTTCATTTGTGAATATCTTAAAAACCTGAAGCTCTAGGACATTTTGTTATGGAACATTTTTTATTTGTTTTAGTGTGTTCTATATTAAATATATTTTAGGAAAAAACAAAGTTAAGGGCCAGCCTCCAAAAAAAAAAATACCATCAAGCGCCTTTCATTTGTCAATTATTAAGTGTAAGTTGGTTATTAGTTTGAACTTTTGTTTTGTATTTTTCCCGTATCCTGGTTATGATCACCTTTCATATGTTTTTAGGGTTCCGTAGCCAAATGGCAAAAACGGAACCCTTATAGATTCGTCATGTCCGTCCGTCCGTCCGTCCGTCCGTCCGTCCGTATGTCACAGCAGTTTTTCTCCGAAACTATAAAAGCTATAAAGCTAAAATTTGGTAAGTAGATGTATTCCGTGAACCGCACTAAGATTTCATAAAAAAATTGAAAAAAAATAAATTACATTTGGGGGTCCCCATACATAGGACTGAAACTTAAAAACTTTTTTTTAATCGAACCCATACGTGTGGGGTATCTATGAATAGGTCTTCAAAAATCATAACAATGTTTCTAACACTATTTAATTCTTAACTTAATAGTTTGGACGTGAGACTCTTCCAAAGTGGAAAACAGAGTGTCCCCCCCCCTCTTATTTCTAAAATAAGAGGATGATAAATCTAGAAAAAATATATATTGTACATAACTATAAAAACTAACAACGAAAATTGGTTTGAACGAAATCTATCCAGTAGTTTTTTTATAATACGTCATAAACTATTTCATATAAACAATTGCTGCGGAAGCCTACATGGGCGAGTCCGACTCGCACTTGGCCACTTTTTTACATTATTGACGTAAAGATAGGTAAGTACCTTGATTGATGATTTTAGTTAGGTATGTATTTTGGGAGTAAAAACTCAATAAGGATCCAAGTGGTTTTTACTAGCTCTGTATACAAAATTAAACTATTGTTGGTTGAAATATACAACATAACTACTTAACCGCAATGTAAACGTACTTTACACACCTACCTAGCATTACATCATTACAATATTAATAAATGTGTTATGAAGAGTTCCGTCGTTTTATAATCTTCTAAGTTACATTAACCAAACTAAAATTCTTTACATGAGGAAAACTATAAAACTATCCGTGTGATGCCAACCTTAGAATAGTACCACCTTATATATAAGACGACCTCTGCGCAGCGGGCGAAGGTCCGCCTGCGACGCAAGAGGTTGCGAGTTCGAAAATCATCTTTTTCGGACAATTCACACAGCAAAATGCCCAGTGGTAAGCTCGAAGCTTGTGTTACGGGTCCTAGATTTCTGATATACTTAACAGAATATACATATACATAGATTTATATTTGTAGTATACATATTTATTAAACAGTCAAATAGACAAAATCACCAAAAAGATTACTTTTGCTGATGAGGTACCGTAATAACAAATGTGTAGGTATATCTTATCTAAAATTTAGTGGTAAGTATATTTTTTTGCGAATTAAAGCTAACTCAGAATTAAATTGATCTCGAAACCATAATTATTTACTAGTAGTATTATTTACTAATTGTAGTCTGAGGTTTCAGTGCCTAAACTAAATAATGTAAGTTGTATTGTGCCAAAAAATAATTTTACACACGGTAATTTGTTCGCAGTATTTTTTTAACAAGAAAATATGGTTTTTAGCTAGTTTAATTCGCCAAAAATATACCATTTTAAATCTCCTATTTTTTATAATCATTATGATGTGTGTTATTTTATAACTCAAGAACGACTGGGCCGAACATTTTAAAATAGTCGTAATAGCCCTGGGAAGTTTTAAAAAGTGAGAAAGCATGTGAGTAAAGCGGGAAAAGATAGTTAAATTTATTGAAATTGTTTAAAAATAATTGGTAAACATTAAGGTACAAAATATTCGATGTAAGTACCTACTTACTTAAATTTTTTGTAGTATTTGCGTGAACATGTTATAATATATAATAATTGATTTTAAGACGATATTATACAATGTTAGTTAATGTATGCAAAATGTAGTGCCAATATCTAATATGTATTCTAGCTAGACTAAATGTTGATCTTTCAGTCATACATAATATAATATTATAAATGCTAATATTATAAATAAAGATTGTGAATTGTGAGTATGCATAGATGTTTATTATCCTCTCAAGCAAATACTCATACAGATTTTATTGAAGCTTTACAATATTTTTGCTACACAAAGGCTTTTATCACCAGAAAATCTATTAGAAAGTAGGCGAAACGATAGTAAGAATAAGGTGATATTGGGTTTCAACAAACTTAACAATTGATTCTCCCGTTAAGTAAAATACACATTTACAAGCCTCGAAATATATTACTTAGCTCAAATCTATACCAAGAAACGCACTGCGTTTAAACAAACTAGCAATTCTTGAGGTTAGTAACCTCAAGAACCGCTGGTCCGATTTGAAAAATTCTTTCAATGGTGAATAGTACATTTATCTAGGAAGGCTTATATAAATTGCTTGTATGTTATATGTACTTAAAAATAGTATTTTAATAAATTGTGTTTCTCATTCTGTGTATGGTTATGTGCTTTTTTGTAATTTGTGTGTATCTATTTATAAACTACATAAATGTAGGTAAAAAAACGCAAGCAAAGCTGTCAGCGGGTCGGCTAGTAGCTCTTAATACTTAGCTCAATATTTACGAGTTACACGACAGATTAGTATCAAATATGTATACCTATAAGTAAACAATTTGAAAGTGTTAACAAATTAAATGTATTTCCAAGGCTTTAAACAATATTGGCAACTTTGTACAAATTAAAATAACGGGAGATGACTGTTTCGTTGCGAAAGAGTTAATTTTGAATTGCGAGATCTAGTGAATTAGTGGGTTACGACACTGTCATCTGTCTGCCTGTTTCAAGACCAAGTTCAATGTCAAAACATGCTAATCATCGACTCATCAGTAGGTATTTTATTTTGCTGATATACGAATGAGCCAACCCGCACTTCGCCAGCGTGGTAAATTAAAGCCCTCTCTCTCTCGTCAAGAGAGAGAAGTACGCTGGGAACGTACATAGGGTTTATTATGTAAATATTATGTATAAAATATGTTTATTAAAATAAACTAAATCTGTTTTTATATGGTTTATTGATTTCTATTGGGGAGAATAAGTTTAAATAATAAATATGACTGGACATTTGAAATTACCACATAAAACTTTCATCATTTTTGCTCAATGTCAGTAAGTTAAAGGATTGGGACACTAGGAAGTTCAATTTATCCGCCTACTATAAGTTTAGTGTACCTTTTACTGCATCCGTTTTCCTTTTGTGTATTTTATTATACACTGCTCCATTTCGCAAATAACAAAATGCCAGCATAACCTTGTGACGAACATTTTCTTTCAAATTCAATGCTAGTAGCCGCGAATAAATAACCACTGCCTACTTAACATTTCGGCTTATGTTATGTATATCTAGTTCACACTATCACGCTAAAATCTGATGAAAATAACAAGAGTATAGATCTACCTTAGCAAATAAATGTACATAAACTAATATAAAACGCAAACAATGGGCAGTTTATTGAATGGATTTTATACTTGCTCGATTGCATGTTTTAGTTATAATACAAGGTAAACAATAATTATTCAAGTAATGTCAATACAATTTTAAAATTATCTTTATTTAGAGCGAGCCTTGTCTGTAGCCTCAATTATATCTACAACAGCTTCCTTCTGTGGCATAAATCTTCGAAGAGAATTATCATAACTATTGATACGACTCATTACTGGACACTGGTCCACAGGACATCAGGACTTGGGGGATATAATAAATGATTTTTATTCAGACAACTTAGATCCACATGAATACAAATTGAAGTACAAATTAAGGAGCGTATGACTGGAGAGTCATACTACTTGTCGGATATGGAATCACCACACTTACCAGACGGGTTTGTTTCAGATATTTGAAATCTATAAATACGCAGAATAGCGCTGTTGCCCATAAAACTCCGTGAGTGAGAAGTGTTGTGGCATTGAATTTAATAAAAATATGTCCCTTCCATCTCACAGACAAATTCCAGCAAAAATTAATATTTATGATAGCTCGGTATTAAACTTGTTTTATCCTGCTTAGTCTGGGTGAAAAATATCTGGTAGAAATCTAAAGTATAAATGGTAGGTTATGTTATTTATTATTGTAAAGTGCACATTGCAAAACTCAAATGACTTTGAACTTTCATTTGTAAGGGCTAACACAATAAATAAGGTCCGTAACACAATTTTGAACTTTCTCACAACTTATAGATTCGATGCGGATCATAAACCTAATGTGACATCCGATTGTAGGTCACTGGGTACCTACTGGTACTAGGTACTGATTTATGCTATTAAAAAGAAGAATATCGTTTTCGCAGATGTCTCATTGGTATTTTATATATATCCCAAGCACTAATATCTCTAGGTCGCTCTAGCTTTCTAGTTTATGCGCACTATTGCACCGGAAGAACAAGAAAAAAGAAGACCAGCTTAGTATTTATTCCTATACCTAATCTGATTAATATTGCGTCCATCTGGAAATTGAGTCGCATATTTAGCAGTCCTATTTCTAAATATATTCAATCAGAAAAAATCTCGTAAGTAATATGAATAAATAAGCAGCAATATTCAGGTCTCTAGTTGTGGTTTGTATGACTTATTATAATGCCATATTTGGAGGCCAGTTATAAATTTTATTTTACGATAGCAACGTGCATAGATCCTTTGCTGTGGCTGTAAATTATGAAAAAGTTACGATTCGAATAATTTTAATTTGTAACAGCTTTCGATTCATTACTAAAAACATACCACAACATATGAATAAACTTAGATTTAAATACATTATACCCACTCAACAAGTCAGTGTATAATATTAATACACATGTCATTGATAAAATTTAATTAAAATTGCTGCTGTAAAAAGGTATTTCAAAGTAATTATTTATACATCTATGTACATATTAGAATGTCTGCGTTCTTCATGATTCCGCCGAGATATTATATTCCAAATATTTTAATTTGAATAACGGTATTATAAACATTGTTATATCAAGGTCTTATAAATATAACCTCTAATCTTTTTTATTAAAAAGTATGTTTCATAATTATGTAACTATTTACTGAAGGTTAGTTGGCCTTGTCAATATCTTCTTTTAATTAATGATATGAAGTACTTACAGTAAATAAGTAGTAAGTAAGTATATAAAATAAATGGTCCTTTTAGTTTTTTTACATAAAACTACATTTGTTTTAAAAACTTATTTCCCATATTCACGTAATTAAATAACCAGAAAATATGTATTATTAAAGAAATTCTTATGTGCAAACAGCAGAACGATAAGGTGTTTACTATCCACAAGATTAGTCACTTAGCCGACCTGCCTATAGCTTCGTTATCTACATCTATACTTTATATAATATAGCCTATGCGTTTCTCGATGAAGGTACTATCACAGTACTATCCAACACTGAAATATTTTTTCAATCGGAATAGCGGTTCCTTAGATAAGCGCGCTCAAACAAACAATCGATCAAAAACAAACTCTTCAGCCTCATAATATTAGTACTTATAGATTAATTTAACACTAATTCTTAATAATGCATAATTGTAACGTCACATCATTTCAAATTGTTTATTATGTTTAGAATGGTTTGTTAGAGAAAGCAAACCGCAAAATTACTCTTATCGGTTATAATTACAATACATATTCAATTATTCGTAATTGAAAAAAACTCTATGTATTGTCAAATGTTACCTATTCAAATTGCCTGACTTAACACATATATACATATATAGTTACTTGATATGTTTGTCATGTCAATCGCACGATAACCTGTTGCGAGCGTAATATATAAACTTGACATACTTAACACTATTTTAAAACCGCTTAAATAAAGCTCGTTATAAACGTTACTATACTAATTATAATTGCGAAATATTTTTGGTAAAAGTAAACTGAGATTAATAACGATTGATTAATACGGATTAACTTCTAAACTTATGGCTGCTTGGGTGAAGGTCAAGTTAAAAGTTCGTTGAGAAAATTATTCATTGCATTAATTTTATTATATACCTACCTACTTACATATACAAATAGCTTAAATATGATTGTTAATTAAATGGCTTGCGGAAATAAACTTCTAGGTTTTATCTCTATAAATATAAATGAATTGTTGTTCGTTAGTGTCGCTAAAACTTGAGCCGATTTAGCTAATTTTGGTCTAGAAATATTTGTAGTTTTAGTAGGAAAGGTTTAAAAGGTGAGAAAACTATAGAAAGCGGGCGAAGTCGCAAGCAGGTCTATTAGTTAGTTGTAAAATAAATAAAAAAAAACTAAAACAAATGTAATATATACCTAGGTACTTATCAACCCAATAATATTTTTAGATACAAAATATCTAGTTTAAAAATTGAACGAGAACCAAATGGAAGTCAAGATGATAATTTCATTCAATAATCGACATTACTCAGCCTTTGTTTTGTAATAAATGCTTCGGCATGAGATACAAAGCCATGTGCGTCTTATTGTTCACTATAAACCGATTAGTACCATCAAGGTCAAAATACACAAGTACAAAACAATACGCCAGAATTATCTTTTCTGGTGTCGAGATTAATACTTACTTTTACCTTGATAACATTAATTACACTTAACATTTTTCTTAACAAAGTCTGAGCCAAATAGTTTTAGTTGTAGTCATTCTGGGACTATTAATCATTAATAACTTACTTATGAGCTTGACTGTACCTTGTTAGGTATAACTGCTTACTCAATACAAACACTTTAAAGATTTAGATTATATCTGGCAATAGTGCAGGACCTACCATTCTGATCTAAATGACAGCAAAGAAAAAGACGAATAAAATAAAAAAATAAAATCATGCACATTAAGATCCTAACAGGTGAGAACCCTAAAAACAAGAAGAGAATATTAAAAAGTATAAGAGTGAAACAACTGAAAAGTACCTGGTGTTAATCTTTTATTACAAAAGGTTAAAGACCATATTAGCCTAATACTTATGGTAATTAGGAATTATGTACAATTGATGCAATCCCCATTAAACAATCATTTGTTGACGTATCGGATTTTATCACATTAGCCCATTAAGTCGTTTACATACTTTGTCGTATTTGTTTAGCCAATGCTGATAGTTTTATGCATTTGTTTTAATTTAATAGCACCCCTATTTACGTTTCCACTGCTGGGATACAGAGACTTAAGTTATTATGTATAATTGTAAAGAAGTTTAAGATAATGTATAGTAGCAATCAGAAAAGCCAATACAGAATAATACCGAGTTGTTTAAATTCTAGCAGAATGGTTCGAAGCAGTCTGTCCTACACATCAGATCTCTATTAGCTAGCAGTAAATCTATTTATGTTTTGTATAAACATGAACTAGAAACTAGAAAATGAACACGAAATCTGTCTTATCATCATCGCTTTTCGGCTTGTGGTTTCGCGTCAAATGGGTTTTACCCCGGAATTGGGTATTTTTCCCTTAGGTGTCTATTTGTCTAATATTTTTCTCACTTTCTCACTATAATAATAATATTTGAATACACGTCATATCGTATCGGAATTAAACTCGTTTATTGAACAAATCTTAGACATTATTTTTATCAGCATTTCAGCCGGACGCTCACAGCTAGACAATAGCCTGGACGATTTTTGTCAACTGGCAATTCATAAAATTAAGATTTTTTCATGTGTTAAGTTTATAAATAAGTAAGCATTTAGATGTTTATTTAAGTATACAGTACATTTCCATTCAAGGTAGCAAAACTACATTCTTAGCATGTATTAAAATAATGTATAAGTTTACTAGGTCAACATTTTTTGAATAACCTTAATTAAATGTTGAATAAAATTCACGATGAGTGTTTAGTTATTAAAATTCCAAACTTCAAGGCACATGCGCCAAAGCATAATTAATTAATATTCAATCATAAATCAAAAGGCGTAAATATTAATATTAATATTCTAAATATCATTTTTCAAATTTTATCTACCTACCTTTTATTTTCTACTTAGCTACTTAAAAGTACAAAATAAATAAAGATATGTTTTTGGATGATAATAAAACATCAGGACAATCTTTGGTCCATCTGTGCAAAGATTGACTTAAAATACACTAGATAGAGTCAATCTACCTAAAAATTACTTTTTAATATTTTTTTATCAGTTCATTATATATTTAAAAATAACACAACACTCACCTTGCTATAAATGCCGGCACTAAACACTAATCGCACAAAGAAAAGCTCGTTTTTCGAACGTCCGAACCGCGTGCGCAGAAATGCAGTGCGCCGGCGCAGGCAGCGTGTCACGACGACTGGCAATGATCGCGCGCGCTGATCAAGCCCGTATATATCACCGTGGGGCTTGACGTCACACAGATAAGGGCTCCAACACGATCACAAATCTTCGTGATCTATCTTTCAGTGTTTGCAGTGCATTCAACAAGTTATGTAAGATTTCTAAGATTAGTGATAATTTTTGTATAGTCTTGTAATTATTTTGAGATTCTGTGAAATGCGCTTGCAATTTTGTACAATCTTTAAACATTTAGGTAGTTTTGTATGGGTAGGTTACGCTTTCAAAATTTAGCAACATTAAATTATTGGACAATTTATCGCGATTATTACCGTAAATTAGAAAAATAAATATCAAAATTGACGCCTTAATCTTAAAAACGTCATTGTCATTTAGACATTTGTCAATGAACTCTACCGAAAAATCTTATCGATTGTATTGTGCTGAAAGAGTTTTCTATATTTTTCATAGTTTTTAAATGATGTGACGGGAAGAAGGATACCTTATTGCCGAAGACTAAAACTTTCTTAGATGATAAATGACCCCGGTAGAGATAGCGCAAATCTTTATGAATTTTCTTAGATGATAAATGATCAGATTAGCCTTATATTTTATACTAGCTGACCTGCCGACAGCTTTGCGTTTCTTTAAATTGTCTACATATAGTTTATATAAAAAATAGCCTTTAGCCTTCCTCGATGAATGTACTATCCAAAGAATTTTTCAAATCGGACCAGCGGTTCCTGAGATTAGCGCGTTCAAACAAACAAACAAACTCTTCAGCTTTTTAATATTAGTATAGATAGGTGCATGTAAAGCGCATTTTGTCCTAAGGCTCACAATAGCTCTTTAATATTTGTGCGTACTCTACGTAGACTTTTTGCAAGAAAGTTAAAAAACTTGGCGTCCATTCTATCTTATCATCAAGTAAGTATATTTTAACTGAGAATAACTGTTATTTATATATTTCCCGCCGAAGTACCGAATCTCATAATTCAAAACCTTTGATTTTGATTACAAATTTAATTTATAGCATATTACCTACCCACCATAAATTTAGAGCTGTGTTTGGGTCATCTCATTAGGGTATCGATTGTGCCAAGAAAGGACCTTAATTTACAAAACCAATAGCAGGTTCTTTGATAGGTAAATATAAGATTATATAATTATACACTCCGAATAGCTCATTAATGGCGATATTTTTATCTTGTCTCTTGTCACAAACATCTTATACCGCAACACGTACTTAAATATTGCAATTGTAACAAAAATTTGTTGATACGGCAGCTTACTAAATTTTACTTCAATTTGCATAGAACTCGAAAACTTTAAAATATTTTTTAAAATAAAAGTTTGTAAAAATCTAACTGAAACTTTATTAGAATAACAACGGTATGATAGATAGGTTTTGGGGTGATATATGTATATATATACCTAAGCAAGACACCTGATGAACACGTGAATCAAATAATAGGTGAAGTCACCTATTATTTTAAAATACATTAATTCTAATAAGGCAAATTACCAAATGTCTAGCAGTTTAGCTGCTAGACTTTTTAAAGTTAGCTAGAAGCACTTTTTAAAGTTTAAAATTTGAAAAAATTCAAATTAAATTAAATTTTACAAGTCAAGGTAGCAATCTAGGGCCGACTCTATTCTTGGCCATGATTAATGATCTTCCCTCTCATGTCACTAACTCTCAGTGTCTGATGTTTGCTGACGATTTGAAGATATTCCGTTCTATCGGCTCAGTGGACGATTGCTTGCTACTTCAACAAGATATAGACGCTGTCGAACAGTGGAGTACATTAAATAAGCTATCATTTAACGTCTCAAAATGCAAGGAGATTACTTTCACTCGGAGACAAGTTATAGAAAAAATTGATTACTCACTGTGCGGCTCTATTCTTGAGAGAGTAAATAGCATTAGAGATCTAGGAATTATGGAAGACAGTTCGCTCAACTTTCGAGATCACATCTCACAAATGTGCAAAAAAGCAAACAAAACTCTAGGTTTTATTATGAGAAGTTCATCCCAATTCAAGAATGTAGAGATTGCTATTCTGCTGTACAATGCCTTCGTGCGTAGCAAACTCGAATTCAGCTCAATTGCATGGGATCCACGAGAGGCCAAATACTCTATCATGATCGAGAGAGTACAGCGGAAATTTGCGAGGAATATTTATAAACGTTTATATGGGTACTATCCGTTTCTTTATCCTTCTTTGTTTGTGTCTGGTATGGTTGGACTTGAAACTCTGCTGCTCAGACGTAAACTACACTTAGCAATGCACTACTATCTAACGTTGAGCAGCAGAGTGAATAATCCATCCATATTAGAAAAAATGTCTTTATATGTACCGAACAACTACCTAAGAGGAGTGCGTCGCCGACGCCGGTTGTTCGACACTCTCTCGACCAGAACGCGCCACGCTAATAATGCGCCGACGCAACGCGCACTTCTATTGTTGAATGCATTTTTAAATTATTATCAACATATAGATATTTTTAACGATAATATCAACTTAGTACATAAATCGTTAACAGATTATCTAAGTTTTCATTAATGTAATATAATTTGTATTTAGATTATTGTGTTAGATTAGTTTTAAATAGTCATAAGTTAGCATAAGGTAGTTATAATTGGTATTTATACTGTAAAATAACTATTTAATTTAATAAAATATTCTATTCTATTCTATTCTATTTACTGTACCTACTTGCCCACCTGAACTAGTTCATCTCTGCCACACACGCTGACGTATTTTTTGACAACGTCGCGAAATTTCACCATCTTTTGATAATATTCTGCTATGTATTATTACTCCGTTGACTTTTTAAATATTTGTTAAGTCTAATAAATGGATAATTTTATTTGACTGACATTTTAATTCTAATATTAAATATATTATCTAATCAAATATAATTAATTGATATTTTTTGTTATATTATTGGTGTTTTAGTTTTAATTAATTATAGTGTTTGAAATTTTAAATTGTTCTGAACGTCATTCAACAATTGAATTAATAAATAAATAATCTATTTATACCTGAGCAGGGCACCTGATGAGCACGTGAATTAAATAATATGTCAACTCACGTATTATTTAAAAATACGATGTTTAATTCTAAATAATTCTAATACGGCAAATTACACTATATTATTATTTAACTTTTACACAAACAACAATGAATGCGCAAATTTATTTTGCAATAGTATTTCAAATGAACATAAATTGGACTAGGTACTTACCGAGCGGTTTTGGCTAGGTAGATACTCGCTACGTACCTCTATATATTTCTTTTTTTTAATTAGGTATGCGTTTGAAAACACGTAAGTATTCTAACGGTAAAGGCAAACATCGTAAAGAAACATTTATAATCTGAGAACTGTCAACTGGTTTGAAGGACTTGTGTCATTCACGTCCTAATCTCTCTCGTCAAGAGAGAAGTCCCTGCGTTCAGTAGTGTGGGAACGTAAATAGGGGTGATGATGAATAATAAGTTTAATTCAAGTTTGTAATATGTGGGTATTTTGTACCCTAAAATAAATTAAAATTAGCTGATGAGTTAGTCGTTGAACCTCAAATATGGTCCCAGTCGACCAATTCAAAAATGTGATCAGGTAACTGGGACCGCGGTCCTAGTTATGTTTGGGCCCAGTCGCCTGTATCCTCAGTTAAACGTGGACCACCTGATTAGGTACCTACAATTCCTAGGTAACTATGCTAAACGGAATGAAACTCGAGTGTGCTCTCAATTAGTTCCCTAACGGCTCCCTAACCTAATAGATGTAAGTAGAGATAATCCATTCTAAAAATGAATATACAAGAAAGTACAGTACTAGTGTCAGTTACACTATTTATAACTCAAGAACAGCTCTGAACTGATTTGGCTGCAAATTGGTGGAGAAATAGCTTAGAAACAGGAGAAGAACGTTGAACACTTTTTACAGCGGGAAAATATTATAACGGGCGAAGCCGCGGGGCGGAAAGATAGTAATTAATAGGTATGTATTCATCTAAATATAAAAACTTTAAACTAATGTACATTTATATCAGCTTTAATCTACTTATTGTGTAACATTTTATGCGAAATTAAATCAACCAGGGTCCTATGAAAACTTGACCCACAAAATGTATTTATTAAACTTTCATGGTCAATTTATTCATAGAAATAAATAAATCCTCTAAGTTTCATCAACTCTCAAAGGCAATCTATCAACTGAGCAATCTATTGAACGATACTCATACATACATGAGGTATCATTGTGATTCTAAAGCAAGCTTTATTTCGTCCTAGTACTGGGGACGGTCTTCCCAATAGAACCAATTAAGGTCGAAAAACATTATTATAAATTAAATCAAATGCCACGTTTCATTGTTATTTTATAACTCAAGGTCGATTTAACTGTTTGAAGAACGTCACTGTTCCCCGTCTTCTGATCTATAAATATAAATATTGCTGGACAATTCACACAGCGACATCTAGCCCCGTGGTAAGCTCGAAGCTTGTGTTACGGGTGCTAGATTTCTGATATACCTACTTAATATAATATACATACATAGATAGATATTTTTTTATTATACTTATACAACACCCAGACACCCGGAACAAATATTTGCAGATCTTACAAATAGTTGTTCCGAGGCGGGAATCGAACCCGCAACCTCTTGCGTCGCAGGCGGACCTTCGCCCTTAAATAAGTCTTAGGTTTCTACTTAGGGTAGTAGATTTGAACTTTCAGGAAATCAACTAGTACTGCTTGCACCCAGACACAGTGGTTTCAATATTTGGAAGAGTCATGGCTATTTAGATAGAATATATTTTACACTTTTAAATGTAAAACAATACATAGGAATACAAACTAAACTAACTGTTCATTTGTGGGACTTACCACTTAAAGCGGAAAGAAATCATGATCATTATCATCTATTGAATCATGGAGTGGCTATTTAGAGTAAAAAATTTAGTATTTTATAACACGAAAAAGTGCGCCACGGATTTTTCCGTATTTCTTTAGTTCATTTTAAAGTTCAATGTAGAATGATGAAATGCATCTTACGGATACATTTTAGACGCCATGACTAATGGATTCACACTGCTTCAATCAACATTTTACATAAATTCGTGTGGTTTGACTCAGCTACGCGTAATTTTCCGAATATGTACGAAAGAAAAAACATAATTTTTGGTCCAATACGCACATACGTTTCTAGAGGGCGGCGGTGTGATGAGCTGTAATAGAATTGCACTGACGACTAATTAGCAGCAAATAGATCGATAGAACTACTTTATTGTATACCATTACTTAACCTAAGATAACATAATAAGTAAATACAAACTATAATAATATGACAATTGGTGGCCTTATCGCTTCGCTAACAGCGATCTCATCCAGGCAACATTTGGTTGGATAGGAACTTTTAAATGTGATACACAAGATAGAAAAAAAATAAAAAATATCTATCTATGTATGTATATTATATTAAGTATATCAGATATCTAGCACCCGTATCACAAGCTTCGAGCTTACCACGGGGCTAGATGTTGCTGTGTGAATTGTCCGGCAATATTTATTTATTTATTTATTTATAGGTACTTACTCAATTCTCATTATGTAGTTTTATAAAAAAAATCAGTGCGGGGTATTGGTATCTATCTTTATCTATCTATGTATTAAACAGGAAGAACGTTGACTTAGAAATACGTAGACTGGAAATTTACATTATTTTATTACTTATAAATATGGCTGTTACTTATAGAACACAGAATAAGTGATGATACGGCTAAGGCAGCACCTGCTATATTAAACATAAGCATACAAATGTATGTAAATATACAGAATAACAGGTTAAGTCCACATCGACCCTTATTACATAGATCGTAAACAGTTATTACGTCAAAGACAGGTATTGCTTTTCCACGGCGCTAGATAGTACTGTTTGTGTCCAGCAATTTTATTGTCATTGTTTATCTTGGTTTTAAAACCAGTTTATTAATGTGCACATGCCTAAGTGTGCATCACCACATATTATAAAACAATGTCGCTGTAGCTGTCAGTACGCTTCCAAGCCAACGTCTACGCTTACGTGTACGTTTACGCATCCGGTCTGCTTGAGGCTTCAATCTTTACTAGGCAACGGATTTTGATGCGGTTTTTAGGATGGTTTATAAGTATAAATAGGAGCGAGGCCAAGCAAGGGCGGGCCTCTAGTGTAAAAATAAAATGTATTCTTATAAAAACTATTAAAAGGAAACCAAAATGAGCTGTAGGTATTTACACTAAAATATATATTAAAAACTAGTTTCCAAAAAACCGCTACTTTTATACCGTTCCATGACTAATTTCCAATAATATCATAAAAATCGTTGGAAAGCCCATTCTATATTTTAATTTTTAATTTTCTGTTCTAAATAAGTACAAGCAAAGAGAATATAATCACTACGTTATAGTACAAGTACAATAAAGAGTTCATTCATTCATTCGTTCTCACTCACTTCGCTCACGCAATAGACTAATTGCTCTATGATAGACATAGAGAGAAATAAGTTAGTGGTTTGAGTATGATGACAAAAGATTTTACCAAAGAGAATATAATCACTACGTTATACTATATTATATTGGATTCTACGTTCAAAAATACACTGATGCAACTTTCGGCCACTCGTCCATCATTGTACCAGGTACTGTTATATAAGTACATAAGATGCCTCTATAGGTGTTTTAATGTTCCTGTTTAGGACTGGACCGACCAATCGGGTGTATAACACATTCACCATCAGAGAAGGACGTCGACCTTGCAAAACACGATCAACCACATTTTGTTTTAAATGCGGTCCATAGAACAAAAATGTGGGTTATCTTTTTTTCTTCTGAATTAATTTGTTGCTAGGAGCCCTTCTAGTCAATAATCTCCTCTAGGTTTAAATTTTTAACGATGAATGCCCTGTGAAATTGAGGACTTCAGAAGTATTTTGTTTCAGACATTTATTTATTTAGTCGTTTATAACGTCGATGCTCCTACAATATCTTAACAGGGCAATTAAATAATTATTGTTCTAACAAGATATTTCTGATTCATTGAATAATTTAATAGCTTTATTGTGGTTATAACTTAATAATCTTTATCTTGTAATATCATATAATTATAGCAACTCAAGATTTTCCGTCAAACAATTCATAATAAAATTTAATTTTGAAAACGTGCTCATCTTGTACAAATTGATGATGTGTGCATGCTTATTTTGTTTTAACCAGCTTTACTAAGAATCCTGTAACGAGATGCGAAACTCTTGTTAATGTGAGACAATCCTCAATACAAAACAACTTCTTGCTAAGCAAATTAAAGGAAAAAGGTGTCTTGATGATATGTGGAAGAAAGTTTAAATAACTTATTCTAAAGCAATTACGGTTCGATATTTCCTGGTAGCATCGAAATCAGCGTTGGGCACAATTTCTGTAGGCTATACAAGTACATCTTTGGTTATTTTACACTTTTTTTAATTCATTCGGTAAGTGGAGCTAATGTAACTTATTAGAAAAATTCAATAACTGTGAAATGTTTATTTATAAAACTTTGTTGGATATATTTAAGAAGAAGTCTTCCTAATAATAGATTTTTTGGTTGATAAGATAGAGTGGCTGTAAATGCGAATAGTAAAGGAGATCCTTATTATTTGTCTTAACAGCCATTCAATCGACCTTGCACAAAAACATTTTTCCAATTCATATAAAAATTTAAGAACCACTACACGATTTTGTACAAAGCATCTACAATATTCCCAAACGTTCTCTCTGTCTGTTCCCTCGAGGGGTTTCATTGACATTATCAATTTGAGTAGCCTTGAACTATCTTTGAAATCTTGTACTTTGGACTCTTTGCTGTTTTAAAATTGTATTTCTAATCTGTGGTTCTTTCAAGGCGCTTCTGTTGACTAAAGATCCGGTTGATAGATGAATGTGGCAATAATGACCATATCGGAGATGGTTAATTGATTATTTGCACGCATTTTTGTACGCACGAGTACAAAGTTCAATGATGTTTGTAGTTATACTATGCTTAGTCATGTAATATGTTAGAAGTATTATTGAATAATCTTTCTTCGGACGGAATTCGGCTTTGACGGTGTTATAATGGATTTTCCCGCGGTAAAAAATCATATCTGATACTCTGTAGATGTAGATGTATGTATACTAACTAAACGATATATTTATAAAAGTTTCTTAAATTTCACAAAAACTACTGTTGTGATAAATTCAGCCTTGCTTTCATAAAGAGGTAGGTAAGCCATTTCCCGTGTAATTTCCCAATGTTTTAAGTAAGTTGATTCTGACTCAAATCAACGCATTCCGTTAACCTACCTAGTACCTATATAACATATTTGATACCTTAGTCAGTTTGACGACAAAAAAAGAGATGGGTGGATTTAATTATATGGGTTAATGTGTATTATTTATTCTTATTATTTCCTGTTTATTTATGTGTAATTTTATTCTTTACGTTTCACATGTTATTATTTAATTTCATTATTTTTATTTCTCTTAGTTTTACGCGAAGATTGGGGAAGTCGCATGCTCAGATTTTCTGTCAAATTAACCTATTTCGAAGATTGAATTTTAAGAAGTAAAAAGTTATATTATAGCTCTGCGCCTTAAGTGCCTGCTTGTTAATGCAAATTATTTTTTTGTATTGTACTTTCACGCCTCTCAATTCTCAGCAAAGTAATTGATTCTTATTTGCAAAATGAGCGAGGTACAAAATTCTTATTCACCTTTATGTATGTTCCCACTGCTGGGACTCAGTGACTTCACTCTCTTGACGAGAGAGATTAGGCCCGCTGGCCAAGACCGTATTGGTGAATGACACATGTTCTTCAAACAAAGTACTTGTAACATGCCGGTTTCCTCAAGATGTTTGCCTTCACCGTTAGAAGACGTGTTTTAAAGTTTTTAATCCACACATAATTTTTCAAGAAAAATCAGATGTCCTAGCAGTGGGAACGTAAATAGGGGTAATTATGATTAAGATTAAAAACAGAAAATATTTATTTGTTGGAAAATGTAAACCATATATAAAAATAAAAGTTTTAAAAGATCGCCACCTAAACAAGATCGATGCACATTATTCGAATAACTGGTTATCAATGACATTACATTTTAAGTGTTTCCTTTTTCAAATGCAATCTAGAATTATGTGACAAAAACAACAATAAATAAATAATGATTTCGGTTTATTTCAATAGACACTAAAGAAATACCTAGCAGTACTTTTATTTTATATAAAAAGATTTTTGTTTGATTTTTAATACCTCATAATGAATCATCAATTCATCACGTAGGTATATTATTATAAGTTATTTTTATTTAAGTTAAATCTGGTGAAGATGTAATAATTGTGTGATGTTACTTTCTAATCTTGTATTTTTTTCTATAAGTATTTAGCATTTCATAATATTGCTTAGTTATCTTCAAATACTTATTCTAATATGCGATAAAAAGTGACTTTTAAAATATATACAATATCTTTGTTGATTGGAGTATTATAATTACGAATAGCCTGAGAAAATTCCCGTAAGGAGCTGTTCTTTTCCACAGACAACGTAAAATAAAAATGGACGATTTGCGTTAAATGTTGTCAGTCTCTGTACTGGATCCGTATCATTACCTATAAATAAACATCAAACGATCAATAGTGTCATCGGAATATTTCGTTTTCAAAATATACTGATTAGAGATGAGATCATAGATGGTTTATACAACGTCATCAACTAAACCCAGTATAGTACTCGGGACGATGTAGTGCCTGTGACATTATTGTATGAATAAAGATTGCCGAAGATCAAATCTATCGTAATTTGCAAAATTAGCCGTATCCAGAGGATAAAACTAGTCTAAACGTCTACCCTAAAAATGTGGTCTACCCTACGGTTGAGATTCGTTTGTACGTGAGTTAAATTAAGTTGGATTTTTTTTTGTACCCGAGGGATTCCTCACGATGTTTTTGTTTTTTTCGTTTAACACATTCAATGCCCAAACTCGACAGTCTGAATTACCCCTACACCGTGCTGTAGATGCGACGGTGTGACATGGGCACAGATAGTGTTAAGGATGTGTTAGCACGCTTACAATTTGAGATGAAATGTGCTCAGCGGGGCTCGAACTCTTGACTTTGGGGAATCAATATTGCTGGACAATTCACACAGCATCACACAAGCGTCCAAACCACGGAGCAAATACAAATACAATACTCTATATCTGCTCTGTGGTCCAAACTTAGGCCAACTAGTCAAATGTACCTGATCGTTCGGGGTTAATCTCATTTCCGACATCTATGTAAGTAATCTGCCATGCTGAACTGATGGGAACTTCTTCACCGTCAACTATACCAGTGAGCCCCGTTTTACGGTCGAATATTTTGTTTAAACCGACCTGTAATAGAAAATATAAAACTCATCTATAAATCTATACTCATAAATCTGTAAGGGTCGGTCATGGAGTGAGTTAGTTTGTTTTCAGAGATATTATGTTTATTGGCTCATTATTTATATAATCGTCAATATAGTTTCAGTACACAGGTGTTTCAGTATTATTACTGAAACTATATTGACGATTTTTAGATTTGTTTTCTGTATGTATGAATAATATTATGTATGAATGTATGTACGTATGTTGTGAAATGAAGTAGGTAATGAAGCGAGTCCAAAGTTCGAGTGACGTCACAACGTCAGTTCAGTACCCTTATAGTCTAGCTGCTAGCTAGTCCTTATCTGCAATTAAACTTACCATTTTATACACAGGCTTCAGGTCCAATTTGTCGCGCAGTTTAAATTTTGGCATAGATAATGCTACTGCTGTCGGCCGCATGTTCTCAATAGCCTTGTTTATAAGTTCAGGAGCCAATTTTAATTGTCTCAATAAAATATTCAGTCCCGCGTTATTTTGAGGAAGGACTATGATAAAAGAGGCTTTTCTGCCTTCAAACGGTACTTCTAAAAGCTGGAATAAGGTTACGTGTGTTTATACTATAGTGAAGTTTAAAGTTATTAAATAATAGTTCGAAGACGTTTATGGCGCAGTAGCGGGAATAACAGAATTCATAATTCGATTGCCTAAATATAGCTTTACACGATACCCTGATATTAGAGCGTTCAAACAAACGAACAACCAATCAAACCAAAACTTAATCTTTATAATTTAGAAGTTAAGTGAAAAGTATAATAGTTTTCAAATGAATTAACGTACCTACCTCAGCTTGTAGAGAATCGCTTCGGTGATAGTTGTAAGTTGATTCACACGACATCATCGGAACTGATATAGAACCTTTTGGTGATTTGAACTCTTCGGCCTGTATCCAACTAAACTTTTTCTCCCAGACTCCCTTTTAAATAAAACAAATAATAGATTAATTATATTGTGGTAAAAGAAGTAATAACTTGTTTAACTTTCGCGTAATTATTAAGTCAGAAAACTTCAGAATGAACTTACCATAAAAGTAACTATGTTCAGAATTATCATCTTTTGCGCAGAACTAACTTTCAGTTCAAACGGGTTTGACAAGAAACCATGTGTTTCATTTTTCAGCTGAAATGATTGGGATTACCGTAATTATTTTAATATTTTAGTTTAAAACATAATTATACCTAGTTATTTAATTATAAAAATGTAATAAATCTTTGTGAGTATTAAACATTACATTTAAATGTTGTATTAACTAATACCGAAAGAGAAAACCTGTCCTGGTTAGCTGCATCATAATGCATCACCATACAGATGGCATATTTGAAGTATTCTAGATGCCCAACTCTCACGATCCTCCTCAAATACAGACTTCCGTGAAGAGGAGAATCTATACCACAAGATTCGCTTACTTGTGACATAAGTGCGCGTTTAAATCTTTTGAACGTATTTCCGCAAAGCAACGCCTGACTCTATTTATTCGTGTTTTGTATTAAGATTAAAATGTGCAATAACGTTATTATTTTATGGCTGTAGGTACATATTTTACACTTATAGTGATAATGAGGATAGTTCTTAGTCTTACCCATTCATTGATGAGAGATTCGGCTCTGTCTCTGTCATCGAAGCTAACTAGCTGAGCTGAAGATTTGAAAGTTCGCAGTGTTTGGTTGATAAAGTGGTTATTCAATTTGCCACTATCACTGACAAATAGTTTACTTGCCATATTTAATTTAATTCCATTTGCATTTTCCAACTTTTTTATAATGCCATGCATATGCGATAATATCTGAAATGGATTGCGATAATAATTTGATTACGAAAACAACCGAGGTTAAACTGTCCCCAAATTTAAGAGTTTTGTTTAGTGGTATATTGGTATTCAAATTAATGCAATTGTAAAAATTAGACCAAATTGATGCAATTGTCAAAAGACTAGAAATTTGTAGGGCCAAGATATTAGGTAGGCAAGTAGGTAAGTATGAGTAGTTAACTTACTTTTGATTGACTCGAGGATCCAATGACATCATACAATTCTTTCTCCGTCTTTCCTGATGCACCAAGCACTAGTTTTGCGAGAGGCATTAAAGCAGCCAGAGGTGAACAAGTTTTAGAATTAGCTGCTCCATCTGATAAGAAAACATCCTGGAAAATAACGAATTTTGAAGTTTACTGTGAGTTGTGGGTAGGATATTGTCCACAATTGACTCATAACCTATATCTTTAACGGTAAAACTTATTAAACTATGTAGGTATCAATATTTTTATAATGAAACATGAAACGTCGTCTCTCCGCGAAGATGGCGCTTGAAACAGTGCCGAAATATCGGGAAAGTCAAAAACATTCTGGAAATTCAAACATGGTGTGATGACTCGTTTGATGTTCCAATATCTTCAACAATTTTATGAAGAAAATGCGAATTTCATCATTGTCTTAATTTATAAGGTGTCTTTATAATCATGTTGAACTCAGGAACGTACCTACTGGGGCTCGCGTCTGTTTAAGTACTACCTACCTCGGATAATTTTGAATATTTAATCTTCAAAAATATATGAAGTACCTACTTATATACCTACTTATTTATAATCTACAATTTTTTTACCCAACATAGTCTAAAATTTTCATATCATAAAAATATAAAGTCATATTCATACCATGGCAAAGGTTTTTCTTAATGTTCCCTCAAGATAGAATTGTTCAGTTTGAAACGCGTGCCCAGTCCGTCCCACATGTTTTTTTTGTTTTGAACTGTGTTGGGAATCCGGGTAATGTTTTTTCTTCGACTTTCTCAAAGATGTTGGAACAGTTAAAAATAATACGCAGATTACTGAAATGCACAATATGATTATGGTTACAAAAAATAAGTAAAAAAATAATATATAGGTATACCTAAATAAGTGCTTTATTAAAGACACTCAGCCTTTGAGAATGGGTTCAAGTGTTCATAGTACGTAACTAGTTTTATAATTGAAGAGGCTATGATAAGTTTAAATAAAAAAAAATACTAACACATAAAAATTAAAT
Source organism: Chloroclystis v-ata (assembly GCA_963691955.1). Lineage (NCBI taxonomy): Eukaryota > Metazoa > Arthropoda > Insecta > Lepidoptera > Geometridae > Chloroclystis > Chloroclystis v-ata. The sequence continues at coordinate 5,408,702 of OY829906.1, read as the reverse complement.
GCATTAGGAAATAGTTAAAGAATTATAGAACAAGATTATTGTAACTAAAGTTGAGATTGAGGTAAGAGGTAGCTTGAAAATGTAGGTAAGTAAGCAGGTAGGTATTAGGTATGTATTTTTAATTTCATGCTCATCAATTTTTGTTATTGGAGTTTATTATTAGCTTCAGAACTAACTTTACTATGCTAGTACCTACTAAGATGATGGCTTATGCAACTGTGCACAGGGATTTTCAACCTGGTCCTGACGTCATCATAGTAGGCGTGGCCCAGCTCAGTCTACTGTTGGCATTCGTCCTATGCACATCCGGTGTCAAAAGTGGAAATTGTAATGTTAAGACAGGGCCGTAATAAGAATCCAATTTCATAAATGGAAAGTTAGAACTTTAAGAAAGAAAGAAACATTTTATTTGTGTACAAATAACATCATAAAACAATATGCGTTAAACATAAGGGACACAAAACGGTTGCCAGCTCAGCTTCAAAGCTGTGGCAAAATTATATTGTCACAGCGCTGATTTTTACATAATTCATAATCAATAAAGATAAATATTTCTTTATTCGTCATTCACATCCATACATCACCTGAAAATAATTTACTTTCATAAACATTTCTTCTTTAATAAATGAGTACCTATCACTATTTCAATAAAAATATGCATCAAGATGGGTCACTAAATAAATAAATAAACAAAATACTTTCTATAACACAATGCAACGGATAATAAACTTATAACATTTATTTTAGAAAAATAAAATAACTAATCTCTAGGGGGGGCAGCTGCCCCTCCCTGCCCCCCCCCCCCTTGGCGACGCCCTTGAGTACGTCCCTGTTACCTACACCTGTGACATCTATTATCAAGTAGTTAAACTACGTAGCAAGCAGTTTTGCTTTTGACCGGTAGATGGAAAAGACAAAAGTGAGTGGGATCCTACACCTGTGACATCTATTATGAAGTACCTAGTTAAACTGCGTAGCAAGCAGTTTTGCTTTTGACCGGTAGATGGAAAAGACAAAAGTGGGTGGGATCTAACACCCCCTCACCCCGCAAATTGTCACGTCAAATCAATCGTTGTTTCATATATAATAAGGAAATTTGATTACAACGTCTCCTCTCTATATCTGCTCTGTGGGTAGTACTTTACTTACTATTACCGTAGTAATTATTTGTTCTGTGCTGCTAGGGACGTGATCAGTTCAGCGTGTCCGAAAATTAACGACTATTAGTAGGTCAGCATACCTGCAGGTTATTAGGTAAGGTACCTACTATCAGCGCCCGTAACACATGCTCTTAACCCTAAATGCATGAATTTTTCTATGGCCGCTCATAGGTAGCCCGGTGTGGCGTCGGTTAGCACATTCATTACCTTATTGGAAGGAAAAGTAAAAAGTTATTTTCTTCAATCTTTACTTCATACCTTTTATCTAATTCTATATGAATTACTGCATTTTACTCAAACTTTCGCATCAGCTCTACGTCGTGTCGTCTGTCCAATTTCAAGTTGGCAACACAAAACAGAACATTAGACTCTTCTGTTCCGTTCCGTCAGTGTCAACTTTTTAATGTTTTTTTTTTACGAACAAACGAAACGATCGAGCGAGAGCGTCTTTTCTGCATGAGGATATTGATCTTTTACAAACTGACTTGTTTTGTTTGTTGTTATTTACTGTCTACAAAATACAAATAGATCTAAAAGTTATTATCTAAAGCAAGTAGACCACAGTAGTGGTGCCATTTACACTAAAACTAAATCCATCAGACTCGACAATGATTCCTGGAGATATTTTCGCTGAAGATATGATGAGCACTGTGATTCGCTATGGATTGTATATCGGTGCGGCTTTCCAACTAATTTGCCTGCTAGCTTGTGTTACACTCACAGAACAAAGCGAGACTGTAACCAACAACGACAAGGTAATTTATCAACCAATGCTTAAAATATGAGAAACAATAATTTAATACAATTCGGTGTAGGGGTATTAGATACCTAAACATTCCTTATTTCTTTTAGTTATGTATTTATTTAAGTAACAATTATATTCAGATAATTATCATAGTTCATTATTATAACAATGTATATTACAAACAAGTCACGGATCTCTTACAGGACCCTTTATAGATCATAGATATCAAAGAGGGTTTAGTAAAATCATCAGGAAGGTTTTTGATCTCAGTTACTTGATACAGTACAAACAATAATGTTGCTGCTGTCTTCTGGTATTTTATACCATAATAAGACTCAAGTCCACAAAAAAATTGCATGTTATTTAAATAATTACTTACCTAACTTCATCTTTACAATTCATACTATGAAAAGTGTGTTGACATTAGTCTCTCGATTGTTACAGATTTATACTGACAGTGATGAATGCAGTTCAGAACAGTCTTCACCTGGACACCGAGCAAACCTGGCTAGAGCTAGACGACATGACAAGAAAAAGAGACGCTAGATGTTAGGCATTGATTTCTGGTCAATAGTAATTGTATCAAATTTTGCTTACTAGATTTTGCATTATGGAGAAACTCAAGAATTAAAAGAGTGACTATCACTATATTACATCAATATAAGATTATATAAGTTTTTTAAGAAGTTCATAGGCAGCAACGTTTTCTTTAGTTAAGTATAAGTTTTATAATATCTGATAGAATTATTATTTGAATATACAGCATTGATCTCATTACATAATTTTACTTGTTTTATTATTAGTGATTCTAATGACATCCAGATAGTTTTCAGATCAGTTTTTTCCCCGCCACCCTAAAATATTCTAATAGCAAAGCCCTTTTAGAGTTGAGAAAATCACTTATCATATTCTATGCCTTTACTTTGCTCAGTTTTGTAAATCATTTTCAGTTACTTAGGTACTATTTAGACTTCTTATGCACATCATCCAATTAAAGTAGGTAAAGAAAATAATAGAACCATTATTAATAACAAGCATTTAATTAGTTACTATGGACTAGAAACATTACAGCACTAAACAAATATTGCTTGACAATAACAATATAATAAATCTCATTTATAACATTTACCAACAGCATAAGTAGTTTTAAGTACTTACAAGCACCCTATATAGCACCAACATGATATAACTATATTAAATCTTATTTGTGTGTAAATATAATCTTCAGACTTTTTAATGGCACAAATATTTCATGTAGATAAGGCACTTATTTAAGATCTTCATCACAATCTGGTAACATTATGTACATTTATTTAGAATTCATTTTCTACTCTATAATAATTGTAAATATACTTTTAATGTATAAAATTGTACAAATTGCGTTCGAGTTCGAATTCCTATAAAACTATAAACAAAATTGTATAACAATACAAATATGAAACCTGTCAGTTTTTTTTACCAACAATTTAGTAACTTTACAAGTTGTGACATAAGAACAAACAAACATACAATAAAAATAGAGAAGTGCTCAAGTAAACCAGTTTTTTTTTCGTTTAGTTAAAAATAATAATGACCATCACAATCAAAATCAGCAAGGCAAACCTTTGTACAATATTAAATGCAGGGTTCATAAGGCGACTATTTAATTAGCTTGTAGTGAGATTAATAGTGCTTGCTTTGATTGCATGCACTATTTCAGTGTCATTCAAAAACTGTTTGAAAGCATCTAATTTCTTAAAACATATCGTAACACAGCACCTTCGAGTTGAACTTTCTTCACAAGATTCAGCGCTAGCTTTGCTGCTACACTTTCCACCACCACCGCAGGCAGATTCATGTTCACAGTTACATTTTAAGCTATCTACAACTGCATTTGACATGGAAGAGGATGATTCATCACATTCATGTGTGTAAATGCCCAAATCAGCTAAATTGGAGTTGTGGTGTCGCTTGTGGTAGTGTAAGAAAGTGTTATTCTTAGTGTCTGTCGCACGTCCGCAGCCAACGGCGCACTTCATAGACAAGTGGTCGCACTTACAGTCTACACATGAGCATTTATCGTCGGAACACCCACTAGGTCTCTCAATGTTTTTCTCATGATTGCATCCGCCATTCTGGCATTCACCACGACTGGGATCGCATTTACATTCCATACAGTTGCATATACCAGCATCGGCAGTCAGTTGCTGCAATGCATTTCGTTTAGCGATTTCTTTTCCAAATATGTTCTCGGTTTTTACAACGTACATATCCGATAGCGGTTCATTATCGAATAACAAAGTGTCTTCTAAATCTAAATCTGTGTTGAAAAGCACAGAATTTTCGGGGTTTATTTCGATATTTTCGTGAACTTTACAAGGTGGTGGTGTGTTCAACGTCCGGTCATCAGAAGCCAGTAATAACTCTAAATCAGATTCTATTTTCGATTCCAACTCTGTCACGTCATCTTTGAAAAGTTTACTTGGGTCTTCTAGATCGGCGACGATACCACTGTCGTTAAACATTTTGGTGTGACCTATGTTGGGTACAATTTCGCTGTCGTTAAACACTTGGTCGGCGACGTCGATTATTTCAGGCGTGTCGAGATTGTAGTTACTGTGTGTTATGACGTTGGCCATGGGGGCAGGCTCGGTACTCAGGTCGATGTAGCTTTGCATGTGAGTGGGAACAAATGTGGCGAGAGTGAAAATGCTTTCTGGTGATTTCTCCTTGATGCTGACGGGTGTTTCTGATATCGAGGCCGCTAATGCGCTGACATCAACCCAAGGAGCCTGTACTTCTACCTCGTTGGCTAAAGCCAGCTGCATTGCTTTTTTGTTGTTTCTGTATGGTTTCTCTTCCAACTTCGGTACAACGATTTCAGGTAGAACTACTGTTGGTTGCAGATTGTTGATGTCAACCCAAGAATCATCGTCTTTCTTTTCGGATTTGTCTATTGCGAATGGGGAAAGAGTAAGGCTAGCGAGATCATAGTCAACGGGTAGAGAGTTGGGTTCAGATTTGGCGGTAGATCCGTTGTCGAAGAGCAGTTCTGTGATGTCGACGGCATCCGAAGCCAGGTTCTCGAGGCTATCATCCGACGAGTTGCATTCTGTGGTGATTTTCCCAAAGGACTCCAGAAGTACGTCCCAGTTCATTATGTCGTTGTTTGCCGATTTAGGTGAAGGAATGTCTTCTACTTTGTCCACATCTAATGTTTCTGCTTCGATCTGAAAATAGAACACGATGTGAGTTTTTATGGTAACAACTAGTTTACTATAAAAAAAAAACATGTTTTAAGTTGCTGAGTGAATTGTCCAGCAAGAATAGCTTTCCGCCCTGCGGTTTCGCCCGCGTTTTCACGTTCCCGGAAATATATTTGCCATATATTTCCGTGCCATATGCCACACGTGGCTGGTTTTAAGTCTGTAGGAACCCGACATCAGGTGGTGCGACGCCGTGAACGACTTGCCGCATCCTTCCGTTGTACATAGCTCGTGTATAGAGTACCTGGTGTTTCCTAGCATGCGCCCGTAGAGTGGTGGGCGTGGAGAAGAGCCGTGAGCAGGCGGGCGCGGCGCAGGCGTGCGGCCGCGAGCCCGAGTGCGTGCGCCCGTGCGCCTTCAGGTGGTGCGACGCCGTGAACGACTTGCCGCATCCTTCCGTTGTACATAGCTCGTGTATAGAGTACCTGGTGTTTCCTAGCATGCGCCCGTAGAGTGGTGGGCGTGGAGAAGAGCCGTGAGCAGGCGGGCGCGGCGCAGGCGTGCGGCCGCGAGCCCGAGTGCGTGCGCCCGTGCGCCTTCAGGTGGTGCGACGCCGTGAACGACTTGCCGCATCCTTCCGTTGTACATAGCTCGTGTATAGAGTACCTGGTGTTTCCTAGCATGCGCCCGTAGAGTGGTGGGCGTGGAGAAGAGCCGTGAGCAGGCGGGCGCGGCGCAGGCGTGCGGCCGCGAGCCCGAGTGCGTGCGCCCGTGCGCCTTCAGGTGGTGCGACGCCGTGAACGACTTGCCGCATCCTTCCGTTGTACATAGCTCGTGTATAGAGTACCTGGTGTTTCCTAGCATGCGCCCGTAGAGTGGTGGGCGTGGAGAAGAGCCGTGAGCAGGCGGGCGCGGCGCAGGCGTGCGGCCGCGAGCCCGAGTGCGTGCGCCCGTGCGCCTTCAGGTGGTGCGACGCCGTGAACGACTTGCCGCATCCTTCCGTTCTACATCTGGAAACAGAAACTAACACTGGAAACGGAAACTAACACTATACAGGGCGTCCCACGGCCATGCCACATGGAGGGAAAGTACCTTAAATATTGTAGATTGGACATTTTACTGAAAGAAGACATTATTTGAATTTAAAAAACAATATAAACTGCATTCATAGATATTTAAATAATTACATGGTTGAGCCGGGAATCGAACCCATTACACGAAAAAAATAATTATCCTGTAGCTTTATCATACCGATCGAAAGGCTTCATCATAAGGATTTTTTTTTGCTAAATATCATAGTGTCAGAAATAAAAGGAAGACCATGAATTTTAACATTGAATGTGAAATTTAGTTCAGAAAAGCTGGCATTGCCGTAAAAACATACAACTGACATTCACCACTTGAGAAGTACGCATCATTTCCCTATTATTGTTTAAGTGCATTTTGTGTTAAAAATGTTAAAATTCATGGTCTTCCTTTTATATCTGACCCTATGTTATTTAGCAAAAAAAATTCCTTATGATGAAGCCTTTCGATCGGTATGATAAAGCTACAGGATAATTATTTTTTTCGTGTAACGGGTTCGATTCCCGGTTCAACCATGTAATTATTTAAATATCTATGAATACAGTTTAAATTGTTTTTTAAATTTAAATAATGTCTTCTTTCAGTAAAATGTTCAATCTACAATATTTAAGGTACTTTTCCTCCATGTGGCATGGCCGTGGGACGCCCTGTATATTGCTAGACAATCCACACAGCAACATCTAGCCCCGTGATAAGCTATAAGCTTGTGTTACGGGTACTGGTGCTAGATTTCTGTTAACACAGTAACACAAGCTTCGAGCTTACCACGGGGCTAGATGTTTCTGTGTGAATTGTCCAGCTATATTTATTAATTGCATGCACTGCATATTATAGACCCTACATGCAGTGGTTTGGCCCTACTAATTTTCCTAAGAAGGCGTATTCTTATGGAATTCCACTTGTATATTTTCTATTCCCTAACTTTTTAATTTGTAAGGTTAAAAAAAATGACCATTTTCAATCTCCACTTAGATCTGGATATAGCGCTTAAGAACTTTAGGTTTGGACGATTTGTCGTAATCTTGGTTATCGCCTTGTTTATCTTTAAACTGATCGTAAGTGAAACCTCATGTTGATCTTAGATTATAGATATGAGATCAGCTGATTAATTTTAGAAATAAGTATTATCTTTAAACGAAATTTTGCGTTGATGAATTTAAATAAGCATCCGGTCGAGACTTGGTGGAAACCATAGGTATTAGTCGATAATAATATTAAAAAAAAACAATATATAAAGTATATATTATAGTATAATACATTGTTTCTTTCATTGATTACATTTATGAAATTCGGACCAGCCATTTATGTGTAAAGTGGAAATAAAAATAAGATATTTTTTCCAACTAGGTATGGTAAAAAGAGTAATCCAATCAATGTCATATTGGTAGTAAATAATACATACTTAGTAATTTCAGCTCTTGATAATATAAATTATAAATAAAAAACCAAGACATAAAAAAATATATTATATATTGCTGGACGATTTACACAGCGACATCTAGATGTCGACAAGAGCTTAGCACGGGGCTAGCTTCGTGCTCGAAGATTGTAGAAACATGATACAAATGAATATTAGAAGATATAATGAAAGAAAGAAAGACTCTTTCTTTCTTTTTTCTTTTCTTTCTGAATATTAGAAGATATAATGAACTTACTTGTATGGTCGTTCCTGAGTATGTGTACGAATGTGTTTCTTTAGATCACTGAGTGTTGTGAAGAATTTGGAGCAGCCATCAGCTTTGCAATTAAATGTATCGCCACTGTGCAACCTTTGGTGTGCTCTTAATCTGAAAAATCAACAAATCATAGGTAAATCTCAATAATAAAAATAAACAGCTTATTTAGCCATATTTGTACACTCGAATAGTATTTAAGAATGTATGTACTTGTGTAAGTGTTTCTTGTATGACAATAAATGATCTATCTTTATGTGAGCATTTAATTTTGAAGCATCTACCAATATTTCGGCAGAAACTTGTATCTAACATGTTAGCGAGCGGTACTTAGCAATGTTATTCTAATATCCAATAACAGGTAGAACAAACTATCCATGGCCTTGTAAAGTAAAATACGACATTTTATTTTAAATTTGTCTGTGTCATTCATAGATAATAAAGAGCTCATATTTTCAGTTAAGCACCGATTGCGCCATCTATCAGTTTTGTAAAGAAAAATATCAGGTATAGGTTGATGATGATGATGGAGAGCAACCAGGGCTAAACTGGGTGGCGTGGGTTCGACTCCCACTCGAGGACCAAGGTTACGTTGTGATCTTGTAATTTTTTCAATACCATTTCCTAATATATTTTTTCAATTTATGTTTAAATTATTTAATTAGAACTTTTATTTATGTACGTTAAAGATAAAGAGTAAGTATTATAGCAACTGATTTTCAAAATTCTTTCACAAAATAAAGCCACATTATAAAAGAGAGGCATAGTTAGATAGGTAGGTATATTATGTACTATCTGCTATCGGTAGTTATTCAGTAGGTAGTCTTATTTGACAAAAGTAGTGGTAAAGAGTTTTAATGAGTAAGCATATATAATAAAGATTACCTATTTTAATACTTTTTAAGCCTATGTAGCCCCACAGCAGCGAAAATGTTATCTTTGCTTGTACACATTTTTAGTAAATAAAAATGATAAGACCTGACTGATTTCGCGGTTATCACAAATACGGAAGTTAAGATAACGTTGTACTGTCACTACAACAAGCAAAATTTAATTTATATCTATTGCAAGCATCTTTGGTCTTATAAGCAGCTTATCGTAATAGCATTAGTTAGGTACTGCTAATTGCTATCAAGTTATTAGAGCAGATAATCAGTCTAAACGATTGGATACGACCTCTTTGGCGCAGTGGTCGAAGGTCTGCCTGCGACGCATTGGTTGCGGGTTCGATTCCCGCACTAGGAACAAAAATGTTTACGTTCTGCAGATATTACTTCCAGGTGCTCTGGGTTTTCTTTATGTATTAAAAATAACTATATCAATTTATGTATATAAAGTTTCATAAAAATCGGTCCAGTAGTTATTGCTATATATTATATATTATTTAGTGATAAAGTAGGAACCTACCTAACAAACATTCTCAAAAACATTTAAGATTTAAGTGTAAGAAATATAAATTTAACTTCAAACTGACATTCACATACTTATATGTTTTAAAGTGAACTTGTCCATTTATTACATAATAAAAATAACAAATTAGTGCAAAGTACTTAAGTAAGTCTCATATTATTATGCAAGAAGTAATCAAAATAAACTATTATGTTAACAGTTAAGGGGCAAATTCTACATTACTCATTTAAAATTTATGGTTTTGGCACATATCCCAGCTGTATTACAGAATACTTTCTGAGTCACATGTTTTTGTTGTAGTCATTTTGATTTGTTGCGTCTTTGAAATTTGTCTAGAGTAGTAAGTACTTAATTGAAATAAATATATAAATAAATATTGTTGGACAAATCATACAGGAACAATTAGCCCCCAATAATCTCTTGCTTGTGTTATGGGTGCTAGATAACTAATATACTTAATATAACAAAATAGTGAAAAAGAACTGTCCATTTAGTTTGACACTAGGTCTTTGTCAAGTAGTGGATGTGTAAATGTGATGTTTTTGACACAAGTTAAAAATGAGCCATGAAGTTGTAAGCTAGTATCGTAGAAAGGATCATTATGTACTAAGTACTTAAGGAGTGTACTGACCTGTATAAAGTGTTAAATGCTTTTTTGCACCCCCCAATGTTGCAAGCAAATGGTTTCGCTTTTGTGTGTGCCCGAACATGTATTTTCAGACTGTATGATGTGAGAAAGGCCTTTTCGCATGGTTGCATAGGACATTTAAATCTGTATTCGCCTGTAAATTACAAAATGGACACTTTCTCAACAAAATTTGTTTATTTTACTAATAATGTAACTTAAAGTGACTTTGATATAATGTAACAGTAAGACCTTTTTATATATAAACTAGGTAATTTACACAACATAATAACAAATTTCATAAATAAATACATATATACAAAGATTAACAGCATCTTTTTAATCGATGTACCTTTATGTGTTTTCATATGTGTTCTCAAGTTTCCAACAGTGCTGTATGTCCGTTCGCATCCTTCATATTCACATTTGTACCTGGCTCCATTATCATCAGTTTTTCTTGTATTGTCCATGGTATTTGAGATGTCGATACTTGGAGTAGGCAATTCAGTGTCATTGTTACTACAAATTCGAATATCAATTCACTGATTGAGATAAACAATTTAAAAGTCAAACAAAATCAAGTAAAACAAAACCTATCATACAAAACAATCTTAGTTCAATCAGCTAAAAGATGAATTCTTCTTGTTAATAAATGTTGCTAAGTGGCATTCTGTTTCAGTACATACCTAAGTATTAGAAAAACAATAGCAACAAACACTCTACCTATCAACTTTCAAATGCTTTAGTAATAGTAACCCGGAGCATTAATTAATCCACATAAAATAAAATCTCAATCAGGTGCCGCCATCAACAAACTAAGATTCTAGTGCATTAGTGCAGTAAACCAAACAAGCTGAAATACAACACCTGCTTCAGTGCTGATTAGTCACAGGTAACTGTTTATAGACATAGGTTAGTAAAGGAGTTGAGTTTCAATAAACACTGGCTACATGCACCCACTCACTCCTGGCAAACTAGTAATAACAACAGGTGGTAACTCAGCTAAAGCACAATAACACACTTTTCAAACTTTACAAACCTTTGAGACGTCTTTTAGTAATTTACTCCTAGGAGAATACGAAATTAGGATCTTCGCATCACATCATGATGGTAATGTACCAAAATAGAATGCCCAAAAACGATAGGTAACTCACGAAGAAGACCAACTATATAAAAGCGCTGTTGTGGGAAAGAGACAGATTGTTATTGACAAACAGCTGATCATCACTGTGAAGAGTTGATGGAAATGTTGAGAAAAACAATAAAATGTGTACTCACAGTAATAGTTCCCCAAAGTTTACTTTATCAAGGTCTTCAATTAATTTGTTTTCCATTTTCCTGTCTCGTTAGTTCTGTAAACGACCTATTACGTAGTTTTTTGTTGTAGCAAATAATAAAAAATAAAATTTAAGAGTTAGTTTAATATGATTATGCTTGTAAATAAACTTTTCTATAGAGGTAAAAACTATTTTACCAAATTACATGTAATATGCATCGGTTTTATTTTGTGGAGGTTTACTTTGTATAAAATAAATAAATATAAAAATAAATTTATGAGAAACGATACAGCCATGCCTCGCTTCGGCCGCTCGCTTACTGACTGTCATGTCAATGTCATGTCATGTCATTGTCGTATTTTTCACTAGAGATGTGCAGTGATAATTCCATGGTAACACCGATAAATAATGTTGTGAAAAACCGGGGCTTCCAAAAGAAAATGTCAATTATTGGCGGCCACATAATATCATCAAGAGATGGCGCTGAGGTAAAGGATATTCCAAATACTCGTCTCTGGTGTAGTGGCATCGTTGAAACACACTGCTTGGTCTGCGCTGAGACGAAGACTCATGGTTGAACTCCCGTTATAATACAGAATACACCACTTGTTGTCTGAGCGAGCGGGCAGTGCGTCGACCGCACGGTGCCCGTTTACTACCGCGAATGTGTCATCTTCACACAAAAAATACGCGTGTCGATTTAATTTTTAGTTGATATTTAATTATTTCAAAATGTGTTTTAAAATATCATATTCGTTAATTTTTATGTCGGTAAGTGAATAATACTGGTATAATCTTAAATAATTATTAAAATTAAACCAACAAAGTATTTTCTAATATTTTTTGGAATAAGTTAATGAATATAATAATACCTATCTAAGAATAAAATATAGTTTTGCGAAAACAATAAGTAAGTATACATTTGGACTAATGTTTGTATAAAAAAAAAGATCCAAATATTTATAATTTTTATCTATATTAAGGTAATTATGTAGTAGGTATGTTGAAATACGTGGTTAATAAATTAATCTAATAATTTTTAAAACTGTATGTTTAAAATAAATAAATTAGCTAACAACATTTTATATAACTACATACATAGGTACATGGGGTAGGTACTAAATCATTATTATATCTATACTTATAATATTATAAAGCTGAAGAGTTTGATTGTTTGTTTGTTTGAACGCGCTAATCTCAGGAACCACTGGTCCGATTAAAAAAATTCTTTCAGTGTTGGATAGTCCATTTATCGAGGAAGGTTAAAGGCTATATTTTATGAAAGAAAGCAAGCGAAGCTGTTGGCGGTCGGCTAGTTTTTGAATAAAAGTCAAAAATAGATCTCCTTATTAGGTATATGGAATTAAAAAATATTGTGTGTAGTTTTCCCCTAATTTATTATTGTTGTTATCATTTTACTAAACGTAAAGTAACTTGATAACACCGTACTAAATGAATGGTCTGGTCTAGGTTCTAGGCTCTATACCTATACATAATCACAAATATTTAATAATTATTAGGTACTTTTAAAATTAGTAGGTAGGTACCTAGATACTAGTCCAATGAATTAATAATAACAATAACTGAAGCTAACTCACAAATAAATCGTGATTCATGAATGACCGACTTTACAACTTTCATGTTTATGATAAGAAAGGTGGTTAGCGGCATGTTTAAATGAAATAACCACAGCTTTCTTTTGTGTATAAAATATAGGTACAATAGAAATTTGAATAACAATCACAATAAGTTAATTTGTTCAGTTCGATGTCTTATAGACAGAGAAGACAATGCAATTTATTAAAATATATTTCATTCTAACGTCTTCAACGTTAGAATAAATTTTATAAATAACTGGATTTAAAGTAAACTACAATATCCACATGGTTGACTGACTCATTGGATATGCATTTGGAGCGAACAAACCGCTCAGGAGATAGAGATAGGTAGGTAAAAAGCATAGAACAGTGAGGTTTATCTTGGTTTACTGTTACCCACGGCCCGGTACCGGCACCCATTCGCTATCCAAAGAACATTAACGTGTCATTAGTTGAAGGTTGCTGACCGACATCGTGCCCCAAATTATGATATCCTTATAAAGTTTTGAGTATACGTGTAAATTGGGTAAACAGTTGTTTAAGATTACCTTACAGGGATTTCTTAGAGAGCTTACATTAAACTAACAAAGTGGAAATTTTGAGTAGGTACCTACTTAACTGCTTACTCCAGAATATGTTGATAAGTATGTTAATATCAGTCATTCTAATTTTACGGGACTCAATCAATCAATTTTCTTTCATGATGATATACATAGTCTTTCGTTTATTGCAACTACGTCACTATAGAGGTACTTTTGGGCTGGGTAGGTAAATTCATTTGATATCTATAGGTACAAAAATAAAAAAGACAAACTGATACAAAATCTGGTATGTGTATAATAGGCAAATATTAGTATCTCATAGTTCTTATCATTATTAAGTTTATCTAAAGTACGGAGAATTAGATTAAATGCAAATTTAATTCGCTCTTAGGTAGGTACAAAGGGGCTTAGCGTCTTGAAAATGTGCAATTTCAAACTTGTCTCAAACTTTCATTTGCGGTAAGTGGTAAGTCAGGTCAAGAATATAATACTTCACTGCACTAGACATTTACGACCAGGAAATTTAATCCAAAATGGTCCAGAACGTGCTATCCATACAATAGGCCGTTGAGACCGCTACACACTTTCGCTGCTTTTTCTCTATTCTAATTTCACTTTTGAATAAAATTAATTTATGCCTTCAGGGTATTATAGTACAGACTTACTCGTACTAGACTCATAAATAAGGTAATCGATCTCAGAGGGATTAACTTACGTAAAACAAAATCAATGCAGAATATTAAATAATTATACTCTACGTTTTATCATAAACAAATTCATGAGCAAATTCATTCAGCACCAATATCTGTACCTATAGATAACTTCCTTATAGGCACTTTATTAAGTTAGTATCATCTAACTTGAAAATATAAAATGGTATCCTTTTAAAAAGCTGAAGTAAAAAGTGGCATTTTAACAGTAAACGAATGACTAATCATCTGTCATCAAACTTTTACTAGCAATTACGAAATACCTGTCTTTGGACCATGAAGTTAACGATCAGGACTGCAGTTACAAAGAATAGCAAATTTGACAATAAGCACCTGACAGTGTATTCAATTCAAGCAAGGTTCAATGACTTGTTATTCACATGTGACCCAGAAATTCGACACTGGCACTTTCTTCTTAGGACTTCTCAATTCACTGCCTTCACTTGCTGGGTTAGCCCTTTCATTTCCTATTTAAGTACAGTTATAAGTACTAAAATTACCGTATCTATATTAGGTATCTTTGTTTGTACCTGTTCCACTGCTTAAAATATATAAAACAATTATGCCATCTGACACAAACGAATTACTAATGCATAATTATGTGAGCTTTTATGTAAAATAGTCTAGTGCTAGTGCAATTCAAAATTGATATGGGAACATAGGTTCTATTGATATTTATTTTTAAATGGATACACTTAATTTTAGTCAAATATTTATGACAGAAAGGACAGGTTTAAATATGGCTGGCAGTGCCTAGTTGAGTTTGGGATCCGTGTCATTCGGCCACGGCACACATACCGCCTTGACAGTCGCTCACGCACGTTTCATGATAATTTTGTATGATATCCAATTTTGCTATCCACGTACTTAAAAATAAAATTGATCATAATTAAGTAACATAGGTATATACATCAGAATCAGAATGTTCATTAAATTTCATCCAGAGTGGTAAAAACTTTAAAGAGGACTCTTTTCTTATACTTTTACATATTACCTCAGTTTTTTCTTGTGGATAAATAAATAAATAAATATTATATTTACTTACAATTAAAAAGAACAAAATTATTCCTACACGTATAAAATAAAAATTGGCATTTTTAGTATAGTTTTACCCGTGTTATTAATTTATTTTTCCTTTGTTAATTTCAGGCATTCATTTTATGCTGTGTGAAAGCTGATTGCGGTCATCGATTAAAATATGCTTGGGGAGATGCGTTAGAAGGACTCAACTGCCCTGGACCAGACGGGACGCCATATCCCAGGTAAATTCACATTTGTTTTTAACCTGTTCGATAATCAAAAAGCTTAAGAAAATGTTGCAAACATTTTGTCGTTAATATTTTAGGGTTGTGCCGAAAATCGTAGGTTTCCGAAAATACAATTTACCTACCTACATTAATGCGATTGAGTAAATCTTCACATTCCCTCTTCGGCTTTCCACCTCCCATCCCAGATAGGTAATAATTTAATAGGAATAACCTAGAATTAAGTAGGTAATAAGACCTTTCCATGTATTCATTAATCAACAAAAGATCCCGTTATGTAGTAAGTACCTACCTACTTATAAAACACAAAGACATCTTGCATTATGTGCCGTGAGAATATTCCCATTGCAAAAATGACTGTTCTGGTAAAAAAATAGATAAATGCCATATGTAATCAAACCAAATGACTAACAGGTAGGTAGGTACCTACTTAGGTGAAAACAATTGTCTTGCAATATGATTTAGGGACCTAATTTACTTACATTTTTAATTACTTATCATTCGTTGGATTTAATTTTCTGCATCCATTCTGGTTTTGTGAGAGACAAGACTTCCTCGTAAACCTTCCGTACCTACAATCGTAAGTCTAGCTAAAAAAATTACTTAGTCAAGATCAAAAAAATAAACGAGTAAGTAGGAAGGTATTACACAAAGATATATTCCGAGCTTCTTAGTATTTCTATTTTCTGGTTCACCAACGCAAGTTTCCAATGGGACTTTGGTAGTTACTATATAGTCGTGTTCAGGACGTGGCACACTTATAAATTGTGCCGTGTAAGGTCAGTTGTAAAAAATAAATTACTAAGTCGTAGGTACTAGTAGGTTTCTAGATCTGCTGTGGAATATTAAAGACTGGTATTTCAACCCGAAACGGTTAATTTTTCCGATATATGATATTTAGAGATGGCGCTTGAAACATTAATATCAGAAAACAGAACTCGTATTCGGGATTTGGTTTAACCACGCTTACCTACTAGGCCAGTTGCAGATTGCAATAAGTTTTTACAGAACACAAAACAACGCTGCTGCCTTTATTATGGTAATTGTACCTACCTAATTATTCATTAGCCAGTTTGATGACAACCAAGTAAACAAATATCGGGATTATATAGATACTGGTACTCTTCTTAGGCCAGCACGACACCGCATAGCCGGCGGAATTAAATCAAAAATGATACACTTCTAAGGCCAGCATAACACCGCATAGCCGGCGGAATTAAATTAAAAATTACTAATAGTTCGTAATTAAAACGCTACATTAACCTTTTACAGGCACCTAGTGAGCCGGGCTCTAAAATCAGGGCCCTGGAGCGGAGCCCGACAGGGCCGAGCCTCGCGCCCCGCAGCCATCGACCCTCAGATGTTGAGGAAGGCTCTACTCGACTCACACGGAGTGTACGCAGAGGGAAATACTGAGAAACTCGCTGTGCAGACTGGCAATAGAACTGGTAAATGTTTATTTGGTAGAGTCTAGGTAGTTAGTTTTGGGTCCATGGAGCGGATCTCGATACACAAGGAATCAATTCGGTTGAAACTTGGCCGAATACAATAAATTATGTTCGTCAAGGGACACAAAGAGAAACTTGCTGTGCAAACTGGCAACAGAACTGGTAAACTTCAACTCGGTAAAGACAAGCTTAAAATCACAAAAAGATAGGTGTACCTACCTACTCGATTTACATGGAGTGTTCACTGAGGGATAAACTGGGACAATACCTATCTGTGCAAACAAGCAAGTTCTTTTAAAATATTTAAAACATTTGAATATTAATAACAAAATTCGCGATAATTGTAATTGCTCATTGGTAATGTGATCCAAGTTGTTGCATACTTAATCTATCTTAGATTTATTATAATGTAATTAATATCTACGTATTAATAACTAGATAAATACCTAACTATCTAGGTAGGTACCTCTACTTAGTTACGCCTTTTTGAATAGGAAAGTTATAAAGTCATTATCTCTGTTCGTAGGTACTTAAGGTATTTTTATGTAACAGTTATAGGTTACCCAGTAAATCGTTACCTATTTCTACGAGCAACAGTCTTGTTAATTGCTATTTATATTTTATAGCTACATCGTAAACTTTCACTGGAGACTTGTAACCTGAAAGTATAGGTCTGGTACCTATACTTTCATTGCTACATTTAGAGAGACCTAACTAATCAATTAACCTAATATCTTGTTAAGTTTAATGTTGTGCTGTAAAGTTATTTACAAATACACATGATGTCATGTTGAAATTATTACCTAAAATAAACAGTTCTAGAGTAAATTCCTTGAATCATGCACTTTTACAGCACGTGCCAGCTCACTACCAGCACTAACTCAAGCATCAACAAGCACCTGCGGCGGCGGTCGTCTCTGTCGCACTCGCTACAACACCACGGCACCAATGTACGGCGTCTCGCTTACTTCAGGCCAGCCAGTCACCATAGTGCAGAAGTTCCCCGATCTCTTACAGCAGGTCGTCTTTGAAGTGTGCGAGTAAGTGTCTTATTTATATCCGTCTTTGTTCCACTTGCTATAATATAACAGCCCCAATGTACAAGCGTCTCGCTCACACCCAACTAGCCAGTCACTTGCAGAAGTTCCCAGATATTTTACAGCAGGTTCATTTTATATCTCTAAAGACACAGTCATTGCATTCTCTGCTATGACTAATACACTAGGTATTAGTCATAGCAGCTGTGGCGCTTTTTATTAGAAATACCTATTCAAATTAGATTATTTATTTTATTCTTTGTAAAGAAACAAGTTTAGAAACCTAGAGGTATTTGTCATATTTATTTTGCGAAATATTATAGCTCTATCAATTGGCTCTTCTCTAACCAAGCTGGGTATCATACTGATTGTTTTTTTTCAGGACCAGCGAATGTTCACTAATAAGAGGGACCTGTACTCAGACATACATCCCCTACTTATTCCTGGTGTTGCCGTTGGGACCTGTGACTTTAACCGGACAGGACTATGTTCTTGTGGAATCTGGATGTGTCTGCAAGCCGGATGCAGCGTAGTTAGCTTAATTTTGTTTAAAGTTTTCGAAAGGCAGAATTTATTATAAGCCATCATTTACCCGTAATATTTAAGTCGAGACTCACCCTTCTCAGAGCTTATAGATAGTATCAAACAGGTACAGAAAAGATTCTTGTTTAGTGCCCAATGTTACTGATTCGTCAAAATGGCAAACATTTTGGAAAATCCCAAAGTATTTAAATGCATTTATTTAAATTAGATACTAAGTAGATAAATATATTAAAATAATTTATTAATATTTTTTGTAAATGGATATTGGTTTTAGGGTTTAATGTTCTGTAAAATCGCCGGAAAATTTGTAAGCAGATTACAGATTTCCCGGCCATTTTTTGGTGTTTTTTTTTGTGTTAGACTGAATTGTGTTCCATGGATTTTATTTAATATATTATTGTTAATGATTTCAAATATTTACGTCCTTAGAACTTGGATATGTAAACATAATTTCTACATTTTAATATAATTATGTGTGTATAATATGTAGGAATATCTCTCAATAGTTGTAAGAATTATTAATTCAAAAACATAATGTAAAATGACGAAATAAATACGTACTTCAAAATGATTAGGAATTTTATAATTTATAACCCGAAAATTTACTAAAGGAACTAGCAATGGGTAATGAAATTAATTATGTTTTCTTTAATAAATATTTCTGGACAATGCACACAACAAGAGACATAGTAAGAAAGAAAAGAATAACTTAAAATTTATTTTATAATTTTTAATTATCTCACAATGTTCAGAGTATCAGGTAGCTATATAATTTATAAAAAAAGTTGTATCGACGTATTTTTAACTTTTTTTGTAGAAAATTGTTTATTTTACATATTCAGTAATTTCAAAAGGTTATTCATTGTTATAAGTTACCATTTTATTTTTTTTCCAAATGTGTAAATTAAAATTTGCGAGTCACTAGAAACTTTTGATTGGTAACAATTCTAATTATTATTTTTTTAATTTAAAAGTTTGTGCAATAATTATAATGTATAAAAATATTTTAGTATCTAATTACGTAATTAAACATTATTAAACCTTACCTATTTATAAAACAACATAGAAGGCACTAGGTTTAATTAAGACAGATATAAAACTAATCTTACAAGAATAAAAATTAGGAGTTTAAAGAGGAATAACAGAAAACAAATGAATATCTAGATTCTAGTAGGACTAGCAACACGTACGACATGAAAAAGACAAAATAAAGAAGAAAAAAGAATGTGCTTCGCTAGGTTCAAGAATAAATGAATTCCAATAAGAATCTAAGAATTAAAGCATTATACTTGTAGTAAGAATGGAGCCAAAATAGTTCTCTGGAAATGAAATTTCGATAATAATTTTTCACTGCAGTTGTTTGTAAAGCATATTTGTGATCAAACATTGAAAAGGTACCTATCGAAAGAAAAGGAAGGCTTTTTCTCTCATAGAGGTAGGTAGGTAATATTTCCGAAGAACCTGATAAAACAAAGCACATTTCTGTTTAGGGTTTGAAATGAGACAGAGAGACACTAAATACTATTAAACTAAATATTGCTTATTGCTCATAACGGTAATATTGCTGAGGCGCTTGTTGAGCCTGTGGTCTGGGCTGTGGCTGGTACTGAGCTTGTGGTTGTGCTTGGTACTGAGCTTGTGGTTGTGCTTGGTACTGCTGCGGCTGAGGTTTGTATTGTGGCTGCTGCTGCAAGGTCTGGGGCTTCGGCGTGGGGATCTTCACGACAATGTCGGTGGGCTGTCTTGAAACCTGGAATTAAATAAATTAATAAAATTAATCTGTATCTGGGTGTTATATACTTAAGTATAGGTACTCGAATGTATAAAAAAATCTAACACCCGTAACACAAGCTTTGAGCTTACCACGGGGCTAGATAGCTAGATGTTGCTGTGTGAATTGTCCGGCAATATTTATTTTTTAATTTAAATCTCGAACCTAATGTACTTAGACAAAGATGATTATATGAGTACTTAGGAAATGGTATGGAAAAGATTCAGATTTAAGAGATAACATTTGTTATAGAAGAGCGAGACTCTCTAACACAAGTTTAAAACTTAAATGAGGGTCTCAACAACTGAATCACATTATTGTAAATTTGTTACTGAAATAAATATTATTTTATTTATTTATTTTTTTTTTTAAGAGGGAAAACACCTTACGGACTAATAATGGATTTAATGATGGATAATAATTCCGTGAAGCGAACCTTATACAATAGGTATCGTTGCTTTAAAACACTGTCCACTGGTGGATAAATGTAAAATGCCTTACCTCAGCCTTGAAACCCTCCTTAGGATCAGCAGTGTATGTGACAGTCCTGATGAAGCCATCGCTGTCTACAACGGAGTAAGAGCCCTTGATGACGTCACCGTCTCTCTCTTCCTTGCGGTTTTGATAGTTGGTGTACTGGTCATCGTTTACGTCAAAACCGAACTGGTAAGAAGGGTTGGGCTGAAAAATGGTTAACAATATATCATTAGATAAGTGTTTTGTATACCCAAAAGAAACTAAAAAAAATTATGATATAGTTCTGGTTACCTACTCAAATAAACCAAAAATTCACCTTGATCTTTATAGAGTCTGTTGGACCAAATTAAGTCTTATTTAGTCTGAGACCATAATACCAATGAAATGATAATGAAATCGAGTAGGTCCCATTTGTTCCATGGAACATGACGTCACGGAACAATTTGAGAAAAGAAATCGATGTATTTGACATAATTTTTTATTACGTGTTTAAATACCTTTCAATGTAAAGTTTCCTGGACGCCTTCCTACATTATGAAAAGCAGCCTAGGAACGCCATCAAGTCAATCTTAATATTCGCTATAATCAAAAATCATATTTCCTATTAGGTACGTTAGCCGAGAAAGCGGCGCTGTAGGTATTAATCTACCGGCTAGGCTGGTAGGCTACAAATGCTACAATATGGCGAGCCTGTTCCTAAGTGAAAGTAGTCGAGTGACAACCGCCGGCGAAAGATCTGCCAAGTGCATCTGGAGCGAAATCATCCGTTAGATATGATGGGAATACCCATTTTTCCAGGATGTTTTGATATATTAAAAATAGGACTAAATAAGCACCTTTAACTGTATTGGCTGTAAACTCGACATTTATTCCGAGGGTCGTGAGTTTTAAACCCGCCGTGTAGGAAAATATCTGATAGTTTCATGAAAAATGTGAGCTTTTAAAGGAAAGAAGTTTTCCTGCATGTTCCGATAGCTTTGTAGAGTTTAAATGTCATGTGACATTCACCAACCCGCCCTTGGCCAGCGTGGTGAATTAAGACCTAATCTCTGGTCAAAAGAAGAGTCCCTGTGTCCTAGATCCTAGTAATGCGAACGTGGGGTTCTTCTTCTAATAAGTTAAGTAGTTGTGCGGGGATCTAATAAAGTAGCGTTGGGAAAACAAGCTTAAAAAGCTTTCCAAGACTTACGTCATAATCTTCGGGTTGCTTCTGAGGGTTGGCCTGGTATTGTGGTTGCGGGCGGTACTGTTGTTGGGGCTGTGGTTGCGCCTGGTACTGTGGTTGTTGCTGGTACTGAGCCTGTGGCCGATACTGACCGTCATCTTGCTGTGATGTGTAGGCCTGTAGAATAGGAGCTTTAAATTTTCTATAAGGTTAGGTTTGATCATTATTAATTAAATTATGAATTGATTATTTATTAATAATTTATTTATTGATTAGGCAAGTGTAAGTAAGCTTCTTGGGTAAAATGCAAAGTTATTCTTAGGCATACAATATTAGGGTTGTATGTTAATAACAGCGGGCTCTATTACTATTGGGAGGTTTTGCTAAGCAAATAGAATTAGGAGTTTTATTATTATAGATTAAACAATGCCACATGCTGTTGCGGGTTGTTTAGTCAGCTAGTGTGATATTTCGATTCCAAGATCGCTGATGTCTAATATTCCTTACTGACCCGAAGATGCAGCTTCTGTAGTAGGTATTATGCAAGCCCACGGCGATGACTCGGCAGGAAAACGCTTTATACTGAGAAAAGTGGAAAGTTCTCGTCCAGGCTAAAATTCTGGGACAAGCGTCCAAGGAGTAAGTTAATTTGCATGTTAAGAGTTTAGTAAAGCATCCTTACAAATCTAACAGGCGAAGGTGAAGCACCAGGCACGTTGGTTATTCTGGGAATCACCTGGGTCTGAGCTGGCGTGTTTTGGTCGGCCAGGTACTGCCTTAGTAGGTGTGGAGGGATGCCCTCACCCTGGGGACAAACAGTTCCATTCGTATTTCTTGGTGAATATTAGTTTGGATGGATTATGGAGTAGGTGGGTATATCTTGTGGCAACATAGGTAGGGATATGGGGAATCAAATTATATCTGTAAACATCGGTGTCTTTGTAATTAGTGAGTGTTCTACAGGCTGCGTGGTTATATGTTAATTATGATGATATGATTACATTTTAGTTTTCTCCCGAATTTAGTATTGAATGTAATGTTATAGAAATTTAATATTAATTGAAATAGTCGAACTTTATCCCAATCGATCCAAAATACATTCTGATACTAATAATAATAAGTTTGTTTATTGTATACTAATAATAATAAGTTTGTTTATTAATAAAAGTGCGGACGGTGAATGTAAAAAGTACTTTATCTTGGTTGTCCCAGATCTGAAAATTGTCTCATCAGACAAAGAAAACTCTTTTATCACGATCCGAATCTATACCAGATCATTTATTGAACACTATCTAAACATCATCACGATAATGTTCTATAAAGAATCTATGTCAGAATAATAAAGAAATTGGTTGAAAACGTAATTATAGATAATTTCCAATATTTAGAAGTATCGAGGTCAACAATGGGTCAACGTTGTAAAGTTGTGCAATGAAACTAATTGGTTTGTAATTAAGAAAAACACTGCTTCACTGAGTCCATTAACCTTACATAACTGGCGGTATTGATGGCTTTGTTTCTGAATTACGACAGAAGTGTAATAGTAGGCCGGGACTTTTCTACCGTAACAGCTAGGTAACAATTACTGACCTGTGTCTTAGAAACAATAACTTTTTTAGCTACAGAAAACATTTTCGTCTTTGAAGTCGGTATGAATCCTTATGCAATCTTAATTATTTCTCAGACCGCAAAAAGCGCTCTTGAGCACAATTTCTTCGGAACTGATTGTTAGAGATTATATCATCGTACTTTTTTAAGTGTTTTAAACAAAATTGATCTCTAATATCTATCTACTGATTGAATTAAATTTTATATAAAAGATGTGTTGACTCATAACTACCATCTTAATTCTATCATTATACTAGCGTTTTTTCCTTCAGAAATAAGTCCTGAAATAATAATTATATACAACATGTAGTATGCATTATTGTGCACCGTTATAATCACTATCGTTTAGAATATTAATAATCAAAATCTTTAGTCGCTGTCAGTGTCACTGCCTGCCGCCTCTCTCGCTGGTACGTCATATTTAGAAGAGAATTATATCGAGCTGTTCTATGGGCTGTCTCACTTATTCTACTTCCCTCATTGCAACTGGACATGGAGTTGATGAATATAAACCCCATAGATTGGGGAGTTTGTGTATCCACCACACTAAAAGGTTTGTTAGCGGCAAATTTAATTTACCACAGTGAGTTGATAGGTTAAGTACCTACCTACACAAATGACGCTGCAGCCTATCTTCTGATAAACATATCCCTACGTCGGTTTGATGAAATCTATGGGAAAATATTGGGTGGCACTATTCTTAGGCCATCGCCATACGGCACTTTTGGCAAAACAAAACACAAATACAGATTTGACATTATTACAGTGTAGTGTTACACAAGTAAAATTTATTTGACACATTCAGATATACTTTTGGGTTTATCCTACGTGTAATTATTAAATTGTTTTAAATATTATACTTAACGTCCATTTATTTGAAAAATAAATATGGAATAGAGTAGTTCCTACTTGGTGATTTATGCATAACCTACTTTTGCATTATAAATAATACAAACAATCACCATTAGATATTTATCAAGATATCATAATTATCTATAATGTATACCATGTATACCTACAATACCTATGTTTTATTTTTATTATTACTACATCCTGCAAGTTGTAGATTTTCCTGCATAAAATGTTTCCTTCCATACGTATCCGATTATTTTAGGATTGAAGCGAAATATATAAGCAAACTATAAAGTGGTTTACTTGTGACCAACATACGCAACTTTATAAATATTAGACTTGTAAAACAATAAGAACGAGCTATGAAGAAGTTTACAAGGATGAATTATGAAATATTCAGCATTCTGAATCTGTTATTAGGTTTTTTCAGTACCTCTGATGCAAACTGGCTAATCTTACAAGGAAACAGCCGATCGCATCGAATAATACCGCACATCCAGAAGTCTACATCCGTAGTCCAGTTCATCCAGGACGCCAGTGCAGCAGTGGACACACCGCCGACACAGCCGCCGAGCATAGAGGAGACGAGGTACCCAAAAACCAGTGGCCGTATTTCCGACATCAATAACCCATAGTAACTACCATCTTGGTACAGATATCTGCTTATAAACAGATGTTTTGTTTAACATTCGGTCCGCCTCTTGGTGAGACCTAAGTACAAAACTAAAGGTTTGTGTACAATAATAATATAATCCAGCATTGAAGGATCGCAGCAATCAAGACATCGCAGCGTGCTCAACTATCTTATATTACTATAAGTTCATTCCTGGAATCTTTTTAAAATCCATACCGAATTGAAATGTGCATTTTAAAGATAATCTGCTATGGTGTGCGAAAGAAGATTCCGCCTCGCGGCACCAGCCGCATTATGACCGATGTACATATCGGGTCAAGCAAGACCAAGCGTGTTTTACCAACATGAAATATACAAACCTACTTGACTGTATGCTGTAGGGTGCGCCATCACTGGCGACTAAGAAATTATTGTCAGTTTTCATGTGTGCATGTCGGAGAGTTTTTTCTACGCTACCTACGTCCATTGAGTTACGGATAATACGTACAATTATTTCCAAATTCTCTCTCAATGTGATACACTAACGTGTTTACAATGTTTACATGATACAAAATATAATTATGAACATTCTGCTGTTAAGTGTATAGTAACTTCCTAAAGTTATGAACCATGAATCGCTTCAGATAATCCACTAATTAGCGTTGCTACATTTTTAATATCATTTCATATTATAATAACTATCAATGTAACCGTTTCAAACTTACATAGTTACCTACTATGTAAACTAAATATTATTATAAATAGTTTTATAACTGATTTCTATAATAGTGTCTTGTCTATGATTGGGTTAGCTGGAGACCTATTATGAATTCAACTTCGTTTGAATATAAATCCAGGGTTTCACAAATACATGTTATTGAGTTAAACCCCATGATTTCTGTTTTGCATCCACGGGATGAACCAGCTGTCATGCAATGGAACACATCGCATTTTTAAAGAAATTAACATCTGGATAAAGTTATCAAAACATATAATATGAAATAAGTTGGTATTTTCAACCACTGCATAGTCGGTTTTCTAGTGTGCGCTTGCCCAGAAATTTATTGGCTTTGTTATAAGCCTTAAAATTGTATATTTTTATTTTCTCCATTCGACGAAAATAATGGTAGCTCCACGCTACCCTATAATCATTTTAAAGAATTTAAAATGACAATACTGTAGATAAGAGTTGTATTGTTAATTCTGGCGCCTCAACAACGGGGTATGGTTCGTGTGGTTGTAGAAAAGGTACCGGCTGTAGACCTTGGTCGAAATATAATATCAATTTCCATACAGATAAAGCTGCAAGTTATCTACTATCATTATAGGTTATAAATATATTTCCTTTTTTGCATCCATACATCAATAGAATGAGAGAAAACCAGTCTCCCTTCTAAGTGAATTAAACTACTGTCACGACTGAGTCCTCGAAAAACGTTACTAAATAAGTACAATTAACCCAGATCTTTTTGTCTTTTGCAAATACAAAAAAAAAAAAAAAAAAAGTGACTTGTAAGGTTATCTACAGTACAAGTGTCTAGACACGCCTGACATCTTCCCTTTACGTTGTCATGGGCTAAAATATTTTTTTTTTTATACTACGTTTCTACGGTTTTTTTTTTTTGACTCTCAGTTAAACAATTATTTACAAAACCGAAAAAGAGGCTTTATATAGGTTATATTTAGCCGTTGTATCTGTTATTTAGAAACTTTTTACATAATAATTAATCTTTGACCAGCAACAATAACGTGTTAAATTAATTTTTTGTCGCTAAGACAATTATATATTATCTCCACCATACGGGGACATCCACAATAATCATTTAGTATAATCTCTACCAAGTATGTAGCACAATAGTTGTCTGGGAAGGTCGTGTATATTTAAATATATACCATACATACACATTTGTGAATTTAATATTTCTTACAGTTTTGAGTGTCGTTTACAACAATTTTTATATCTTATATTATTCTTTTCACCACAGTTATTTAACTTTACATACAGAATTGTATGTATACTCAATAGCAACAAGATAGTGTTCCTATTGGTACTCCTTTGAATAGTTCTAACATAATATATTCAGACGATCGGATACATGAATATTCGATCACAAGTTTAAATCCTCTATGGATGTTTTGGAGTTTGCTCCCCTGTAAATAAAACTATCGATTTCGTAGTCATAGTAAAAAATAGTACAAAAAATGTCCTACTGACTTTAGAAATGTTTTTGGTACTAGTAAACCGAATAGAATCTAAATAAATTTTGATATGAGTATCAAGTATGATCGTTTTATCACCAGTGTATCTTATTGGCGTTTGGGAAAGCCCTAATGAATAAAATCATTGTAAACCCACGCATTAACCATAGAGATTAACAGCTACAGTTAAACATTATGTAATTACTAATGTTTAAACATTATGTTTTTACTAATTATAACAAAAACGGTTCTTCCTTTGCAATGGAAAGGTTCTGCAAAAGAACAATCATACAAACCTGGAGAACATCTTCATTTATGATATTTGTTTTAACACACAAATAATAAGCCACAACATTTTATGTTGATAGTGTAATAAAAATACTGTTCAAAATAATATAATTATAACAGGGTACATAAAGAATCTTGGAATTTATTTAATAAACGAAACAGTGGTTTCCCACATCATGACATATAAAACATATATGATTTTGAGTAAAGTTACTCATAATAATTCTAAGTTCAACTTAATTTAGTATAATTTCTCTATTGAGTAATTCTAATATGATTTTATTTCCTCAATCAGCTCTAAAAGTCTACATGTTGTATATAATTATTATTTCAGGACTTATTTCTGAAGGAAAAAACGCTAGTATAATTGATGATTAAACGAACTTACCAAGTGAAGTTCTATCATAATTATACGTTGCGTTTTTTCCGAAGAAATAAGTACCAATTCCCTCCCAACCCAAGGACCCTGATGCTGATTTGATTTCGTCAACAAAATCAAGAAAAACTATTCAAGAATATCTGATGTAATATATCTCTAAACGAAATGACGTACCAGCGAGAGAGGCGGCAGGCAGTGACACTGACAGCGACTAAAGATTTTGATTATTAATATTCTAAACGATAGTGATTATAACGGTGCACAATAATGCATACTACATGTTGTATATAATTATTATTTCAGGACTTATTTCTTCGGAAAAAACGCAACGTATAATTATGATAGAACTTCACTTGGTAAGTTCGTTTAATCATCAATTCTATTATTCTCAATAATTATTTTTAGATGTTGCGCGCTCATTTTTAAATCCCTTAATGTAGGTAGGGCTTACCTTTGGACTGATACAAGCCTATAATTATTATAAAACGATATTATTTATAAATAAATTGAGAAAACGTTCCGGAAATCGACTTCTAATATCAGCCAAAATGTAAGAGCAATTAGCCACCGCTTGACCAAGCTCCAATTACGTTACATAACTGACAATCAGCTGAATCTCGTTCGTTACGAAACTGTAACAGCTGGTTGTGTCTCGGCCGATTTGTCACGGGTTCGAAACTCGAACATACACGTACATTGTGGAAACAAATGTTCTATTTATCCGAGTCAAGTTTGCAATAGGTTTTTGGGTATTGTTTTGCTCTTTGAAATTTGGAGCATAATTTACATTTTGTGTCACAATACGTTAATACCCAGGGTCTTCTTTTATTTTCTGTAGCATTAAAATCAAAATAATAAAACTACTTATACTGTGTAATTTATTCCAAAAAAACTGTTTAAATTTCTTAATATGGACCCAGTCAATAAAACAGCATAGGACGTTAAAACGTGATTCATATTTATACCAATAATTAAATTATTAATGAGATTATAAATTACAGTCATACCTACCTAACATTTCACTACAGCCGAACATTGGATGAGATGGCGCTTATTGAGGCTAAGGACTCCATAAGCTTAGCGCGTAAATCGAAGCTTAGCGATTTACAATTCGCCCTAATAATAGAGTCTGTCTGATGTAAGTAGCTATGTTTGTTGCTCTTTAACGCAAAAACTTAGCTTTTACATCAAAATAACACAAAGATTAATTCATAACACTTCGGTGAAACCCTGTGTGTAGCTTTAACATAATTGTGACAAGTGCAAGAATATTTTAAGCGTCGAAACTATAATTTACTTTCTGATTAGATTGTATGTGACATGATTGCTTCTTTAAATTACACGCTTACAACAAACAAATAAACACGAAGATATTACAATAAGATACTTATAAGTAATTGAAGTCACGCAATTTACTTTTACGTGGAAATTCATGAAATTACACGTTCATTGCGTCGTTATTTTGCAGGTTAATTATAGTTACACTGTTACTTGACAATATAACAGTAATGTTACATGACGATTGACGACAATCAATTATGTTAGTCCCCTTTATTTTGTAATGTAGGTATATAAGTGCTTTGATTTACTTTATCTATTGAATAAATATGATTTGTTTTTCTATTAACAACGTAATTTTTTTTTGGAGAATCAAAATAGATGTAATTTCTAATAATCAATTTAACCGATAGTTGTGTCGTTTCTAAAGAATAAAGAAAATTGGTTTAATGTTAAATTTATAGTTTCTTTTAAGACAATCAAGTAAGTACATATTAAATTTGTGAAGATGATTCCCCGATGTTATAAGCTGCTTTTATAATTATATAAGAACTTTAAACCCTAAAGCTTCAATTTTTATGAAAGACTTACCTGTTGAGGCTGATATTGCTGCTGCGCCTTAGATGCCTCGAAAGCACACCCAAGGACCACCAATGTGACACAAAACCTCAACATTTCCACTCACTAATAATTAAAAATAAACAAATAAACAAGCACAGCACTCGCGTACAAAATAACGTATTGCCATGTGTGTGCGTTACTCTCACTTTATATAGAGTCACCCCTTCTATGTGAGGGTGGGAGGACCGAAATACAAGCCAATTTGAATTCAGAATGGTCCTGTTTAGGCATATTTTACTGACTAATGTTATAAGTTGGATCATGTGATGCTTGTAATGCTTCTAGCTGAAATGTTTCAGGATTATGCTGGAACGAAATGTTTTAATAACTTGACCTAATAGGTAGTTGAATTTTGAAGGTCATTGTGTATTGGTACAGATTTCTTTTCATGCTTGTAAACTGATGAATAGGTTTTCTATTAATATATATACTTATTTATATTTATTTTATAACTACTAATTGCCAATTTTTTTTACATCTACAGTGCTATAAATCTGAAATAAACTTCGACTAAAAACATTAATTACATCGTGTTAAAAGTTTTAAATAATAGAATTGAAATTTACTTTTTTATCCATATTATAATTGATGATAATGATGATCCTAAGTCGTTTTGATCATTGGTTGTCATCCAATATTCATTTTCCCACGCTACGCTAGCATAAAATTTATTTTAATAACGTTTCTCGTATTACGTAAAATTTTATCTATTAAACTTTTTACATAATAAACATATTGATTGATTGAGATGTTATTATAACGATGATGTTTATCATTACCCATCGTTATAATATCATCTAAAATAAAGACCCTTCAAAAGAAAACCTTTGCATACATAAGTTCGTATTTTGATTTCAGCAGGTTCTATAGTATTATTTATTATTAGTAGGGCGACTACAGCTGGCCAAAATATAGAGAGATAAGAAAAAGTCACATGTAAATGTAACCAATTCATAATAGAGCTTTGCTCACATTTTTTGTTGACACGACGGAAAACGGAGTAAAGCTGGGAGACAAAAAAGTGAGATATTTTTTTGAAAATAGTAGTCTTATTAGAAAAGTGACCTTCCTATTATTCCTCCGAAAAGACAAGTCATATAAATATCTACCATCATTACATGTAAAAAGAGAGTTTAGCAAGAAGTCCATTATAAATGCACCACTTATTGGCTCTGAGATCCGGTTTTGATATAAATAGGGAAAGTGCTTTGTACCTCGCAGAGTGCAACGCTTGACCTGAGACTAGCTACTGGAAGTAAATGTAACCTAAACACTATCCCTCTTAAGCATATTATACACCGTGATCGCCAATAACCCGAAAGATTTAAACCACGTATTTTTGACGACATTACGAGTAAATAATGTTATATCAACATGGGTCTAATTATGTGTCTTAATTAAATTACAATTTCGGTACAAATTAAATCTTAGTAATTGCCCGCTTCTTTGTGAACAAGCCGTTAGGTAAGAAACTCAAGTTGAAGAACAGAGAGCGAGCATGACACTTCACGAATCGCTCCAAAATCACACGACGAATCAGAAGTGTCAAGTTATGTCTAGCACGATGTTTGTAATGAAATTATTTTTATTTATTGGCACCACAAAATATGACATGCTCACGCCCTTAGGGTGTGTTAGACTGGAGTTTTTTTTACTTTTGATTTGTTGTAAATAATTAATATCTCCTTAATTATGAGTTTTTGGACTATATGTTACATAACTTTTTATACTCTAATTAGGCTCTAGTATCGTTAGCTTAAATCTTTCGGGTTATTGGCGATCACGGTCTATATAGAAATTGAAAAAAAATAGTAGATATGCACGAACAATCCTATAATATTATTGTCACTTTCAAACCTACACAAAAATGCCAATGTGATAGTAGTACGGGAGGCGACGATGCTAAATGGGGATTTACTCGAGCGTCAAAGAGACCTATTGGGTTGCATTTGGTAGATGATAAGAAGAAAAAAATTGTATGAGACCGATGTGTTTCATCAGTGGGGGAAGCGACCATAGATAATTAAAAACTTATTTAAAAAAATACTGTTGTATGGACGTACTTAAGCGCGTCAGTTAGTGATAGATTCTATAAATCAGATTCAATAAATTGAAAATCAGCTTAACATACTTACATACTTAAAAATAATTTAGGAAATATGATTGATAATATACGTTTGTAAATCTGATTATTTACACGATTGGGGTGAGTGTACGTAAACGTTAAAAAAATAAAAATCGCGACTCATTTTTTTTGACTCATTTTCAAAAATATGAACAAAAAAATCGGCATTTCCAAAGGTGTTAGAGCGTCAGATTTAGATGTATATGGTTCATCTTTATGTTCTGATTCTACCATATCTTAATCTGACGATTATATAAAGTGATTCGCCTAATCTGACAAAAGTAAATTTTGTTCCTTTATAATTCACGTTCGAACATAGATAGATTTTTTATATTTGGTGGAGGTACTTGTCTGGGTACTAGCTATCTCCAGTATCTTAATCTGACGCGCTCGAGTAAATCCCGAAATCCCCTCTTCGTCTCCCCTACTATAGATAAAGACAAACGAATGCAAGCTGCATGTTAACTAATTTATTTATTTAATGTTTAGTATTTTTATGTATAATATTGTTAGAAATGTAGGATTCATATAATATGTATATTTGTACGAATTTAGTTTAATTAAAACAAGTATAAAAACACATTACAAATTTAGTAATTATGTATGTATTACAAAGTAACTTAAACAAGCTATAACGGGAAGAGCAAGATTCCCCTAACACAAGTATTATTATTACCTAAAGGGGGTCTTAATGTTATACAAATACAAATACAAAAAATACAAAAAGTTTATTTTCCTTAACAAAATTTTAAATTTACACATCAGTATGTGGAGACCTTCTTTTAAGCATGTACATACTTGTATTAGAAGATCTCGCTCTTCCTTATCTTACATTTTGTTTAAATAAAATACAATTGCGAAAACATTTTGTATACTAAAGACTTAAAATAAAGCTAAACTAAACTAAACTCAATAATTAAATTCTATTTTATTTTACGACAAAATTTAAGGTACAATTACAAAATTTGACTTGAGTACCCACAAATGTAGTTCGAACTAAACATTGTTGTTATGGTGTATGGTACAAGTTGAGAGAGTTTTGTGATTTATGATGTAGTATATACTAATGTTTGTAAAATAGATTAAAATAATGTATGTATTTTTTATATATAATGATTATCTGGTATATAAAATATTATATGATTTTAAATAAATATGTTATATATTTTTATTTACACAAAATATATTTCTGTATTAAAGGTTGAGATCTAAACTGACATTAACATTTAACAACTAAAATAGCTTCAGTTTCATCATAGCTTAGGGGTGTCAAATATTTTATCAAGCTATTTTTACATTTGTATGTATTCATAGAGTATATGTTTATAATTTTATTTATTTTATTATATATGTTTACTGATTGGGTATTGTATTGTCGTGCAGCAAATGTTGAGTTCACATGTTTTTTTACAACTATATTTTTGTTCTTGTTTTTTCTAATATTTAATAAATTTGGATTAAAAGCTAATGATTTGTGTAGTTTAATGGTTGCATGTAATATATAGAGTTTTCTTATCGATAATGTATCTTTAATGGAGTATAGTAATGAGGATGGATATCTATAAGGTTTGAAAAACATAACTTTTAGTAATGATCTCTGTGCTCGCTCAAGGTTAATAAGTTTAGTTTTTATAGCTCCGCCCCATATGGGTATGCAGTAAGCTATTACTGACTGTGCTAGAGAAATATAAATTTTATGGAGTAAGTCTGCCGTAGTTACATGTCTAAGATTTTTAAAAAGCCAGATAAGTTTTCTAATTCTCTTCATTATAGCTTCTAGATGAGAGTTCCACGAGAGTCTCTGGTCGATTACAATTCCAAGATACTTAGTCGTGCTAACTTTTTTTATTGATGAACAGTGGCACTGTGTATTAGTTTTACAACAACTATGGAGTTTTATAGTGTAATCAGAAGTTGGTTGTGTATTATTGTACTTTGTGAAACACATATAATTTGTTTTATCTAGATTAAGAGAAAGTAAATTTTGTTTTAGCCAGTCAGCAATAACTCTAAGACCATTCTCAGCTGTTGTTCTTACTTGGTCCCATGTCGAACCAGTAAAAACAACAGCTGTGTCGTCTGCGTAAGACACTATAGAAGCGTTAGTTATTTGAAGCTCGCACAGCTCATTGATATATGCCAGAAACAGAGTAGGCCCGAGAACACTCCCTTGTGGCACTCCGTAGTAAACATTTGTGTCATCACTTTCTGTTGTAGCAATTTTTATTTTTTGTTTACGTTCATGTAAGTAACTTTTAAGCAAATTAAGCGGAGTACCTCTTATTCCAAGTCGTTCTAGTTTTTCTACGAGGATGGGAATAGACACAGTGTCAAACGCCTTTCTCAGGTCTAGGAACACAGTAAGACACTTTTGTTTGTTATCTAAAGAAGCAACAATATGATTACAGAGGTTACTTACTGCATCTTCTGTAGATAAACCCTTTCTAAATCCGTATTGATTTTTTGAGATAATTCCATATTTGTTAAAATATCCTATAATTCTATTATTAATTAGTTTTTCTAAAACTTTAGATATTGATGATAACACGGATATAGGCCGGTAGTTGCTAACGTCGTTTTTGTCGCCAGCTTTGTAGACAGGTGTTATAATTGATTTTTTAAGGGGACTAGGAAATATACCATGTTCTAGACAAATGTTGGCCAAATGACATATAATAGGACTTAAGATTTTACTAGCTGACTTTAAGAAAGTTGTTGAGATTCCATCCCAGCCTGCAGTACTCTTTGATTTAAGATTCAAAATGATATTTTCTATTTCTGCGACATCAACGCCTAATAATACGCAAGAAGAGTTGTGTTTGATGAATTGATAATTATTTGTGTGTAACGAAAGACTGTGTGTATTGATTTCTTCTGCTAGAACTTTCCCAACATTAGCGAAGAACTGATTTGCAGAGTTTGCTGCATCTTTAGGTAAAGGTAGTATATTTAGGAGTTGATTATTTTGAGTAGTTTTAGGTTTATAGTATGTTATTTGATTAATTACTTTCCAGAGTTCTTTACTATTTTTGGACGCATTCTGTATTTGGATTTGTTCGAATTTTCTTTTTGCTTTCTTAATTAAATTACTACAAAAGTTGCGGTATCTTTTATAGCTCACTCTAAGAATATCATTGTGAGGATCTTGTTTTAGTTTCTTTTGCATATTATTCCTATTTTTAATACATCTTAAGATACCAGGTGTTATCCAAGGTTTTATGATGCGTTTGCTTCTAGGGATACGGACAATTTTTGTATTTTTGTTAAGGCTTGTTTGTATTCTTTTGATTATTAATTGACAAATCTGTTCCGGATCTTCTAACTCTAGTAAATCATTAATGTTTTCTTTTAAATCTTGTATTGTTTGCATGAAATCTATTTGTTTTTTAGTTTTAGGGGTACGAGTGATAGTATTTTTCTTGTGTAGAACTAAAAGGATTGTGAAGTGGTCCGTAATGGTAGTTTGTAAAACTGCCACAGTAGCTTCGTTCTTATTTTTGTTTATTTTTAGGTTACAGTGATCAAGGCAGTTATGTCCACGAGTAGGTAAAGTGTGTCCTGGAAGCAGACCATTTATTGATAGGACATTTAAGTAATTGAGGCGGTTACTTGTTTCGTTATTTCGTTCATCTCTATTAGGTCTAATATTAATGTTTATATCCCCTGTAATAATTATTTGTTCATACGATTGTATTTTAGTTAGATATTGACTTAATGAATTTATAAAATTGTCAGCAATTCTAACAGAAGGAGATCTATATATACATACAATAATTGTGTTATAGATAGTTACTTGTAGACATGTTGCTTCAGTTAGTTTTATTTCTTTGAAGTTAGCTGCATGTTTATTGTTAACATAGACTACAACTCCATCATTTTGGTTACGGTTTATGGTAGTGGCAAAGTGAGTAAATTTTTCCATTTGTGGTATAGGTTTGTTTTCATTAAGTCTACATTCTGTTAAAACTATTACATCGACTTCAAATTTTAATTTAGAAAGGTTAATCTGCAGGTCATCAATGTTTGCATATATGCTTCTAATATTTTGAGATACTATACTTATGGAACTCGATGTCGTTCTAGGTAGTTTAAGGGGTAGTTCATCAATATCACATGTAAAACAGTTAGCAATTTCTGTGTCGTCTATATCACTTGTAATATTAATTGTGTTATCCATTATTATAAATAAAAAGGCTTACTTGTATTATCGGGAAGTAACGCGTGATTAGTACCGTGTCATGCTCTATATTTAGCAGTATGTGATGCAACATAAATATAATTGTTTTGTTAATACATAGTTTATAAGTTAGTTTGTGTAATTTAGGTGATATTTGTTTAAATTTGTGTGTTTGTGAGTGTTGTATTGTTTGTATGTATGAATTTTGTTTAGATCTCGATTTTAAAATGTACATAGTGTTTTCTTAACAATAAAAAGCTGTATACCTATTTTCTTGAAATTCAGCTGAACTCATTGGGCAAGGTAGTCATATAGCATTTAGTAGGCTGGTTATCTGATTTTCGCTGTGTATTGTGATGATTGGGGAGGTTTCATCTTTTCTTAGATAAACTCTTCCATATCCAGTCCAGCAAAACTTCGATTTTGCGAGGTCTCGCGCAAGGAAGTATAGACGAGATGCCTTGACAGTTAACTGTTCTGAGATAAATACTGGAGTGTCTTCATTTTTCTTAAAGCCTAAGTGCTTCGCACATAGTTTAGTGTTATGTCTGCGGTTGTATGTTTTACTCATCTTGAGTATCTCAGACTTCAATATTGTTGAAGATAACTCTACAACTATTGGAGTATTTATCTGTCCTTCCTTCTTGCTCCTTACTCTAAAAATGTCTTTTATTTCTGTCTTATTTATTTTGCAATCTATTGAGTCTCCTAAGCTCGTTATCATTTCAATCAAATTTTCTTTTGTTTCGGTCTTGCTTTTAGGTACATTTTTTAACTCAATATTGTTCTTCCTTTCTGATCTTTGTATGTCTTCAATTTTGTTTTCTAATGTTATTATATAATCTTTATCTTTTTTCTGCTGTTGTTCCAGAAGTCCAATTTTATTTGTTAGCTCTTCGTTTTTGCTAATAAGAAGACTAATCGAGCTCTCTATATTTTTATTGGTGCTCTGAATCTCATTTAGGGTCTGTTTGAAATATTTTTTAAGTTCAATGTCATTATTCATTAAGAGCGTTTTCATCATATCGCTCATTTCTTCCTTAAAGATGTCAAGCTCTGTATGCCATTCATCATCTCTGTTTCGCTTACCACGTAGAAAAACAAAGCTTTGTGGTGTACTTTCCAAATTTTTAGCTGTTTGATGAATGTTTAAATCGCTAGAAGCTTTTCCTATTTGACCTTTAGGTGTGTGAAATGAGTCCATTTTCAAAATAAATTTTTCGATAATTTAAAATATAAAATCGCTTCCGCTTATGATCTTGGGCAGTAATTGCAAATTGCTTACGCACTGGGCCTTGTTGTAAACAGCGCAAGCGCAGTGTACTCACAGGAATCGTTGCGTCTCTGTTTCACCGTGGCGGCGTGTATAGCGCTGTCTCCTTTTTTGGCGTAGTGGGCTCCTTGCACTTTATGATTGCCTGGTAGTCGCAGTGATTTTTGAAGAAATTAAATTTTAAATATTTTAGTTTAAAATAATATAGAGATTATATACGTCTTAACGCTTTCGCGGTCCGAGGGGAAGAGGACGTTGTTATGTAGACAAAGTATATTTTAAGTTACTGAAATAAACTTTTCATTTCATTTCTTTTCATTAATGTAAGATACTATCATGCAATGTTATAAGTATAGGGTAGTATAGGTTTAAATTATATAGGTATAGGTACTTTCCAGTTGTCCCATAGTCATCAGGTCACGATCTGTAAAATCCTTACTTAGTAAGCTACATTATTAATTATTTTAATGTAAGTATTATTTATATTAAAATAACTCAAGGGCTTACGTTTGTATCTTGATTTTTTATCCATAGATACCATCGTCTTACATAATAAAATCTATATAATGATTTTGTCATAGACTGTACTACTAAGCCTTGGCCTTTCGTGAGAAGTATTCTAGTCATTTTGGTTATTTGCTTGCTGTTAGTAACGATTGTTTTATTCTGTTACGTTAAACAATTAGTATATTATTTTGAGATTAAGTTGTGTATTGTTGTGGGATAATATTGTTTTAATGAGACATTTTAATGATTATTACCTATATTATTTTAAGGAATAGAGTTATTATTTCAAAAGTTATATATTTTTATTGTCATATATTTTTTGAAAAAGTTTATACTTAACTAATACAGGTGAAATCGGTTTTCAGGATATGTTTTATCATTAATATTTATTGTTTAAACTTCTAATTATTTTTTATTTTCTCAACCAAAACTCAGTTATTTCAGAAGTTCCTCGCCGCCAGAAAAGAATTTTGTCCAAAAAGCAATCCATTTGTATTTATTTATGTGATATAGGTAAACATATATTCACACGGATCCACCTAATAAGCCAATTGAACGAATTGAATGGAATATTCGTGCAATATCTAATGGCTTTGGCCTTATTGGTCTAATGCCAATGCACCCCAGCTAAATACCAGCGCATTCACTTTTGCATCTTGTATTGTTTTAAACTTGATTGTGATACCTTGGCCTGTTTTTTAACTATTAGATTTAATCAATTTTTTGGATTATTAAACACGGTCTCCTCTGATAAGACTTGTAATATCTTTGATTAGGCTACGCTCCGTAGATTTATGAAATTTATCGAACACAGACAGCTATGTGCGATATAATATCGGTATTTTTATAAGAATTAAAATAGTTTAGGAATGAATAAGGTATTGAATATCAAATGTTTTTAGGTAATAATTATTATTAATAATTATTGTGCTTATTCTATGATGAAAAAGCATGAATCATAGATGCCATCTATTTTCAAAATAAATTAAATAATATAATAGACTGGTTAAAAATTTTAAATCGTCTGTAAATTATTAAAGACAAATTGAGCATTTTTTATGTTCAGTTTGTGTGCCAGAAAAGGACGTCAGATATTATAATGTTAATCCGTTAAATAATTTTGCGTGAAACCCTGAATGGACAATCAGAGTTAATTTCGCACGTTTATAATTAAAACGTTCATATCCAACAAGAATCATTTAACAATCCTATTAGCCTAATCCACGTATTAAACTGAGTTATTATGCCGCTTACTAATCTTATTAGAACATCGGATATTACGTGAACGCTATCTGCATATTAGCAATGCATCGGACGTACTCACATTCTATTATGAGAACATTCAAGTTTTTATTACAACATAAACGATAAGTATATAAAACAAGCAAAACCAAATAACGATATCTACAAGAGAATACTTTGAAAACATTTTCAAGAATAGCGCGTTTATGTCTTTTGTATAGAAAAGTTTTCATATTTGAGTTACTTCACTTCACAAAATATTAGTTTGACTATTTATAACAAAAGAACGTATTGGAACCAATTTGGCTTAAAAATGGAGGAGATGATCTTGGAATAAGAAGAAGAATACAAGATTATTTTTACAGAGGGAAAATAAAACGCCGGCGAAGCCAAGGGCCGGAAAACTTATAGTTAATAAACGTCTCTTTACAGAATAGTTATCCGTTTATTTATAGATCTCTTCATAACTAAAAGACGTAGCCTTTTTATACAATTTATGCATACTAAATGTACCTTTCCATCAGTAAAAAACAATAACCGAAATTTTGCTTACTAGCGTTGGTTTTCAGAGAAAGCATTATGCCTTCAAGGCCACAAGTTCACAACGCCAATATGACAATTTATTTGGCCATATTAATCTCGTTGTCAGTTCACACGATCGACTTTTGAATGCAATGATAACCGGTCCTTTCGACAGTGGGTATGTAGGACATTAGGCGGTGCTTGTGTGACCTGAAATACTATCGCTAGATATTGCAAAAACCTTGAACGACCTGATAACTTTGTATGAGATTAGTGAATTTGGTCCTTATTAAAATCTAACTTGAAATAAAACTAGTTCATACACCTTTCACAGGGAAATAAGAAGTAGAATTGAGGATAAGGTAGGATATCTTATAAGGTATCAATTGGCGACATACCAAATGTATTATTTGAAGTGGATGTTTGTTACCCTTTCTTATTACTGATCAGATTTTAATGATACCTTACAATTTTTCAGATCACACATATAATAACCTATTAGACTACTATTAAACGTGGGATTGTCACAATAGACAGACTTATGTACGTATGTCTATAATGCAGGAAGCCCCCTTTTAGAACCCCCTTTTAGATTTTAAAAGAGAAATTGAAAGGAATGGCTAAAAACTAAGACTGTTTCAAGTGATATTAAAAACTTGTCATATACAACCCTGTAATTCCATAACTACAGCACATGTGTTTCGCAATCGGGCGTGGTTAGGTTCAGATCACCGCACCCAACATTACCTAGGTATATACTGTGTCAGTACATAAGTGGTACTACTTATGTGCACGTAGGTATTACGTGCGCAATTAGAAATGAGTTCTGTAAATGGCGTCCGCTCGCATGCGTTCTCGCTCACTCTCTATCGCTGTCTATACTTTTATCCTTGTTTTGCCAATCGTACCCATACATACCGCCGCCATTTACAGAATTCATTTTCAATTGCGGGGGTTATACAGCTACATTATGATACGTAATGAATAATGAGGTAAAATGATGTGTGACCGATTGCTGTAGGTCAAATTTCCACAAGCATTCTCTTTTACTATCTTATACGAATTTGCTAAATTTACTGTATATTTTATGCATTAAAATAATACCTTAACATATAAGATTAAGCCTTATTGATTTGCCCGCGGTTAAAATAGATTTCCTTGCAGCAAATTAAGCATTGTCTTTAAAGGATGCTAGTTTTTATCTTGATTTTTAAAAGCTTCTTTTTGTTGAACATTTTTAACAAACATTTAAATACTTCTTTATAATTTTCTGCTGATTGTTATAACATCCTGAATTACATACATTACAGCGTTTACAGCATTCTATATATTTTGTTAGATACATAAAAGTCTTTAAAATTCCAACTAGGTTTTCTAGCATGATAGATGACTAACGAACTAATGCATAAATTATGAAAATAGTCTCGTATTATTATTGTTTTAATTAATAGCTTATATTTTATCGTTTCTCTCAATTGACGAGAACCGTAATTTTGAAATATAGTTCAACATACGCTTTCAAAGTTTTTTACAACTTCTTTAACTACTAATAGGTTCAAATAAATAAAACAAAAAATAAAAACAAATCATTTACCACACAAGCATCACAGCAATAACATTTACAATAAACACTAAATAAATAACATACGCGTACTCAACCGCTAACTACGAGGCATATTTGTCCCCAACATGGTGTCGAACCCCCCACTTGTAGTTGGCATTCTTATCCGTCTTCACGAAGGTGTGGACTGGGCCGGTCACTCCGCTGCTCTCTTTGTGGTCATCGTCGTAGTCGTGACCGCGTTTCGGACGCTGGTATTCTGGCTCTGGTTCATGAACTGGAATCAATATTGATTTTATGAGATACTAGTATCAATCTAATACCCTTATTTATCTAAAATGTCCCAAGGCCAAGTGCGGGTTGTAGAATATCTAGGTTAAAAATACTTTAATATTTATAATCTGTAATCAGCAATAACGAGTAAAATATAATTTAAAAAGTTTAATTTGTGATTGTGGAAAGTAGGCTTGGATTGTATTTCGAGAGGTCAAGGAAAGCGATGGCAAATGAGATTTTTGACAAATTATTTCAATATAAATGAATGTTTCATTTTATAATAATATAAGCTACCTATTGTTGATAAAAAAGATTCCTGGTTCCATAGAAACACGTTCATATATTTTTTAACTTATATCTAGGTAAGTGAATACCTTATCTATAATATCTTCTAGCAATACTTAGGTATATAAACATTCTGAAAATATCTTACCAGGAATCCGATGAAAATGCGGTGGTGGTGGTGGTGGAGGTGGGGCGTATCTGTAAACTCTGATCGGACCCCGAGGGACAGGATAGGGCAGAGACCACGCTGATATCGTCCCGACGACGCACAACAACGTTAACTGGAAATAAAAATACGTACCTAATGTTAGTATGCCATTTCGTGTTGCCCAATAATGGAGACCCTCGGGAAAAGATGGTAGAGTTTCGTCCTACAACTGAGCACGGACCTCCTAAAAGCTAAAATCCTAGCAAGCTAAAATGCGTGCTATTAAAATAAAAAAAAATATTATTTATTTACCAAAATTACAAATCTTATAAAGACATTATTATCTGCGGAACTCAAACTAAGCATTTATCGCTCTCTGTCTCAGTTTTTAGTCTTAAATAAATAATAGAGAAAATTTTGTTGCCTTAGTTTGAGTTAGGCTTGAGTTAGTGCACAACAACATAAATGTGTAATGTGTTTTATTCTCTACTTCAATCAATAATTAGATAAGGCATTGCAACAATTTTAGAAAGTAGTGTGTGTTGTAAGATGAAATATGCCAACCTTTACAAAATATACGTAGTTTACGCGCCCACACACCGATAATAAAACACCATATCCATAAAATAATGACGACTCCTTTAAAATAGGGGCAAAGTTTCGAATCCGTACTGGAATTGCATTGCATTGGTTAATTTAAGTTTTTTTTTAATATAAATGCATGTCACACAGGTGTTTTATATTTAATTAAGTTGTACTAAAATATTGCTTACCAGTGATCCAATTTCCATCGCTATCTACTACCGATCTGTATCACCGTAAATAGTCTAGTTTCTAAGTCAATCGTGACAACAATGACTACGAAGGTTTCAATTCGACTTTTATAAAGAAAGAAAACCAATTGTTAACTTTCTACGATGTTACGGTTGAGCAGATCCGACAAAGCCTTATCTGCTCGAATGAACTATTTATTTATCTATACTAATATTATAAAGAGGAAAGATTTGTTTGTTTGTTTGTTTGTTTGTAACGAATAGGCTCCGAAACTACTGGACCGATTTAAAAAATTCTTTCACCTTTGGAAAGCTACATTATCCCCGAGTAACATAGGCTATATTATATTTAAAAAAAAATTAGGGATCCTTACTAAAACTCCAATAATGTAACATAAGGTGTAAAAAAATTACCTGAAAAATTCCTTACGTCGCGTGCGCTGCGAAAACTATTGATGATAGAACAAAATCATGTACTACGACTTTGCAGAACTCATCATTATCTACAAAAAATGTCGCGACAGCATATGTCTAAATATTATAGTTGTGTCACAGTAAGCAGTTTTTTATTCTAAAATATTACTTTATATATGCCGCCTCTTGAAAGGGTCTTCATTTGTACCTTGGTATTAATCCTTATCAAAATAAATTACTTTATATTCAAGACGGCTTTAATACCTTTTTATAACTTTTTGAATTATTCAATTCGGACATTTCATTCGGAAGATATCACGAGTTTAAAAATGCAAGTATTAGAAAAAAGTCGCGAGGTTGTCGCTCACCGCGCTCAGCTAGCCAGCATGCGATGTAGACTCCATGTAAGCGTCACTGGGGTACGGGGGGGGGAGTCAATGTAATGTAATATAATATGTAATATCCTAATCCTAACATAGGCTACTTTTTACCGCGGAAAAATACATACTTCGGCGGAAAAATATATGCTTACGCGGAAAAAATCGATTTAGATAAAATTTAGTATGCAGAAGATAGTTGCAAATAAAAGTATATGGCGAAAGACTTTTCACCGCGGAAAATACATGCTTCCACGGGAAAATATAATGCTTACGTGGGAAAATTCGATTTCGATGAAATTTAGTATGTAGATAGTTGCAAATAAAAGTATATGGCGAGAGACTTTTTACCGCGTAAAAATTAAATGCTTCCGCGGGAAAATATATGCTTACGCAGGATAATTCGATTTGGATGAAATTTAGTATGGATATAGTTGCAAATAAAAGTATATGGCGAGACGAAGTTCGCGGGGGCTGCTAGTTTCTATATATTTTTCTTGAACTTTATATAAAAATATTTTTTGCTTTATTATTATTATGTATTTATGTTCAATCCACGCAGCAGAATCATCTATACTTATAGAAAAGTTTTTAGAAAGGTAGGAAATATCTTATTACCACAAACTTGTTGTTAAGTTTCTATGCAATTTTATTTTGGGTATGTTAAATGGTATATAATTAAATTAAATTAGGTAAATAAACATTCATGGCCTAAAATATAAATTCATCTTCGATAAATTGTAAAGCCTATGTAACATATAAATAGGTCAAATATATGTATAATAAAAGTAGAATATAATACAGGCAATTATGTAAAATAAGAAAAACATTAGGACGTGAAGTACATTATTAGTAAACATTAGAGTTCGTTTTCGCTTATTTGCTTCTCTTCAAGTAATTTAGTGCTAAGCTTTCAGATCTACGGCCCCTAAATCTATAAAATAACATTAAGTCTCATAAAATATGAAAGATTACCTACTTTTATTAACTGAACACAGATATTGCGAAAGCTCATACGACCCCAGGCAAACCATTAATCAATTCAGACAGCCTGCAAAACGTATATTGTCTTTATATGACAACAAAATAACAGACACCAAAGTAAATTCGTGTTAGGCTATAAATTTAAGTACTAAGACACTATTTGTGAGGCCACGAGTATCTTAGTGCTATTATGCAAGTCATTACAATTTTAGCTTTATGCAATCAAACGC
This sequence comes from Chloroclystis v-ata, assembly GCA_963691955.1. Lineage (NCBI taxonomy): Eukaryota > Metazoa > Arthropoda > Insecta > Lepidoptera > Geometridae > Chloroclystis > Chloroclystis v-ata. The sequence goes on along the minus strand of OY829906.1, from coordinate 5,364,253 downwards.
ATTTCCGGAAAGACAATACCTACCAACTTGATTAAGCTTGCGGTATACTGAGCCTTCATTACTTTTACTTTTCCTTGAAATACTTTTTACTACTGGGACAGGTTTCCCCAATTTAATAAATAATAAATAAACATTATAAACTCACACAGCAACATATAGGCCCGTGATAAGCTCTAAGCTTGTGTGACGTACCTACGGGTGCTAGATTGCTGATATTATACTTAATAGACTATAACATAGATAGATATTTTTTTATTATACAAAGTGTAGTTAGTAACACCCAGACACACAATTACATTTTTTTCCGTGGGAAATTATAATTAAACCAATGACGAAAGTCAAATGTTCCTCAAACTTAAACCACTGGGTCGCTGGTAAAATAATTATATCGATTACGTAAGTAGTTACTCGGTTTCCTTCCTGCGCTATAAAGTTAAAAGCCTAATGTTTTTACCTAACCTAAGTTTGCTTATTTTTTGTGCCACTTCTGGGTAAAAGCCTGCTCTTAATTGCATGACATCGGCTTTCATTATTCATAGAGAAAAAGTTGGGTATGGTTATCACCTAAGCTAGCAATAATTTAATTATTCGGTTAGCGTAGGTAGGTACTTACCTAATTCTAGATGGAATGCTCCTCCTCGTTTTAGGCCTCATCTTATCCTATGTACAAGTACTGTGCAATTTTACTGATTTAAAACACAAGAAACTATACATATAACTAATATAGCTATACAACCATTTAGAGCCCAATCAAGCAAGAGTCTCCCTCTTCTAACACAAGTCATTTTACTCAAATGAACAGCTCCCATAATGTAATTAAAATATTATATATGTATTTATTTTGTATTTTCTATTTAACACAAATAAAGGTAGGTATTTTCGATAAACACTCATCCACTTGGATTGCAGGATATCCCTTTAGAAAACAAATTCGATAATTAGGTATCGTGATAGTGACAATGTTTATGTTAAATATATAAAAATGATTTTTGTAAAGATACAATTTCGATAATATTTGATTGTATTGACAAAAATCAAATAAGTCTTGACTAACGGAAGCTTAGGGCTCAATATTGCTGGACTGTAATATTGCTATTTTACACAGCATCACTATATTTTATGAACTCAATGTTTCAATGTCTTAGAAAATGGCAAATGATGGGCACATTCAACAGCTGGCCTCAACCAAGTGTTACAGAGGTGTCTATAAATCAAATAACGGTGACGGCTGATACAGATCTGTGGTCAACCGTCGCGATGTCTCAACGTCTATCTGCGGTACAGTTCACTATTGTGTTTTGAATTTATTGAAACAGAAGTAACTAGTTGGATCGTAATCATAGCTTGAAAGTTGCGTGTCCCATTTGCATAAATAAAAATTATCTAATGCGTATTATGATGTAGAGTATAAAGTGATCAGTGAAAGTGGAATTTTCATCAATAAAGATTATAGATTACTCAATTTCCGACTATGACTATGACCGGTGGCTACATTGAAGCGTTTAGTCCAATAACTAAAATATAATAACAAGCCCACAATGAAGGGTTTAATGGATGACTTACAATTTGTTTTTAATTATGGATTTTCTTTAATTCAGGAATGGCTCTGTTGTATCATAGCAGTATACATCGGACTAATCTGGAGTCCAACTCCATGTTTGTCCGCACGAACCCCTCCTAATAATCCGTCAACCATTGAAGCACAGGCGAAATTCTTCCAGTAAGTTTATTAACATATATATTTACATAATTGCGTAGTTAATTGAAAACCAATGCAATAATTTATATAATTATGTTCCGACCGAACGTTATAAACACATTACTAGTTAAGGTATTCCCATGTACCTTATTATGTTAAAATTGAGAGATCGAACCCACTACCTGCTGGGTACTCAACAAGGTACCAAGCTAAATATGATTAACCACGCCGTTTATGCTGAATATTCGTTGAAAATCAATTACCCTTACAGAAAATATATCAAGTTTTCCACCATAGAAAATAATCCTGTATATTTAATTTGATTTTACTCCTAGGGATTTTTTCTCAGTTCAGTTGAGCCCGTACAAGATAGAGTTTGGTCACGTGTGCGAAGATCCTAACACGTGGGAGCAACGTTACGAGAAGAAAGATTTTAAGAACAACAGGGACATGGGAAAAGTACCTACCTATCATCTCAACTTTACCAATTACTGTCTCTATTATTATGCTGGAGCCACATTCTCATTACCGAACGATAATTCTAAATCTGTTACCCTTCCGATTATTAGTTAATATTGTCATTCGACTTTGATTCAATTCTTATAATTCGCGCTTCCCAGTTCTATTTTCCTTTGGCGGCAGTTTCACTGATGCTCTGTTGTAATTTTTACTTTTTGGTGTGTGATTGTTCAACATCCAGATTCGACAAAGTTTTGTGGAAGATAATTAGGACTTCATTCTTGAAAGATCCTAAGATTCTCTATATGACCGTGTATTGATAATGTGCCCAGCTTAAATCTCTTTGTTTCTTTCTTTCCGCTTCGCTTGGCTTGGCTTGGTCAGGTATAGACACTTGCCCACCTCAGAGGACTTCGATCAGGGACATCGGTTGGGAAGCGAACGTCACTTCACCGAGCGACATGAACGGTCCAGGCCGGGGGAAGGACTCTTCTCCGCTAAAGTATGCTTTATAATGCCTATAATATTAATACTAACGAATTAAGGATCGATTTTGGAGACCTAAGGAATGTTCTCAGAGTAAATTAAAAGCAAGTTAACCATTACTAATTACAATCTCATGCGCAAGTTTCTGTTCCTAATTTTCTCTTTATGAACTAATGCGATAGTCTCTTTTAACTAAATTTAATTAATTTTACAATAAAAGGTAAGATAATTGTTATATTAAGAGGTAGACAATTTAAATATTGCCCTTGATAAAGTTTTTTTGACGTTCTAGGTACGTTGGGGTGACAAAAAAGGAGGGTATGGTGAACATTACTGGGATTTGAACCACGCTGGTCCTTCTCATGACCACGGAGATAATTATGATAATGATGATGGTTCCTACCACGAGAACAATGAACCCTACGATGAACCTAGTGACATCTCTCCCACCTACGGCGAAGAATACGACCCAGAAAAGTCAAGCTACGAAGACATAAACAGAAACAAAAGAGCACACCCAAGAGTGAAAGTGGAGAGAAAAGCTGAAACTCACAACAGTCAACCTTATTCCAAACGCAACAGAGAACTGTTAGAGGCTGCTGCGACACATCACGTCGACAACCAACAAGAAAAAGTAAACCCTTCAGTCGGGCTACGGCAAAAAAATCGTCAGCCTTACAAAACTCATGAAGATACGAAAGAAAAACATCAAGTGGTTTTGGTAGTGAATCACAAAGATGACGATCATAATCGGAATAGCCAACGAAATGATTATCAAGGGGTACATCCTAAAGCCTCTCAGTTCGTTGCTTATGAGGATGGTGCGGGTGTGAGGCAACATCAAGAACCATTTACAGCTGAGGAAGCAACGGCCGCAGCGTCAGCTCCTAGACTCTTTCTGGAACCTTCTACGGGACATGTCGTAGACAGAGCCACAGGACAGGCATATGTTTTGCAACCAATTAAAATTAACAAATAGAAAGTAGATAATAATAGTTGTTAGTAATTTATTTCCATTATTAAAGTTTATTATTACACTATATTTGTAGTTTTTGTTTGAATCTTTATTTTATAGTTTTATAATAGAAACAGTAATATAAGACAACTTTTTATCCAGCATTTAAAGTCGGTATCAAAACAGTAAAGAAAAAAAAATATTACCTTTAATACGAGGCTAGATGTTGCTGTGTTATTAGTCCAGCAAAATTTATTTAAAATAAATTATTTAAAAAATATTCCTCAAAATTTCGTTATCCTCAAGCAAATTGTGCTATTGTCCAAAACTCTTGCAGCAAAAAATGCAACCCCTTCACCCTTTGAAACGGACAAGACAAGACTATCCTTATATTGTGTCTTCCATGCAAATCAGGGGTCAACTATTCCCACGACAAACAGGTTTGCAGGACGATAACATCTTGGGTTCTGTGACTTGTAAAGAGAAACTACTGTACAATACAAACTTTAGGACAAGACGAGGCGGGGAGCGGAACAACAACAGTTGTTATTTTTACCGTTACCTAGGTACGGTTCTACTGAAGTGAAGCCATGACGTTTATGCGGGGCTGATGCATGAAGCTTTTAACTCCATAAATAATCAGGAATAATGTACCATAATACTTAATAAAAACTATTACTTAATCTAAGGTTCCTGTAAAAATTAACGTGATACCTAGGGTATGTATACTAAACTATGCCCAAGTACATGCAAACGGCATGTAACATAAATATAATGGAAATAAAAGTTTTTATGTTTATAAATATTATTGAGTACATAACGAGTACCTTAGAGTTGAAGCGATTAATTTCTATGTAAACGTTATCCCACTCTCTAACACTCCAATCAATAAACCGTTTACCCAAACAAAACAGGTTGCGTTTTTTTTGTGCATGGACCATGAAACATCATGGACGCTCATTAGGGGAGAATCTATTCATCTCGCTGAACCAACAATTCTCGCACGCGCCTAAGAAGGGTTGAGAGCATTCGGAGATGAAAAAACTATGGCAAAAAAGGAAGGGTCCTGACTTATGGCGTATTATTGTGATCTTAAGTTTGGACGCATCGGCCTGTGATGCTGTTTGTGTGAAATTTTATATTTCATCACCTCTCCATTCAAAATGAAGTGTTGAAAAAGAGTTTTAAACATAGTGTTATCACATTACAATTTTACCGAATAACTAAATAATTACGATGAGGTACAACACGATAGCATTTACCCTTTTACGTATAATAAAAATGCTCGCATATTTGGTTTAGTCCTTAAATTTACATGACTTTGAAACCAACAATGCTAACCAATTTTAGCTGAAATGCCTAGGTACTTTTAATTTAACAATATTTATTAAATGGTTTATAAATCATTATTTCCGTGGTAGGATGTCTACTGTTCACTGTCTAGATGCCCACTGGACTTTACGGAAACCATGAAAGCCCTTCAACCAATTACTTAATCCACTGGGTCATTTTGCAGACAAAACTAGAGAAAAGCTTCTTACAGCAATGAAATATCTCCATGAGCTATGGTAAGTTCTACGACCGAAAACCGTTATTGTCCTATCTTCAATCAAAGAATTCCCACGCGCTTACATTAATCCTTGCCAACCACCGTTCCTCACGTAGCATTATCTACTTTCTTAAACAAATCCCGGTCAAAGGTCCACCCTTCAAGCCAGTTCAAACCAGTTTGACCAGTTCGTCGTGGGAACCATTGTCCAGTAAGAATACGGAAGTGGTGTCGCAAAAAGTTCCACCCTTTTGTCCATTCGTGGACTATTGTTGATATCTTTTGTTGTCCTGTCTGTGCACTTGTCTAGGGTTGCATTGCGAATATTTTGGTAGAGTTAGAGACACACGGGTAGATAGAGCATGGGTTTTTATGATCGCCATAGAACAGTTGGTAGTTTGGTAGGTACTACTCTTATTAAAGGTTTGGGAATAAATAATATCCATCACATTGGAAACCAGGAGGTGCTAAGAAAGTAAAGGATCATAGAAAGAACAAACTATCTCCTAATAATTAAATTTGGTATATAAGTTATGTATAGCTTATATATTATCCCGCGGTAAAATACGTGTCACTTCGTTTTGCCGTTAAAGACGGACAAACAAATAGATACAAACATATATGGCTTTAATTCCGGGATTTTAGTATCACCTACCTACCTACTCCTACTGCCTTTTTGATAAAACGAATCTATCCAAAGTTATGTACGGTTAAATACGTGGCTTTTAAAAAACCCCCAAGACAATAAGGGTAAACTTTTATAGCAATGTGTCACATGCAAATGCAAAGAAACTCCGCATGCAAATAAAGGGTCATTCTCACTGTCCTTTCGAGGCCCTTTCCCATAGAAGGAAGTGGTCAAACTGGTTTAGGACGACCCTTTATTGCAATTAAAAGTGCAAGGACAAGGATAGTGTCTTCCTGGTCTATTGCCCAAAACGGGTTAGGCCGGTTTTTGGACTGTGTGAAACTTTTAATTCTTCTTAAATTCAATTCTTTAATGACTACTAAATAATAACATACTTAGGTTAGTCTATGCGTCTGTGATAGCTAATGGTCTAATAAAATATCCCTTCAGACTGTTAAACCAAACCTAAGTTCTTGTTCAAAGGTTAATAAATGTTTATTTAAAAAAAACATTGTTGGTCAAACGTTTCTGTTGTCGTTGTTGAATTTTGTTTTCTTACCATCATCATCATAGAGTCGAGTAGGTCTTGTTAGCCCAGCATTGCACAGGTCTCTAACTGACGTCCCTCATACTCAGGGACACGACTCTCTCCCTCAGGGAGAAACACGGAGGATCCGTCCGAGACGGATGATCACTGACAGGGTAGCGGTAGAATCCGACCGGGAGCCCGCAACCCTGTTGAGTGTTAGTGCGCCGTCGAGCGAATCGTCTGGTGACGAATGGTTCGACGACGCTCTGGCCCTGAGGTGAGAGAGGGAGTATCAATGGTTTTTTAGTTGGTATGCCACAGGTTACTAATGTTTTCGTTAGTAGCTATGTGGAGAGTCCAACATTCCCCTTCAACACTCCTCATGTTGAAGGAAATGCGTAAAAGCATTTTCCCATCGTAAAAAACAAAAAGGTCTTGGGTTAGGTACCTAGGTAGGTTAGGTTAGTTAGGTAGGTACTCTATATTCCATTAATTGTACCTACAACGTTATTAAAATAAATACAAGCACTTATAATTAATAACCTACCTCAAATTAACTTCCGGATTATTTTATTTATATTTAGGTAGGTAGGTACTAGATGAAAACCCGGCTTCGCTCGGGTGAAATTTGACGAAAATCTCCATAGGTACCCCGAATTTTGCGGATATCTCGTATGTTGTCGACTCAAAATTAATATTTTTTTATGTTTCGTTATTTAAATAAGGTTTCGATCGAGTCTACCGTACCCCTGCACGAAATTATTAATATAGAAATGATTAATAGATAAAGTGGAACTATGTAACTTATGCATTTAAATATATTTTTAAACTTTAATACCTATAGGTAAGTATAACGTGCGCAATTAGAAATGAGTTCTGTAAATGGCGTCCGCTCGCATGCGTTCTCGCTCACTCTCTATCGCTGTCTATACTTTTATCCTTGTTTTGCCAATCGTACCATACCTACCCGCCGCCATTTACAGAATTCATTTTCAATTGCGTACGTTATACCTACTTAATTATATAGAAAATACGTAGAATACCTATCTATTATTGTTTATAGACCGCAGCCAAACATAGTAAAAAACTAAGTTTATGCCTTCTTTACGGGTAGCACAAAGAACGGGGCTGTGATTTGTGAATCGACTCCGCTGAGTTCCAAAATAGGGCGGAGACACAGTGCAACCCTTCTTATCGATAACAATAGGAATGCAAATGATAAAGGTTACTTCAATCACTAAGTTAGTCCAATTCAGTTATAAACAGGTTCTCCTGTGGAACACTTCTGTTGTGAAATTCTTGAAGTGATCCACAAAAATAAAATCAAAAATTGTTTGGTGATAAAAATAGATATATATTTATTTTACAAATTCGGTTTGCAGGATTCATAAGGTATGTACCTAAATATAATAAATAAGTATACATTTTCTAGGTATCGTGTACTAGCGAGATATTTTTCTTTGTCATAAAAGATTTTAACCATTTAAAAATGAGTGCTAATAACTTATCAATGATAATTATTCCTTTCCGAGTAGCATACGTTGTTATGTCGTTGATTATAAATTTTCATGGTGAGTTGCATTTTTTTGTATCATATTAATATTTTTCGATTCTTTTGTTTATACTTTTGGTTGATTTTTTATTCAGGCTCATTCATGCGCAGACGAGCGAAATCCTCAAACACAATGTTATCTTCTTCTTCATTGGTGTACAGTGAATTTTCGTAGCGATGTCTTTCAATAGACTGCATTTTCTTCATTGCGTTGAAACGTTGGCGCTCAATAGTTCCTGAAAAATATTACCTAATAATTACCTACCTACTTACTACCTACCTTTTATAGTAGGCATGGAGTATAGTTTGGCAATATAGATTGATAATGTGTACCTATGGCAAAAACTAGTAAACTACTAAAATGTATACCGCACAAAATGAATAGTAGGAATGTATCTAGATAAAAAAAAATGTTACCTTCAGCTGGATGAAGCAATTTGAACGGCACATCAGTAACTAGCTCTCCTCCGAGTGTTCCACAGTTCAACTTCACACGAACGGAATAGGAGACCACAATACCAATAGCATCAGCTGGGCACTTTCCTTCAGCAACCAATGTAGAGCTCGCCAAGTTAACGTCATCTTCTTTCAAATGTCCATCCAAAGCCACGCCTAAAAATATAAACCACGAACTACGTTAGACGTGTTTGTAATGACTTCTGATGATTCATTTGTATATATTATTTAAATTTCACCTTGGCTGTGCATCACAAAATATTTTTTATATACCTAGTTATGTAAGGATACCTGCATTAAATAGTAGATAAAATTTGACCTACCTCGAATTTCCTTGTTGCTACGTGCCAGTGGCACTAAGTAGAAGGATTTCGAGAGGCTTGCTCCAGGAGTAATTGGGCAACCTTCACGACTTTCCAATGAAGCAACATGACGGCTGAATTGAGAGTTTATCATTGTAATCTCGACATGTTGAACGACCATGCAACGAATGTTTCGCACAGATTTCCTGGAGTTGTTCGATACAATCACGTTAGCAGCAATCTTCTCTCCGTGATAGTATATTTCACGGTCTAGAGTTACTTCAAGATTGATCTTTCCGTTGCTGAAAGTGAATCCTTTGCTTACAAGAGAGCTGGGTAGACGACGTCCACGGGAAGTCGGGGCGTGTTGCAACTAAAAAATGTAATATTGAGTAAACAAATGGAAATTAATATTTATGGTACTAAATTATCTATTATATTTTAATTATTTTGTACCTTCTTGATAGCGAGAGTCACAGAGCTACGCTTATGACTTTTTTGCTCTTCTTGTTCGGCTACGTAAGTTCTTACGCAGTATTCGACGCCCATAGGCTTGCCTTGATCTTCTTCAGAAGGTTGCAGTGTTACCTAATAAGCAAGTGATTATTTAAAAATTAGCTACTTTTACGAATTGAATTCTTTAAAGAAGTAAGTTTTTGTTTTTTTTTAAGTTTTTCATCAAAACTATAGTTAGTTACCGAGCTCGGTGCCATTTCCGGGAAGTTGAACGTGAATGGATAGGCATTAGGTCCAAGTTTTTTCAGTAATTTTTCCTGAACTGGGGTCAATTCCATCTTTGCATTGATCATGGGTACCACTTGCTCCTGGCCAATCACCATCTCCTTGGAAAACTGTACTCCCATCACCTCATCCTCCTCACGACCATAGCGGTAAGTGGTCACCAACTATGCAAAACAAAATCACTCAATTTAAACTCGTCAAAATAAAATATCAATAATATTATGTAAAAGTCCCGTTAATGTTTAAATCGTCCATTAGGCACCTACATAAAAGCACTTAAACAAAAACACTTGTTTAACACTGGTTAACTATTCACTTGTATTTTATAATTATGTACCTGGCTGTAAACTTTTCTTCCTTTCAGATATTCCGAATCGACCACTACGACACCATCAATAGGGTCGCAGTAATCCATATGATCAATGAAGTCTCGTTTGCCAAGGTAAACGGTAACTTTTCCATTTGGAGTAGTTTTTTTAAACACTTTCACAGCAACAACCATTTTAATTTTTTTTGGGAACAGAAATGAAGTTATTAAATGTTACTGTTAATGGTAATGGATAGGTAGATATTATTGAGAGCAGTGTTTGTCTTGAGGTTTTCACCAGAAATGATTGTCTTCGGGAAACTTCGCTTTTATATGGACAACATGTGAGGTTTCATGAAGAGCGCTATAACGGCTAATAAGATTTTGTAGGAGTACTAATGAGATTAGTGTGACGCACTGTGCCTTCATCGCATCGTATGTTTATATATCGATTGTTTGGCGCATCACTATTTTGGTTAAAAAGTTTTAACTCATTTTAAAAGCGCGGTTCATTGAGAATGAGGGAAATCTTTGACGATATGACAGAATGATTGATGACATTGACATTTTTGATACATACTGACATTTCGTCCAATTGATCTGTTTCGTAAAATTTTCAAAACATTTTACAATTTATCACAGAATACCTATAAGATATTTCTTAATTTTCTTAAAATCTAGACACAATTACAAATATAAGTGTTTATGAAAATGTGATATAGTTCACAGTTGCCTGTATGTTACGTACTTGCATGAATAGTTGTTCTATTTAGACTGTCTGAAGTAACCGAAGATTTGTTTGTTTTCCAGCTATACCCTCAGTATGCCGACGTTCCTAACTCAGGGGCGGCATGGCTACAGCGTCAGGTTCTCTCGGACCCGGCCGGATGCCCTTGCGGTGGCCACTAGCCAGTATTACGGCCTGGCGGGAGGCGGCACTCTGTTCTTCTTAGAGCTGACCCCTGACGGCAGTACCTTGCTTGAAGTACAGAAACTTGAGTGGAATGATGGCCTATTTGATGTGGTGAGTGAGCACAAATTTGTTAGCAAACTAATAGGAGTCTTATCAGATTGTTTCTGTTGAAGGTATTGGATTAGTACTGCGAGTAAGATTTAAACTATAACATGACTATAACAAGATCAATAGTTCCTATGAAAAAAATCTAATCTTCTGATATTGCCAATCAGACTGGTAATATATTTATAAAGAGAAAGTGAAGAAACTAATTCATAAATCAATTTTGAAAAAGGGAAAATTTTGTCCATTTCCAATTGATGGATACTGTAAAACTATAAAGGCTAATCACCTTTTAACCTAGTTATTTCATCGTTCACTGAATATTTGATTGATCTTCTAAGGATTCTCAGATTTTCATGACATTTCATTATCCAATCTAGGTCTTTAGGTCAACAAATTTCATTCATAAAATACCTACTTATCTATGCCAACAAATGTGTTTATAAGTTACTAAATTAAATTGTAAAACCCCCAAAACACATTGTTTTGTGGAATAATATATACCATACTAGCAGCCCACCCTTCACTTCTCCTAAGTTATTACCTAATTATACTTATAAACATTTATCTGGTATAACTCTACCTATTTAAAAACCGCATCAAAATCCTTTGCATAGTATTAAATATATAAACATACAGACAGTGATATCAACTTGTTAAAATGACCCTACTATTATAAGTTTGATTTTGTCTAAGATACAAAGGAATATTATCATAAGTTTACATCAATTGCCTTATATTATGATTTCCCAGTGATATCATAACAACTTCCATATTAGATTACTCTAAAGTATATTTCCTTGACTACAAATAATTTAAAAGCCACTTATGATGAATCAGGTTTGTTTAGAAAGAAGCCTTACACTCAATCTACATGAACTTGTTTGCATCAGCGCAGCTAATGGGATTATGTTGTAACATAGTTTATTTGTAGACAATTGACTTAGTCACCTGGCTTTGTACATTACTCCATATTGGATTTTTAAACTGACTTTGTTGGTGTGGTTGTATTATTATAATTCTTAATAATTTTCTGGAACTACAACCTTTCTATTGCAGAAAATGTTGAATTGAATAAAACATAATTGTAGATCAAGTACCTTCACTTCGTTGATCACACATAGTTGTATATTACAAGGTTGCTCATATTGTACATGCAGAAAAGGGCCGTACGAACAATAGTGCGAATACGTAGTGATGTGTCAGTGCGACCACACTTTGGAGAACTTAACATACTCACGCTGCCAGGTATTGCCGTGTACCAGGTCGCTACATATGTTCGCTCGAAACTCGAGTCGTATGTGACGAATGGGCACCGACACATGTACTCTACGCGTAATCGACACAAGCTCGAGTCGGTATCACGGACACTGGAAAAGTCGGCCAGGTTGACTCATATCATGGGTGCGACAGTATACAACAAACTCCCAACTTCGATAACAGAAGTTACTAGTGACACTTTATTCAAGGCCCGATTAAAACGCTTTCTAATTAAACATTCTTTCTATAGCTACAACGAGTTTATAGAGTACTCAGTAAAATGAATAATTTGTTATTAATTTTGACATATATGATTGACATTATTTTATTGAATTATTATTACCTACTGTTATGACTTTAAGAATGTAAAATTATAAATAAGTACTTGACATGCTCATATAAAATGTACCTAAAACAAATTGACCTATAATATTTATTATCAATAAAAAACTATTATGACTATTATGACTATTGTTTTATTTTATCGCTTCATGATTGTATATTGATAAATAAAATTAAAAATGTGTTCCTACTTGTCAAATATAAGGAACCTGTTGAAAATTCATGAATAGACAGCTTATTCAAGGTTTTAAACTGAATTAAATACTTACCTAAGTTGGTAAGCATGGTGATTATTCCAACATCTACTTATACACTGAAAAATTACTTGATTTTGTAATTTATGTGTATGATTGATGGTAAACATTTTTATAAAGTAGTATTTAACATAACCCATAAATGTTTCCAGACATGGTCCGGTACATCAGACAATACAGCGGCCTGTGGTGCAGGCGATGGTGCCGTCATTGTCTGGCGCGTGGGGTGTTCAGCCCCACTGAGGGTGCTCCGAGCTCACACAAGCGAAGTCTGCTCTGTTGATTGGCCCCGGTCACATTTACTCAGTGCAAGCTGGGATACTACTGTCAAACTGGTAAGTAGTTAGCAAGATAGCTTTTTATATCTTGCTGGATCCACAAGGCTAGCACCAAAACCATCTCTTCCTCTGAGTGTTCTTACCAACCAAGGGATTTAAATACCAGAATATTATTGTTCTGTGCACTGTTTTAACTTACTGCAATCATTTGCTACTTAGCATGGTGTTCATTCTAAATCTCCAAAGACCTTAATAATACTCAATAATTTTTATTTAAAAGACCACAAAGTTGATGTCCTTGAATCATTACACATCATCATCATCATCAAAGTTTAGTTGTGATATTAAAAAAACTTATGTGTATTATATCTGTATTATGTATTCTTCTGTATATTCCAGTGGGATCCAGACTCGGAGACCTGTCTAAGCACATTCGCGGGTCACTCCCAGCTTGTATACACGGCTGCCTTCTCTCCCCACTCTCCGGCCACATTTGCTTCAGTGTCCGGAGATGGACATCTGAAGCTTTGGGCTTGTACGGAATCTGGTCGACCTGCGGCTGTTGTGAAGGCGCATGATGCTGAGGTATACCTAATCTTAACTTACTTTTGCTTAAGATTTTGCTAAGTTTAATCGAAATCACACCAAATGTAATTAGTAGTAGAGGTACTAATTAATTTTTTTATTTTAAATATTGCATTTCATAGGGCTTATGATGTCTCATAATCACCACCTGAAACTAAAGATTGGTTGTTGCATTTTAATAATCCTAATTTGATGCTTTTCTAGGTATTATCATGTGATTGGAGTAGAACTGAAACGCATGCCATTGCTACCTCGGGTTCAGATGGCCTAGTCAAAGGATGGGATCTCAGAAGACTTACATCACCAATGTTCACACTCAAAGGTACCATTTCTAATATTCTGCTTTTCCCAATCTCGTCTTCTTGTGATAGCGACATCTAGTGTTTTAGCGACGAACTAAATTGTACAACTAGAACGTATAAGGACAATTTGATAATAGGTGGCGCTAGTAGCTTGTAACCAAAGTTTATTTTAAAATATAACAGAGGGCGTTGGGAGTTTGTTTCGTTGATACAATTTTAACATGCGATTATTTTTGATTGCAGGTTGCGAGTGTGCAGTCAGAAGAGTACAATTTTCGCCACATGCTCCGTCTGTGATTGCAGCTGTGTCATATGATTTTACTACCAGGTAAGTAACTTCCAAAACACCAGTTATGATAAAAACATTGGAATAAATCTGAATACGCTACTAACATACCGCGATCGCAAACCCGCTTGGTGTTACGTAATACTTATCTATAAAGATTATTTATACTTATTATTGATATTTTATATAGATTTATATTCCTTCGTCGGTTTGACGAAAACTGCGGGTAGACATTGGGTTTTATTTTGGCCGGTTTCAGCAGGCTACCAATACTAGTGTAGTAACCAACACGTTATTGCAGGATATGGGACCTAAAGCGCGGCTGCGAGCCGTTGGAGACGATCCGTCACCACTCGGAGTTCACGTACGGACTGGACTGGAACACGCTGCGGCCGCACCAGCTCGCCGACTGCGGCTGGGACTCGCTCGTCCACGTGTTCATGCCGCGCTCCTTGGCTTGTGTCTAGTAAGTACTGTACTAACTCTCTAACAAGAGACGATCCGTCACCACTCTGAGTTCACGTACGGACTGGACTGGAACACGCTGCGGCCGCACCAGCTCGCCGACTGCGGCTGGGACTCGCTCGTCCACGTGTTCATGCCGCGCTCCTTGGCTTGTGTCTAGTAAGTACTGTACTAACTCTCTAACAAGAGACGATCCGTCACCACTCTGAGTTCACGTACGGACTGGACTGGAACACGCTGCGGCCGCACCAGCTCGCCGACTGCGGCTGGGACTCGCTCGTCCACGTGTTCATGCCGCGCTCCTTGGCTTGTGTCTAGTAAGTACTGTACTAACTCTCTAACAAGAGACGATCCGTCACCACTCGGAGTTCACGTACGGACTGGACTGGAACACGCTGCGGCCGCACCAGCTCGCCGACTGCGGCTGGGACTCGCTCGTCCACGTGTTCATGCCGCGCTCCTTGGCTTGTGTCTAGTAAGTACCGTACTAACTCTCTAACAAGAGACGATCCGTCACCACTCGGAGTTCACGTACGGACTGGACTGGAACACGCTGCGGCCGCACCAGCTCGCCGACTGCGGCTGGGACTCGCTCGTCCACGTGTTCATGCCGCGCTCCTTGGCTTGTGTCTAGTAAGTACTGTACTAACTCTCTAACAAGAGACGATCCGTCACCACTCGGAGTTCACGTACGGACTGGACTGGAACACGCTGCGGCCGCACCAGCTCGCCGACTGCGGCTGGGACTCGCTCGTCCACGTGTTCATGCCGCGCTCCTTGGCTTGTGTCTAGTAAGTACCGTACTAACTCTCTAACAAGAGACGATCCGTCACCACTCGGAGTTCACGTACGGACTGGACTGGAACACGCTGCGGCCGCACCAGCTCGCCGACTGCGGCTGGGACTCGCTCGTCCACGTGTTCATGCCGCGCTCCTTGGCTTGTGTCTAGTAAGTACCGTACTAACTCTCTAACAAGAGACGATCCGTCACCACTCGGAGTTCACGTACGGACTGGACTGGAACACGCTGCGGCCGCACCAGCTCGCCGACTGCGGCTGGGACTCGCTCGTCCACGTGTTCATGCCGCGCTCCTTGGCTTGTGTCTAGTAAGTACTGTACTAACTCTCTAACAAGAGACGATCCGTCACCACTCGGAGTTCACGTACGGACTGGACTGGAACACGCTGCGGCCGCACCAGCTCGCCGACTGCGGCTGGGACTCGCTCGTCCACGTGTTCATGCCGCGCTCCTTGGCTTGTGTCTAGTAAGTACTGTACTAACTCTCTAACAAGAGACGATCCGTCACCACTCGGAGTTCACGTACGGACTGGACTGGAACACGCTGCGGCCGCACCAGCTCGCCGACTGCGGCTGGGACTCGCTCGTCCACGTGTTCATGCCGCGCTCCTTGGCTTGTGTCTAGTAAGTACCGTACCATTACCATGAGTTGTCATAGTTAAAACGCGGCTGCGACCCGTTGGAGACGATCCGGCCACTCGGAGTTCACATTATACATTATATGTATGTATATGCTGCGCTCCTTGGCTTGTAGTCTAGTAAGTACTGTTATGTAAATTGATGGACATTATACATTTTATTTGAACACTAGATGGAAACCCGGATTCGCTCGGAATTTGATGAAATTTTCAATAATCCGAATTTTGCGGATATTATGTTGTCGACTCAAAATCAATATTTTTTATGTTTTGTTATTGTAATAAGGTTTCGATCGAGTCTACCGAACCCTTGACGAAATTATTAATATTTATTAAGAACATAAGATTTAAATGTTTTCGAGTTTCCCGATATTTCGACACTGTTTCAGTTTTACTGTTGAGTAGGCAGACGGTTTTTGTCAAAGGAACCGATTTTTTTTTATTTGATAGTCACTAGTAGTGATGTTATTTTGCATTTTGTTTGCGATTTTTGTCTTGATCTTAATATAGGTTGATAACCTTTTTCAATATCTAAGACAAATTTCCATTATTTACAGGTAATTGGAATCATGTAAGGAACGCGCATTTTATAAGTCAGTGCCAAAGTAGCACTTATTTCCATGGTGTCAGGGTCTGAAATACTGTGACGATGGTGCGTACAGTTTAAACAGGGATATTCACGAATGGAGGAATTTATGGTGAAGGTTTATATCAGGATTAGGTATATAATCTGTAGGCGGTGCAGTTAATGGAATAGTCAATAGATGTCGCTTGTGACCATATAACAGTTATTGATCTCCCCGTTAGATCTGTTTTGCATTTGGAATCGATCTGTAATATCAGTAGCTGGGATAATGCTCAAAACTTCGTTTAGTTTCTTAAATATGCTGAAATATAACGAGCTGTATTACATCGACTTAAATGAACACAAACAGTACTGTTGCTTTTAATATAATATATTATCTATTAGTATTGTATAAAAAAAATACAGTTTCCAATTTGTTGGTTTAAAAATTTATAAAGTTGAAGACGTTCTGACCATAATAAAATAAGTGTAACTGATCCTAAAGTTCATCATGTCCAAATAATGGTAGAAGACGATTGCAACGGTTAACAAATATATTTTAAGTAGGTGTTGGTCTCAATTACATTCCAAGATTCCTCGCGGTTAAGTTATTTTTAAGTGGCAAATTTTATTTATATAATTGTAAATATGCATTTGTTATTGTAAATATTTTTATTATTTTGTATATTGTATAGTCTACTCGCTTGTTTACCTAAGTCGTTATAATCGTGCCAATAACTCAGTGCTTCGAGTTTTGTACCGTAATTTCTATTAATCCCAAAATAAAACGGTATAATTATTCAAGATATCTTTTATTGCACAAAACGTTACAAAATCAGGACAATATCATCATCATTAGAACGGAGAGCAGCGCCATTACTGAAGTCTTACGGAGAAAAAAGGAACTACCATACTAAATAGTACCTTATACGCAATATTACATAATACTTATTCTAGATGGATAACAGTGTGTAAAAACACGAGCTTCTTGAGTTGAATGCGTAATAGAATTGGGGTGGTTTAAGTTTTATGCTGACTATCAGCGCCCATAGAAAGGGCGTCGATAGTTAAATGCCAATCGCACGAGTGTAAGCGAGATGGACTCTGCTGGTCAGTACCGACTGCATTTCAGCTCGGCTTTTTAGCGTGGTACTAAAACCAAGTACACAGAACAGCCAAACAAGAACGATAAGGCAAAGGAACGATGCAGTTGACAGCTCATGCCTTTCGCCATCTGCCTTTTTTGTTTCAATGCATAATATAGGCGACTTGTCTATGCCATTTCTGTATGCTCTATGCCATTTCTTTATAATGCTCTTTGCCTTGGCATCTTTAATTTCCAACCCAGCAGTGCCAAAGCGGACTGTATCAATGGCGCGGTATTCATAATTTATTCTTCTAGGTTTGTTTTAAATCTTCTCATACGACCTTCGATTGCAGTAAGCATGAAGTAAACGGTGTTTAAATGTTCTTTGTCGCCTTTACAGATGTTAGTTAGGCTTACCGTAGGTGGGGTTAACAGGTTAATTCTGGTTTTTATATTCTTGTGTTTGCTTGTCTGACAACTCAAGTTTTCGCGGCCAGATGGCTTCATCACGCATGCTTCGCGATTCGTACTTGATATGTGACTGTTTAGCGATTTTATGATGTTTCTGGCAACTGAAATTAAAAAAAGATAAATCAAATCAAATAGGTACTCTTTACTAACACCAACCTTAATATAAATAATAGAGCTTAGATTATAATTGATATGAATCTGATTATTGCTTACACTGCTCCCTGATTCTTTCAACATGTTTTGATAGTAGCGAGCTGAAATACTGACAATTCTTCATTATATTCGTTCTTGCATGGATTTCAGTATTCATTTTCGATATGGAATCTAAAACAAAAAAATATAAAGGTAGAGGCCAGTTAAATTAACCCAAGAATTTATCATATTTATATGTATATTGATAGCCGACCCGTCGAAAGCTTCGCTTGCGTTTTTTACCATATACTACCACATAGAATAGTTTAACTAGGTACTTAAATAAGTATTTTTTTAACAACTAATAACCACCAGTTTAAAGTAACTAAGGTCATCCTACTACGCATCTTCACATCAACAAGTATAGATAGTGGGTTTTATTAGGGAGAGCCTTTCTTTCTATTTTTCTGTAAGAAGTAATTAATTAAATACCTACCTCCTGAGCTTGAGTGTGCAACAGCGTGAACTTTCAAATACTGGGGCGTTTCTTCCAAATTGTATGTACGGTTTTCGAATGACATTTGCTTTGGTACAACCTTGATTACACTGCGCTGCAGATATGCCTCAAAGGGATTTTCTATAGGCTGTTTATAATTAGTGTAATTGTCTATGGCATATTTCGTTATTTTCCTCTTCTTAATACGAAACTGAGCACCAATCTCAATTGGTTTTCTTCTTTTCTCAATCCTAGCTTTAAGTTTCGAGGGACTATGTAGACAGAACTCTGCGTGTTCTTTCTTATTTTCCACAGGCAGAGAGCGTTGGCACTGAGCAGAAGTCTCTTTGAGTTTACCCCTCTGCTCCACCTCAGGATCTTTTGAGAAAGTGTATTGAGCACAACACACAAAGTCTTCTCTTCTTTGCTTCGGTATAAGCTTTGAGGAACTGTATTGAGTGCAAGACTCTGTGTAAGTTTCTCTCTTCTTTGCCTTGGACTTAAGTTCTGTAAGACATTGAGTACGTATCTTTGTAATGTCATCTCTCATCTCTTTGCTAGTATCGAGGATATTGTATTGAGTGAAACTGTCCATGGGCTTTTGCTCTATATTCCTATAATCAAGCTTACTGTACTGAGTAAAAATCTGGAGAACATTTTCTCCGTTATGTTTCATTGCTTCGAGTTTTGATAAATCGCATACATTACACATTTTGGCACGATCGTTATTATTGTTTTCATACGAGTCTTGTTCTGAGTGACTATGTTGCGTAAATGTGTCGTAAGTTGTAATTAGTTCTGTGAAAAAAAAGTTATTTACTTATTATAGTCGTTAAAACTGTTGCCCCTATTCAACTTGAATGAAAAGTACCTACTTTATGAATAGGTAGATACCCACTAAAGTCTGTAGATAATTAATTAAATGACGCAGCGGCAAGCAAGACAATACATCATTTCTGTCGTATCGAGCGAAGGCGGTTCTAGTGATTGATTTGTAAATGATGATTAATGTTGTAGCTGCTTAATGATATTGGCAATTACTAAATTAGGCTCCCCTTGCCCCAGAAACGAGAGTTGACATCTTGAGTTCGCAAATCTGTGTCAGAATTTTGAATTTTGAAGGCTTTTGAACGTTTATGGGTTCTATAAAATAGAACGGCAATATTCAGTTAGGTAGGTACCTAATTTAACAACTCTGCATGACGATTACTTAAATAATTAGTGCTTAGTTCGCTACGAACGATTTAAATGCATTTGAAATGGTGCAAATGGTTCCTTTTTCCATAAATAGGTAAATTAGATAATGATAAGGTACCAATGCAGGGATCGATAACCAATGATTGATAATTATTAGTTTGAACACCAATTGAGAGTTACATAGAATTATAACTCTTCGTCTGTTTTTGTTTATCAGATTTTATCATCATTATCATATCATAGAGCACTTAAGACTGAGTTCTATAATAACTTATGTTATTATTACTAACCTTGTGGTCCATGATCTAATAAACAATTACACTGTTGTGTTGTCCTCGTAACAATATCACAATCTGACGTGTTTATCCCAATTGAGTGCGTATCAGGTGCACTGTTATACGAATCTGTAATAAAAGATATGAACGTGTTGCAAAAGCGCTAGGTATAATAATTAGAACAGTTTCGTTACTTCGATTCTCTACGTTAAACGAATGGGCCTCAAAGACATTACAAAAAATCTAGACCGCTCAGCCAAATAATTTCTAGACTTCTCCATCCCAAAACACAAGCTTACCATATACTGTTGTATAAAATGACTGTGAAAGTCTATGACGTGAATAATTGATCTGTGAGGTTTCATCCGCAGTATGCTTCATCACGTGCATCACGCATTTAGGCGCTCCGTAAAGGTAAACACAATCTGAAACTTTAAAAAGATGTAGTAGGCCGTACAACGACTGAGAAATTTCAATTCTATTGGTGATACGGTAATAAGATTTTTTACAGTAGCACCGCTGAATTTGCGTATCCACCAAAGTAAGAACCAACGTAGTAGGTACTTATAGTACCTACCTAGTTATTGAAATTTAATATTGTCTATTTATTAAAGTTTATTTCTACCATGAGATCATTTAGCGTTAAATCTGTAATCTATCTTAACCTTATGTGGCGTTAATAAATTGTTGTAATGAAATAAAATACTAGGTTACTTCGTTATAATAAGGCTTTTATGAAGCAAATAAACAAAAAAATGGAAAACTCCTTTATCACAAATTCCGTCTTTGTCTTTGGTGGATATGCAACCTAACTACAGGGTGACATAGAAGACGCACCACAATAAACAAAACAAGGTTTAATTCAATTCGAAGTTCGGCAGCAGAGAGAAGACCACAGATCCACCAAATACTTCCGAAGTACGTTCATAAAACCTATAAATAAAAAATAATTAATTTTTACAAGCTAAATCGAGGAATAAAATCAAAATCAGAGATGTAGTAATAAGCACTAATTTATAGGGAAAAGCAGTTGCAGTTGCCGAACTTTTAATTAAATTAACTTTAGTATGCAAAAGTTTATGAAATTTAAATTGTTGGCATGCCTACCGACTTTCTGTTTTGGTACTCTCAATATATATACTTAATGCATTTTAATTTTCAACGTTCAGAATCTTTTATGGGTCAAAAGTGTTTGACACAAATTTACAGACTGTAATCTACGAAGTATAAGATTATTAAACGTACCTCCTATTTGTTTTTTGTCATCACTGCAAAGAGGGTCCGGTAAAGGTAGAATAAAGCGAGAGGTGAAATTTGACATGGATCTGTTTTCCGGTTTGCATTCTGTTGCTAAAACGTAGACGTAAACGTAGTTATCATTTAAAATACACAAACAAAAAACAGACAATATTTGATAGCATACAAATCTAAACCTACCAATTATACAGGTTCTTTCATTTTAGAAAAATTAATCATGATGACGCATTTATTTTTGCGACAATTGTCCAATTTGAGCATAATACTGAATTTGGAGTCACGCTTTTTCACATTTGATGACGATTCTAGGGGAAAAATGAAGTAGTTATATTTTCTCTATATCTTATTAGAATATTAAATATACAAGCATTATATCAGTTATTACCTGCATCAGTATGAAGAGTAGTTTCTTTTCCGGGATCCTTAATGATTTGATCTACAATGAAAACTTTATTTAATAATGACCGCTACAAACTGAATGGATTTAACATTAGGTCTCAAGTACGTACCTGGTTTTTTCAAGCACTTGGCAATGATATGTGTATTTGTGTCCTTTACGGGGACAAGCTCATCGCAATAATTTTGCAGCTCGTCAGGAATTACCGGTGCGATTGAAGTCACTGTAATAAAACACAAGTTACCTTTCCTGATCATGTTACCTAAATCAAATTAACTACGAAGCAAGAGTGACAAATTAGTTTGTCTATGAAACGTATAAATAATTTTCAGAATGCTGTCGAAGTAAAGAAACGGTAAACTTCAAGTTAATATAACTTTAAAAAATAACAAGGCATGCTTACCCTTTACTAAGTCCTGGATCTTAGTATCGGAATTAACAGGTTTTGTAATAACCGAGGTAAATTTCGTTTCGAGTTCTCGTAAATCTGAATGCGAAACACTTTCATGGTTTTTGAATACTTTCTCAATTCCTATTACAGTTTTAACATCATATTCAGTTCCCGTTGAGATATGTGTGCACGACTTTTCAGGGAAACATTTTTTATTATCAGGTTTAACTAATTTAGTAATGCTTTTCTTATCAAATGTACAAGTTATGTCGTATCCAGAACTGGAAAACGTAGTAACCTTTTTGGTAGGAGAGCTACAGTCTACTTCTACAGCTTTCGCTATGCCAATATTGTCCAGAGCAGTTTGAGTCTCATCAGATTCTATAAATTGTTTAGTAAAACTTGTATTGTTTTCAGTGAAGTTCTTTACATATTCCATTTGAATAGGTTTAGAAATATCTTCTTGTCGAAATACGATATTTTCTACAGTATCTGTATTTGTTTCTAGTTGCATTGATTTTATAATATTGGTTTTGTCAAGCATACGTTTGGGGCTAAAGTATGTTTTCGTAGATTTTGTTGAATTTATATTATCAGTGTTCAATGTCAGTGGGTCAGTATTTATATTATCACTTATTTGATTATCAATTACTTTTGCACTAAGATCGCATGTTATAGACTTGACGCTTTTTATTTTATCATATTCTTGAATAGCAGTCTTGGAAAGAGCCACTCTGTCTAAAGGATATTTAGCACTGAAACAAGGTTCTAGAACATTGTTATTACTTGATTTATCTGTAGTATAAGTATATTCTGATTTCTCTGATTTATTTGAATTATCTTGTGGAATAACGGGTATGTTTGAGTCCATTGCTTTGTTTATGGCATAACTACAATTTGCCTCCACTCTGGGATTGATAACATGAATTGGGCCTGAAAATTGAGGAAAATTATACATTTGTTTTAGTCAATTACAAAATTATGTTCTTTTAGTTTTTATTAAAAAATTTTTATCAAAGAAAATAATAATAGGTAGGTATCTACTTTTCTGAATACCTGCTTTCATCCATCTGTCAGCATCCAAACAACTTGAAAGAGATATCGGATTTACGCTAACATTAATGTTTGAAATTATTTTGTCTTGTTTTGATGGTATCATTGATTGTGAATCGTTAGATGGATCTGAAAGTATTGCAATAATGTCAAAAACAATCTACCTGATAACGTCCCACCTATTTTCTAATTCTATTTCCTAATTTTAGCATTTTATCACAAAAACATGCATCGCAGGCGGACCTTCGCCCGCTGCACCACAGAGAATCGTCAAGAGAGGAAAAAAAAAATGAGCTTACCAAAGTGACTATCGCTATCCTTTGTAGGGTTTTCATTGTCCTCAATGAGTCGGAATTGTGATGTACTAGCGGAGGAACATTTACTCACGTTGGAATTTGTGCTAAAACCTGAAAATCAGATTAAATTGTTGCAAATTACTTAATTAGGTTAAATATCATATAGCCTTTAGAAACATTGTAAATATAAGTAGGCACATAATTTAAAATGCAAGTAAAACTACACCAGTAACTTTCTTAAACGTCAAATTAATATTAGATTCTTAGAAATTGGTATGGGAAAAATTACAAGATCACAACGTAACCTTGGCCCTCGAGTGTGAGTCGAACCCACGCCTCCCAGTTAGACCCTAGGTGCGTTAACCCATACCAATTTCTAATAATTTAGAAAACTTAAGTCAATCACTATAAAATAACAAATAGTAATATTAGATTCAATATATAGCTTATAAAATTTAAAATCTTGGTCTGTGTTAATCGAAAGCAAATCCACTGTAACCTCGCAACACAGGCTCTATAGAGACCTAGTGCAAGGGACAGAGCTCGGCTTCGATACCATTTACTAAATAACTTATAATTTATAATCTAAATCTAACAAATTAGCTATGTAGGTATCGAATGTATTTATGTAAACTTAAAAGTGAAATAAATTCTTATTATATTTTTTTTTAACTGAAATTACCCGAATTGGCGGAAATAGTGTGGCGGACACAAACATCGCATACCTCGGCAAAACCCTTAAGGTTTCGGGTGAGGTGAAAAATAGCTTTCCAAAATGCCGTCATGTCTTTCGCACAATCTCAATGTTTCCGTGCCATTAGGCGCAATTGTAAAGAGTTTTGCGAGAATAAAGGGCCTTACACGCTTTTAAACCACATATTATACTTTTCAACAGTGCAAAAACGATATGCAGTAAAGATTACTGAGTTAACTCCACTCTATGATAGTTTAAAAAGTTATTTTTTATTTTATTTTATTTTATAAATTTAAAGAAAACTTACAGCTAACAAATAAGTATTACATAATCAAAACTGCTGAAGGCCAATTAAAAGTTTCCGCTTATATGGTACTAAACAAACTACTGAGTTAACTGTATAAAATTATTCAGAATTCAGAGAAATATTTTATGCATTTTGTTAGCATTCGATGCCTTATAGCCCGTTTTAAACTTCTTATTTATATTTTATTATATGTTATTTTGTTTATAGTTTTAGGAGGCATGGCAACTTCGTATTTCCATAATTAGGCGAGTAGGCATTCAAAGTTTTCAGAAATCAAGAATCATAACAGTAACAAGTTAACATACTAAATATCAGAATATTCAATCGTTCGATTCAAAATATTTTGTTATAGTCTGGTTACACCTTAATATTTCTCATATTACGTTTACGACATAAAATTCACAAGAACATGAAATGTATGCCGATTTTAACAAAGAAGCTATGGGCGGGTTTACCGTAAAAAGGTTTCGACGACACGAATATGAACTCTGAGATTTTCAACTAAAGTAGAGGAATTTGTAGTTTGCACATTTGTACCTACAACGGAAAGGATTTTGATAGCGTATACGACAACGACATTCTTTGTGTGTTAATATTGTTGTAAATTGTGTTTCATGAAAATGAATTAGTTATAATTGTACTTTGCTTGCGTTTGTATGTTCATAATCAGTATTATTAAATTTTTATGTGTTGATTATGAGGAACAACAAGTACATAAATAATTACAATTTGTGTCTTAGCTAGTTCTTTTAAAGTTGACTCCACAACGTATTAATCCATGCTATTAAGCCAATTTTTGACCAACGCTGTTCTAATATTTTGGAGTAGGTACCTAAGTATTATTTTGTATTATGTACCTATTTATTATTTCCTTTTTAATAGTCATACGTACCATTAACACTATATTGTGAAAATCCATCAACTTTCCTACTGCTGACAGATCGCGCTTTTATAGCATTATTAAGACTGTCACTTGTATTCTGTTCCGAATTCAATTTCTCGTTAAACTTCATACTGGTACACATTGATGATCGCGAAGGGGGTTTTATAACTGAAAAATATTTAAGGTACACATTAAAAAAATATGATATACTTCGAATACTTCATAATAAAATGATTGATTTATTTATGAATTTTAATAAAATAATACAGCAAGTTATAAGTTGTTATTGCGATTTAGAAGTGATATCTTTGAAACTGTATTGTTTCAAGAAGGAGTGATAGTTAAATATATTTAAGTTTTTCCACTGACAACAATACAAAATGTAATTTACTATTATATTTAACATTTACTGTCGAGCTTTAGGACAAAACGTAGTTTAACATAAATAAATTGAAGCGAGTTATTGACTTGCTTTTATTAAACATACAATAAAATTCAGTGTCGCCAACAAAAAAGTTAATTTCCGTTGATCGTGAAGAAGACAAATTCTTGACAAACCTTTTTCATTTCCCAAAACGGTGTAGGTACTTGTAGATGTATCATTCACCATTAACTTACTTCCAAATGGTTTTGAATCTAAAAAAAGTAATTTTATTAATAAATTCATAAAACTTATATACCTACTTACATAACTATATTTTAGTAACCTTAAAAATATTACCATACCGACCAACAGACATAAAATTCACATATGAAAGAGTTTAAACTAAACTAGAGTGGGGTTCCAATTACAATGTCTGAATATTTGTTATCCCAGTTATTATTTTGTCAATATAATTAACTATCGTTATTATCTGCAAATATTAGTTCCGGGTTCTGAGTGTTTTCTACGTAAATTACTATTAAAGTAGTTTGAGCAGTTAAGAATCTAGACCGCCACTAAATAATTAAATTACCTGCACTGACAGAAGTTGTGACTTTTCTGTCGACAATAGCACTTTCCAACAAAGTGTTCATCAACATACCTAAAAATAATGCATTTTATTTTTAACTGTAATAAAGTTAATTATATGGTTGATTTTAGAGTAGTTTTACATAAAGGTACGTAAAATCTTACCAGTATTGAAATAAGTCAAAAGTTGACTCGGTGAGGCAGCCATGTCATCGGTTAAAGTGGTTTCTAGAAAAATAATACAGTTATTGAACTTAGGGAAATATGAACAAAAGCACCGACATCGAAAGGTTCAAACCGCAAACAAACATATTCATCAGCAGAATCGTTTAAAGTAAAGACCTAAGTATCCCTTATCTGAAAACTTTATTCGACAATAACATTACTAACCCGATAGTCTGTTGAACATTATCAACAAACTAAAGAAACACCATAACAGTGGATTTTAGTTGAAGTAGTTGTTAAGCACCTATTTGCGAGTCTAAACTCCCATTGCACTCACTTTCCAGAATTTTTAGAAAATTCTGACACAACGATAGTAAATAATCAAATAATCACGGCATATTAATATAGTGAAATGGCAGGCATAATTATAGTAATATATCTTGCCAGTGGAGAGGATAGTCATCTTAATAATTACACCAGGCCCCAATCACGTTAAGATTAAATGAAATAAATTCAATATGTGGAATTTGTTCCAAACTTGGAAGAAAAAGTAATGACAGTGAAAGTCTTAACACCGGTTAGCGTACTCTGACCAATTTAAATGTAAGTCAGATATTTCTATGTCTTCTTATTTTGTCTTTACCAATATAAATTACTTTAAAATTAAAAATATTATAAATCATACCTTCCTTCCTATCCGATGTAAGTAAGGACGTCTCTATTTCTGAAAAAAAGTGGCAAACGATTAATATTATGTTATACCGAGAGCACAGAAAATATATAATACCTAACTACGTAACTGAGAGTAAAAGGTCAAAAAGTACTAATTACTAATTTCTTACTTGATCCAATAAAACTGGATCGCTGCGAATTGATATGGTTTCCAAAATCTCGCACTGAGAAAACGGGCCGTTAGCAAAACGCGATTTTCACTCTGCTAATGGCAAAACGGTTATTTCCTACCGAATACTCGTTTAAAATTAACGAAAATGCCCTGCTAGTAACAACCGATTCGATACGGTTATTGTAAAACTGTAAAAATAACATAACACTCTGCTAATCTAGCAGTTAAAACTGTTGATTTCAGCTACTTAAAATACTCGGTTATCATCTACCAACCGATTCTGTTAGAATCAACCGTGCATTCGTTTAATATTAACCGTGTAAGCATGCTAACATTAACAGAGACAAGAACGCTTAGATCTGTATTTTGAACTCTGCTATTTTACCCGTAACTCTGTTAATAATATAACCGTATATCTGTTAAGTGTCAACCGTAACTCTGTTAACAGCTTAACCGTATCTCTGTTAGGTTAGGTTAGGTTCTAAAATCAACAGTTAAACTGTTACTTTTTACAGTGTCACTGTTACGATAGCAGATACTCTGTTAGAATACTATCTTCCGAGAACTTAGTCAGTGTTGCCACTTTAGTGGTTTTACCACAAAAAAAACGAGACTTCCTTACTACAACAATTTTATTTCAGCTGAAAATTTGGACAATTGTTCCAAATTTTCTGCTATATATTTAATTATTAATCACACTATCACATTAAGCAAGTACATTTAATTATTATTATTTTTTTTTATTTCAGCCGAAAATTTGGACAATTGTTCCAAATTTTCTGCTGTACATTTAATTATTAATCACACTATCACATTAAGCAAGTACATTTAATTATTATTATTATTTTTTATTTCGGCCGAAAATTTGGAACAATTGTCACAGTAAGAAAGTACATTTTATATTAATGTTAATAATATTATTTATGAAGTAATTCAAATCATTTTTCTTTTTAACAGGGTGCAAAAACTTTAATATTTTATAACTTACACTTAAGTTTTAATTGTTATAGAAAACATTGAGGTCAATAAGTACCTACTGTAAACTGAGTAACTCAGGTAAAAAACAATATTATATAAAAATACCAAATCAGTTACCATGGGATATAAATAACCTCTAAAGGTTTCCATATAAACAACGCGTGCAAAGCCGCGGGCAGAAACTAGTTATTTGTATAAGCTAATAAGTTTATGAAATTGTGTTATTGTCATTGGTATCTCGCAAAATAAAAAATACGTGTTGTGGTAATGAAACGTTTTCAGAGTAAAAATCGCGCATTTCCCTGGCAACACTAAAACTCAATCAAAAAGTCAGTCGCCGCAGCCATCAACCAAGTGATGGCTGTGGCGACTCACTCACTGCCCTCTTCTATTGATACGTCGTCGCGTCGTAGTGTATCTTGGTGCGCATTTCTTTTCTAAAGTTTTCTATAACGCGAAGCAACCGGTTCTACACCTCAGCAAAGTGGTGTTCCAGGAACTTTTACCAACTACAAGACGCCGCAAAGCGACGCACGCGACTTCAAAATGGCGGACGAAGAAGTGTGCAATCTTTTGTCGCAGTGGGGTCTCGCGGAGTACATTCCGAAATTCCAACGTAAGTACGATACATTTTTGTATTTACCTAGAGCTTATAAACCCCGGTAAAGGGAAGGGACTAGGTACTTAGGTACTGTATTTACTACTAACACGGCCTCATCTCTGTCGTTATGTGAGAAAAAATGCACGTGGCGCTCGCGCCATGTTTGTAAGGATATTTTAATTTATTTTTCAAAGGAAGCAGAGGAAGTGTATGAAGCGCGAGAAATATAAATGTATGCCATAGAAATTCCCATGTCCATAGGGTTATGCTATTGTCAGCCTCTCCATTCCTACCTATATGTCATTTATGTTGCGCCACTGCCTCCTTCATAGGCCTTCGTAAAATAAAATAACTCCACGTAGGTATGTAATAGAAAGAACACTCATGAATGTACATGGTAATACATTTTAGTTTCTCGTTGTCATTTCAGAAAACATGATAACGACGTTAGCAATGGCTGCTCTACAGTAAGACGATATAAAGGAGCTGTTCACTATTATCGGTCATCGCTCCATATTTAATAAAAATTGGGAAGACTGGCGTAGACTGATGCATCCACTCACTCACACTACACCAGTAGGTAATACTTACCTAGTACCTTGCCAACTCTATGTTAATTCAACACTAATGTTTAAAATATTAATTGATTTTTTTCTTCTATCGTTTGATAAAAGGTTTCTTACCAAAGCATTTTCGAGGACATAAATCATATGTCCTAAAAAATATCTATATATACATTGATATCCTGCTTATTTCTCATATTCTAAAAAGCTATTTTATTAACTTATTCAATTCTTTTTCAGGAGAATGAATATGGCGCAGACAACATCAGCATAAGTCAGCTCAGCGACCTCTTTATACCAGATAAAGCCACATCTACACAAAGCACGCTCACCCAGGATGACATTCAAATTGTTGAAGGTGTTCAAATAGAAATTACAACTGAAAAGAATCTGCAGAATCTCCTCAGCGAAAGTAATGAAGGAAAAGCACTGTTGCATTCTGATAAAAGCGTGCCGCTCACTAACTCGCAGCGTTCCAGCCTTGTTCGTATAATATCAAATAATATACTAAAACAAAATCCTGATCAAACTGTAAAAGGAACAACGTATGCTGAGTGGACTCAAGAAATCATAGGACTCTTTCCTCGTGAGAAAGCAAGTGTTTACTTTCTCATCAAATATGTCATGTCAACAAGAGGGGCAGTGTAGGTACAATATTATAATAAATAATTATTGAGTATGTATTCTAATGTTTTATTTTTACAGCGATCCTCTAACGTAGCAGACCCACTCGGCAAAACTGGATACATACTCTGCTAGATTAGAAGAGCTACTGTGCTGACTAACTGGCGGATTAACTGTTAGTTTTTGGTGGTATTCTGCTTTAAGAAGCAGGGTAGTTTCAGTGTGGTAACCGAAGCTACTCTGCTAGTTATAGCAGAATAACACTACTAAACTTAACAGTTAATTTGCTGGTTAGTTAGCAGAGTTACTCTGCTAATTTAGCAGACAATGTATCCTAATTTAGCCGAGTAGGTTATGCTAATCTAACCGAGTAGGTCTGCTAATCTAACCGAGAAGGTCAGCTAATTTAACAGAGTATGTCTGCTAATCTAACCGAGTAGGTCTGCTAATCTAACCGAGTAGGTCAGCTAATTTAACAGAGTATGTCAGCTAATTTAACAGAGTAGGTCTGCTAATCTAACAGAGTATGTCTGCTAATTTAACAGAGTATGTCAGCTAATTTAACAGAGTATGTCTGCTAATCTAACCGAGTAGGTCAGCTAATTTAACAGAGTATGTCTGCTAATTTAACCGAGTAGGTCAGCTAATTTAACAGAGTATGTCTGCTAATTTAACCGAGTAGGTCAGCTAATTTAACAGAGTAGGTCAGCTAATCTAGCCTGAGCAATAGTGCTGCAAATAACCGTTAAGCTCTGTTAATATTAACAGTTTATTTGTTAAAAGGCCTAAATACATAAGGTATATAATGATAGCAGAATCTCTGTTAAAACTAACCGTATAAGCGTAACAGAGTTAGCACGGTTACTATTAGCAAATAATACTGTAAGCTGTGTCGTAACCAATTTACACGGTTGTAAATAACAAATATACGGTTGCATTTAACCGTCACGTTTTCTCAGTGCGCCAGGACTTGTCATTTGGTATAAGTTTATCCGTCATATCTGTACCTGTGTTCATTTCTGAAACGGTATATAAATAATTTTTTAGTGACTTCATTGTATAAAACAAAGTTCTCTGTTCCTATATTCTTATGTATGCTTAAATATTTAAAACTAAGTAACGGATTTTGATGCGTGTTTTTTATCGATATAGTGATTGAAGCTGATTGTTTGTAGGTTTAGGTAATTACACGAAACGAAAGTAATTTTATAAATGTGTAGCTTGTATGTTTATATTGCTGATAGGAACAGGTCTTATGTACATTATAAGGCCAAGTCTACGAATCCACAGACATGATGTATGTAAGATGTGTTTCAAGAGAAAAATGCCATGCAAAATCATTCGAACACGTCCCTCGCTCTTGTAGTTATTGCTATACGCGCTAAGCCAGGCCAGGGCCATTACTGGCGTAGAGGTTTTAACAATATTATACTCACTCGACGAATTCTTTTCGACAAAACTCCGAGAAACCATGACATCTGCAGATACCTTTTTTATGGAAGTCACTGGAGTTACTTGCGTATCTAGAAATAGATAAATTATATCCATAGTATAATAACAATAACAAAAAATATAATTAGTAAAACTATATTTAAATTAATTGGACTGTTGACAATACAAAAAATAAGTTACTCACTAATATTATTAATATCACATAAGCTCGTGGGCCACTTCATCAATGCATCTGATGTCATAATATCGATTGAATTAAATTCCTTAAAGTCTGTAAATAAATACAAGTTTATGAAAATAATACAATGAAAGAAGTAATTTCGGCTGCGAGATACCAGCCCAAGAATAGTACCTACCATCCCATCTCAATAAAATGGGCAATCAACTCAACAAGAACGCTGAAAACCGAACCAGCAGTTCTCGAGATTAGCTCGTTCGTCCAAACATAAATAAAATTTAAAGTAAATTCAATAAAACAGGAGTAATCTGAAAACAGTACAAAGCAGGGAATAGTCTAATAGACTTATGAGATAGTCAACCTACGTTTATTACAAGTGAGACGAAAGAGTACTTACCTGTATTAGTTTCACAAGTTTTTACAGATTTATTTTCCATGGGAGAAGAACTAGATTCCAAATTTGTTAAAGTAGGTGGAGGAAAACTCACTACAGCATCTAAAATAATAATAGGTACTTATACAATACATAGTAGTTATCAATATAGCATCGTCGTTAACTAACAAAACTAGGTTTTGTTATTCGGTAGTGCTTCAAAAGGAAGTAGTTATTATAAATAAAGTTTATAAAATATATATAAGTTTGATTTACCTGCATTGTTGCATACTGTGAGCATTTGATTGTGTATATTCGCGTAATCCTTGTTGATAATTGAAAACGTATCTCTCGGATGGATGGCATAAGTGCTTGTTACATTATCTTTCATTTGAGTAAAGTCATCTGTTCCTAAAAATAAAAAAGTATTTCTTATATGCTGGACATTTAACACAGCAAGAAGTATTGGTGCCTATAGACCTATTTATATCTCTTCGTAACTTGTGCATTGAAAAATGTAAGTACTTCGTAAACACGTACTCTAACGGTGAAGGCAAACATCGCGAGGAGACCGACATGTCCTGAGAACTTTAAAAAGTTTGAAGGAGATAATGGGTCATTCATCAAACCGCACTTGGTCAGCGTGGTGAATTAAGTCCAAATTTCTCTAGTCAAGAGAAATCTTCCTGTCTTCCCAGCAGTGGGAACGTAAAATTGGGGTGATAATGATATATTTAATATTTGATCTTACCTGTGTATTTGTCCATAACTGGGATGTTAGAGGTACCACCTCCCGTTTTTAGATTGTTTTGAACTGTTAGTGGAAAAATAATATAGTTTAGCATAGTTTTTTTAAATAACATGTGCCGTTTTAAATGTTAAAATGGGATTAGAAATGGATTTCAACTTACTATTTATTTCAGATTTGGTTTGAGTAACTGCGTTTACACTTTCTAACTTCAAATGTTTATAACCAAGGTCGTAACTTCGTCTTGGACTTCTTGATTTTGGGGTCATTGATTGTCTTGGACTCCTTATACTGCCATCTAGAAGTAGATAAAAAAAACTAAGAGATTATGCTGATATATTAATGATTAAAAAGGTTACGTTCAATTACAAAATGTTTATTATATACTTGTGCTGTTTACGTCTTTGTTGAACATAGACAATTTTTATTTGAAATGCAATTCTGAATGGTAAAATGTTATTCTAGTTACATTTCGCAGTTTTTTCTCCGTCCTTATTGTAGAAATTGAAAACTTACGCGTATCTTCAAGAAGTGTAAACATCGAAGGTATCGTTTTAGTCCTTGGGATTGATGTTGAATCTGCAGAGTTAAAACAAGTAAAGACAGGATAATAATAATTAATTCCATAAATATAAGTTCAAAATTCAAATATTTTTAACCGACTTCAAAAAATCGTGGAGATTTCTCATTATATTCTCAATATATTCTTCTTTTATGTTTGTTCGTGGATAATCGTCGTTTAATAACCGATTTATATGATTCTTTTTTTTTGGAATGGATACATTTTATAATTAGCCTATGATAAGTAAATCAAGGGGAACTTTCAAAACTCGTACGGGCTTTGTGCGTTTGCAAGTTTTTTGAGTAATGTTGTTTTTTTGTGAATAGTTTACTAACCTTGAACTTTCCTCATATACGCCGAACTGGGTTTTAGTTTCGTGACAGTAGAAACGGCGATAGATTTCTGCAGTCTCAGAATAGGGCATGTGCCTAAAAGGGATTCTGTGTCAGTGCGTTAGGAAGTGCTCTCTCGATTTATGACCCGAGTATTCGTAGCCTTTGTCGGCTTATTTTACTATACTCTCACTTTATAGGCTTAATGCGGAAAGTAGTGTTATAGTCTTATAGACACTTTTAACTATGTGGGTTATTAGAGCATATTAAAAATTGTCTAATACAGAGAAAATTGATCGTTAATTAGTACAGGATACAAGATCAACATTAAATAATATCTCACACTTTTATCCTTAATTTGCCGTAAAACCTAGATATTCTATATACCTTTAGAAATAAATAAAAATATATTTGTTCACCTGCATCCTTAATGACGAATAAGCTGGTCTGTGCATATGCATTCTCCCATATTATAGATTTATTCAAATAGTGTTTCAAATGAACTGAAAAACGATATAAAATGAGAATCATCATCATAATAACAGACCATATAACGTCCCACTACTTAAAACCAAAAAACAAGGACATAGGTTACTTTATATCGTGGAAAATCTAGTAAACGCTGGCGAAAATACGGGGCAGAAAGCTTGTGAATTATAAAGATAAGACTTTGAAAAATCACGCTCAGAGTAACGTGCGCGCGAGAGGACACGGAGCACGGCGGCACGCACTCCTGATAAAGACTGTTCTTGTTGCAGTCGAAACGTCGATAGCGGTTTAACTCAATGTTAAAGGAGTGATTCTCGTGTTAGAAAATGAGCACGCTTACGTTTCCTAAACTTGTAAGGAGACCTGCAGGACCACATCGCCCACTTCTCCGTCGTCTTCTTCCAGACCCGGCTGAGTCGCCGCCGGCATGGACGCATGCTCATACGCCTCTTCAGCTGAGATAGGGTTTTAGGCACTGCGGAAATATTATTGATTTATCATTATTTTTATTTCTCCAAAAGAACCTAATATTATCTAGTCTTGGGGGACTTGGTATAATCATCATGCCGACCAGGCGTATTGGTATCACAGTAAGTTGATAAATCTACTAGTTCGTTAAACCTGTGCCGGCCTAAAAGTCGTACCACCCCATCTCTTGTATGTTTGATGAAACTTTTGGTGTTGTTCACAATTGTACACTACTAATAGTTGTAGATTTCCTGTTTATACAAATACTAGCCGACCCGCCGACGACCTTGCTTGCGTTTTTTACGTTAGCCTTCTTCGATAAATGTACCTACTATGCAGCACTGAACGGATTTTTCAAGAGATTATTTTACCAAGTCCCCCAAGATTAGATAATATTAGGTTCACGATGATGATGATACTTATGTATAAAATTAATATGTAGCTTACTCACAATTATATTTATAGCTTGGGTATTGTTTATTCTCAATACGATTATTACGATCGTGGCATTTCGGGCATCCGTAATATATTGGCCGAGTAACATGGCTTATATCATCATTTCCTAAAACTTTAAAAATATTACTCATTAAGTTGTGTATTATTATTTTTTTGTAAATGGTTTTCTTGTGTTGGAACTTATTTGGTAATTATAAGTTGTTTGATTTGATTTAACAATATAAATGATTATTTCTTTCAAAGTTTTGTTGTAGATTTGTCTATTTTACAGTAGACTCGAGAATTGACAAACTATAAAATGAAAAACGCAGTCGCTCAATATTTGCTAATTGTCGCTTTGGCCAGCTTTGGCAAGGCCTTTTTATGGAATAAAATAATAATATAAAAATAATAAAATTCGATTACCAAAGCAATTGGAGTATCTTGTGGAATCGAATCTCTCGTCGGTTTGATATGCTCTAAAAATAAAAATAAATATAAATTTGGACAGACTATTAACACAGTAAAATCTAGCTCCGTTGTAAGCTTGAATCTTAATATAAATACATTGATCATATAATTATATTTATAACTCAAGAAATGTATTTTATTATTAGTGTAAAGAACATCAAACATCATAGCATACTAATAATTTAAATAGCTATTTAAAAATAACGTAATTCCGTGGCTTGTGGCATGTGATGAAACGCATACCCAATCAACAGAATAAATTATTACAAATAAAAAGTCCAATTATTTAATCTCTAATTATACGGTTATCGAGATAATCGGAAAAGAATTGAAAAATATTATTTCTAGCCTTTAATCGATTTATTAAAAACAATCATGAATGGCGTTTTTCATGATTTATCATTGCGTAGAATCATCACAAGCGTTATGTAGAACAACTTTTATCATTATTGTACTTACCTGCAATGGGAGCACCACTCGACATTACATTGATCATTTAAACTGCCATCATCATGGCCCATTGATGGAGTGGAGAAATCATCTCGGATCTCTAGATCTGTCCCGGCAATACTAATCGATTCCTTTGGTGAATCATGGGACGTTAGAGTAGGCATTTCTGAAAAACAAAATTTAAATACAGAACAGTTTTTTTTTGTTAACCCTCTTTGTCCAATAAAATAAAATCAGAACGATTAATCTCTATGAAGTTTACGATTAAAGTAACTTTTGTTTTAGATTATCATTAAAATATTAAAAAACAAATTAATTAACAACATAAGTGAACTAATTGTTTTACTATAAACACGTTTTAGGACGAAACTGTTAACCAAATTCAACTTAAGAAAGATTAGTTGATTCTGCTTACATCTTACGTATCTATTGCAACCATTAATAAATCCGTAAGATATGGTTATCTTACGGACTACTTTAAATACGCGGTTAGATTGGTGTTACAGTTTACTGATTGGTGCATAAAGGCTCCAATTTAAAAGTACTTTTAGCGGAGATAAATATAGCGGCAAGTGAATTGTGCATTTATTAAAAGTATGCAATGTTACCATTTGCCGATGACTTTAAAACCTAGGACATAATAATAAGTAGTAATAAATAAATAAAAATTAAATAAATAGTTGAACAAAAACCTGGACACTTTTTCATCAACTTATGATAACCTTCGAAATTGGTTGTTCTCTGCAATATTTCCGAAGGGCAGTCGACGTAGGATGGAACAGTCACTTGGACTCTTTCAGCAACACTCGACGTATTTTTACTTTTATGATAATTATTTTTGGTGGTATCTGAAAATACACAGAAATTGTTTTTATTCTGTTTGCTAGCGTGAATTGTAATCAGATGATAATTAGCCATCCAATTCCCCGGAAAAAATTGCTTTAAGATAAAACACTAAGACAACTTCAGTTTTTTTTAATAAATGCATCTTTTGTATATATTATATACCTAATAGAAAACCGAAATTTCGGAGAAGACCTTTACTCAAATCCTGCTAATTTAAAAACATAAAAATAACGTAATTTTAGACATAATTTAATCGTTAATATAATAAAAATGAATCGCCGTTCGTTAGTCTCGCTAAATCTCGGGAACGGCCGGGCCGATTTTGTTGGTTTTGGTCTTGAAATGTTCTTAGTAGCCCAGGGAAGGTTTAAAAGGTGAGAAAACTATAGAAAGCGGGCGAAGCCGCGGGCGGGTCAACTAGTCGTTAATATAATCGTTATTATAACTACCTGAATCAAATTTCTTGGAATCACCACAAGGATTTGTAGTGTAAGTTCTGTTATTCGCCGGAGCCTTTGATTTTACGAAAGATTTTTGACCAACAGCCGTTTTTGGTCTTCCGTAAGTGTGTTGTTGTGCTGTCTTGGATTCTACGGAATACAACATAAATTATCAGAAATAAAATTATTGTTTCCGATGGAGGCATCGGTATAAGAGGCTGTAAAAGAGGTGAGGAATAATAAACATTTCTGGACAATTCACACAGGCAACGTAACCCGTGGTAAGCTTGAAGCTTGAAGTGTTATGGGTGCTAGATTTCTATATACTTAATCTGAGCTTGATTTATAATTAAATGCTCTGAATTTACCGGGTTTAACTATCTTTTTAGATTCTCCAGATTGTTTTGATGTCTTGCTTTTCAATAAGTTTTTGATGATGGTTTCGGTCTTTTTTACAGACATTCTTATTTGTTGAGATTTTGTAAATTCCGCTAGAAAAAGATTTCAACATAATATAACACTTTAATCACATTCAATGTTAAATACGAATTGTGCCTCCTTTAACCCTTTGCCTTGAAAGTAGAAAATTAGAATACCTAAATCATAATCATCATTATCATCCCTATTAATGTTCCCACTGCTGGGACACTCTTAATCACATATCTTGACGAGATATTAGGCCTCAAATACATACTATATTTTATTATACTTTTCTAATTAATTTACCAGGACTTTCACTGTCAAATGATTTTTTAGAGGTTCTTGCAGATAATAGATGCTCATTCATTCCCGTGCTAC
Source organism: Chloroclystis v-ata (assembly GCA_963691955.1). NCBI lineage: Eukaryota > Metazoa > Arthropoda > Insecta > Lepidoptera > Geometridae > Chloroclystis > Chloroclystis v-ata. The sequence goes on along the minus strand of OY829906.1, from coordinate 5,326,093 downwards.
TCGGCACGTCCTTTGCAGATTGACATGAGCTCCTTGATTTTCTATCCATTGTTTCGGGGTGGTTAGAACTTATAGTACGATAACCTGAAATTTATGAGGAAGTCAAGTTGTTTAGGTATTATAACATTCCATCGCACCGTTAACCAATACTAGGCTAGAAACACCATGTATAAAGGCTATGCGCAAATCAGTTTCATACTCAGTTACAAGTTCGATAGTTACCAGATTCGTTATCTCGAGTTGGGTAATCGAAATCGGACAGCCAATCACATTCGAAATCCTCTATTTTTCTGTACGGCCTAGAGCAGCTTGATCCATCAAATCCAAAGTTAGTATTAGAGTAAAAACGGCTCGTGGTATCAGTTCTAGTGTCTGAGAATAAAAAACATATTCTAATAATTCCAGTGTCAAATCATGAGATTTTATTTACGGATGCTACTCCATTATTTAGTATGATTAAAAAATAACGGGGTACTCACTTGTATTCAAATGGCTGGTAATCGGTAAAGGTGGTCTATAATAATTGAAATTTGTTGCTCTCGAGTTTACTGGTACTGGTGCGCTCAACTCTAGGAACCAATCTACAAGGAATAATTTTATAAAAATTACAAAAACTATACATATAACAATATTACTTTGTCACCAGAATTATCTTATTTTCTATAGGAAATATATTTTTTTTAGAAAATATATATAGTGTCACGGAATTGAAATAAAAATACTGATTACCATTAAGCCTGTCGGTGTCTAGTACATTGTTCCTTTCGTAGATGTGTCCCAATTGAGGAACTGGTCTAGAAGCTTCTATGAATGCACCCCTACTTCTTTGTTGAAAATCTGAATGAATAAAGTCTATGTTATTTTTGATATTCAACCAGATTACTTAAACTTTACTTAGACATAATAAGAAATGAATTAGTAGATAATATCCTGATTAGTCATCCTTTGGTTTTGGCTAAGCGTATCAGTCTAGTGATTATGTGGATGATCGTATCCAGAAATTGTCAATCAAACGATTCAATAGTACCTTGATTAATCAATAATTGAATCTGTTGCACATTCCTTGGTTGGATAGAATCAATGAGAAACTTCTGTGCGAAGTGAATCTCTTTTTTTGGCTCTTCAGGTTGAAAATGAATTTTACTTTTGTATGTAGGTTTTCTTCTTGGTATTTGACTTGGCTTTCGACTTGATTCTGAAATATTATTTCATGATATGAAGTATAATATTTTAGAAACTTTATTGAAAAATTAATCGTTTATTTAAATAGTTTAAAATAAATGTATAATTACAAGTTAATACGAACTTTACTCTCTTCTAGGCAAAGGCCTCCGTTATTTAAGTGGCAGCTATTACAATACTCAGCTTAATTATGGTCCTAAATGCATACAATAATTAAGGTCTTAAAACAGTAATCAGTAAAAACCATATCATACCTGATGAGCTGGATAAATTTAGTTTTCTGCTAGGGCCCGCCTTAATGTCTCCTATAATATAATAATTGAATTATTATATTAGTTCCAAGAATTCCGCATCAATACGTTTGGCAATATTACAGAATTGAAGTAATTTAATAACAAAAACAATACAAAATTGATTGGATGGGTGCTTTCAAATCAAACTCTATTTAATATATCTAATTAAAGCTAGGCTAGGTAGTTTTCTGGGGGCCTAGCATACTGCTTAACATGAGCTTACGTCGTAAGAGAGTAATAATTACCATTCCTAGATTTATTTATTGAGTTACCACAAAAAAAACTGTTTTGTAGATATGAATAGCCAGCTACTGTTCTTCCAGGTCTTTCATTGTCTATTTTTTTGAAATCCATATGTTGAAATAAATATTTTTGAGCTAGAAATAATACCAAGAAAATAAGTACTATGAAATAATTACTAATCGTAATCGTAAGTACTCGTATGAAAAATAAAATAATCACCTCTTCATAGAAAGTACCCAGTGACCCAACTTAGGTCACTGGGAATTGAGTAAACCTATCTTAAAATAAATACTTATAATTTGTAAATAACACGAATAATTTTAAAAAATATAAAATCAACTTTGCTTCTACTAAAATTTATTGTTGTTTGACATGTTACATCTTTCACTTTGATGATTTAGGTTGAATTCAAGAAGTTCAGGTTTATATGGAACTTAGATTGTTATCTTTAAAAATTTAGTCTATGTCCGTAAAACTGTCAAAGTCGTCCTCGAACTGTTTCACTTCCATAGCCTCTGCTGCTACTGCAGCGGCGGCAATTTTTTGTTCCTTTTGGATTTCCTCTAACTTCTTTATAAGATCATCTTGAACACTGTCTACAATTTCTTTCAAATTCTTTGCTGAAAAATTTAACATAGTTATTAAGGGATTCTTTATATAACAACAAACATGATTGTTTTTAAAAAATAGATAAGGTTATCAATTTGTTGGTATCTTCTTACTATGTAAATTCACCGATTATTTAAAGACGCCGGGATTGATATTCAGAATTATTATTTTGTTTGATAAAGTATACTTCCCAGGTGGTCCCATAATCAAGTCATGATCTGAAGAAGGTATCCTTGAGAAAATAGTGGAATATTATAGAGGCAGTTTGAAGTCACCCTTTTTGTCAAAAGGATAATTATTTAATTCTTATCTACTTTAAAAAGCTAAGGTGTTAAGCTTCTTAAATTGTATATTTAATCATCCTTTGTCTTTCCGTAAAAGACGGGAAAAAATTGACGCATCCTTTCCATTTAATATAAGTATAGATGTCGTACCAGTTTTTTGATTGAACTCTTCAGCAACTAGTGATATCTTTCGCAATGTGTTAACGTGTTTGACCAGCTCAGTGGCCATGTCGCGTTCATCTCCTGTGTCTGTGGTAGCGTCTTGCGTTGCAACAGCTTTTCTCCTTTTCTCAATTGCTACCTTGATAACTTCACTGTTAACTAGTGGCATTTTGGGCATTTTGAAAGCTCTATCAGATGTTGTAGCAATTTCTTGCATTACTTCTGTTTCTTCGATCACTGGGTAGAGAATGTCTAAGGTATCTTTTGGTATAAGCTCAGGTGCCAGTGACTCCATATTCGACACGGGTAATATATCAGGAGATTTTCTTGAGAATATGACTGGGAGTGCATTTGTTAGACTATCAATTATAGATTCTGTAAAAATAATCATTATTTATCTATTTACTTTAAACATTAATTTCGTTATTCATTATATAGGTAGGCATACATAAAATTTGATTTATTTACTAACTTTTCGCCCCGCAGCTTCGCCTATATTTAAGACACCCCTTCAACTATCTCTACGTAAGAAATCACACACACAGACACACTTTTCCATTTATATAAATAAGTATGCATTAATGAGACGTTTTACTTACGAACTATGTTTCGTGGGGCTTCCTCTTGGTTTTGTCGTCTTTTGGCGGTTAGTTTTCTTGTTATTTCAGTAAGAAACATAGAACAAGATGGTTCTGGAATAATTTAGGGATTTGTATAAATTGAGTAAGAAGATATAGGGACCGTATAATTTATTTGTTGAAAGAAAATAGGTAATTCTTTAGATAACTAAAAGAGATAATAAAAAATGTAAATACCGTCACTTTGTTTCCGTTTCTTTGTGTTCTTGGGTTTAGGAGAAAGTTTTTTGTTCTTAGATTTATATTTTGCTAATTTCTCCATGTCGATTATAAAGAATCTGTTGATAAAATAAAATATTGTAAAACATTTGTAAATAAATATATAAATGTATAACGAAAATCATTGTTGGTACTTAATCTAAGTCCAATAATACATAATTAACATAAGACTTGCCTTGCTAAAAAGTCCCCGAAATATCGAAACAACCACAAAAATATATAACTGAACCTGGAAAGTAAATTTACACCGGAATTTAATTTAAAAAATATAAATTTCACAACAAACGTAGATCAGTTCTTCTTCTTTTGGTTTGTTGCGAGTAACGTAGTGATTATATTCTCTTTGGTTGCGAGCCGCTAGGCCGCCTAGTGTTTTGTGCAGGAGTCGAATTTGCTTAAAGATCTGTCAATGTTTAATTTATTGACATAAAGATAAATGCAGGTTTCGATATAATTCATTTGTCATGTAGTTCAGCGGTTGACGGCAAAACCCCTTATGTCACGTTCGCCAAAAATAAAAGAAGAAAAAGAAAAAATAAATCGTTACGTTTTCATCCTAATCACATCTTAACATCAAATACCGAATAAAGATTTAATTTCAACCAGTTGAACTAATTGCACTAAATAATTCCTATGATATTGTTTTGTAAAAGTTGAACTTTCTGGATAACATTGATCCTATTAGTTCAACTAGACAAACCAACTAGTACCATAAACAAACAAGAAACATCTTTGCAACTTTATAATTTTAGTTGCACTAAATTACTAAATTGCATTTATTTATAATCTCATTAATCTTTTTTTCCATAGAAAATTACACCAGCTAAAATGCTACTTGATTATAATAATAAACTGCTAAATTCCCGAACTTACTCGTACATCTATCAACCACTTGAGATGTATCAACATAGGCGTAGGTATGCCTTAAATAAAACTTCACATTTTATTTTATCTTTTATTGCCGCTATGAAATATTGTATTTATTTGGATTTGTTTGACTCTGTCCCTAGACTTCTTTTGTAATAGGTATGCTCAATAGAATAAAACCTATCATCAATTCACATCAAACTGGTCTGGCACTGTTATTTACGTATCACTTCTATGTAAAAAATAAAAAGCGTTGCCATACGTCTCATACAATAAGATAAATTCTATTCACCCGGGACCAGTGACTGATTTCTGAAAATAAATATTACTTTCAAATTTCCAGTAAAAGTATCAATAACCTCAATAATTTGACGACCTCTGTGGCGCAGCGGGCGAAGGTCCGCCTGCGACGCAAGAGGTTGCGGGTTCGATTCCCGCCTCGGAACAACTATTTGTATGATCTGCAAATATTTGTTCCGGGTGTCTGGGTGTTATGTATGTATGTATAATGTTTAATAAAAAAAATCTATCTATGTATGTATATTATATTAAGTATATCAGAAATCTAGCACCCGTAACACAAGCTTTGAGCTTACCACGGGGCTAGATGTCGTTGTGTAAAAATTGTCCAGCAATAATGTCCAGCAATAACAGGGATTGAGATCGTCAATTCATTCTTGCGAAAATTTTGGCTTCAATAAATTTGTTACAAAAAGTATTACAAAGTTACATGCGTAAGAAAATTGAGTAAGAAATACTATGAAAGGTCGAGACATTTTATCAAGGAGGCTTAGGGATGAATTATATTAGACCGGGCCGTGTCCGGGGCGTGCCGTGTCCGTGGCCCGGACGGGGCACGGATTTGAAACGTTACATACATTTTATATGAACCAGTTTATATTACACAGTGCATGTCCGTGTCCGGGGTGGGCCGTGTCCGTGTCCCGTCCGGGCCGGTGTAATATAAACTGGTTCATATAAAATGTATGTAACGTTTCAAATCCGTGCCCCGTCCGGGCCACGGACACGGCACGCCCCGGACACGGCCCGGTCTAATATAATTCATCCCTTATAAGACCCCAGATACAGTGACAATTTTTAAAATATAAAACTTACCCTGATGGTGGAACCTTTTTTTTTATCTTCTTCGTGATTAGGATTATTATTTATTACAATCGAGTCTTGCTTTGCGGCATTCAGAAATTGTGAAGGTGTTTTTGGTATTTTTTTAGTTTCGGATGATTTTAAATTGAGTGGACCAGACGTCATCTTTTTTAGTTTTGATGGAGAAACTTGTGGTTCTGATTGTAGTGCAGCCTTGGAATCGTGTAATTCTGAATGTTGGTCTTTATTCTTATGGTCATTGGATTGAAGAAGAACTTCTTCAGGGAGCACCGCTAAATCTTCTAATTTTGTAATTGGGGGGTTGGAAAGATTTTCCAATGGCAGCCTTTTTGTTGAAACTGTAGAATGTTGAGCTGTAGATGCCTGTTTTGTAGGTGAATCAGGATGAAACACGACTGAAGGTGGCTTAGATGGAGCTCTTGTTTTAGAAGGAAGTGTTTGTGGAAGCTCTTTAGAATCATCTACAGGAGATGATTTGGCTGGATTTATTTTAGAATGATTTGATGCAACAGGAATTTCTTTGGCAAGAGTTTTAGAGTCTTGGGATACTGGTGGTGCTTGAATAGAATGTGCTTTAATATCATGCGATACAGAAGGTGGTTTCATTGGAAGCTTCATATTAATTGTTTCGGACAGAATCTGTTGAGGTAATACTTCAGTTTCGGGTATTTCCATAGGAAGTATTACATTCGATAGTTCTGGAGCCTGAATTTTTGGCGGTATAGTTGTGGAGAGTTCATTTTCTAGTAAAGTATTATTTTCTAGTATATTATTATCAATTTGATGTATAATCAGCTTTGCATTCGCTGGTTCTGAGTCAAGAGCTAGAGTATCCAGTGCTTTTACAGTTGGTTTCTTATTTACAGCAACCATTGTTGGATTATTAATTTGATCTTCTGAAAATAAATAATTTGATAAGACACTAGTATATTCAGAATAAAATAATTTCCATTGCTGTTTTGTTACAAAAATATTTTTAAGACAAGCTTAGGATCATATTAATCAAAATTTGGATCACATGCAATTATATAAATATTATATTATTAAAAACAAAAAATATATTTCCTAATTAGGTCATCATTATACGTATGACGTAAAACTGCAAAGATACCTAACCTTAGCGCAATATGTAGTGCACTGAGGTTTAAAAAACCTTACCTGTTATCGTATGAAAGCTTCCGTGAGCATCAAAGAATTCGTCTTGCTCTGTGCAAACTTCCATAGCAGATTCTGGTATTCCAGCGCTAGTCACTGACCGACCGTCACTAGAGACACTACCCGACTGGTTCCTGTGTTAAATAAAATACTTTTAAGAATAATATTATAATAATCTATTTACGCTTCAATTAATATTTTGTGAATATTATATTTTTCTTAGTTTAATATTTATGAAATAATTTAACTTGTTACTAAATTAACCTGACCTCAGTTTTTTCTTCTTTTTGATTTTCTTGGTCTTTTTAACGACAGTATTCTTGGTTAATTCGGGGACATCGAACACAAATTGGCTTTGTCCGAAAAGTCCCTCTAAATCACTTGTGGAGGACTGGGAGTCAGAATCTTCAGTTAAGTCACCTTTGTTTGTATTATCATCTGCAGCACAAAATATTTATAATATTCAACTTTTAGAAGAGCTACATATAATTTGGCCCTAAAAATACCTACTATTATTATGAGCGTGAACAAGGCAAAAAATTTTATTTATTATTAAATATAGTTTGCATTATTTAAGTTACTATGCCCCGTTCACACTCAGACTTTTCACTGTTTGAAATATTGCTCTAAATACTACTAAGTGTAGAGGCTAAAAATAATAAAACGCAATTCTGTTGACCATTCTAGTAGCAGAGGCGCTATCATGTTTACACATCTGTCAATAGTAATAGGATGTAATATTGGCATAATATCAGTTATGGAACCTATTACATTGGGTCATTGGATCTATACTATGGAAACTGAATTTTTGATCCAACGGCATAGCAAAATAGCAGTGACTTACTAACTTATATTAAAACGATTACCTTTTGCATTGTATTTTTCAATATCCATTTTAGTATTCGCTCAGACAATTATTCCTTTTCAGTGACTTTCTTGGTAAATAGGGATAGAGGATTGTGTCACCTATTGCTTTAGATTTTGATGTGGATTTTCGGAAACTGGAACTAGGTTATTACTTACATCGTATTTAATAACTACATGTTTATTAAATGCATAGTTTTGGAGAATCTATAATAAACTGTAATTTATTGTTTTTTAGAAACTCGACAAAAAAGTTGAACTGTCTGTCTTGCTTAGAATTGACAGAATTGACAGATCCATTTATGAAATTATCATAGTTTATGTGTTTTGTTAACCATAGTCATCGTTTATGTTTTCTGGTTTATCTATCCAAAAACCTATTTATTACTCGATTACCTACTTAATTTATTAAGATAAGATAAGATAACTCTTTATAACACACATCAATAAGAAATATTTACAAAAGAACTTAAAAACTACATAAACGTATGCGTAATGGGCGGTCTTATTGCTTAAAGCAATTTCTTCCAGACAACCTGAGGATGGAAAGAAAAACTGCAGAATGTAACTGGACGGTGGTGTTAAAATTAGAATTAATATATTAAATACATAAACCTACAACTAATACAAAAGACTATAACTATTATATTATTTTCTTATTCACTATAACAAAAACTATTTTCTTTCGTTATATTTGAAATGACCAAGACGCTCTCGCTAAAGCGTCTCTCCGTCAGACCGGGCTCTTAGTAAAGACTAATAGCCTGTGATGGCCAGACCTTCCTTTAATTCTGAAGCGTGAAAATTATTTTATGTGTATGTCTAACATAGGTAAGAATAACCCCCAAACATGAAACCTGGATCGTGGTTCCTTTGGGAGATAACAGGTAAAAGGTGGTTATCTCCCAAAGGAACCGCGATCCAGGTTTCATGTTTGGGGGTTTTTCTTACCTATGTTAGACATACACATGACATAATTTTCACGCTTGTGAATTAAAGGAAGGTCTGGCCATCACGGGCTCTTAGTCCAATTTGAAACCTTATAAATACAATAAAACAAAGAGTTCTTATTGTTGACAACGCTATAAAAAATCTTGCTTCGTTTCTAACTTTCGCTGAGTTGCTATCATTCTTTTTATCGTGCAATTTTTACTAGAAGTGATTTATCTTCTTTGCTTACATTGCATTTTGTAAAAATTGACTTAAAATATCGACGTAAAGCATACAACTTAACAGAGACAAAAATGATTCATTTGCATGTAGTTGAATAAGTGGCATTTTGGCCAAGATAAAGAATGTTTGTAACCTACATGTACCTAACGGTAGGCACAAGTACAATCATCATAATATCAACCCTTATTTAGAGACGTTGATCACTGAGACAATTTATAACATCTCATTCATTAGCCACTTAAAATACGATTTCATATTATTATTATAACGGCATTCTTTTGTGATGTTTGTGCTGCAGCACATGTTTTTTGAGCTTACAAATTCAATATTCGTGCTAACGTTGTAATTCTTTCGATAGCTTTGAACGTCATTTGAATAGATACGACGGGGGCAATAACAAAGTTGTCTCGCCATCGTGAATGTAAAACAGCACCAACTGCATCCAACACTCGTTTGTTCTCAGTTTAAATAGAAATTTAAAATAGTCAAAGTTTTATACTAGTTGTTAAAAGCGTGAAGTACTAAACCACTAACAAATTGAAATCTTTGGTGAAATTCTTAAAACAAGGGGAATTTTGTATGGAGGAAAAAATAATCTACGTCGTCAAAAATAATCATGTGCTTCATAATAATTCCTCTAAAAAACTGAATTGACCTTTTCCACATAATCATCTCACCTCATAAAGCTCTTTACAATAATTACAGTGACAATAGATACTCTTGATTAATCACAATCGTTTTAAATGAGTATGATTATACTAGCGTTTTTTCCTTCAGAAATAAGTCCTGAAATAACAATATTATCACTTGTAGTAGGCATAATTGTGCACCGTTAACATCACTATAGTTTAGAGTATTAATAAATCAAAGTCTTTCGGCGCTGTCAGGCTGTCACTGCCACCTCGCTCGCTAATACTCCATTCGCATTTTAGTGCTCAACCGTTCGTCACGTAAAATTGCGAAAGTTTCGCACTAGTCCAATATAATATAATTACGTTTTATCATGGCCAAAACAAGTTTAATTTGCCATTCTTACGTAAGTGATCAACTACAAATCATAAAATTTGTTATAAAAATCCAAGTTGAGTCCAAGTGACTCGGAACCAAATCATACCATTGAAAAAGGTAAGTCAATTTCTTATTAAAAATATGCTTAGCTATTTTGTGGGCATAGACAACAAAAATACATTCGGGCTGATCGTCGGACAGTCTCATAATTATGATGTCATGCCGCACTACCCTCACCTACAATGTAGGTTATTGAAAGCTTATGTACCTAGCTCATATTGTGCGCAAAGACAATAAAAATGCATTCGAGCTGATCATCGGACAGTCTCATCGCAACAATGATGTCGTAACGCGCTACCCGCATTTGCAATGTGGTTTATTGAAAAGTCAATTTATTATTACATGCGTACCTACTTATGTAGTTCATATCGTGCGCAAAAACAACAAAAATGCATTCGAGCTGATCATCGGACAGTCTCATCGCAACAATGATGTCATAAAGCGCTACCCGCATTTAAAATGTGGGTTATTGAAAACAGATACTGTGTTAGTTTCTGTGTACAACAATACGTATTTATACTAATAATGTACTATGATAGTCATATACAATGCATTCGAGCAGTATTCAGGGCTGTCTCATCGCATATTGACTATCAAATTAACAAGTTAATGCACTCGAGCTGATCTTTGGGCTGACTCATCGCATTTGTACAACATATTTAGAAGATAATTATATCGAGCTGTTCTATGGGCTGTCTCACTTATTCTACTTCCCTCATTGCATCTGGACATGGAGTTGATGAATATAAACCCCATAGATTGGGGAGTTTGTGTATCCACCACACTAAAAGGTTTGTTAGCGGCAAATTTAATTTACCACAGTGAGTTGAAAGGTTAAGTACCTACACAAATGACGCTGCAGCCTATCTTCTGATAAACATATCCCTACGTCGGTTTGACGAAATCTATGGGAAAATATTGGGTGGCACTATTATTAGGCCATCGCCATACGGCACTTTGGGCAAAACAAAACACAAAGATTTGACATTATTACAGTGTAGTGTTACACAAGTAAAATTTATTTGATACATTCGGATATACTTTTGGGTTTATCCTCTGTGTAATTATTAAATTGTTTTAAATTTTATACTTAACGTCCACTTATTTGAAAAATAATATGGAATAGAGTAGTTCTACTTGGTGATTTATGCATAGTAGGTAACTATGCATAATACCTACTTACTTTTGCATTATAAATAATACAAACAATCACCATTAGATATTTATCAAGATATCATAATTATCTATTATGTATACCATGTATACCTATAATACCTATGTTTTATTATTATTATTACTACATCCTGCAAGTTGTAGATTTTCCTGCATAAAATGTTTCCTTCCATACGTATCCGATTATTTAGGGATTGAAGCGAAATAGATAAGCAAACTATAAAGTGGTTTACTTGTGACCAACATACGCAACTTTATAAATATTAGTCTTGTAGAACAATTAGAACGAGCTATGAAGAGGTTTACAAGGTTGAATTATGAAATATTCAGCATTCTGAATCTGTTATTAGGTTTTTTCAGTACCTTTGATGCAAACTGGCTAATCTCACAAAGAAACAGCCGATCGCATCGAATAATACCGCACATCCAGAAGTCTACATCCGTAGTCCAGTTCAACGCCAGTGCAGCAGTGGACACACCGCCGACACAGCCGCCGAGCATAGAGGAGACGAGGTACCCAAAAACCATCGATCGTATTTCCGACATCAATAACCCATAGTAACTACCATCTTGGTACAGATATCTACTTATAAACAGATGTTTTTATTTTTTAAACAGTCGTTTAACATTCGGGCCGCCTCTTGGTGAGACCTAAGTACAAAACTAAAGGTTTGTGTACAATAGTAATATAATCCAGCATTGAAGGATCGCAGCAATCAAGAAGACATCGCAGCGTGCTCAACTATCTTATATTATTATAAGTTCATTCTTGGAATCTTTTTAAAATCCATATCGAATTGAAATGTGCATCTTAAATATAAGCTGTGCAAAAGAAGATTCCGCCTCGCGGCACCAGCCGCATTATGACCGATGTACATATCGGGCCAAGACCAAGCGTGTTTTACCAACATGAAATATACAAACCTACTTGGCTGTATGCTGTAGGATGCGCCATCACTGGCAACTTAGAAATTATTGTCAGTTTTCATGTGTGCATGTCGGAGAGTTTTTTCTACCTACGTCCATTGAATTACGGATAATACGTACAACTATTTCCAAATTCTCTCTCAATGTGATACACTAACGTGTTTACATGACACAAAATATAATTACGAATATTCTGCTGTTAAGTGTATAGTAGTAACTTCCTAAAGTTATGAACCATGAATAGCTTCAGATAATCTACTATTAGCGTTGCTACATTTTTAATATCATTTTATATAATAATAACTATCAATGTAACCGTTTGAAACTTACATAGTTACTATGTAAACTATATATTATTATATATAGTTTTATAACTGATTTCTATAATAATGTCTAAGACTGGGTTAGCTGGAGACCTATTATGAATTCAACTTCGTTTGAATATAAATTCAGGGTTTTACAAATACACGTGTTATTGAGTTAAACCCCATGATTTATGTTTTGCACCCACGGGATGCACCAGCTGTCATGCAATGGAACACATCGCATTTTTAAAGAAATTAACATCTGGATAAAGTTATCAAAACATAGAATATGAAATAAGGTGGTATTTCCAACCACTGCATAGTCGGTTTTCTAGTGTGCACTTGCCCAGAAATTTATTGCCTTTGTTATTAGCATTAAAATTGTATCTTTTTATTTTCTCCATTCGACTAAAATAATGGTAGCTCCACGCTACCCTATAATCGTTTTAAAGAATTTAAAATTACAATACTGTAGATAAGAGTTGTATTGTTAATTCTGGCGCCTCAACAACGGGGTATGGTTCGTGTGGTTGTAGTGAAGGTACCGGCTAGACCTTGGTCGAATTATAATATAAATTTCCATACAAATAAAGCTGCAAATTATCTACTATCATTATAGGTTACATATATAATTCTTTTTTTGCATTCATACATCAATAGAATGAAAGAAATCCAGTCTCTCTAAGTGAATTATCGACAGTTCGTCGACAGAAAAGGAAACAGTCATATTTCTACTCACACTGGGAACTTGAAAAAAGTCACGACTCGAAAGTCACGACACGTCCTCGAAAAACGTTAGTAAACGTTTACCTTTTGCAAATACCAAAAAAAAAAAAAAAAAATGAGACTTGTAAGGTCTAGAATAAGTGCCTAGACACGCCTGACATCTTCCCTTTACGTTGTCTTGGGCTAAAACCTTTTTATACTACGTTTCTACGGTTTCTTTTTGACTCACAGTCAAACAATTATTTACAAAACTGAAGAAGAGGCTTTATTCCCAATTGGTATATTTAGCCGTTGTATCTGTTATTTAGAAACTTTTTACATAATCATTAATCTTAATTGACCAGCAACAATAACGTGTTAATTTGATTTTTTGTCGCTAAGACAATATTATATTATCTCCACCATACGGGGACATAAAAAATAATCATTAAGTATAATCTCTACCAAGTATGTAGCACAATAGTTGTCTGGGAAGATCGTGTATATTTAAATATACATACATACATACACATTTGTGAAGTTAATATTTCTTACAGTTTTGAGAGTTGTTTACAACAATTTTTATATATTATATCATTATTTTCACCACAGTTATTTAACTTTACATACAAATAAAACTGTATGTATACTCAATAGCAACAAGAAAGCGTTCCTATTGGTACTCCTTTGAATAATTCAAACATAATTTTCAGACGATCGGATACATGAATATTCGATCAAAAGTTTAAATCCTCTATGGATGTTTTGGAGTTTGCTCCCCTGTAAATAAAACTATCGATTTCAGTAAAAAATAGTACAAAAAATGTCTTACTGACTTTAGAAATGTTTTTGGTACTAGTAAGCCGAATAGAATCTGAATCTATTTTGATACGAGTATGATCGTTTATCACCAGTGAATCTTATTGGCGTTTGGGAAAGCCCTTTATCTATAAAAAAATCATAGTAAAGCCATGCATTAACCATAGAGAGTAACAGCTATATTTAAACATTATGTAATTACGAATGTTTAAACATTATGTTATTACTAATTATTACTAATTACAACAAAAACGGTTCTTCCTTTGCAATGGAAAGGTTCTGCAAAAGAACAATCATACAAACCTGGAGAACATTTTCAATTATGAGATTTTCTTTAACACACAAATTATAAGCCACAACATTTTTATGTTGATAGTGTAATAAAAATACTGTTCAAAATAATATAATTATAACAGGGTAAAGAATCTTGGAATTTATTTAATGAGCAAAATAGTGGTTACCCACATCATGACATATAAATTATATATGATTTTGAGTGAAGTCACTCATAATTCTAAGTTCAACTTAATTTAGTATAATTTCTCTATTGAGTAATTTTAATGCGATTTTATTTCCTCAATCAGCTCTAAAAGTCTACAAGTGATAATATTGTTATTTCAGGACTTATTTCTGAAGGAAAAAACGCTAGTATAATTGATGATTAAACGAACTTACCAAGTGAAGTTCTATCATAATTATACGTTGCGTTTTTTCCGAAGAAATAAGTACCAATTCCCTCCCAACCCAAGGACCCTGATGCTGATTTGATTTCGTCAACAAAATCAAGCAAAAGTATTCAAGAATACTTATCTGATGTAATATATCTCTTAACGAAATGAAGTACCAGCGAGCGAGGTGGCAGTGACAGCCTGACAGCGCCGAAAGACTTTGATTTATTATAATACTCTAAACGATAGTGATGTTAACGGTGCACAATTATGCCTACTACAAGTGATAATATTGTTATTTCAGGACTTATTTCTTCGGAAAAAACGCAACGTATAATTATGATAGAACTTCACTTGGTAAGTTCGTTTAATCATCAATTATTATTTATGGGATGCTGATAAAAATAACGTTAATTAGCAGCTTTACAAAATTATGATGTCAGGATATTGGTAATTATTAATTTATAGGATATGAAATGAACAATTCTGTAAAAGTTTGTTTCGTAATAATAACACATTTAAAAGAAAATCTAAAATTTTTAATTTTAAATGGCTAAAGTTATACAACTTACAACTAAGCCAGTAAACTCGTAAGACCCTTCTAATAATTATGCAAATTAGGAAATAATACAAAGATAAGATGAAAATGATGAACACATATGAATAAAGATGCAAAATAGGTGCCTTGAATTATTCAAACTCAGTGAATCCTTGGCACAGTTTATTGAAAGAATTTCGTTTTATCGCTTATTGAAATTCATGTAACCATTATAAACATCATCATCATTTCGTCAGTGGTATTTATTTTATTGACTTTTCCAAGTGATCTTAAGAATTTTATGGAAATAAATAACATAAATCTTTAACTCAATAAAAGTCATGAAATTAATAATTAAAGATCGATACCGATATTAAAGTTATTTTTATAACAGTCTAGTAATAAATCAGCTAAACAAATATGATTTGATTGAAAGAAACTGTTATGAATATTGTAAATGAATATTTTCATAAACGGTGGATAGCGTCTAAGCTAATGATAAAGCTACGTTTTATAGAACAACGTAGAAGTGCTACGGCGTAGCATTTTCAAAGTCGTAGCTCAATGAATGTATTATGTTAGTATACAGGTTAGGCGTTTAAGTTTTATTTTATGAAATATTTATTCATCTACAAAAAATGTCCGTATATCATAATGTATTACTGATTAAAGTTATTCAAAATAAATGACTCGAACATTTTTACTTCTACATACACATAAAGTTGAATAGTTAATGAAACGTATAAAAGTAATGCTGAATAGCTCATTAATATAGAAACGTTGAAGGCTTCTGTAATAAACACAGAAAACAACACAGGGAAAGCGAGGACGTAAAGCTTGTCTTAACGTCAAAATTCTTTATTATTTTAGTTTCGTCAGAGTACGATGTGTTCTCAAAATGAGCTGTTGACCTGGTTTCTAACGGGTCAAAAGCGATTCATTGAGCTATGGGTTAATTCAGCGTAGAGTGATTTGGCATGGATTTAGTAATTTAAAGTTGTTTGACGTTTGGTAGTATTTGTGATGTGGAATAAGGATAGGGTACATACACTTTCCTTTTGTTTTATTCAGTCCAACGTATATGAGAGTTCTTCTAAATTTTATTTGAAATCTAGAAGCGATGTTCATTCTTGGTAAAGGATATATTAACGTGGATAATATAAACAAGCTACTTGAAAATTAAGATTAAAAATATGTTAATTTATTATATTGATATTTGTGTTTTGTTGCTTACATTTATTAGAATTGTAAAACATTATTACCTTTACCAACTTGATCTTGACTGAATAAATTAAATTTATTTTAGAAACACTATTGCTTATTAATCCATCTTCATAATTTCTAGGGACAGTTTGATTATACTTTCAAAATATTCGTGAGTTTCACTATTCATATAATAACAACGGGAATTACTCACGTAATTACAAAGGAGTTAAACACGTAGTGTCCTGAGAAAGACTGCTTTTGTCGTGGTTCAAATGTCGAGAGTATTTCAACTCCTTTGTATAAACGTTATAAAATGAATAGTTTAATATGTAACTTTTGAGCTTTAGGAGATTAAAGCCGAGCCTTGGACTCGCCATCGACGAGACAATCTACACTGATTGCGTCGTTTAACGCAACCGTCCGGAGATAGTTCATGTTCCTGCGATTTGTAGATCCGTGAGTAAATGCCTCTAATGGACCTCTCTATAGAATTCTCATGTGATTTTGGGCAAAGGTCGCATATGATTGTTTAGATTTGTACCTTATTTTATTTGCATAAAACAAAAAAACATATCTGAGTAGGTATTAAAATAATGTTTAGATGAGTGTCAGTGTGCTGATTACAGATAAAAGTAGTTTGTTATCCATACAATTGTGTTTGCAAGATTTTAAGTAAAACGTTTCTAATAGATTCCTTAGAATATAATGCAAGGACGATTTAATTAAAAAAAGGTAAACACACTAAAATGTCTTTATTAACAAATAAATATTACCGAATAATTTTCACAGCATACTCTAGCCCCATGGTAAGATCGAAATAATAAATCTGAAATAATAAAAAAAATATAGTCCAAGGTCAGACATACAAAATCTCAGATGAATCCTCTTTAAACAACTCAAAGTATAGCGATGACAGAGAAATTAATTACCGAAAACGCAATTTATTCTCGGAAAATGAGTTTGGGTCGTCGCGGTTGTAAAGAAATACAAAAATCGAGAGACTTTCTGAATGCCCTTATCTGAGAAAAAACGTTGAGTGAAAAAGTAGATGGATGATGTCTGATATCCGGCGAGGGACTTTCTAAACGATCTCAAATTACGATTTGGGGCTCGGACTGTCACAAGTAAATCGAACCCAATGGTACTTGGTATTCTACGTCCGGAAAAGTCATATCATATACCTAAGTAATAAATACAAATATTTTATATTATTTTTCATTTAATAACCTGCTGAGTCGTTGTATTGCCGGAACTTTCATAATTTCAAAAGACATTCAAGCTCAACAGGCTGCAGCACCGCCACACCATGCCGTAGATACGAGCGTGTGTCATGGGCACAGATAGTGTTAATAATCTTAGTAAAAAAGACAACCAACACAATCGTATTTCGAGAATATTATCTGGTTTATTTTGTCCTTTTAGTGTGCATCTTGTACCTCATACTCTAAATGGGTCAAATAACAAAATTTTATTATTTAAATACATTTAATAAACAGTTTATACGTAATAGGTACAAGAATCATCATAACAATAGTTTGTAGAACACACCTACCACTACACACATTAGTTACAAAACACAATTACTCACAAGTCTTACATTATTTTAATCTAAATTACAAGATTACACTCAGAGTTAAACTCTGATTTACTTTGGCACTTTCGTTACACAAAAGTATACTTACTGAAATGACAAGAAAGTCTACATGATTATGAATTAAGCTAAGAATCTAACTGGAGTACTGGATTTACAACCATAGCAATACGTTTATAGGAAAATTAACAACCAGTCTAGATCGCTGAATTAACCCGATTTTAGATCTACAGGAATAATAACAATAAGAAAATTTTCTATGGTTCAAAACATATTGGCTCTCTTACTAGAGAGCTTATTGGGGAGCAAATTAACATTTGGCATTAAGACCACCTTATGTACAACTTTTGTATTTCTTTTGGACGATTGGGTAATAAATAAAATCTTCATATTTTGTTTGCTTCATAAATAAAATTTATATTTTATTTCATATTGCAAGGCAAATAAATTTGAATGGTTTATGAATGGCCACTATAATCACTGGACCAGTATTCTTTAAATTTATACGTAAAATTCTACGTCTTATTAATAAATACATTTACAAATGAATACAGGACTTAAATATTACATTTGGTTCAAGAGATCTATCATACAAAAGTGTATTAAAAAAGAAGACAACTTTCTTAATAGTCCCTGTAGTTTTAGTCAAAGATAATAATTATTTTTCACAAACATATTCGAAACTATCAAACTCATGAAAAATTATAATATATTCGTACAAATAAACCCATGTTAATCATAAACATTTTTCTTATCTTATAAATAACAAGGGCAATCAAGAAGAAACATTTATAGTAGTTTAACTTATCTATTTAAAAATAAATAAATGCACATGACATTAAGATCATTAACTTATTAATTACTTAACGACATAATTCTGGTACATATTTGTTTATTGTTATGCAAGACGAGAACAAAAATACTGTGAATAAGTAAAAGTATTATATTAAGTTTTCTTTTACACTGTATCTACTACGAGTAATACGCTAATTAGGCGTAATTAACGATCTTCAAGTGTTTTGTAAAGTTATAAAGATGTTAGTACTTTAAATTTTCTGGACGTCAATTTTGGAAATTCTATAATACTTCACTCCTTGATTTAATAACTGATCACTCGCCAATTACTATGATTCTGTCAGTGTCAAATCAGAAGAAGAAGAAGAATAATTATTCCATTTTCAAGTTTGGTCGATTCTACAAGAAAGTGTCGGCTCTCCGCTGCGGATGACAGTTGTTGTTTTGTCCGTCGGGCAAGTGCATGCGCACCTTGCGAGAGTTGGTGCTGTTGCAGTGCACGCGCTGCTTCGGAAACTTCACGCTGTCATCCTTCACCTATAAGCAGATACAATACAAATAGCTTTATTGCAAAACCAGCAATATACAGAAACAAATACATAACAGTGACACATTGGGCGGCCATATCACTAAAAGCATTCTCTTCCAATACATTTTTTTTATTTAAGCCTCCAGCACACCGGATGCGTATACGTACACGTAAGCGTAGACGTGCGCGTACCACTGAGTTGTAATGTATGGGAATGTATTAGACAGGACACACCGCTTGCGTAACGTGACGTGCGCGTGCAGTGTGTCCTGTCACATACATTCCCATACATTACAACTCATTGGTACGCGCACGTCTACGCTTACGTGTACGTATACGCATCCGGTCTGCTCGAGGCTTTAAGGCAAAATTACCTATGTGGGCCAAAGTCTTGAATAAGTATGTCAAAAGGTCGATGGCCCATCTAAATCTAAAACTTCTTTAAATTAGCTTTAATTTGTATCGAAAGCTTTAAGTAACTACAATTACCAATTGATATTTCAAACATTCTAGATCTTTAAGCTTATCTAACAGTCAGAACAAAAAAACGTGTAGATACCTACTCTAAACGGACACTATAATAAAAGCAAGTATTTACACCGTGGTGTGGCGACGGCTGCACCGCCGTGGCCAGATAGTGAATATTAACTCTTTAGTCAAACTCATCCCGCGGGATGAGTTGACCTAATGAATATTAAAATTTTGAATCGGGCAACTCATCCCATTACATTACATTTAAAGAGGTTGCTTACCCTTATAGTAAGCTCGTGTCTAGTCTTGCGATGTGATGACGTCAGCAGCTCGGTGTGCGCTCGCGACTCGTTCCCGGCGGGACTGTCGCCCGACTTCATCCAACACCACAGCCACTTGTACGGAGGGATATTCCTGGAATACCATATTTATTACCACAATTAAAAGATCTAGATTTCGTCAATATAATCGCAGCAAGTGCGTTTTTCGTATTCCTAAATTGTGAGCACGTTCCTGCAATTGTTTTCAGTTAGGTACCTATGCATTAACATTCACATTGCACATTTAGTTATGAAAACATTTTATTATGTAAATTCCATAAAGCGATATAGATGTTAGAACAGGTTCCCCTTACTCTGATTTTGTTTACTTTGGATTTGGATGAGGCTTGATAGTCTAGACGAATCTTGGCAAAAACTTCCTAAAATATATTCCGTGTGGTCACGTCACGATGAAAATACAAAATTTAAGGAGTAAAAAATCATAAAATTTTACTCATATTTTCCACTGTTCGAAAAGCTATCGCACATTAACAATTTCCTACCGTGTTTCGTCTAAGTAAAGCCTGCAAAGCAACAAGTTTTTCACTTTCACATAAAGTAAATAATAGCAGTTTTATGTTCTAAAAATCATAAACTTGCTTTTACTACTTAAGAGCACCGGTTAGCCATCATATCAACTTGACCATGTTACTAAGTGAAAATCATTTGATAACTAGCAGACTGAGTTTTCACGTGCAGTGCTGGCCTAAAAATTGTACCACCCCCTTTTTTCTAGTAGGGCCGTCAAACCGCTTATTAAAAACTATGAACTTATAAAATATAACTTCTATTGCTTGCCAGCAAGGGAACAACGCATTTTGCCATAGATCTACCAACCATTACTATTTTTCTTCTTTGTGCATTGGAAAACTTGTTATCTTATTTCAATTATAATTAAATATTAAAAGTATTTTCCCAGTGATTAGTGTTTTATAAATTTACAAAATTATAAAGTTGTTACTTGAGCAATCCATAATGAAATCTAAAACCAAAGAGAATATAATCACTACGTTAAACGATAGAATGTCCATAGACTCTTTGACTCTGTCATAAAACTTTGTCAGTAGTTTATCAAAACATGTCATATCATTAGAATATTTAAATCTCTGTTATAATTTTATAGAAAACTTTAAAAATACAAAAAATGTACAATGGTCAATAAATCTACTATTAAAACATTTATTATATACCTGATAATAATTGGCTTTACAGAGAGTAATTATAAAAAGCTAGAGATCTTCTCTAATTCATAGATTTATTCCTACGTGTTTCTCAAACAGATAATTTATTGAAATATTACATAAAAAAGAAGGGTTTGTGAAATGTGTTTAAGCAGCCAGGTAATTGTTAACTCTTTGCTCTAAATGAATTTACTTAAATTGTTACATCGAAGTTAGGTTATAAACAAAAATCAGTTTTAAAAGACTTATGTGAGATAGTAGTAGGTATTTAACTGTGTGCTATTTACCTGATGCAAATAATTTGTTTGTGTTAATGAAAGTATTTCCATTTATTAACCCGTTGACATCGCAGTAAGCCATATGGCTTACTGCGATGTCAACGTAAACATCGCAGTAAGCCATATGACTTACTCCGACGTGTGTTGATTTTGAGCCTTATCCTGATTAAAATAAGGTCTCTGTCTATAAAGATTTATGTTAAACTTATGCCAGATGAAAACATAACAAACACATGGTAGGTATTTGTATTAGCTATCTAAGTGCTTAGAAGTCAGTTATATCTTATACATCAGATTTCTAAGCACTTAGATGGCGTCCTAACGTAGACAAAGACACCTTTACCAGGGTTAACTTAATTTCTATAGATAGACAAAAAAAATTAGAAAAGAGAGTTAAATTAAGTCATAAATAAGTAAAATTACCAATATCAATATTAGTCATTCCAATCTCAATAAATCACGGTCATATACTACATTATCAAAATTCCTCATAAAATCAGCTTTATTACAATGAGCTTTCTTTCTGGTTCAGCAAAGAACAAGGGATCGTACGGGTGTCATATCCAATCAACAAAGTGTGTTGGCAGACAGTTTGGAGTGTTATATGGACGAAGTTGTTGAAAGCTTTGAAGATTTCGTGAAGAAGTCCCTGTTGTTGTTCTCTGTTGGTGTCTGCACCGTGGTCGTGATGCTCGTCTATGTGCTCAAGATGCTGACGGATAAGGGAGGCACTTGTAAGGAGGCACAGGCAACGAGTAAGTTACATATAATTATATATTATACTTGCGGTGCCTGCGACTACGTCCGCGATTGTATGGGGGCCACGTCATATAACTAGAGCGAGAATTTAAATAGCCTATCCTGTGTCCTAGACCTCTAAATGTATATAATATACCAAATTTCATCTAAATCGGATCATTGGTGTTAGAGTTATGGCGGAACATACATACATACAGGAAAATATTCTTAAAATCGTTAATATACCTATGTAGTTTTAGTATCATAATATTGAGCCTCACAACACAATATCTCTGAAAACAAACTAACACTAAGACCGACTCTTACAGAATTATTATATTAATATTTAGGTAATTATTGCTGGACAATTCACACAGCAACATCCAGCCCCCGTGATAAACTCGTAGTATAGTTACGGAGTTGAGTTTAGTTTGGATGACATTAAATTGATTTTATTATGTATTTCGCAGTTCAAAAAATGACACCTCGCCTCGCTAAGCCCGCGATACACTCAAACTTTACCAACCTGTGGCCGGTACTCAGTGAACAAAGATACCCAACATTGAACAAGCGTGAAGTTACTGTGCAACACATTGAGCCCAAAGTGACTTGTACTTCAGTTAACACGATATCCATGAAGTCATTGACCCCAAGCTATGAAGAACAAGTTCTGAGGAATATCGGATTTCCGAATTGCCATAAGGTTAGTATATTTTGATAGTTTTTAAAGTTAGAATAAGAAAAAAACTTTTATCTCTCTTATTCTCTTAGATTTCTAAAGAAAGCTGTTGTACTGTGTTTTTTCAAAATTTTCTTAATATAGTTAGTATTATAGTTAGAAAACGTCATTATTTTCCAGAGTATACAATCCGGAGAGACTTTGAACATTAATCGGAAAAATCCCTTCTCCTTACCGGCCGAACGAGAAGAGCAAAGACTGGATACTTCACAAGTGCGACAACGCAGGGAATCATCACTTCCAACTAGGTATTATTGCTTTAAAAAGTTTAGTTTTTTTAGTAAAGAAGTTAAAATCTTATAAAATAAGCCCAAAATGCAACTGAGGCAAAAAATGTTTAGAGAATACCATGGGCTGCAAATGTATGTATAAATTATTGTCTAAAATTTATGTAATGTTTAAATCAATTATGTTTATCTGAGATGTGGTTTAGAACTAAAGGTCGTTATGGCATACCATTTAACAGTCAGAAAATATTATCAAGGATTCTGAATGGGATAAGACTTGCTACCACGGACCCCAATCTAGACAAATGGACACAGAATCATTTGAGCACAAATAAGAAATTAAGTTCTTGTTTTCAGAATACCCTCCATCAAAGTGCCTTGTCAGCCACATTTGGAAGGTATATGGGGACTAGCTAAGTCAATGACCTGTAAGACAAACTACAAGGCTCGACCAATACCGACAGGCGATCATGGACTCCTACCATTAGTCCAACACCATACCATAGAAAATATGCAATCGAAATCAGTAACTAAATGTAAGTATATCTGGACTTGATATACCCGCAATAAGATCAAAACTGGACTAGACGAAATTTAGTTTTTTATTATTATAATTAAACTATCATATTATAAATTACTTGAACTCAATTGAAATTATAAAGAACTAAGGATATAAAGCTTATATTAAATTTTCTGGAAGAACTGGGCATCATTTGATATGGAAATTGTGGTTTTCCATAGACCGCGTGATGACAGCTGTTATAAAATATGACAGGCGAAAACAGCTTTACCGCAACATATTTTCCAGCAAAATTATAAGCTTGACGCTTGTGTTATGGGTAATAGATGTCTTATAAACTCAATAGACTATTCTCCCTCGTGAAAATCGTAGCTTCTTGTATTATATCTGTCTTCGTCAGACGCTCACTGCATAAGCATCCCGCAACATTTATTAATTTATAAATATGTTTAGTTCCAGGGAAACATGGTTGTACCATGACAAAAACTCATTGTGTGGTGAATCCAAGACGTCACTGTGCTCCATCACCGCATCGCGAACCGACCATTCCTTGGAAATACAGTAGCCCCAACAGTAGGTCATTAAAGTAGTGACTTTTAGGTCACTATTAGGTAATACTGAACTTATCAATTTAGTTAAATCAAAATGGCTCGTTTGAAGTTTGATTACTTGTACCGTTTGAAGTTTGATTTTCTTTTATAGTGATTACTTATTTTATTTTAATTACATTTTTGATATTTTTTCATAATAAAATATTAAAAAAAAAAAAAAATTGTTTAACTGTGTACCTGCTTAATTCCCGATTATGAAAATAAATGGTGATACTACCATTAGTTTCGAAAGTAAATAGCTAGATAAATTATGTTCAAGATTATTCGACCCCCAGTGTTTTGCTTGCGTTATTTTCCTTTTCCTATGCATTATTTTCTCTATGATCTTCCAGGATTTTCTATCCCCAGTGGTGTGAAAGTGGTCGTGGACTATGGAAACGTTGTTTGCGAAGTGTGACAATAAAAATATGAAATATGAATATGTAATAATAGATTCTGATGTAATAATTGTCTTATCCATGTTAAGTTAACCTTACCTTAGACTTCTAAAATATGAATATGTAATAATAGATGTAATAATTGTCTTATCCATGTTAACCTTACCTGAGACTAAGAAATATTCTGTTGGAGAATATGAAGTATATGATCGGGTTGGCCGCTGAGTTCAATGGCACCAGACTCTGGATGAGCGAGGCGATGGCGATGTTGGCCTGCGTGTTGGGCACCTGGTCATACACTTGTAGGAGGTCGAAGATCATGTATGGCGACCAGCAAAGGACGAATACTGAAACAAAGTCGTAATGTCGTAATTGTCGTCATGTTGCGTCGCTGGCGGGCAAAGGCTTGCTGCGACGCAAGAGAATGCGGATTCCATTCCCGCCTCGAAAAAAAAATGAGACTGTCTTAACGTAACCAGAAATGTGGTTTCTCTAAGCCAAGACACGTTTTTAATAATCAAATTCTCTTGATAAAGTAAAAAACTTTGTTACGCAAACTCGCCCAAGTAAAACTATAGTGTAAGTAAACTTAAAAGCTTCGAAGAGACATTTGATACTTCAGTGATAGTTCAACCATTATTACTCATTATAAGTTTATGACGTGAAAGTCCAACAAAAATCCAAACTTTTGCAGAACGAGTAGGCAGTGAAAATCGCGGCAGAAACGACTACGAGAGTTGACAACAGCGACCGCGTGCCCCGCGTGGCGCTGGCGTATCGAAAATATTACGCGCAGCGCTATCCAGAATTTTAGTTGTGTAGCCTACAACACAGATATACCCCACTAGATACGGCATGACAAGCGTTAAGGAGTTATATTATTATTGCAACAAATAGTGTAAAAATGGATTATGAACAAAATAATAAACTACTACTACCAGCTTAGGTAGGCACACCAGGTACAAAATATTTATTAGACATTTTCTTAATTCTAGCTACCTGTCCTGTATAATTATTTTTTTATTATTAGTAAGTATTCTGTAACAAAAAATAAACATTTGTTATTCTGTTCTATATAATATATGAATAATGAATTGATAAATAAATAAATATTACTGGACAATTTACACAGCAACATCTAGCCCCGTGGTAAGCTCGAATCTTGTGTTGCGGGTGCTAGATTTCTGATATACTAAAATAATATAATGTACATACATAGATAGATATTTTATTATACATATATAACACACCCAGACACCCAAATTGTTGTTCCGAGGCGGGAATCGAACCCGCAACCTCTTGCGGATAACATACTGTTCTTGGTATGTAGGTACATAAAGGTACTTACTACTTACTTTTGCCCCTTCGTTCATTGAATGATGATTTGATTACCTCATTCAATCAGTGCGGCACGTGACTCGTGACGTTGTGCTGAACGGATCTATGGCACATAACGTAGTGATTATATTCTCTTTGCTATGGCACTTTTCTCCGTATACTTTTGTAAACTGTTATTGTTCTGTGACCGTGGTGTTTGAATGGTGTAAAAATGGCTAATAAACAAAATAATAAAAAACGTAATTTGTTTAGAGCTCTAATAGTTTCGGAGAAAAACGGCTGTGACATACGGACGGACGGACATGACGAATCTATAAGGATTCCGGTTTTTCCATTTGGCTACAGAACCCTAAAAACCGTGTTTATAACAAATAAATTATATATTTTTTTCAATTCCATTAAAAAATTATTATGATTACTTCATAATAATTAACCATCCTCTAAAAATCATGACCTTATTCAGCAGATCTGGCAAAGGCAGCGTTTATAGTTCTG
The DNA here is from genome assembly GCA_963691955.1 of Chloroclystis v-ata. Lineage (NCBI taxonomy): Eukaryota > Metazoa > Arthropoda > Insecta > Lepidoptera > Geometridae > Chloroclystis > Chloroclystis v-ata. The sequence continues at coordinate 5,299,660 of OY829906.1, read as the reverse complement.
TAAGAAGTATATGTGAATTAATTAAGGAGTACAAAGTATTTATTTTAAGTTTTATTGTTGAAAATAAAATATTGTTCTGAACATAAAATAGGTAGCTTTCAATTCTCTGTAATGTAGTTTTAATTTAGTTTAGTTAGTTTAGTTTAGCTTTAGTTGCGACCAAGTGTGAGACCCGTGAACTTCATATACACTTGTCTCTTTTCCGCATTGCGCTTATTGCACTCGTTGTCCTTCTCGGCGAAAGCACGTGTAACGTTAGTGATGTAAATTCTAATCGATATCGTTAAAAATGATAGACGACATATATAAGCGGGTCTCTCGGTATTATTGTATGTAAAAATAAATAAGTTATCCATAAACCGTTCAAATAATTATGTTTATTACTTACAGTCACATGAATTATTTGTGATAAATTTTTCTAATATTATTTTTAAATTTTTAAGTTCTACAGGTTTTGTGTATACCGAAAATAAATACATATCTTCCTACCTACATGATGCTATTTGCTACAACGCCTTTGTTTCAGTCCCCGCAACCCGCACCTTCCTCCAATTTAGGTGCGTTTGAATCGGAACAAAAGTATTCTAATTTATCTAGTTTGGGTGATCTGTGCATAAAATATACACTATTATTGTAATCTGAAGCAATGCGTCAAATTTTTACACGTCAAATAATATCTACAAAATTGAAATGCGAAAGTAACTCTGTCTGTCTGTCTGTCTGTTACGCTTTCCCGCACCTCTCAACCGATTTTGATGAAATTTGGCACATACAATCTTTAGACCCTGAGAAAGAACATACTTTTTACCGCGGAAAAATACATGCTTCCGTGGGAAAATATATGCTTACGCGGGAAAATTCGATTTGGATGAAATTTAGTATTGAGATAGTTGCAAATAAAAGTATATGGCGAGAGACTTTTTACCGCGGAAAAATACATGCTTCCGCGGGAAAAGATAATATTATGCTTACGCGGGAAAATTCGATTTGGATGAAATTTAGTATTGAGATAGTTGCAAATAAAAGTATATGGCGAGAGACTTTCTACCGCGGAAAAATACATGCATCCGCAGGAAAAGATAATAATGCTTACGCGGGAAATTTTAATTTGGATGAAATTTAGTATGGAGATACATAGTTGCAAATAAAAGTATACGGCGAGCAGAAGTCGCGCGGGGGCAGCTAGTTATAAATGACAAATTACTTATAAAATTGGTTCCGCCACAGAATATTATTAGTTAGTACGGCGCACGGAGAAAATTGTCATAGGTCCGTTCAGCACAACGTCCCGCCCCGCACTGAATTGAAGGGCCCGCGAAGGGGAAGATCGCGCATTGCGTGTGTTGTTTTACGTAAAAAATTCGTTAAAAATCGCTGGGATTTTTTTTCGAAAAAGTAATCTCAGGAGATGATTGGTATTCTTTTATTCTATATGGTGATGAAAATTAAAAAATCTCATGATTAATAGATTAGGATTTAAACGGTTCTTGCTGAAAAAGTAGACGGTATTTTACACTATTATTTCAGGTACTTAAAATAAAAAAAATAAAATTTCGGCCTCAGGAGATAATGCCTTATATGGCATAGATTATTGTGTAATTTTTTCAAAGCAATTCCGTTAAAGAACAAGGAAATAAACGGTTTCTGCTGAACCCAAATTTACCAAATTCACGCATATCTACGCCTTAAGATGAAAAAAATTATTTGTTTTCATATGACTGTCATTTGATTATACTTATATTATTCTTCATCGTAACGTAGCTATATTATAATAGCATTTGTTTTTGTTGGTGCCATTTTCCAAACCGGAATCTTTTTTGTGTTTGCTACATAATTTATGGTCATTATTTAGTATCAAAGTTATTTTTCCAAGTAAAATTACTTACCTAAGTTTGTAACTTAAGTCCAGAAATGTAATTTTTAAATGCCATAAAAGTTTATCAAAGTAACAGAAATGTTGAATGTATAAAGTGATTTAAATTGCTAAGAAGAAAATAAACTCTCATACTTTTTCGAGCTTTGTCCTAAGCTGATCCTTATTTACATTTAAAAGATTTTGACTATTCAAGCCTGTAGGAAATTTAAATAGACTAATTAAATACCTAAAATTGGTAAATTGGTAGGTACACCATTGTTATCAAGTTTGTCATGTAAATTGGGCCATCTCTTTACCAAAAGATTCTGTCAACAGAACTTGCCCTGATCAGATACCTATCGTCGTAAATTATGGTAATTTATGTAATCAATAGCTCTGTTATCTGACAAGCAACGAATATTGGTCCCAAGATGAAATAAAGCTCATTTACGAGAAAATATCAACGATTCTACGAAAACGTGATGTTGACATGATGAATTTTTGTTTATCTTTGAAGGTCGCTAAGAAATTTGTTTTGTGTTCAATTCCTGGTACCCAAATGTAATATAAAGCTTAAGAACAAGTAAGTGTATACTTACTCAAACAATTTAATTACCTAATTGCTTTGTCTTGTTCGTAACACCACCCTTTCATTTTGTTGCTCAGTGTTTATCCCGGTATATTAAATAATTAAATTTGATATTCAATCTTTCAAAATAATATTGCGAAAGTTGTATGTTTAAGTTGCAGTACCTATGTCATGTGAGTATTTGGCTATTTCTTTGCTAAACGGCTAAACCGATTTGGATGTGAGCATGAAAATATTTAAAGTTCCAGTTCAAGTTAAGAACGTGGGGTACTTTAATTTTTACTTTTTTACTTTACTTTCTTCTTACTGCGGGAAATATTATCTTAACAAGAGAAAATATAAAAAACAATAGTTTATTATTGGTAAAAAGAATTAAATAAAGCAAAATAATAAATAAAAACCAAACATAAAAACTTATTCCTCATAATTTCCTTACATACCTTAGTTCTAGCGATAACAAACATTTCTTGGATTGAAGCCTAGATAAAAATATCTCCGATAGCACCTCCAGAAATATTTATGCAAATGACACCAGCAAAAATACGGAGCTATTGTTCCTGACTTTGGCTAAACATGCAATAATATTGCGAGGCAGAACATTTGTTTGCCGTGTTATTGCCTCGCCAAATGGATCGTGTTACCGGTGAGCTTTCAGGCTTTTCTTGGCTGTTTACACGGAACTTGACCTTATTATTCGATATATGCTCAGCTTATTGCACGCCACTTACGGTACTGATACGTCATCATCTTCATCGTCACCTAAGGCTTGTGCGTAGGAAGGTCCTACTTACCGTGTGGGTTCTATTCTTACCTAAATAGGTTGGTGAAGAATATAAAATGCTTCGAAAATAGAATGGTACGACCATGCGCTATTTGGTTCGATTTGGCGGGGGAGTTACCTAGATTTTGTAATACAGTGAATTCAAAACTATTTAGAATTTACATGTATTGACGATAATAGATACTGTAGTCCTGTGGTGTTGTGATATTATATCTAGACTAGATGCTTTACATTTTGTTTTATTTTACTGATGTGCGTCTTATGATTATGATTTTCTTATTAACTTATGGTACCATTTAGCAAATGACGATAACTTCTAATTCTAAAATCGCCTAAGATTTACCTAATAACTTTAAAAAAAATCTGTGATATAAACAACAGGTAAATACAACAGGAAAATCTTAAAGTCAAACCCACCATGGGTTATAAAGAGATCGTAATCTACGTAGACAATTCCAAATAACCAAAAAGATGTCAGGAATTCACGTGTCTCGCGTAAATATTATTTACGGGTATTGAATAAATAATAACTCGTAAAAAATATCATTGATTTCACGACCCCACTCAAACAACAATTTCAGTCTGTTGCATGATGAAGGGCTCGTAAAGTGTTTTTATTGTTCAGTTGTTTCAACAGCGTATTTCTCATCTTGACACGGTTTTACATCCTTTTATGATATCCGATATGTAGGAGTAATCATTTCTTTACCTTTCAAATGGCATTTCTGTATTTCTTGGAACTTGGATGTGTTGTTCGTATTTTATATTTTTATAAACTTCCACAAAAAACACACAAAACCCCCGGATCAAATATCTTGTCATAAGGCGGGAATCAAACCCGCAATCTGCATCATATTCTTTTTTATCAAACACAAGTACTTTTGTAACAGAAATATTCGACTTAGTAGATGTAATCTTTAAATTCACTTTCCTACTCAGCAACTTGGATCCAATATTACGTGCGAAATAAAATAGCAACGTTACGTGAGATATAAAGTAGCTACATATATTACGCTATCAACTAGCGCATAAGCACCCCTTACGACCTCTGAATATTCTAATGAGATAACCGGATCGATTCCTGGCAAGATGTCAATATTACTCTAATGGAAGTCAATGGCCAAAGGAAACTTTGTTGTCAGTATTTTGGCACCTTTTTGCGGCTGTTTGGACCATGATTTGTTGCTTGTGGTGTATAATCAATCACAACACTGATTTATTGCTTCAGAATAAGCAAACTTGGTGATATAAATATACTTAATCTTTATTTATGGTTTGGGGTTTCTGGCAGGATTTCTCGGTCAAAGTACCTATTGTATTTGAATGTATGATCAACTGTCGATTATCACTTGAGTATGGAATATATTATTTTGTATGTGGAATATAAATTAATCAGAAAACCTGACAAAGAGAGCCATTAAGGCTGAAACCTTTTAACCTCTAGAAACATTTTGTGACTATTTATAAAAAAACCCTTTTAGATCTTTGTCAGGGTAGGTAAATATACATTATAATTTATGGTGTATGCTCTGATAAAAATAACCCTTTACACACAACGTTAAACCAAAACATGTTATTATAATCAAAGCATCACGCGATGTCAAAATATGATTACATGTATAAGTATAAAGAACGTCTTATGTTTCAGCACCCTATTTTTATATCAAACATACGAAATAAGGTTGGTATTATTTTGTAACATTATATTACACAAACACTATTATTAGTTACTACGAACTCACAACGTTTCGTCTCTTATTGGAATATTAATTCTTAGGTACATTTTACAAAAAAATATGTAAGCGCCTACTGGTTTCGGAGCAATAAACAGTTCTTCTATAAATATTCAATGTTTTTTGTTTGAATAGGTTCATTATAAAGTTTTAAAATAAAAACTGAGATAGCCTAAATTCAATGAAAAACCTAAACGAACAGAAAAGTTTGGGAAACTCGTAACGTTCGTAACTTTTTCTCGTGCTAATTTTGTTTTGAATTAAGTTTCACAAGGATCCTTTTTGCTTTTAAAAATAGAGCATATTTTTTATCATAATCATATTGATATTACGTTTCGTCCCACTACTGGGCACAAGCCAGCCTAAAAAAGCCTAGGTCTTAAGGACTTGGTATTATAATCATAATCATATTTACGTTTTTACTGCTAGCACACAGGGACTTCTCTCTTGAAGAGAGATTAGGCCTTAATTCAACACGCTGGCCAATGCCGGTTTCCTCACTATATTTTTAAGTTGTTTATAAAGCACACAATACATAATTTTTTCAAGAAGAAAAATCTAGAGTTGCATTGCAAGGTTTGACCCACGACCCTGCTACCAATTATCCCACACGGCACGTTATTTTCACATAGACTTATAAGCAACATAGACATAGTTAACTAAATTGAAACTTTTCGTATCAGTTTTCATACAGTCCAGTTCAAATGTAAGCCGTGCATACAAAACAGGCGCGCACTGTAAGCTGGCGTGACTTGCGTTCACTAGTGTTTACTTGCACAGCAACGATGGAAAGCTTTTAACACTTACAAAATATTACTCTTCAAACAATCTATCGGTATTAATCTTTTATAAAGTTTTTCGAGTAATATTTTGATGTGCGCGCCTGGAAAGTAACCATTAAGGTCATAGACTTTTTATTTTTACAAGCACGCTACCGAGATTTTGTTTGACCAAAGAATAATAATATAAATAACATATTTATTTTTTCAGTTGTTCATAAGATATTTATGGAGTTATAGTTGAATAGAGTATTAATGAAATAACAAATAAATAGCAAAATTTTAGGCCATGTGTATTAATAGGCAGCCATGCCATGCCAGCTCGTGCCATAATTATACGAACAAATATTTTATGTACCTATGTGATTTACATTCATATTTTCACTTAGAAAAACATAAAAAATTTTATAGTTAAATTGAGATTACTTTTAGGAAATATGAAATGTAAACTTACCAAACACAATAACGAAAGTCATTTTCACCGTCTTGATTTTCGCCTTTGGAATGATTCCTCTGCTGCTGGCTCTTCTGCTGTCCATGTCGTCGCTGTCTGCGAAATATATACATTATTTATAAAGTCCATAATATATAAGAAAATAATAAATTAAATAAAATATAACTGCATAACGATACTGTATGCTTACAATTACGAATGCCACTAAAAAGGGCAGCATTTTAAATGAACAAACTTTAAAGAAACTTCCTCGCTATAAGAATACCTTTTAATGCACAACAAATATTGAAAGACGCTGAAAAAAAATGAAACCATTTAGCTAAACCCAAGTTTATTTACTGGTAATATCCCCAATAAAACGGTCTGAGGTTAAAAATTGTATACATTTTTTTCATGACCCAATTAAAACTCTTTCTCCGCTTTGGAAACGCAATAATCGCGAAGACTAATTATCTACTCGGTTGTTTTTCTTTGAGCTTAGTCAACTAATTGTTTATTTTTATAATATAAATTCATAAACAATATAAACTAAAATTGGGATAAATGGGAAATCCACCAACCTTTTTACGTTGATTTGGTCAACAGTTTCGTCCTAGAACGTGGGTCAGGACCAAAAATGCTTAAACACTATTGTAAATATAGTTTCTTTATTGCAATAATTTTGTAGAAATATTCGAGTAAAATAAATCCGAAAAGAAGATATAAACTTTTTTAACCTAAAACTTCTCTTGTGTGCTTAAAAAACTTTATGACAATAAAAAGCTGCTGTTTTAAATAATACTATGTATTTACAATGAAAAATGATAAAAACCAATAGTGACAATTATCTTAAATATCACTCTGCTTTTATGTGGCTCAATGTGTATTAATGGATAAATATTTTTTCTCAACTTCGAAACACTAAATGGAGTATTTTCTTGATCGAAATTCACGCTCTTGTTTGTATCGTCCAACTTAAATTGTACATTTAACCGTACGCACCTTTTCATCTTGATTAGTTTAATTAAAGTTGTTCTTGATGAATTTGGGTACGTTTTCTTTGTAACAAATTGAGGGGAATTGATATTGGAATTTCCAGCAACTTCAGATAAATTAATAGTAAGGCAATTAAGTTTAAATACGAATAGTCGGTATGGATCAGAAGTTCATTACATTCTGAAAATTTGAAAATTAAAAATGAAATTGAAAATTTTCAATATGGTAATCTAAAAGAATAATAATTTAACATCCTTCATGGTGATAACTTAGATATTGTGATACAACCCTACTATTTTGCCATTCTAAATCCTCGAATACGACTTACCTGTAAGCGTAATAATCCCACAAGCGGTTTATTGCACAAAGTAGCGTTACCCTGCAAACACTGAGTAGGTACATAACCCGCCCTAATCCGAACATTCGTTTGTCCCAACGGGATTTCCAGTTCATATTTCATAGGGCCTGGTCATTAGTCGCCTCACGTATCCCTTAATTCGTGCGATTTCTAGGTTAAAGCAATAGCTTAGAAAATGCTAGCTAAGACATTTAACGACAAAATAGAGAACAAATTTCGATGGTGAGTGAAAACGATAGTGTTTTTACTACTTTGTAAATAATAATTAACTAAAAGGATTAAGTTTTTTCATCAAAATAACATAATAACATTTATCGCTTATCTACTCGTAACTGTTTTTGCAAGAAACGCCTTATAAAAAATGTAATATTGCACTTTTCATTTCATACTCTTATGCATCTTCAAATTATTTTGATTTTAATAATTTGTTTAAATAAATCATTGACTCATTGTAATTATTCAAAACTGCACTGTACCTAATCATGGCATGATTATTATAACTTTTTATCATTTCATTATTTAAACTGAGTAAAGTGCACCAACTGTTAATTATTATTGAGCTGTGTGACTAAGATAGGCAAAGGAAGTTTTTTGGGACAGAATAACCTTATTTGTCACTGTGGGACGTTCGCCCCCATTATTTTTGATGAAAGGGAAGTGCCGATATCCGTCCATAGGAATAATCATTTCCTAAGTCTGATTGTTAGGAATTATTTATGAATCAGCATTGTTAGGCTTGTTTTTGTGAACGTGGGATACAAGGTTCATATTTTTGATTTGTTTTATTGAAAAAATCTTTCTTTCTCGCAATTTTTATTGCGCTACAATTGGTTTCCCTGCTGCGACATTTTTTTCCGTGGTTTAACGTAGCTTATGTGAAACCTGGTAGACAAGCAAACCCATTCACTGTTGAAGTTATTCTTAATACTAAAGTAATTTTATTTACCTTAATTTATTAAACAAATTATGATTATAATTTATTACTCAGGACAACATTTTTTTTTTAATATTTTGTGTTATGCAAACTATGGAAATATTAATAAATGAAAGTAAAATTTTAGTACTATGACTATTCAAATTTTCTTACGCAAATTAAACTTTCTTCGTATCCATAAATTCAAAGATTTGTTTCTTATCTAATCGATTCCTTTCTGATTACTATTTCTGGGAGCTCATTGTTCGCCGAAGGCTTCCGCCATTTCTTATCTATTTACTGAACTGTATAAAAATCGGAAATTGTTTGTTAAAATGTTCGTTTGGAATAGGTTCAGTTTGTTTCCAAGCTGTCGCTGGCATTTCGCTGAGTTACCGACTTTTGCTAAATGAAACGTGAAAGTTGTGCAGTGCAGTTCAAAAAGCTGTTATAAGTCACACAGCTTTGATTTAATAATAACGTCATCTGTCCTAAACTTTAAACAAAATTTAAAGCATTTTGTGGGATTTGTGTTAGTGATTTATAATTAAAATAATAATAAAACTAACATTTATTAACTAATAATTAGAACTTTACTCGTGATAATAACTTCACTTCTCTTTGAGTTGCCGAAGACATTATTCAAATGCTGACAACAAATCTGAATCTAGCTGCAAGGTTAATAAAATGTTGGCAATGCACTTCAAATCGTCGATAAAACAAACAGACAAGCCCGGGGTTCAAGTTTGGTGTACCATCACCATTACTTAATTGATAACCGCCAGTAAACGTTTTGAGAGATTTCAATATGAACTATGAAAAGACACGCATTGATATACCCTGCAGAGTAGAGTAATGAAAATCTCTTATTTATAAAAATACATTGCTGTTCGTTGGTCTTCCTATAACTAGAGAACGGATTGATTTTGGTTTTGGAATGTTTGTAATTGTCCAGAGAAGGTGAGAATTATATGAAAAATTATGGATGAAGCTGCGAATTTAAAAAAGTTTTCTAACCTAGTAAAGAAAAGATATGGTAGGAAAGTCGCAAAATGATTATGATAGTGGCATAGTCATTAAAAGTGGCCTATGATGTATGAGTAACCTTAAAAAATAAACAAAGAGTTCAATACATTTTAAGTAAAAGATTTTTTAAATATCGAACCATCCTCACAAGCTTTTCAGTTTCAAATATTACTGAGTACAACTTACATTGTCTGGTCGCCGTAGCTCGTCTTCCAAGCCGGTTGCTCTTCTGCCGTATAGTGACCACGATGACTCCGTAGCACGCGGAGATGGTGACAGCCGGCGCCACGAACAGAGACAAGAAGACGCTCGTCATCCATATACGCCATTGCAGCTTGCTCATGCTGGACCAGCACTGGGTCACTCCTGGTGGAAACGGATCTTATAAGTAAATTAAAAGTATTCCCATTTTGCGCACCAATTCTATTCCCATTTTGCGCACCAACAATGAAGTAGTTGCTAGTGATGGGGTATTGAATTATTTTATAAACTCAACAGAGGCTGGATGTGCTAAGTAGTTCAAGAAAAATAAGGCCTCTCAAAAATACACATTATAATAAAGTTGATTGGAATGCTAGCTTTTATATGTACCTAATTAAACGTAAAAATAAAGCACATTCTGCTAAATTTTGTTTTTGTAAATTTCAATTAATAAGAATTAATTAAATACCTACAAAGACGTTAAAAATATTCCAATACGAGAAGATTAAATCTCTTATTATTTTCGAATTCAAAGCATCACTAAACTCTCAGTCTAAATTGTGTTGTCCATAATTCAACTCTTGTTATCAAAACAATTTTCATAAAACATCAAAGAAATTAATTAAAACGCTCAACATTCAAGCTATAACTATTTTCCTTCAGATTTTCTATTAGTGTGCGCGATCAAAGAAAACCCGAGGGATACACGATATCACAAGTACCAATTAAGTTTTCTCATCTACCGTTGTAGTGGCCAGACTAAATGATGTCTGAATATGTTGCACGTTCACGAATACTCATTACACTGTCTCGGGTCCGGGCTAATGAAGGCAGAATCAAACAATAATTGGGTGCCTTTGTAAGTCCCTACACGTTGGTTGACCTCCAGAGGACTGTAACTGATCGATTTCGTGGTTAATTATTGGTCTCCTGTCCGTTAGTTTCCCGGAAATGTTCTGGAGTTTTCTTAGAAAGCTGTATAGATCTCGATTTGAAGATAATGATTCATTATTTGTATTCCTATGTTATTCTGAAACAAATGTATAGCAAACCGTCTAAACATACGGTTTGCGCCCACGTGGACTCATGGAATATTCCAGTCGTTTTCCATAGTAATCAATCACAATGTTTAGTAGGTATTTTGTTTTGAACTTTTCAGTCTAATCCCTCTTCTGTGTAACTAAAAAGTTTTTAAATGTATGTTTTTATTCGTATCGTAGTATCATAAATCTCTATAAGACTACAGCATTAACTACGGTACAAATGTAGTACGTACTAGGCTTAGTTAATAAAACATAATCATCATCAACATTTTACGAGTTTGTCGCCCTACACCGCAATGCTCCAATTTTTCTAGCCTCTGGGTAATGGAATAATCCTCTTCGTTCGGTAAATTTCCTATCATAAAATAGACTGTTCGTCAAAATAAACTGAAAGATTTTTGTATGAGTATTAACTTAGGCACAATGTAATAATACATAATTATTTTCTGCCGTACATAATATTACATTTTTTTTACTTTCACCGAAAAGGTAAAAGTATTTAAAACACAAAGGATATTTCTTTAGGTTGGGGTTTTTACTACTAAGCATAACCCAATAAAACACATTATAAGCCTTATATTTTTGTAAAACACGCTTATAAGACGTGGGCTATGGCAGTAACCTAAATAAATAAATAAATAAAATATTTGGGTATATTATAAGAAATCCCTTTTAGTCGGATCCGCGAGAAGTGGTAGGGGAAAACTGTTCTTTGGGCGGCATCACAGTTATCAATACAGTTATAATAATAGACAATTTCCTCACCTTCAACGTTGGCTTCTGAGAAGAGGATTAGCATCGGCACACAGAACAGGAAGCTTAGCAGCCACGCGCCCAGGATGAGGGCCCGTGCGCGCCGCCCTGCGGAACAAATGGGAAACATAAACAAAGATACTAAGACCTAATTTCACCACTCTGTTTGCTAGTTTAACATCCCATTAAGTTGGCTGTTATTTGCCAATAAATATACGTAAACAGTCAGTCATGAAACATAACGGGGTGTTAAACTAACAAACAGAGAGTGGTGAAATTAGGTCCTAACTTTTAAACTATCATGGTTGTTAACAATATAAGATGATGAAACGATAACGGTATTTTAAGCGCCATCTTTACGAAAATACTGAATCGCGCGGAATTATCGGGAAACTTGAAAACATTTAAAACATGGTATGGTACATAATTATGTTACTTGTTTCATGTTCTAATCTTAATGTTATGTAGTATATCATAAAAAATATATTATAACCTGATCACATCGAAAGGTGCCTATTCAATACTTGACATTTAACCCAATCGAAATACGGGTTTAATATTTACATTAGCATATAAAATTATGAAAGCAGAATAGAACGATAATTTCAAATGTAATTATTAGAAGTGAAACCTAAGTATTAATTTAACCGTGTTATCTGGTAAAAATACTCGTAATATCAATTTGTGTAAATGGCAACGGGTTTCGGATCTGTCGCTCCTAAATTTTTATTAGCCTCTAAATAGGCTGGAGGTTCGAATAGAACTAAAATTGTATAGGTATTGAAGGGATAAGGTCACTGAACATTGACCTTGTTGTTATTTTAGAGAGGTTGTAAAAAATGCAGAAAAGGGTATGAACACTTACATATGACCTTTAGCATGTTTACGTGTTTGATTAGGCCGCCCTTGCGTTAAATAAATCGATCAATATGTTCAATAACTCTGCCGTTATGAAATATTTCGCACATAAATAGATTTTTGGGTAGAATATTACCTATTGAATAAGCTGGTATTTGTTTAATGCCCTGAATCAGTATATTATTTGTTTTCAAGCAAAACGTGGTTACATCTCAATAATCGCCGTCTAGCTTTTCACTCAAGCCAAACTTTGTTTGTTACTAATCGGTCTATTGAGTTGAAACTTCACATTACTCCCTCGAGTTACATCATGTGTAGATTAATATTAATGTGTCGCTATTAAGACTGATTTTTTGACGAAAAGTTAAGCTTATTATGTCGTGTTGCAAATGATAAATTTAATATCTACTGGATAAAAATGCTGTACAAATTATTCTGCAAATTACAATTTACTTCTTTTTACTTACAACTGCCCGTGAAGTTCATAGGATGTGTGATAGCGTCACATCTATCCACGCTCAGAGCCACCAGAACGTATGTCGAGGAATACGTCACCACCCCCTGAAATATTACTTATTTACATATTACATAATATTGTGATATGCCTGTGATGCTTGGTGGCAAGTGTGAAATTACGTAGGCACTTATTGCTGCTGTGCTCTGTCCTGCTATTTCATTCGACAAACAGGTCTGTCTTTCTTTGTCTAACAAACGTATTTTTTTTAAATTAATGTGATAACAGGAAATACTAATAGGTACTAGTCTCAAATAACAAAACCCATTTCAAGGAATATACTTTGAACATCTGCATTACCTGATGTTTTTGATTATTGAAAAAAATATTTGTATTTTTAATCCACAAAGACTTTAAAGATTTTAAAATAAACTTAAGGTTGAACTCATTCACACCGTATTTGTAATCGCACACATATATAGACTGTTTAAGTTTTTGTAAAATGAACCTTACATACCTGTAAATACTTCATCATCTTGCAGGTAATTGAGCCGGCAAGCCAAGTGATGGTTATTCTTTGTATCAAGTCTGGCAGCACACTAATAAGACCCACCAGTAAATCTGTAAACAACTTTCATTGATGTTTCCAAACAGAGGTGTGAAGAGAAAAGTTGAAAGGTACCGCTAAAATAACATCGTTACCGTTTTCTTGTATTATTTTAGGAGTTGGTTAAGATTTGTAACCGTGATAAATAAGGATTAAGGTACGTAATATGAAATCAAACACAAAACTGTGGCGCAGCGGGCGAAGGTCCGCCTGCGACGCAAGAGGTTGCGGGTTTGATTCCCGCTTCGGGACATCAATTTATATGATCTGCAAATATTTATGCCGGGTATCTGGGTGTTATAAATGTATAATAATAAATATCTATCTATGTATATTCTAAGTATATCAGAAATCGAGCACCCGTAACACAAGCTTAGAGCTTATCACGGGGCTAGATGTTGCTGTGTGAATTGTTCAGCAATATTTATTTATTTAGGAACATTACCTGCTATCGCCAGCTGCATGATGAAGAAGTTCATTCGGCTCTTCCTGGTCTTGGTGAGGAGCAGCGCCAGCACTACCGTCGCGTTGCCAGCCACGATCGCCACCAGAAGCACCCATAGGATGGCCAATTGCGTTGACTGGGAAGTCAATCAAATGTTTAAAAATCTCACTTCTTTAAAATATAACACAGCGGCATCGTTGCTACTCATATTCCAACACATGTCATGGGTCTCTTCAACAGAACTTTTGAAAATAATGTTCTTCAAAAGGAATTCCCTTGGTTGGCTGACCCACAGCTACCAAATAGACCCTACTTTATACTTAGGTCGGTATGCTAATCATAAACCTTATTTTATAAGTATTTTATGATAAAAAGGACGATGATAAATTAAGGACATACTGATGCCACAATCAAGCTTAGCATCTGTTACAGAAAATCTTTGTTACAAAATGATTCTGATTTTACCTTTGCAGAGAAATTTGTCTAGACCCATAATTTTGTAGCAGAAAGACAATGTCTTAGCAATTAATTCAAAGTAACGATGCGATAGGTATAGCTCTAAATTTAGATCAAAATAATTGTTTTTATACTTAAAATAGAATAATAATCTTGTAAATTATGTTTCATGGAAATGAAGAAATCATTATCTCTTTGAAGTTGTGTAATTAGTAAAGTTTATGGTTAATTAAATTTAATGAGGGAAAAACATCTAAAGACTTTTCCAAGAAAAATCAGTACTTATATGATTTTAAAAAATCAGAGCTATAGGTAATTATATTTATTTGTAAAGGTAAAGAATATATAAATACATACCCGATAGAAATAAAATTTGTCGATCGTAGTAACATTTGTGGTCAAGTTCCCAAATACGAGGCTTGTAATGTTCAGTTCGTACAAACTACAGTTCCAGCAATCTTCTTCCATCGTCAAAGTTTCACATTTTGCCTTACAGAAATCTGCAACCAAAAAAGAAGTAGGTAAGCAATTTTCCTTTCGAATAAAACTTAATTTTAAGGCAATATCGTCTACTTTGACTAACCAATCATTTCACAAACTCTCCAATTCGACATCAAATAATCTTTTAATCAATTCGCAGGTGCAATTTATAGGTTAGAATATATCAAAGTAAATTTAACCTTACTCCGAAGTAACAAGATTTAATTTTCAATAGTGATTAAGATTTGGTAGGGAGTAATCAATCAACGGGGTAGGCAATTCGATTGTTATTTGAGAAAGTGAACTAATTTATCAAATTATATCCAAACCTAATATCGGTCCTTTGTGGGATCAGGTGCGGTGATTTTGATTCATTCGATTTTAATAATTATTCAGTCGATTTGTAAACCCATCTTTTCTTATTTAATTTTACAATGATAAACTTTACAAAAGCTTGTTTGATAAAAGGGAGCTTGTTTAAAATTGAAGAATTCAAAGAGCACGTGACATACACCAACCCACACTTGGCTAGCGTAGTGAATCTCTCTCGTGAAGAGATAAATAATTGTGTCTCAGCTATTAGAATTGGAACTACATACTGGGGTACTTATGCTTTATGATAAACAAAATGTACAAATTACAAAGTTATAATGTTGTGATTAAAAAAATACTTTAAGTATATTGTTGTGATATAGAAAATCTCTAAGCAAGAGATCCAAAAACAATGACAGCAACGTGCATCGAGTGATATGAGTTGTTCAAGCAGCTAAAGCCAAGCTAAGACACTTATCGCCGGGTTTATCTAGCTTTGAAATGCGGGCCCGTACGCCAGAATTGGGCCTGGATCGAGATTAACTTCGTCAAGTCGACATTCATCCCAGTTAATCACACATTATCTACGATGATTATATCTTTGAGAAAAGTAGATGGTGATTATTTCAAGATATTGCTTCAAAATTTTAAATTAAGGAAGTCGTAAGTAATGCAGTGGACTACGGTTGAATTTATGAGTTATTCCCAAAATATCTCCTGAAAAATCCCCCGTTAAGATAGACAAACATGATTTCCCAGAAATTGGTATAATGTCGACGTTTATCAAGAGTTGGTGATCGCTGCATAAGTAGGTATAAATTTAATATATTATTTATTGATAAAAAGGACCGAAGGAAGGAAAGGTGTTCAGTAGGTATTCAAACGTCATATACCTAATATTCTATTGAAATACTGAGCGCTGGTGTAATGATGATAAAACTTAATAATTTCCAGTTAAAATAAATTTATTACGGGTATATCAGACAGCAGAGTAGAACCTGAATACACATGAGTGAATAGATTGTAGAGATGTGGGCGTCTGGTATTAGACATCATGTTGTATGGAAATTTGTGTTTATTGTTTTGAGTGAAGCTGTGAAAGCCCTAATCTTCTCAGTCATGTACAAAGCAAGTCTATCATGCCGATTAAATAATAAGCAAAGCCGTAGAATGATAATTATTTAGCGTGGGAACGTACATAAGGGAAATAATGATGAACAGTGAAGTAGACTTCAATTAACAGCCATAAAATGTATATTTTAAAATAAATATATTTTTAAGGAGGTCTATACAAAGTTTCTATAGTTGATTGATAAAAGTCATAATAGTTACTTAACCTATTTGTTATAATATCTCTTTTGACCCAAATCCGAGCTACCTGAGCCTATGCAAACAGACAAAGTAAACCATTTCATATAATACGGTAGTTTATCTAATGAACCGGACGCGTGCGAAATCAATTTGGGGTTAGGGGACATTATTGTTCCATTAAAATTGTATTTGAAACTCTTGTCACGTTAATGTTAACCTATCCTTAAGAAATACACTGTGTGCTATAGAATACAAATATTTGTATTCTATAGCCATAGTACGATTAAAAATATTTTACTCATGAAAATAAATTCGGTAATACTTACATATAAAAATATATTAATTATGACTAAAGGGAATTATTATTTATTATACCTACACAAGCCGACCCACCGACAACATCACTTAGTTTTTTTTTCCGTATTTACACCTAGTTTATGTTATGTAGCCATATATAGCCTTGTTAATGTTATATACCTAGCCTTCCTCGATAAATTAACTGTCTAATTATACTGAAATAATTTTTAAATCGGACCGGCGTTCGTTTAAAGAAACTAACAAACAATCTATCAAACAAACTCTTCACCTTCATAATATTAGTATAGATGAAAAGCTCGCTTAACATACCAATACACAATGTAAAGTGGCTTTAATATTAGTGGATTAATTACCAAAATAAAACTTGGCAGCTATTACGTAAAAAGCAGCCGATATTAGCATTTTAATTGAGGGTTCGAGCTAAGGCGTTTGCTGTTATAAATGTAGCCATTATGTTTCCTAGTTATTTCCTACAAAAGTTCAACGGTCGGAATTAATTTGGGACTATTTTAGTGTACATACTTAATCAAGGTAGAGCTTCAATTTAACCCCGAATAAACTAGAATGGTAATTGAGAAATAAAACCTACTAATCTCTCTCTAGGGACCATTAAAAGGTACAATAAATATTACAGTGTAGAACCGATTTTCATGAGTTTATAGATGCGGTCTAATCTCGTAACGTCACGGTAGCAATCGGTAAACAATATAATTAATTTAAATAATATAGTTTAAGCAGTATATTAATTTAAATTCTTCTTTATTTCTGAACTAAAACATCATCACCACCCCTCTGCTGGGTCACAGAGACTTTTCTCTTGACGAGAGAGATTAAGGTCAAAGCTCTCAGAACCATAAAAACCCCTTTATCCCAGCAGTGAGAACGGAAACAGCTGCACGGCTTTTAGTATATAAATCCTTTAATCGATTGACACACCGACTGACGAGAAGACTTCTAGTACTATGACTATTCTTACGCCAACACTTCAAGGCTATGAAAATAATAAGACACTATTCGTCATATCTCTTGATAGTTAACAGTCGTTAGTGCGAGAAATCTGTGATTTCCACTTCGAGAATAAGGCAGCCAATGTTTACGTCAGAGGTCAAGACGTACTACGATACGATTAAAGACTGCGTGGGAGGTAGGACGTTTGTACAATTAAGAAAGGAGTTACGCTTCTACAATAATTATTGTAGAAGCGTTCCCAAAGGAGAGATTATAATCTCTCCTTTGGGAACGATAAGGTAATTTAGAAGTTAGACAATAATCCATGTCTGCATCGCTGAGTCAGCATGTGAAGATTTATATGGCAAGTTAAGGTAGAAATTATTTGAGAAGTAAAAGCTGGACTATGATAATAAAAGTTTTTCTTTTCTTCATGAGTAAATCTATCACATATTTTATAATGGCGAAATTTTGTGTGTGTTTTTGATACGTCTTCATGAGCAAATGGTTGAATTACTAGGAGGGTTTCGAAATTGGAATGAAGTAGGTAATCACTATTCTTTACTAGGTACTATAATCTATAAAATACTATAATTACCTACTATATTTTACTACAATTACAAACTACTACTACAATTACATAAAAATTAAAACTTATAGTCTTTATCACAGGCAAACAGAATTTTTAATACCTTAAAATAAGATTTAATAAGAAATTGATTATTGGAGTATTTCGATGATTAATGTAAATTTGTTAGAAACGGGCTGATATTTTTCCTCCAATCAATCCATCCTCAAATTAGGAATTCAACCTAATGGCACAGGTTGAATTCCTAATTTGAATGAGATCGAATTGTAAGCTCATAAAATAACCCGTGTCAAATACTCGAAGTAAACCGAAAGTATTCAAATTCAGAATATCTCTGTTCGAAATTCAAGAATTTAAAAATATTCCATTGAGGGTTTCACAGAGCGAATTACGAACTAACCAAATACAGGATTTTGGCGAGCGCACGAAGATGTCCCGAAATCCACTAATTCAATTTGTGTAAGCCGCTTTACCAGCTTTGCTTCCACCAGCCTCAACAAAGTACCTTTAATTGAGACGTAGGACTTGACTTTGACCTACTAAAAGTAAATAAAAGGCAAATTATTTTTCTTACGCTAGAAAGTTTTAGAAGGCCTGCAAAATTAACTGTCTAGTCTAGCTTGTTTTGTGATGACCGTAAAAAAATATGATTATACAGACTTTTTGGGGGAAACTCATTTAGGCACTCGCTTGTTTGCCTTTCAAATTGTAAGAAAATATGAAATTGCTCTACGTAAATGAAAATTAATTTATGAACACTGCATAATATCTTAATTATTATATTCATATTTTAAATTTTTTTGGTTTTTATTGATTTATTTGGATAGCGACCTCGCTACGTCTCGGGTACCTACTTATAAATCATCTTTTAAATCACTCTTCTTATTTATAAAACCTTATATGTATAAAAGTTATCGCAAAGATAAAGAATAATTAAATAAGTACATAAATTCACCTTTATCTTTCACCATTGTTAAAAATGTACGGTTCTAGTTTCTTTCTATCAATTTCAATGAATACAAAAGAACTTTCTAGTTGAAAGCAAGTTGCTATTTCTCACTAAAATGGCAGCCGTCCAAACGCACTTTTGATACTTTACCAAACCGCCGGCAAACAGCGTGTTTGCAGAAATCAGGTCGAGACTATTTGGACTGAAACTACGTTTAATGCTGAAAAGTAGCACAAATTTACCATGAAATTTATTAAGAATCTACAACTCAATAAAGCATTGGTAACGATGCGCAGCAAACTCATAAAAAGAACGGGTTTCTTTCCTACGTCCTTATTCATGATTAGTGTCTGACGAACGGTCTTGCCAAATGTTTACGAATCTATTTCAAAACGCTTATGATAGATTTGCGGAAAGGGAGTGTTTAATCCGATAGGTACATTATTTACTATGCAGTCGTATTTTGGTCTATTTTAGAGTGCACTAGCCATGTGGTTCAATAACTATTACCTACTCCTACGCTGATTGAATTATCATCATTACAACCCCATATTCTATTCTACTACTGCGTACGGGACTCCTCACTAGAACCCATTTAAGATCTTAAAGGAATTTCTATAATCACTAAGCCTAAACTTCTAGCTTTAAAAACACGTGTCGTGCTCTAACGGTGTAGGCAAATATCGTGAGGAAACCGACATGTTCTGTGAACTTAGTAAGTTTGAAGGATATGTGTCATTCGGCAACCCGCACTAGGCCAGCGTGGTGAATTTAAGGCCCAATCTCTCTCGTTAAGAGACAAGTCGAGGGACTTCGAACCCTAGGAACGTAAATAGACAAAAAGAGGAAGTTAACTTTAAAAATGTTGTGCAAAGGCTGTTAGAAGTTAATAATTCTTGACATTGTCTATTCGATTAAAATAGGTTTATCGAAGAATATACAGACCTAATTTTATCTGACTTTAAGCGCTTACCACACGTGCATGCTTGACCACAGTTTTATTTGCACATGCTTGTCGCATGAAAACACTGAACACGGACGTGGCTACCACACGGCACAGTTAAGTACGCGCAAGCCACATTCTTGTCGACATCGTCGGCGTGGAAACAATGTTTTCCAATGAAGAGCTATTTCTTCTGCTATTATTTTTCAAGTGTTTGCTAGTGAAAAAAAAAGAAAAAACAAAAGTATAAAAAAAATAAAAATAGTACGCATACAAAAATTATCATTTGGTCGTAGGCGTCATTCTTTTTATTCCTGTCAGAATAATCCTTGGATTTGATCTTCCACAGTGCGGGCAGAAATTTATTTAACTCAATGAATTCAGTAGCGAACTGTCGATTGTATGTACGTAAATCCGCCATTTTTACGACCGTGCGCCTACAGTTACTCCACTCGACTGAACTGAGAGCGGCTTGAACACTGAACTACCAACCACACGCGCAGACAAGTTTGTACAAGTATAGCTTGCGCATGCCAGAATTTCAAGTAAGTTTAAAAACCATCAAGCCAAGCTTTGGGGTTTGCGCATACTACCGTTTTACCAACTACACGCACAGTGTTCAGTGTACAAGCTGACATGCGCAAGTAAAACTGTGGTCAAGCATGCACGTGTGGTAGGCCCATTACTTATTGAAGCTTGAATATTTGCTCTGACACCAGCATGACAATATAGTTCATAATACATGTTATTAAAACAAATTTTCTATAGAACTCAAGCTAGGCTAATTGCTTTACATTTGCATGTAACACTACGGGATCACGACATTGTCATGCGTAATTGAACACCATAATAATAATATTGTTCTATGTATATGATTACACATGGTTTGTTATATATTAGGAACATATTCACACAAAGACACCATATAAATACTTAATTACACATGACTTGATACCCTGTTTCGCCTTGTATGTCTGTCTAATTTGTGGAGAGAAATAAATATTTCCTTACATTGTGTACTGTATCTATCTATGTATATAAAAAGTCGTGTTAGATGCACTATTTATAACTCAAGTACTGGCAGCACTGATTTGGCTGTAAATTATTATTTGTGGTGGCTTATGACCTACCAGGAATATGATATAGTTTACCGGGGAAAAATCTAATCTGTCGCGGGTGAAGCCGCGGGGCGGAAATCTAGTTTTTTTTTATTTATTAAAAGTAAATAAAGTCTTAGACAAAAGGTCGCATAAATCAAGACATAATACCAAATCGCAATAGTAAGTACCTACTGACCTAATCTGAAGGGTCAACTGAGAGAAAGGGCCAAGATTCTCTGCAAACTTGCTCGCAAAATCAATCAATGCCAGATACAGACTCTTTTAAATCACCCCTTTCTGAGTGTGCGTACTCAGAAATATTTTTTTAACTCAGATTTTGTCTTTAAAATAACAATGATAGACTTGGACACGTCATCACTATTAAAATAAAATGTTGCCGTATAAAAAATCCTACCTCTATATTTTAAATAAACCCTAAACCAGCGGTCATAGAGATTTGCGAGCGAGAGAGCCTTATATAGCCTAGTTCAGGTTTTTTCTCGTATAACATTAAGCAAAAGGAAAGGTAATCGGTTGCACATGAGTTCTAATGCGGAGACAAAGTTTTGATAGTCAATTAGGTATTGAATTTCTCATTCTTACGGAAACGGAAAACCGTTAAAAGTGACAAAACCGTGCACATCTACTAGTTTCAAACAAAATAAAATATCTTAGCAGCACCAAAATTATAAAAATTAAACATTATCCGAGTAAGTACGGAAACCTCAATTTCCCGGCGGTTCGTCTGATAATCTTGCGGTTAGCTCAGTAATTCCACTTTATGAACAGATAAATTTACGTTCATTATATTCCAGCAAACATAGTTTATTGTTATTTATCCGAATTAAGCCCTGTCTGATGAAACGTTCACGAATTGACGTCAATTGCATTGCATAAAGAATTTCATCATTGATTAATGCATTTAATGCATTTTTATTTACATGCTTACAGTAATTAAACAAAGAAATAACAAATCTTTGCTTGTATTATAACTTTATTTTTGGTGCTTTTGCGCTGATGATGATTGGATAAAAAGGTAAAAGTTCATAGTGGATGCAAGCTGCATCTGACCGAAACATTTTTTTATGTGAGGCCTTTGTGGTTGATTGATTTGCCTGTGCACGTCCGAAGGCTGAAATGACAATGATGGTGATGACTAATTACTTAATATTGGCGTGATTATATGAGTGAGGTCACGTGAGAAATACCACTAAGAGGAAAAAATATAATCTATTCGAGTAAAATATTTATCGTAAGGAGTAGAAATAGCGGTGACTATTTTTACGTTCTACAAAAATGTACGAGCATCGTGCGTGCATAGCTAACATAGCAATTGTTATTCAAGTAGGACCTTCTGCGATCCTCAATATTGTAAGGGAATTCCGCCTTTTAGTCGGGGTTCTTAGCAAAAATGGAACGGACGGAAATGCTTTTAAAAATTCACCCCAACTCTCATGAAAATTGTTTTAATGTTGCAATAACCGAAAACTACATCTGAGGACAATATAAGGCAATTTATATTCCGGAAGTTTGCTACATCAGTTTTTGTCTATGGATTGCACAAATGGTCGCTGCAATAACTTCTGTTTAATATCCTCTAACTTTGGGGTATTCTCGAGGACCGCTTTTAAAGGTTATTATGTGGGAATGAGCTGCCTTTTGTAGCACCTTCTATTACAAAGTTATTTCTTATTTTCATTCCTCAATTTTATTTCTACTCTTTGTTACTTGCAGGACTTCTAATTAAACAACTAACAACGTTTTGAGAGAGGATATAATAATAGCTACTTTGAAACATTGAAATTCAGTTTTACGATTCTAAGATTTTTAAGCATATTTTATAACATCCATGAAAACTGTGTAATAGAATAATCTGACTCACATAAAACTTCAAAAAACTTTTAGTAAAACACTCATGTCGCCTGAGAAACACTGTTAGCGTTCCTGAGTAAAGAAATTTATCGTAGCCAATAGAAAATGTGAAAATATTTTTTATAGAGTTTTTTGTAGATTCCGAATGAACGAGAATAAGACAGCCTAAAAGAAGTAAAAACCTTTATGAAATGAATTTTGGTTTTAAATAATATGGACTTTACGATAGTTGTTGCAAATTCTCCGATCACTATTGCTTTTCTACAACACTTGAGTAGAGAACACAGCTAATTGGTGATTGGTTTAACGCAAACATAACAACATTATCATAAATCAAGAGGAAAACACCCTTGCTGGAAACCAGAACCCACCCTCATAATTTGTATTCATCTTCCAGGGATCAATAATAAATGAAACTATGTTTTTTAAAATTGAGTATAGAAATTTAAAAGAGGTGGTGAACTCATTGTATGATTACTTCTATCTTAGCATCGAGTGTGAATTGTAAAATAAAATAATGACTAATAGGTCTAGGAGTGCTAATTCCAAATACCTACATAAAATATTGTATAAACAAAAATTCAATAAGTCTTCTTAACACCCACATCATAGTGTCATGTTCTAATGCTAAAAGATCAATCACCATAAAAATAACAAAAAGTATACTATGACCGCGATAACAATGCGTTTAGGACACATGTCAGTTTGACACGTTAGTGATGGGCACAACATAATGAGTTCGTAACCGTTCTTCCAAAATGAACCGCCGCGTTATTTTTAAGTTTATTTTCGTTTTAAATTGGCGGAATCATTTAATATTTATATTTTAGTAATTTAAGTGAAAACCGACTGTTTTAGCGTCACAAAATGGCGGCCCATAACGCCATTTGGGGTTATTATTTTAAACCTAAATATAAAAATGCTTCTTTCTTTCGCGCGTTCGGTTTGGTCGTAGTTTTATTTTTAAATTTAATAAAATCTTATAGTCCATTATTTTCAAATTCTTAAACGTATTATTTTTTAAAAATAACTGTAACAGATAACGATACTGCTGCTGCATGTTATTTTTAGCACAGCACTACCTACAAATATAAAGCACTGACATAACCTTGTAATAGCGCAATATAGATTTAGAAAAATATTGTTTACAGAGTTATTTTACACTCAGTTTGGCACAAAATTATTAGATTCATTGATTATTGATATAATAATGTAGATTTAATCCTCATCAATTGTTAAAACGGTAAACAAACAGTAAAAATATTTTTATCGTAACTGCAACGCCTTTACAAAGTTACGTTAGTTCAATCGCGATGTGTCAGGAACGCAAAGTCTCGGCGATCAAGGTATAGTTACATAAAACCTTCAAAGTGATATTTATAGCAAATCCGATCTTTACATATTTCTGCATCGAAAATGTAAGCTAACTTGTTACTGTCACGATAAAAGTAGTGAATGCATCTTGGGAATTTCAAGCAAGTTATGAGACGACAAATTGAATTTTTCAACCAAAATGAACTGCTTATATGTTACGAGTATATTCGTAGACAGGTAAGAAGTCTCAATCCCAACAGATGTTAGTAAAATTAGTACATATTTTAAAAAGTAAGCTTATATTTATGTTACAGTTACAAATGAGACCCGACTTTCCTCGTTTTCAATTTGGATTTGGGAAGTATTAATTATGAGGATTAATTTACTGAAAAAATACTAATTACACCAGTTATTACCAGGTTTTAAGTTTTAAAAATTATCATTAGACTTTTAAGTTGTTATGTAATACGATATCAAAATTTATTTGAAAGTAAAATAGTTGTCTGAAAAATTCACGAAAGCTAGTCTTCGTCAATCTTAATTAAACTTGTTAAAAAATTGGAATCTCGTAAAATAATATTTGTCTGTAATTGTTTCCCACAATAATACTAAAATTCCTTTGCAAAAGTTAAGGAGTTTTTTGTCGAGCAATACTTAGAATAAACTTAGTCTACTTTTAACTCGATTTATTTTCAAAGGCAAGATATAGCTCAATCTGTAGACATAATTCAATTCGATCGTCTTTGTCTCTTTGCCAATGGTCCCGCGGGCTTTTGATATTGCAAATTGCCTTTTGGGATCTGAAGAAAATGATTTCTTTTTACGAACGATGTAGGTTACATTATACTGCGCGGTAAACTCATTTGGCAAAAAATCTGTCGACTTAGTTTCCTTCCATGAATTATGAAAATTACATTTAGAATTTTCACCCCAAAATTATACTAATTTACAAAGCATAATCACCCTAAAGCTGATTTAGTGAGCTAGTCTGATTTATGGTAATGGTAATCGTTATTTGATAATTTCAAGAATAATTTGCTTAAACGTCAGAATGTACCAGCTAAACTAGTGGCTCTGTGAGCTGTAGACCTCGCGAGGACTAACATCATCAAAAAGTTATGGACAAAATTATTATAATTAAAGGTAAGTGATTCAAAAGAATGCGATGCATCTTCCATAAATAAATGAAACTAACATTAGGTACATCAGTGATGGAATCTGTGCTATGAATACAGATTTGAGAACTCATAAGTCACAGGAATTGACTTTGCCTAAAAGTAGTATTTGAGAACATGCCGTAGGTTGCTCATATGCACATTCAAGGGCTCAAAAACTATCGGATGTCATAGAACCATTTCAACTTTGATTGCTTCCACAAAATCTAAGTACATCCTTCTTCTGCGGATCGAATAATAATTACGATTGAATAGACTCGCAAGTTATCATTTATATTGTAATCAACCACAAATGTCCACCAATATTAATGAAACAGCCCAATTCGACCAAACAACCTTAATGACGCAGAAGGCGAAGGTCTGCCTGCGATGCATGAAGTTGAATGGCAATAAGCATAGATCCCATCAAAGTTGGGCCATTATAAATGACAAATCAGGTATTAGGTATATACACCAAATTGGTAACAGTAGGTAACAACAGAACCGTTAACAAAACCTTTTTAAACCCCCAAATTTATTTTCAAAATTAATCTTTAACCAACGCAAAGATAAAAAGTTTTCTCTAATCCTTGTTTATTAATGAAAATCGAAAATAAAAATATACTCTTTGTGGCATTTCCAGACCCCCACAGTCATGCCCTGAGTGATAAAGGTGTACCTACCTTGAATAAGAACTGCCTCAATATCAAATAGCAATAAGAACTGCATCACGATCAAAATTTATGAAGTTCTTATCATAGGCCACAGACAGCCGAAACATTGTTGTTGGCTGAGAAAAAATGTTGGAAAACTGACTCAGTAGGTGAGGTCTTGCACTCATTTTATGATGAAGAAGACTAATCGTCTTCTTCTATGATCAATTTAGATGCAATGAATATAAATTAATTTTAACTGCGAATTCACTAAGGAGACAACGAACTACTCAACCAACGAATATACCAAGGAACACCTAACCAAATCGTCATCCGTCTTAGAACCCAAAAACATGAAACCTATATAGCGCGTTTTAATTTTTCCTCTAGCGACATCTAGTTATGAAAATACAAAGCGTGTTTTCTTTCAGTTTGATAGAAATGAGGGGTTATTCCCATCTGATCATATGATCAGATTTTAGTTGCATCTGAGAACACAAAAAGTTATATTACACGAAAAAATATCTATTATGGTCCGTTGGCACAAAATTTAATTCAATAAAGTAGTTGCAACGGATCCGTTGTCCGTTGGGAACTTTTTGTGTGATCAGATGCAACTACAATCTGATTATATGATCGGATGGGAATAACCCGAAATGCGTACAAAATGTTATTTTTAAAACATTTAATACTCAAATATTTCGCTAACGGAACATTATATCGAAAAATTATGTTCGCAGACTATAATTGTTTTTTAAAGACCTATTCAACGACACCCCACATGAGTTTTTGGTGTTTTTCTCCGCCATTTAAAAAAAAATTAAAAAAATGGCTCGACAAAAAAATTCTACACTAATTACGAACCTACACACCAAATTTCAGAGGAATCGGTTGAGAAATGAGCCCTCTAGAGGAGAACATACATACACACATACATACGAAAACTTTTTCTTCGACGCTGAAACGGAGACGCTTCGCTCGCTTCGCTCGCTCGGTCAATTACTTTGTGCAGTGTTATAACCTAAGAGCCCGTGATGGCCAGACCTTCCTTTAATTCACAAGCGTGAAAATTCTTTCATGTGTATGTCTAACATAGGTAAGAATAACCCCCAAACATGAAACCTGGATCGCGGTTCCTTTGGGAGATAACAACCTTTTACCTGTTATCTCCCAAAGGAACCACGATCCAGGTTTCATGTTTGGGGGTTATTCTTACCTATGTTAGACATACACATAAAATAATTTTCACGCTTCAGAATTAAAGGAAGGTCTGGCCATCACAGGTTATTAGTCTATACTAAGAGCCCGGTCTGGCCAGACCTTCCTTTAATTCTGAAGCGTAAAAATTCTTTCATGTGTATGTCTAACATAGGTAAGAATAACCCCCAAACATGAAACCTGGATCGTGGTTCCTTTGGGAGATAACAGGTAAAAGGTTGTTATCTCCCAAAGGAACCGCGATCCAGGTTTCATGTTTGGGGGTTATTCTTACCTATGTTAGACATACACATGAAAGAATTTTCACGCTTGTGAATTAAAGGAAGGTCTGGCCATCACAGGCTCTTGGTCTATTACAGTTAGTCGCATTTTTTATTTCTAGAAGTGATTATTTTTTAAACTAAACCAACTTTTTTCTATGAGTAGTGACAACTGAGCAAGTGAACAAATTGATTTCCATCAGAAATCAATTTGAAATTGTGCATTTCTTTGAAAATTACGTTAAGGTTATTGAAAATTTTAAAATGCAAAATAGAATAACCTAGTAAATGTCTGAAAATGTAACTTCAAAATTGTTTCTTAATCTTGGCTACCGAGTCAGCTTCCAAGATGTTTTGAAGTTTGCCATTAAAACGATTCATGTGTTGCTTAAGCAGGTTGTCTCGTGCCAAGCCGTTTTGTGTAAGCCGTTTTTATTGCTAGGCAAAGTTTGTGTAGATAGTAAGGTCTACTTCTGTAATTTACTACCGTTATTTTATTACAGAGAAATTGCGGTGTGGCGTCGATATGCTTCATAACAATTGGGCTACGACTCAATCAAGCCCATAAAAGCTCACAGTAGATAAGTATAAACTAACCGATAAAATATGCTGATAAAAAAATCCTTTTTAGATAAAGGGTACGGTTTAACATTTCAAAAATGGTTAATATAATAAATAGATAAGTTTTACTAGACTTAAGTACGCTACGTTTGCTTATTTGGACCATAAAAAATTTAGGTCAAATATTTATTCAGTAAGTAAGTACCTAAGTATACAATTCAAATTAATCTTTGAAATGGTACCAAATTATTTGTTTATGTTTCTTTAAACCTAGAGCAGCTCAAAAAAGCATTATAAGCTCACGAGAGTTTCCATAACAACGCTCAGGCGGCTATTTTGTCTAATGTTACATGAGCCCTAACAAATAGCTTTGCAGAATGTTTATTACAACTCAACTATTAAAATTTTACAGCTACACTATGAACACGTGTGCTTTTGATAATGTATGACGATGTACGTGTTTAGGGTTACCTAATAGGGGGGTGTACAATCATATATTTTAGGACTCTTACTTCGTGTTAAATTTTTGTCATAGTATTTGAATGCTAATTTGGTCTAGAAACAGGGGTGTCTTAGTTATTTTTTAAAACCTGTAAGTAAAATTTAGCAAAATTGTGACTTTGGTGGTAGTAACTCGTTAGCTTAGCAGTAAAATCATTCGTCGAATGCGAGATACGCGGGTTCGATTCTTGCCTATTTTCATTGTATTTTCTCTGTAAGGGTTCGTCAACATTTAAAAAAAAAAATCAAATCAAGCACCCGTAACACAAGCTTCGAGCTTACCACGGGGCTAGATGTCGCTGTGTAAAAATTGTCCATTAATATTTATTTATTTATTTATTTATTTAATATTTATTTGAATACGTTATTTTCATTTGATGTTGAGTCCTTCATTTTGATAACGCACTTGTAATGTAACAATTGTCCCAAAAACAAACTAGAGCGTAAAAATGTTTGAACATAAAGAAAATGCTTTTAATAATAATGTTTCGTAATGACGGAAAAACCGCGGTCAACAAATACATTTTATTACGTGTGTATAACTGTGCTTAATGGGGCCAAATGGGTTCATATTGTGGGGCTATTAAGTGCCCAATTAATTGAGTTGTCAAGGCTTTCGACAGAATCAAAGGCGTTTTCAGAGAAAAAGGACTTGCTGGACTTTTGTATCCTATTAATGTGAAGAATTCCGATAACGTGCTTTGATAAGAATTTTCTTTAAATTATATTTTATGGGGCAAATAGAACACAAGAAGAGCTAAATGGAAACTTCTCGCATCGATGACCAAATACACTACGGCTCGCTGATCCTTAGAAGTTAGATCCTAAGTTAGAAATGGGACGTTGAAGAAAACCATGTAGGTACCATGGAAGAGATAAAAATATGTGCCGATAGTTCCGAGCAGAACGACAGAACTGAATATACGTAGTACCTACAAATAAAACCTTTGTACAAAATGACAAACACTCTGTACACAACTTAATCTTTTTCTGTCATCTGCACCAAAGTTGCGATGGCCGTTCCATAAGCGGTGCCCATAAACCCTACATCCAGAAAAGTTTCAACTATATACCCAGGTCAGTTCCTCTCGTGTCATTACTCATGATATGCCATTTGCATTTTATGCTGTCGCTGATACGTGCCAACCCCGTACCCTACTTTCTGTAGTTTGAATTAAGGTTGGACGTAGATAGGATTCTTATTTTCCTTTAGGATTATTTTATGACATCAGTTTGGCTTCGAGCGTGAGTTCTAGCCGGCGTTGATTGGGGTGCTAAAAGAATCGTCACTGAAGCCTAATATTTACCTGGAACTCACCAACAAATAACTGATTCGGAATATGATTGAGAGTGATTTTGCTGGCTGTGATGTTGATGGAAAAAAATCTGATTAACATAAGTTTGACGTGTCACACACAAAATGACTGTCTGTGGCATAGTTACTCCCGTAATCGAGAACCGATTATAATTTTTTACATTTCGTGTGCCGTGTGAATTGTCCAGCAATATTTATTTTTGTATAAATGTAGCCTACCTACTACAATTTCCGGTCTCATAGCCTCACTCTTAGTTTTCTTGTGGTTCAGCACCAATGGCCAAACAAGTACCCTTTTGCAGAAGATATAGTGTTATTTATTTCTCCGACACTCCTTTGTATTGTCACAGTTGTAGTGGATAATTATTGGGTACTGGCAGACCTCCAAGCTCCAAAGGTTCCGGATTTCGCTTTTTGTAGGATGTTGTGCTTTACTACCCAACGAAATGAATTGCGCAAGGAATCTTAATAAATGGGATACGGTTGAAGTTTTGTAATTTGTTGACACACATAAGTTAATTTTAAGTTTAGGTTGATAGCTATTAAGCAATATTTTATCTTAATTGACCAAAAATTCGGCTTGCACCGATAAAAACTATTACCCAATATCAGCTTACGAGATAAGAAACTTACGTAAATTAAAACGTAAATAATGTGACGATGTAACAGATTAAATATTTTTAGTTTATCGAGTTCACAATAATAAACTACAGTAATTAATGAATGAAATCTGAAAACCAATGCTAAAGTCTACTATTAAATTATAGGTTCGTTATAATAATAAATAATAATTATTTACTTACGAGAAAGAGTAGTAATAACATATCGAATACCTAAAAATAAATGCAAATGCTAGACTCAGGCGGCACTCGAACACTTCGTCTTCGAACCTAATACAAACATTTTATTGAAATACAATTTTAGTATAGTACCTAAAACTGATTCATCCGAAAAAAAAAACAAAATATTACGATTTATGAAGCAAAATATTGCGGTGAAACCAAAATACTTTGCTAAAAGGTCCATGATTGCGCGCAGCGGTGGCGTTCTCGCTTTGTTAGCCGGCCGGCAATTTGCTTCATGAGAGGTTATTTGGTGCATAAAAGAATATTTTGTAACCTTGTCGTTTGCCCACAATCCAGTATTGGTTAAAATAAATTGAGACAATTTTTATTTGTGTTTCTAAAAAGTACTCTTTTGGACTACTCCAAACATGCTGTTAAGTTTTCAGTAATTTTTAATTCGTGTTTTTTAAATTTTATTTATTTATTTAGTATAAAATCCAGAACATAACATTACAGTTTAGTTTATCCAATTCGTTATGTCTAGTAGGTACTTAAGTCTAACTTATTTACTAATTATGTACAAATTAGAAAGATTACATACTTTTTAGGTTATTGCACAGAAATTAATAAATAAAACATTTTTTTATATATTATAACAATGAAACAAGTAAAGATAAAAAATATTATTTGTAACTAAACATAAATTTAAATAATTGGCTACATGTAATCAAATATATACATTATACATAACAAAAAAAAATAAAAAATAAGGATAAGTTAGATAAATTAATAATCTATGTGCGTCTACAATATTAGCTCTACAATTTATTGGTGTTTTTATTTTAACATTAAATATACTTAATGTAAATATTAATATTTTATTCATTAAGTACATATTAGACATAAGTCGTAAATAACTACGAGTAGTATTAAAGTAACGATTAAATTGAGTACCTAATAACTTATTACTACATACAATGACACTACTTACAATTTCAAACTTTTTCATGCGCCACACAACACACACAGTAAACAATAATGAGCTTTATGTTAGTTGACGAGAGTTCTAAATGCGTTGTTTCAGGGTATGTACGTCTGAACGAAGCGCGCGCCCGACACAGACTCGCGGTACTCAGAAAGCTACGCGCGATCTCTCAACGAGTTTACGAGAAGCTTTGCTTGTCGTTTTCAAATTAATTCTTAATAATTTTATGAACACCTCGGCATTAGACTGAGTTTTATTGTTGCTTTACGAAGATGTTCAAACTACTGGTGGTAAAGTCTCGAAACATTTAGGTTTTGTGTGTCTAAGTACGAAAGTTTCCACTAAGGAATTTTAGGAAATTAAGCAAGGATTTTTTGTGAATTCGTGAATTGAAGCGAGTAACTTGTTCCCGCAAAAAGTTTTGTTACACATTATTGACATCCAATAGGTAAATACAATTTTTTAACTTATTTTTTTTTCTGTTCAAGCTCAAAGGATTTTTGTAAGAAGCGTGGGCGGCTTAGAATGATTTTGTTATCTTTATTAATTGTAGTTTTGTGCTACAATTACTGTGTAGAAATGATATAATTGTAATTTTCTTCTAAAACGAGTAGGAAATATCTTGAGTTGAGGTAAAATATTAAATAAAAAAAATACGATGAGAATGCGATATTGATTATACAGGGTGATTGGTAGATGGGTGCAAAGCTTCTAGGGGATGGTAGTGTGGACTATTTGGAACCATTTAAGCCATAGTTGTCTTAACCGAAGTCGGACTATTTTTTTTTAATGAATTTTTTACGGGATACAAGGAAAATACCCAAAATTTTACAGTTAGTTGCTAATAACTGCAAGTTTAAAAGGCCAGTTAATTATTTTTTGTTTAATTTAAGTTAAACTATGTGTAAGTAATCTACTAAAACTTGTTCTTAGGTATCTGAGTCATTAGCCATTTTTTTACAGACATTTCAAACTTACGAAAATGTTCTGCGATTTACGAAAACCATTTTTGACTTTGTTTTAAAAAAAAACTAACGGTGCTATTTTTGTTCAAACCTTTTTAAAAACATGTGTAGTTATTACTCTTTCTTTTGAGGTATCAATTAAGCGAATATCTCAAAAAATATTGAAATTATGATCCAAAAACCAAATTGAGGGAGAAAATTCAAGGCAACTTTAATGAAAAAATAGGCAGATTATCGAATTGCTGAAAGTGACTTACACCACGTGGAATCTGGAGTCAACCCAGGCAGACACAATCCTAACGTCAGTTGCTCAGTTTTAAATATTAGGACACCTCTACGAGCATTGGAAGATCGTTTTGAAGAAATCCCAAATAAATATTACCATTTAAGGTATCTGGTAAGAAGTGGGGCCCAATCAAAGTTCTGCCAATTACTCCAGCCCACACACTGATAGAGAATTTCCTCTGTACTGACACCTGCTTTTTCCAGTATGGATTTCTGCCCTTGTTGGCCTGTTGGTGAAGGTTGTAAAAGTTTGTTATGCCCTCTCTGGAAAATTTACTTTTATTTGTCCACAAGATTGATTTTAAGAATCACGCATTGAAGATGCGTTGATGTCTCTGTTGAGGAGAAAACGGCAGAATTGGATTATTTTCCCGGTATCTTGCTCTTCCAAACCTGGCAGACCCGGGCCATGGAATAAATACTTATCATTTTTTTGCATACTCCACATACACATCTTCTATTGTGAAATGTTAAGATTTTGAGCTACTACGCTAGTGATGGTAGTAGGATCCGCTTAGAATGCTGCCAAAATCTATTCCTCGACCTTAGAATTGTGTCTGCTTATCTTATTATCTCTCAATCTGGAGTCATACACGCATAAACCACTTATTTATGCCACTTTCAGCAATTCGGTAATTTGCTTTTTTTCATTAGTTGGCTTCAATTTTCTCCCTCAATTTGGTTTTTGTATCATAATTTCAAAATTTTTTGAAATATCCTCTTAATTAATACCCCAAAAGAAAGAGTAATAACCACACATGTTTTTAAAAAGGTTTGAACAAAAATAGCACCATTAGTTTTTTTTTTAAACAACGTCAAAAATGGTTTTCGTAAATCGCAGAACATTTTCGTAAGTTTGAAATGTCTGTAAAAAAATGGCTAATGACTCAGATACCTAAGAACAAGTTTTGGTAGATTGCTTACACATAGCTTTACTTAAATTAAACAAAAAATAATTAACTAGCCTTTTAAACTGGCAGTTATTAGCAACTAACTGTAAAATTTTGGGTATTTTCCTTGTATCCCGTAAAAAATTCATAAAAAAAAAAATAGTCCGACTTCGGTTAAGACAACTATGGCTTAAATGGTTCCAAATAGTCCACACTACCATCCCCTAGAAGCTTTGCACCCATCTACCAATCACCCTGTATACCTACTTAGAGTTATTCCTAACAGAACAGGGGATACATTGAATTTGATATTTATTTTATTACTGTTAAAAAATGCCCATTATGTTTTAATTAAAACTCACACTGATAAGGTTTTTTATATAATATTATCTATATATTATCAATTAATTAGTTATTCACGGAAATAAAGTAAGCCATAATCACCATCCCATTACACATTTAAATGAGTAGCTTTTGACTTCTGTTAATTATTATTGCATGATAAAATTTAACTAAGAGCAAACTGTATCATGACGTCAAACAGAAACTTTATGGCAGAACCCTAAAATAATTTGTCCTAAATGTCCTTCATTATTCGATTGACATTCGATTTTTATTTGTTTAGGATAAACTAGATCTCATATGCTCAGAGGACTTTCAAATTAGGTAAGCAAATACAAAGTCCAGAATACATAGTAAAGTTAGATTATGTACCTATGTCTGTGTATGGTAACTTAAGGGTAGAAAACTTCAAAACTTCTACAGAGAAACTCTCTAAAGAGCTGTTTTCTTACAGTTTCATGCAAACTCGACTATCTTTAGTCTTTTATTATTGTTTAACCCGGTCAAATACACTGTTATGATGGTGATATCAACGTCATACATTTTAATAGTGGTCTCTGTCAAGAAATGTTTGTAAAAATATGAATAAGCTTTCATTTCACATTCTTTATATTATTTATAGGTTTAAAAACTTATCGCCTAGTCTAGTAGAATTGAGATAAATACGATTAGCATGACATGAGTTTGTGTTCATTATTAATATTTTCGGCGTCGGACGTCCATTGATTTCGTTATCGTACTTGTTTTTATAGGTATCATGTCAGGGCTAGCAAAATTGACAATAGTGGTGAAATTGGGCATAAAGCTACAATTGTTCGTGTTGCTAAATCAAATCAAACAGAATACCTATTTATTCGGTTTTTTTCGTTGAAGCTTATTTTGTTTGATTCTTTTGAACTTAACGAAAATCAGTATCAGAGGGGTGTATTATGGCCGTAACTATAAATTTATTTGTTTATCTGAATTCGGATTATTCCAAATTGTGGCAACATTTGTGTTTTGATTGTTGATTGCTTAAATAATTGGTTTTCGTTCAAACGAAAACAAAGCCTCCACGACTCACACATTCATAACAGCAATACTCGTAACTCGCAACCCTACGTAAATAAAGCAAAATATCACTTTGAAACATAATCACAGGCGTTTATGCCCCATAATAGACGCTTTCTGGATTGTAATTAACTTCAGGGAGTTCGGTATAATTGACCGGCTTAACCCGTCAGCGTCAACAAGACCGTAATCATAAGAAGTGGTCTCACAGACCCCAGTTTTGAGTGTAGAGAAATGATTTTCTGTGGTGATTCCCGGCCTCTTATCGGGTTATTCTGAGAAGATTGAGATTCTTGTAATAAACAAGATTGGATTGCGGTTGTGATTTTATTTTAG
Source organism: Chloroclystis v-ata (assembly GCA_963691955.1). Lineage (NCBI taxonomy): Eukaryota > Metazoa > Arthropoda > Insecta > Lepidoptera > Geometridae > Chloroclystis > Chloroclystis v-ata. Next base: position 5,263,944 of record OY829906.1, on the reverse strand, counting down.
TTCAGAATTGAAGGTCTGTAGTTGATTTCTTTAGCTTCATTGAACACGAAAATGGAAAAAGAAAAACATGAGCGAGCAGACAACACAATGACACGTCTTACGATGGATATGACCGAGACCGAAAAAATATTATATTACATTTTATCAACGTATCTTAAGTATCAACATACTCGTAAGATACAATGATTTCGAATGTCAATAACTGTAGATACTATTTTAGGCTGTTAGGTAAGTATATGCTACGTGTGATTACTTCATAGGTAACTGATTACCAAACCTCGGTTACCATGGCGGACGAAAGGTGATTATTTATTTAATGTAAGTTTAATGCTCGATCACAGAGATATAAATTACTTTAAAGGTACTAATATATCTTGTGGTAAGGCCTTTAATAATCAATGACCCATATTATTGAGAAAGTGACGATTCTCTCCACTGGGTATCATCGAATTATGCCGAGCGGTGGTAATAATATCAAATTAATTTATGCTTCAAGTATAGATTGAGCTCTTTTTATGCTGCGGTTTATCAAGATCTAGTTTCATAAAAATAAATAATACGTGTAACATGAGAGTCAGTGCCTTGACCAGTATAAAAGTGTATTAATTGGCTAACTGATTTATACTCTATATTGCTTAATTGTACTTACTTAAAGCTATTGGTTCTCCTTAATAAAATAAAGTCGATAAGCAAGACCAAACGTAATTAACCCTTATCAAACGCGCTCACGTAAAAAGAATTAACCTATTCTACTCCAAGGGTTCTTCCCAAAAGGACCGTAAGGTGGACGACCAGATAAACTGCTCACCCGATCCTTTATAAAGTTTTTCCTAAACACCGGAATACATCACTTCTTGGAGGATGCCGGGTCGCGTGCGGCATACCTAAGTATACATTACGCGTGTACTGTCAACGAGAAAATATGCTGAATGTAATTTGTTAGACTGGAGGTTGCTGCTCAAGATACTGAAAACAGTGAACTTTAAGCATACAGTATTAGAAAACACAAATACACATATTTATAACATTTGAGTGAATGCAAATACTCATAACAATTCAATATTTTTGAAATTATTTTACAGTGCGTTTAAAATAATTTGCTAATTAACCAAAACAATAGTTGTGACAAGTTAATTTTCGATTTATTGATATCTTTAAAATCTCTATCGATATTTTTAATTACCTTGACTAGAGTAGAAGGACGTTAAGAATTAGGACTCAGCACATTTCGTAGACTGTACATAATACATACTCCTACGTACATAAGTTGACATGGAATGTGTGCCAGAGATCCAAAGGGCGCAGACAGTTATAAATTACGTTGCCTGCGTTGTGCTCTAGGTCAGGTAAGGCATATGTATCACAAAGATGGAGGCTGAAAATAACATTAATTTGGGTGAAAAAACCCATTATAATTTTTACTATTATGAATTACATAATGAGATCTTTATTGGAAAAAGCTAGATCAACTAGAATTTCTTGTTCACAATTGGCGTTTTCAAAAAGCAATTTTGAACTTCGATAGAGTTTTTAGGGGTTCGTTAGTAAAACCTTGTTATGTCTTATTCAAAAATATAATCAAATAAAAAATAACTTTAGATTTTTTCAAGTTTTTCTTGCTCTTTATTAGCAAAAGGTGGAAAGAAAATAGGTACTTACCTACCATTAAATTCTTTGTCTTACTTATAATACTTTTAAAATAAAAGGGATCTTACGAATTTTTCGATGCCTATAATCAGAAATGAAAAGCAAATCCGTAGACAAACCTTAACTTTATTATACTAAACTAAAGGATATCGTTTCTATGAAAACGTTTTTGTTGCTTATTTTAATCAGGATCAGACTGTTCTGGTTACCCAAAGCAATAGCTACAAAATATATAAATAAAATGTATCTGAAAAGTACTTTAGTTTAATCCAGAGATTTTGACCTTCCCGTTAAAACTATTTACGTATTCTCGTAACTTCGTCTCTAACGGATGCTGGGCGCGTTTACACCGAACAATAAAACGGCCGTTAAACGTTATCACGCTATTGCCAATTTGACAGCAAACTCATTGGATTAACTCGTGGTGTAATTGACATCGGAATGCTTTATAGGGCATTTACTTGTATTCGTGATGGGTAACTAAAGCGTGATGCCTAATATAGACGCCGGAAATTGTTATTAGATAAAGCAAATTGTAATTAAGTACCTATCTGTATTAATCCTGGAAACAGCATGCCGAAATTCTGACCAGCCATAGAAATTTCCTGATTCACCGATTCACAAGAATGCCAGTTATTAAGATGGGTGACACACTCTAGATTTTCAGTAAAATAATTTTCTTAGAATTATTTTTTTCTTGCTTCAACAAATACTATTCGGAACTAAAGTTCCTACTTTTAGGAATATGCATAATGCTTGGTTTACACGGGCTTCGTAGCTAAGCGCTTAGTACTTGTCACTATACTAAGCCTCAATATGACAAGTGAAAAGTAACTGTTTACACGTTGGAGCCAGTAGTACATTCGAAATGGAACGACGCCGCCTGATTTTGCGCAGTGTGTTTAAACAAAGTGTTTTCCCGGTACAACTTGTCACTAACTAACTTGTCGAGCTGTTTAATAGGATCGATTTCTATTCACTTGCACTTCATAGTGCAAGTGAATAGAAATCGATCCTATTTACTTGTCGTTAGTAAGCGACAAGTCGATACCCCCACCACGATATACTAAGCACTTGTCGCTTGCTGGCCGCATGTAAACAGCTCGACAAGTTAGTTAGTGACAAGACAAAACACACTGCGCAAAATCAGGCGGCGTCGTTCCATTTCGAATGTCTGGTCACTAATGACTTCTACTGGCTCCAACGTGTAAACGGTTACTTTTCACTTGTCATATTGAGGCTTAGTATAGTGACAAGTACTAAGCGCTTAGCTACGAAGCCCGTGTAAACCAAGCATTAGAGATGTAGATATGCAATAAAGTAGTACCTACACTCGTCTTCAAAGAACTATTTTTTTTTCAATTGAAATACAAATGTTTAATTTAAATAAATAGTAATCTAAACTTAAAATTAAAGTTTCAAATTCGCCATCAAAGGTTTCGTAAATCAAATTTCAAACCACGACATAAACAAACAAAACTAATTTCTTTTATATTTTCTTAAAAAAAATTGAAGCAATTCCTATCTTATAAAATAAAATACATTTTTACACCGCAAAACACTTCAACTATTTTTGAACAAGAAACGGGTAACATACCATGATTTAAATGTTTTTATATTATATTTTATGTTATATACAGGGGTCAATACTACCTCCAAATTGATGGAGTAGCCATGGGAAGTCCAATTGCCCCGGTTTTGGCTAACATTTGGATGGAGTATTTTGAAAACATTGCCATCATGTCAAGCCCTGTCCAAGTCAAGTTGTGGAAGAGATATGTGGATGACGTTTTCTGTGTTTTGGGAGGAAACAGTTCGGAAACGGAAATTTTGTTAGAACATCTAAATAACATTCACAGCAAGATCCGGTTTACATATGAGTTAGAGAGCAATAGATGTTTACCTTTCTTGGATGTCATGGTGAGTGTGCGTGGGGACGGAAGTTTGGGTCACAGTGTCTATAGAAAACCGACACATACAGACAAGTACCTCCATGCAACTTCACACCACCATCCGAGACATCTGAACTCTGTGGTGACGTCGCTAACAAACCGAGCGTACGACTTATGTGATAGTGGGTATTTAGCCGATGAACTGGCTCACATTAAAGAGGTCCTTGAACGAAATGGCTACAAGCGACGTACACTACCTCCACGGTCATCCCCCGGAGTGCGCAGGTGTATGGTGGAACGTAGACCAGCCTTTCTACCATATATCAAAGGTGTGACGGACAGAATAGCAAATATTTTGCAGAAATCGTCCGTAAAGACAGTTTTCACACCACTGAAAAAGATATCAAATCTCCTGCGAACACCTAAAGATAGATTCCCACTGGATAAACCGGGTGTATATAAAGTTGACTGCAGTTGTGGAAGTTCTTATATAGGTCAAACAAAACGAACTATTGCGTGTCGGATAGGGGAACATATAAGAGCGGTAAAAAACGCAGATGTCAACAAGTCAGCTATCGCTCAACACCTATTAGAGTCTGGCTCAAATCACTGGATCGAATTGCATAACCCCCAAGTAATCTCAACGGAGAGATTCTATATACCAAGATTGGTTCAGGAGGCCATTGAGATTACCAAACACAGAAACTTTAATCGAGAAGATGGCTTCCAGTTGTCTGGAACGTGGAAACCTGTGGTGGAGTTATGCAAAAATCATAAAAGTGTATTGCCGGCCGTCCGGCCAGACACGGTGAGTGTAGTATGTCGCGATCGACTTGCATTCGTGAATGAAACAGGTGGTAGTGACAGTGACAATCAAACTCGCAATAAAAGACTCAGGAAGAGGGTAGATCGTTTCGTTTGTCAATAACGGTCTGCCTACCCGCCGCCCCGCCGGTGTCATCAGTTTGTCCGTGAACATGGCGCTTGCAACAGTGTCGAAATATCGGAAAACTCAAAAACATTTAAATCATGGTATGTTACCCGTTTCTTGTTCAAATATAGTTAAAAACCATGATAGTTTAAAAAGTTACTTCAACTATTTTGTGTTTATCCTAGGGCAGTCATCTATCAAGGCTCCAATAAAATTGTTTGATTATATTTTTATTAGTTTCATCATCGATCTTTGAAAGCAACAAAAATACACAGACAGGCGATTAAAAATCTTGGCAGCCAGCCAAACATACTATTCTTGTTTTACGAATTTACAGCACTCTATAAAGCCACATTATTTATTAAAATAGAACACAAATCTTTTTGAACAATGGCTAGATTATAAGATGTGAGAATTTATTGAGTTTTATTTCTGGCAAGGACTGCACAGACTGCGCCAAGAAAGAGAAGATACGAAACTTTTTATTTACCAACAATGAATACTACTGCTATGTTATTTTAATACTATATTTCAATAGTATTCGATTTACAACTACGACATACTTACTTGATCTTCAATTGTTTTAGCGTTTAGCAAATAATTATATAAATTATTTAATTTATGCAATTTAGTTTCTAAATAATTTCAATATTTGCATGCCTTAGTCAATATTTTTTCCCCTATTATATAATTTTGTTTTGAAAATTTTTTATGGATAATACTCGATAAAAAACTTAACTTATAGTTTTTTGGGAAATATCTGTGACCCACAGTGACCTTTGAAGTCAGAAATAGGTGCAAGATTACTTTAAGCCACTGTTCTTAAAATGCACTTACAATGAATGTATTTTGATGTATTACATTTTTTTATTTATTTACAATAACTTGTACGGCATTTAATTAACCTATTAGACAAATTATTAACAATACATACCTTACTATTATCTAGTACAAGAAAATAAAATTATATTATGAATAGTATATTAGTGTCTGATAAAGTTACGCTTTGCTTGTTTCCCAGCAGTCGAATAACGATTGTTGGGCCATTTTTTATTTATTGAGCAAAAAACGAATTAAACTATTCTTATAAATAAATAAATACACTCATCAAGCTGCATGTTGTGTGAATCATTTTCTAATGCTGCTGGTATGTACGTATCTCCTTTGTATAGAAAAAAAAAAGGTCTAAAACACAGAAAATGCGTTCACATGCGCTTAAACTTATAAAAGAAAAAGCGCGGAGAGTTTAATTATGATAATCGTTATAAGAATTGTTTTCTGCCCCATCATACTTCTTGATGTTTATTCACATTCTCAAAACACGCTCATAAAATAACGGTCGACGTTATCACCAAAGACCGCCTTTTGAACAGTTCGAAGCCATTCCTACAGATGGCATCAATTTCGCTTGAGGTTTGTAAGAACTCCTTGACCTTATTATTTATGCTTTATCCCTTCGGACCTCGTGCGAATTGGTCGTTGGAGTGAATCTTGATGAAAAATTCATGTCAGTTACTAGAGATATTTTTTGGAAGATCAATTTTCTTTTCTATGATTTTTTAGATGTCTTTTATTTATAAAGCTTCTAAAAAGATAAAAAGGTAAAAAAACGTAAAACATGTAGATATTTAATTATATTATATTTAGTATCAACTCGTAAGCTTTGAAGTGGTACTATTTAATCACGCACAAAGGACCAACTCTGAGTCTAATTGCGGAAAAAAGGAGTCCACAAACTGAACTAATATGGTACTATTCTTAAGAAAGCACGGCACTCGAATCTATGAATTACTAAATACGGTTCAATTCAATCCGGGAGTTTTTACTGTTTTCACTGTCAATTTCCTCGTAAGGTTTAAATGAAGGTCATCCTCAGTGTCCTAATCCACAATAGCGCGAGACACCGCCTTAATCCTCTAAATAAATTAAATTATCCCTCGTGTTTATCGAAAACTTGTTTTTGGAAGTTTCCGAGAAGGATTTTCCGGGTAAAGCCGGGCAGTAAAACGAGTCGTAAAACCTGTTGGCGGGTCCTAGCATTGATTGTACGTCAAGGGCGGACAAGGTCACATAAAGCTGACTAGGATTTGCATTCTGTCCTCGAGGGACATTGTAAAGTTGCGGTTTCGTAAAAAGTTTAGGAATGAATAAAAAATAAAGATTGGTTTTACTGCTTTGAATAATGGCAAGCAGTTTTTACATCAGATTCTGGGTTTTATAAAATCCGGGGCGTATAAGCCACAAACAAATACACTATCAAAATACAATAAGAATTTACCTACTTAGTTTTGCCTACATATTAAAATACATATTTGCTGACTAATTAACAAAAAAAGGCGGAATGATTGAGTTTACTTCTAATAAATGTTTGTTAAATTTTAGGACGGTAAGTTTATACCCACAATTTTCATAAAATGTTGCATTATTCCATTGCTGCCGCCGAGCTTAACATCGTTTATCCAAATGAGTTGTTATTAGTTTCTAGCAACTTGTTAGCTGGCATGCCCGCAAACTACATCCGTTTTGAGATTTTGGCAACTTGAGCAAATTAATATTTTGGCCCATGGAAATATGCTAAAGTTTACGTTTTTAAGTAAATCGTCGAACATAATGTTTTAAAATATGCTTCTGAAAGTTATAAGATATATGTCATTAATTTCCATAAAATCCTAAAGAATACATGGACGAGTCAATAAACATAACTATGATGAAAACTATAATATTTTGCTATCTTTTTATAATGGTTAATCTACGTAATAAATAGGTACTTTCAAATACAAGGGATACACAGCCACATTTCTATTAAAACGGGTAAGCTTCTCTTGATTGCAAAACATTTGTTGTGTGTCTTTGAAAGTCTAAAATAATTTGAACATTTGATCTAAACTAACTTAGCAGGGAATCGTTTATCCAAATGAGTTGTTATTAGTTTCTAGCAACTTGTTAGCTGGCATGCCCGCAAACTACAGTGCACGGTTTCTAACGCAGCACATAATGAAGACGTTTTGTTAATCATTTTAGATTCATTGTCAATAACACAATGAGAATAAATAAATTTACACAGCAATATCTATACCTACACCCGGAACAAATATCTGTAGTTCGTAATTTTTTTTGTTGTCAGTGCGGAAATCGAACCTTCTACGAAGTACTTCTTTTTAGTCGGTATCACTCCTGACAGAGTGTTCGTGATCATCATTTAGTTGTTCGTTGGTGGTAAGCTTCACAACAGGCCGCCACTCCTCTCTGATAGCTGCCTTTCTCGTTTATTCTTGAAGTGATGATGAGTCATTAATTGCCGCTTTTATTTTATCTGTTCATCTCATAGCGTCGCCGCACACGAGCCACTCGCCACAGCCACAAACGCCGCCACGAGAAGTTAGAAGCGTGAAGCGTGTGGCCGCCACCGGCGCCAACCGTGTGCGGCGAGTCCATATAAAATGTATGAAAATTACAGGAAATATGCCAGTGGCGGCGTTTTGTGGTTGTGGCCGGTGGCTCGTGTGCGATCTTTCTGGTGGCCTGGCTTTAATTAATAATAGAAGTGCGAGGTAGTAAGCCCTGCATATAGTAATTAGAGTGTCGGCTGTCAAACCGCATGTGCGCGGCGAGCAGCAACGAAATTAAACCGGTCTCGCGATGATTTGTTTCTAATCTCTAATGAATCATTATAGGCTTTTAGTTTCAACTTTAACTCGAGTAATTAAATCTAAAATTGTCATTTATCAAAATATTATTTAGTAAAGCGTCATGTTTTGGCTAAGGCTTCTTTAATGCGTGAAGGTAACTAATAAATTCGATATTTATTGATACACAGATAACAAACATAATGACACCAATAGAATGCATAGGATAGGATTTTTATAACCGAGTAACAAAGTTTCTTTTTACTGCGAGGAATATTCGGGCTAGAAAATTCACGTGGCATGAATCTTATCATCATAATTTAATTTACTATCCCTGTGAAGCCTTTTAACGCACATAAATGTTAGCATAGAATCACAAAAAACACTCCAATAAAAAGTTGTATAAGACCCCTCGCAAACTGCAGACTTTCGATCGGCCGATATTTTGGTCGGGTTGGGCTGTTAGCGCGCACACTACTCCAACTAAACAGTTGGGTTGGTGGTGAGTGCACAAACTAGGCAACAGTCGGCCGACGATATTCAGTAGGGCGTGCAAAACCGGTTTCCGGTTTTCAGAAAAACCGGAAAACCGGACGAAAATTTACCATTTTTCAAAACCGGTTTTGGGAGACAAAACCGAAGTTGATTTCGGTTTTCCCGTCAATGAATTTAATTTGGATTTAAATCCAATTTTTCGAACTTAAGAAATATTATGTAACGAATTATACATGGAGATAATCACAAAAGTTCGAAATTGGTAAAATCTTCAAGGAAATCTCCCCTAAAAGCTGATGAATTTTATGTTTTTTCTGTGTTCCTTTAAAGACATACTTCCGCAGGACTATGTTGTGGCTATTATGTCTTTAAAGGAACAAGGAAAAGACATAAAATTGCAATTAGAATGACGCACACGATGATCAAAAATATTATTTTTGATTTGATCGAGTAATTTAAAGTTTATATTATAAGTTCATGTTAACTAAACAATTAATTTGATCTACTTAATAGGCATAGGTTGATTAAAACAGATAATAAATAGGTTTTTACCTATAAAATTGCTGTTTTGCAGTACTGGTTTTTTAAATCATAATAATTATTTTTTGGCTTATAATTCTATAAATAATGGCATTCTTTTTCCAAAAGCAGTCATTTGCTTTTTGATTAATGGTAAATTTTCATCGAATTTCAATCTTTTTCGTCATCATGGATACGTAAAAAATTCGAGTAATTACGGAATTTGAGTACTGTCGTGACTGCAACGTGGCACAAGCGGCACATAACATCAACAACGTTTACGCAGTTTACAAACCAACAAACCACCTCCCATTGGTTTGCTTGCTTCCGTTCTGAAAATTTCCACCTCAGAAATGGTCTCCTCGCGGTCGTCCGAAGACCTTTGTTTGCGATGATAAATTCAAGACGATTATGGAAGCTGATCACAATCTACGGCTGAATTAGCTGCAACTCTTGACGTTAGCCTCGAAACAATAGTGGTTAATTTGCGTCAAATCAGCAAGGTAAGAGAGGTTGACAAATATGTGCCCAACAAATTGAATAATTGCCAGCGTGAAATAGGCGTCGACACGTGCCTTGCACTGCTCAACAGACACACAAATGAAGGAAATTTGAATACCAAGTTGGCTGGATCCTGGTTCAACACCTAAACAATGCCCTAAACGTAACCATATACCCCTATAAAAATCACTGATTATTACTGTTTGGCCACTACTACCTACTACTACTACTAACTAGTAGCGCCGGTGTGATTCATCACAGCTTCTTATCAAACGAGTTGAGTATTACTGCAATTATGTGTACTGAGAATTCTTCTTCTTCCTCGGTTCCTCACTGCTGAGGATCGTGACCACGTACAATCAGCCCCCACTGTGTACGGTCATATGCAGAGTGTAGAGCGCGGTGCAAGCTGCCTTCACCGGCCTGTTTGATGGTATCAGACCATCTCGTAGGAGCCCTGCCCTGTGCATGTTTTCCTTCCATCTTTCCCATGATGATCTGCTTCTCCAGACAATGCCCAGAACCGCATAATGTGCCCGAAGAAGCTAAGAGCTCTTTTTCAGCATGTTGTAGAGCCGTGTGGTGGTTATGAGCTCTTCTAGGATCGAATCATTGGTTCTCATGGCCGGCCATGGTATACGCAGCAGTTTACACCAGCACCACATTTCAAAGGCTATCTTGCTGCTGTCACGGGATCTAACTGTCCATGTTTCAGCTTCGTATATATACATGGAATGAACCAGTGCACGCACAAGGTGTACCTTCATTTTCCGCCGAACGCCTCTAGTGTGAATAACTGTACTGTACTGTGAATAACTGAACACAATGACGGGGAAACTGGCACATCACCAACCAGCATTGGCCAATCGCTCGTCTCTGCGGCTTCTAAACGTCAACGCACGACCTCATACTGCACAGCAGACGGTCTCCAAGTTGCAAGAACTGGGGTAACCTTCCGTCTTTCGTCTTACTCACCAGACCATGCGGCTACAGGTTACTACTTTTTCCAGAATTTGGATAACATCTTGGGACCTCAAAACCGAAATTAAAAACCGGTTTTGACAACCTTCCGGTTTTGCACGCCCTAATATTCAGTTTTTAAACTACCTGTTGAAGAGAGCTGTCTCATAATGGAAGTTTCTCGTAGTAAAATATTGTCCAGAAATATTATAATTGCTCTCATACAACGGAGGAGAAAAATCAAGAAGAGAGTCTGAGAGTATTGTGTGCATCCCATCTACAGTACTAGATTATTAAATGGAAAATTTTACACGATGCATTCAAAATTACTAGATTACCCGAAAATTAAAATAAGATTACGTTTCTACAACGAGCGATTGAGTAGAATTGGACATAATGAAAGAATGCACGACCTTCCGGCTCCAAAACTCGGAGCGAAGTGAACCATCGGCCGACTAAACAATCGGTCAGTGTGCGCGCTTGCAAGGAGCTCCATACTAATATAGCAGTCGGCCGATAGTTTGATCATCTTTCAGTTTGAACGCAGTTGAGAAGCCTATCAAACTTATTTATCGGCCGATACCAAATCGTTGTAGTATGCGGACTTGCATACATCTTCATACTGATTATAAGCCCGACCAAACTATCGGCCGATCGAAAGTCTGCAGTTTGCGAGGGGTCTAAAAGCATTGGCATGTATTCCTTCACAACTAACAGATGGAGCGCTGACAACCTAACACGAATAAGTTGTAAAGAATCACGTCGATGTGAAAAGGAAAACTTTCCATTCCCTCTATGATTTATCTCCCAACTTATTTAAAACTTTCGCATCAATTTAATGAAAACATTGTTGTGAACCGTAAAAACCTGAACAAATTACAAAGTGCAATGAACTCTGACAATTTTATTACAAGCAACTTTTACTGCTCAATAAAAATTTTCGCTCATTTCCCGCAATTAGGAGCAAATAACTTAAGTCCATTATAGGTATATCCTGCGGACTACGACAGGGAGTGATACATTTAAATATCAACTCTAATCTAATGGCTGTACAGTCTGTTTTCGCCTGAAGCGTAGAGTAATGTTGTTACAGCAATATAGTTGACTTAATTAATTTCGAGATCACTGTTTACTGTTTCACCAAGTTGTTTTTGGTAAGGGTGAGAGAAATTTTGTATTATTCATAAGAAAAGCAAAAGCACTTTAGCTATCATAACTAAAATGAAGAGTTTAGTTGAACGCAATAATTTCTTGAAATAAGTACTTACATAGTTAATAAAATATTTTACGCTTTGTACTCGTAATTTATCTCGGATCATTAGGACAATTTACTTTAATTGTATCAATTTGATCATAATAATTAACTGTTACTTTGATATTTTGGCATCACACCAAAAAGCCTACTTCAACTTAAAGTAGTTGCCAATTTACCAAGTTTTTCCATAAAAAAAACCTTCGTCAAGTTCTATCCGCTTCCTTTGTGGGGCCCAGTTTATAGTCTATTTGTGATAGTTTACGAGCTGGGAGTGATCGTTAGCTGTCTGTCAGTTCGTAGAACTTCATATTTTATTTAACTTTTTTATGTAAAACTTTTGTGCTACTATGATGTTCCGTTTCTATCTTTTAAAAATTATGCCGTAAGCTCAATGTTTTTTGCTGTATCCACTGCTTTTCAGAGTTAGGAACGAGTTATCGTATCATTTTTCACCATCATAACTATCACATAATATGTAGGTAAATAGCTTTTTTAATTAAAAATAAAATAATTTTTATAACAGCGTTATTTTTGACATAATTGTTATAGGTACAATTTTAAAACCTAGACGTACTACAAAAGTTATTTATAAGATAGGTTCCTTATCATGATAGTCTTACAAAGGAAACTTTAAGAAAAAAAGGCCCCTTCTTTCAACATGAGAATCAGCTACTAAATTGTAATATAATTTTTTGGTTAAACGCACAGGGTTAAACGTAATCAATTCTGTTTTTTTAACCATAAATTTTCTAAATATATACCTAAAGACTTAAAGTAATAGATAAATCTGCGAAACAAATCCTCCTCTGAGAAGATAATCCACAATTTTAGTAACGACTTACGTAGATATCTCGTGATTTTTGTAATAAAAATCGGGTTATACTATACGGCTTTTTTTATAATCTGAGAGTTATTATTATCTTACGAAGTAAATTAACACTTTCATTCATTAAATCAAGGAGCTACTTTTTCCTTAAGAAAACTGTTTTAACTTTTTTTTGAATTGCAAAATGCCTGAAAATCAAATAGAAACTACTGAAATGTTATATTCAAACAAAGGTAGTTTTATTACAAGTATCAACGTTTTCCATGCAAACTACCAGTAAATTTTATTTATTCAACTCAACCCGAATCGAGTCTGTTATATTACTACCTATCTGAAATTTCGACCCCTAACTAGAGAGAAAATTTTGGGTATTTAACAGAAAGATACAATTTTATGCTAAAGAGCCCCGGGTTAAAGATGTTGCTTGGTGTTCCGGAGATAATTTGTGGACCTTATTTTCGCTAGAAATTTGCTTAATGGTCATGACTCTTTCATGATAACGAAGGTAGGCTTAAGAAAAACATATTATGGAGGATATAAATTAGCAATGTTTTTGTAACATGGTAATTTAATGTATTATGAGAATACCTCGAATTGTTATTATACGTTTTAAGTGGTCTTCCCACTTAAATTTTTGATCATTTATTTAGGCCTGCATTCATAGTCCTTAAGATAACGGCCGTTTTTACATAAACTTTATTAATGTCAAATACCCTATTTGTTGCTTTATGAGTAAAGTTTATATTCTAATAGAAGGTAATAAAATTAATCAAGAAGGAGCCATATTCAAATGGTTGGACATTCCCCGTGCTCACATTTGGATGCGGATATTAGTTGTTACATTACATTAGTGTATTTGTAAGGCTTTTAAAAGGTGACCAGAAACAATAAGATAAGGGGTAGTTCGGATACCAATGCAAGGAGAAAGGGTACTCAGTAAATATTATTACAATATGAGAAAAGCTGTTGCCTTTTATTTCTTAGAGTTATTTTAAAGCATAGTTAATTTTACTCAAAGGGTGTTCACGAGAAATATTCTATTGAAGATATCTTCTTGACCTTAGCATTATTCACACGTCCGCAGCAAAGGTTACTGACCTCAGATATTAAGACAGGCACGTCCACGTGACAGAGAAATACTCTTAGAAATGCACTCAAAGATGATTTTATTGAAAGAGTGTGTCTGTGAAATATCTTGTTCTTCGTTTACCAGTTTCCCGCTCTGTTTTATTTTAAAAGTTATTTTAGTGTGGACACCACGGATTGGTTAGCTCCACTTCGGACGTCGACAAAATTAATTTGGAATGAACGTAGGAAAGAAACTGCTTTCGAAATCTTGAAAATCTTGAGTCACTTCGTCTTTTTCGAATTGTTTAATTTTATAACCAATTTATTTACTATCCAATACTTTTATGTGTACAATTCTGTAGAAACATAAAAGCAAAATCTAAATCTAAAACTATTTATTTATTTCCCTTTCACATCGAAACTACAAGAAATAAGACGAGAAATGCAGAAACCTCGTTATCCGTAAATAGACAGAAAATCTCATTTCCGTATTCAGAGGGATTTTATTTTTCTTATCTATACTTTGCAGTGGATATATGTATACTTAAATGATTAACTTGCGCTGATGAATACTTTCTACGAATTTAACACCATTTTAATTTTTGACAGAGCAAATAGTATCACGCCTTTAACGCCGGTTTAACGAGTATAATAAGGGCAATAATATTTTAGTATCCACTAAAATTTGATATTAGTTATTATAACTTTATCGAATACAGGTGTGCGTTTTATTGATTTTGCGGCTTCACAATGATCCAGACAACCAGATGTGTTTCACTATGGTCGCACTCACTTAAAATACGTGTTTTACGTCATACGGCTGAATTAATAATAGGTTATAAAAGAAACATTCTAAATAAGACAGGAACTCAGAACTCTCTTTATCTAATATACAACGATGTTTTCCGTCTCACGAATTTCTGTTAGGTACTTTCGATTTCCTACAAAAGAGATTCCTTTTACAATTTGTTAGATGCCAAGACACATTGTTTTAGCACGTAAATCTTCGTTCAAATAGTTCTGATAGTGACTTTATGGCACTAAAGCTGCTTACGTGACCAGCCATTACTCAAAATCCAGCTTTGAACGGTCATAAAAGTGCTAAATCTTAGTGAAATACTTCTGTTTTGTTCAATATTTATTATACTTACTTCTTTTTCCTATCAATTACCCATTCAAATCCATGGAGTATTAACTGAAATTTAAAATAAGTAAGTATAGTAAAACCATTCTAAAAATGAACTCCCCTCCACAAAACCGTGATGATTTCAACGTGTGAGAGGAAATACAAAAAAACAGAATACACAGAAAAAAAAAACAGAATTCGGTGGAGGGGCGTTCATTTTAGAAATGGTTTTACTATACTTACTTATTTTTATTGCTGGACAATTCACATATCAATATAAATATCTAGAGCTTATCAAGCCTTCTTTTGTTTGAAAAAAGTAAATAAGAGACACACCGTATGTATGGCTTTGTCTATGCCTTTATGTAAAATAGAAAACAATCTTCACTTTCGAGGTACCTAAAATAAAGAAGAATTAACTCGTATTTCAAGACAAAAGTTTGAAAACAACATAAACGACATAAGGTCACCGTATAAAACACATTAATATTATTTCTCAAGCATTTACGCTCGAAAACTTCTATCAGTGTTCACCGAGAAATCACTCAACGAAACCAAATCGCGTCACGAGGCAATATTAAGTCAAGTTTTACTACAAATAAACAGACATACCAAATTTAATCTTGTTTTTACTTCACTAGACACAATAACCTGTATTGAAAATAAGCAATATAGCAACATAAGCCTGAATTTCCATTACAATGAAAGCGTAAATAATAACGTAGGGGCCGGGACAGTTTTGCGGGATCTTGTTGCATAGACAATATTGTAATGTCAACGCCGTAAGCTACAGAGGAAGGTTTTACTTCCGGACGCCAATTCAGTATCACTTCTCTAAATATATATTTCTCACAGCAACAATTAGCCCCGTGGTAAGCCCGAAGCTTGCATTACGAGTGCTAGATTTTTAGAGTAGGTCCCATTTGTTCCGTGGAACATGACGTCACGGAACAATTTGAGAAAATATTTTCCCAATTTGTACCACGGAACTACATACTAGCTTTTGCTCCTGTTTTTATTTGTCTGTGACTGCATGGAACTAAATGAGAATAGCTTTTCCCAAATTGTTCCATGATGGTAAGCTAGCTATGACGTGAATGACACTTATCACTGACGTTAATACCAGGAACAGTTTCACTATCAAATAATTTATATAAAAAATAGAACCTACTCCAAATTAAAAAGTAAAAAATCATAAAACTAGGAACAACATCAGTTTATATCGGTGCTCCTAAACAACACATTAAGTTATTTATTTTATCCCTTTTAGTGTTAGATGATCTCTTAATGTGAAAAATTTTTCATGTGAATATTTTGAAATAAAGAAAGAAAGAAATATTTATTTAAAAGTCAAAGTCAAAGTAATTTATTGTTTTCATGTGTTTACAAAGGTCTTAAAAAATTTATTAAAGTACTTATCAACATGAGCCCAGGAAGGGCATTACAATATAAAGTCATATGCATAACAATATTTCTTTTATAGCATCTATAAAATTTTTTATACATAATAGGTACTTATATCTAAGCAAAATAGAATAGACTGAATCTATTCGTACGGGTACTGTACGAATAAATTATTTTTTATTCGTACGGGTACTGTACGAATGAATTATTTTTTATTCGTACGGGTACTGCATGAATAAATTATAATTATTAATACGGATACTGGACAAACAATTTCTTATTATTCGAACATAATTCGGACGAATTTCCTCGATCGATCATTTTAAACTTATAGATTTTTAGAGGTTAAAAAAACTACGTCTAATGCTGCCAACCGCGTGGAAATCGGTTCATTCATTCAATAGTAATTGCTCTTGATTATATTAAACTTAACTAAACTTAACTTTTTGCCCGGCTTTGCCTGCGTTTTATTAGATTTTCCCGCGGTTTTCCCTTCTCCGGTTCTAAGCTGGCTCCCCACCAAGTTTCAGCCAAATCGAATCAGCCGTTCTTGATTTATAAGTGGAGTAACTTACACGACTGTCTTTTATATATAAGAAGAAGATGAAATAAAATGATTAAATTAATTGAAAAAAATTAATTTACTTATTTTTAGTCAAGTTAAATTCTATAAAACTTTTAATTGTTCTTACATTTTCATAACATCAAAATTAATTAAATTATACTAAAACATAGAGGAAAGTAACTAAATATGGAATACCATTTTGTTTTTTAGGCATAACTTAAACAAATATAAAAAATCAAAAACTTTTAATGGTATCCTCAGTTAATCTTCTGCTCCGTGGATAATGTTGAAAAAGATTTTCACTTCTATCGTGATTGTGATTCATGTTAATTGATTTGATGATAAGATAGTGGCCAGTATCATCCACTCCGACGCTGAAAATTGCTGGACAATTTTTCTGAAACGAGAATGTTTTTCTTGCTCCTTTCGACGTAGATGCAAAATTTTTCCCTCCATGAATACAATAGTATCGGATGCTGTAATACTTATATCAGGGACGCTTCAACATGCCTCTTGATTCCTTTTGTGTGACATCGTTCAATTGTCATAGCATCTCGATGATAAAAAAATGCGTACTCTTTATCTTCCACATCTTTAACTTTCTTTTCTAACGATTCAAAAGAATCAAATTTGTCACCTTCCTTCAATAAATTATCATTCTCCTCTTCTCTGTTTTGGTCTTCCTCTTTGCCCTCTTCGTCTTCATATTCTTCTTCTGAATCTGAAGAATATATCATCAATATTAAAATTTAAAAAACAATTCTATGTTAAGAAATCTATATATATATATAAAAGAAAGTCGTGTTAGTTACTCCATGTTAGATATGGTATCAAAATTAAACTAAGTAGAATATTCCACAAGGTGTGGCAACACCGATGTCGTTTGATTGTGTCAAGTGTGCATGGAATGTATGTGAAGATAAATAAATCTGTTTTTCTAATATATCAATTGGAATTTATCATCAACAACCCATCACTCCACTTATAACTCAAGAACGGCTGAACCGATTTAGCTGAAAATTAGCAGGGAGGTAGCTTAGAACCGGGAGAAGGACATAGGGCTCTTTCAATTTATGCGTTTCGTATCGGACCGCTGCAGTGCCGAAGCGGTGCGGCGTCCGTTCCGCGAACGCCCGACAGCAGGTACGGACGCCGCGCTGTTGCCGCACCGTGCATTTTGTATGAAAACAAGCGACCGGCCGTGCGCCGTACAACAAACGCACCGCTTCGGCACTGCAGCGGTCCGATACGAAACGCATAAATTGATAGAGCCCTTAGGGTAGTTTTTTACCGCGGGAAATCTAATATAAAGCTAGTTAATATATATTTTTTATTAATTTAATAATTACTTACCCATTTTGTAAGATATTTTATACAAGCCAAATAAATTCAAGTTGAATTATTTTATTATAAAAATACTTAGTGACAGAATGACAGAAAATCAAAGAGAATATAATCACTAGAAATATAAGCAAAATTATGATAACCTCCTTGGTGAACACAAGGAGGTTATCGAAACTTATTAAAAGAAAAGCTAATCATCCCAATTGATGTACGAATAAATAATAATTTATTCATACAGTATCCCAAAGAGAATATAATCACTACGTTTTACAGTATCCGTGCAAATAGTGACGTTCTTAAAAGAAAAGCTAATCATCCAGTACCCGTACGAATAACTAATAACTTATTCATCCGGTACCCGTACAAATAGTCACTTCGAATAGAATATACCATCCTACAATTTAAGTAACAATATAATAAGAGTTTAATTTACAATATTTACATCAAAAGAAAGAGAAACTTAGTTATCAAAAAAATCTTGAAGGGAATAGAAGCTATTTGTGGTAAGATATATTTTTAACATTTTTAGGGTTCCGTAGCCAAATGGCAAAAACGGAACCCTTATAGATTCGTCATGTCCGTCCGTCCGTCCGTCCGTCCGTCCGTCCGTATGTCACAGCAATTTTTCTCCGAAACTATAAAAGCTATAAAGCTGAAATTTGGTAAGTAGATGTATTCCGTAAACCGCACTAAGATTTCAAAAATATTGAAAAAAAAACAATTACATTTGGGGGTCCCCATACTTAGAACAGAAACTTAAAAACTTTTTTTTAATCGAACCCATACGTGTATCTTTGAATATCTATGGGTATCTATGAATAGGTCTTCAAAAATCATAACAATGTTTCTAACACCATTTAATTCTTCCAAAACTTCTGCATTAGGTTCATTTTTGGCCTACGCAAATTTGATCATGTTTCTGAGTACCGCAATAAGCTCAAGTGGTTACCTATCCGCCTTCGCAGGAATACTCATATTCTATCCCTCTTGTACAATATCTTGTTCCATCCTTCTTCCCCTCATTATCTCAAAGATAACTTTGAGTTCCTCTCCGACTCTCACGCTCTATCACTTCGCTCTTCCAATACCCTTCTCTTAAAAACTCCCCATCACACTAAAACCTTTTATGAACATTCTTATACAGTTCAAGCTATTCGCCTCTGGAATGCTCTCCCACTTGAAATTCGCAAAGCTGAAACTCTTCCTATTTTCAAAAACAAACTTTATAATAATTATTATAAATCTTTATAAATATTTTATGTAAGTAAATATTAACTACAATTATAAACTTATTAGTGTTTAGTATATGTATATTATAATATATTCATATTGTATTCTTCGTAATTTATGTATTTAGTATATTTAATTATATTGTATTCTTATACATCTTTCTATGTTATATTATGTAATCTATTATTTAACACCACTGTCTGTATATTTATAACTGTACAGTCCATACATAGGTTGCCTGGAAGAAATCGCTTACAGCGATAAGGCCGCCCATTGTACTCCAAATGTTTTAGTCTTAAGTTTGTATTGTATGTTTATGTTTAAGTGGTGTACAATAAAGTATATTCTATTCTATTCTATTCTAATTCTAAACTTAATAGTTTGGACGTGAGACTCTTCCAAAGTGGAAAACAGAGTGTCCCCCCCCCCCCCCTCTAATTTCTAAAATAAGAGGATGATAAATCTAGAAAAAATATATATTGTACATAACCATAAAAACTAACAACGAAAATTGGTTTGAACGAAATCTATCAAGTAGTTTTTTTATAATACGTCATAAACTATTTCATATAAACAATTGCTGCGGAAGCCTACATGGGCGAGTCCGACTCGCACTTGGCCACTATTTTATTTTAAATTTAAATATGTTTGTTATGTTCTTAATACTTTGAGGGATATGGTTATAAATTTTGGTTGACATGGCGTGTGTTCCTGAGTGAAAAAGCTTAAGTTTAGAAAATGGGATATCGAGTTTACTATGGGGGCGAAGATTTTGAGGGCGGGAGTAGACCTGGAAGAATTCTTTGTTCTTTCTTACAACAATACATATTTCCAGGATATAAATACAAGTTAGGGTAAGAATTTTTTCATTAATATTAATTACAAAGTTAGAAAATGGTCATCATCACAGAGATAGAATTTTTTGCATATTTATCAGATGTTTCTTTAAATTTAACTTGAAAGAAAACAAACTTTAGTTTTGCTAGGGGACCTGGAAACTATACTCTATCAATCTAAAAAAATATTTTTCAAATCAGTCCCGGCGTCTTTGAGTAACCGGTCCTACATCCTTCATTTATTTAATCCTTGATATCTCTGTTAGCTACCACAATCGAGAGTTGGGTATAGGATATCTTTGGGCATCGAAACGAAGCTACTCACCAAAAATTAGCTTGATAGTAATCAAGCGATTACCATGTTCTACGGATCCCGGACTATAAGACAAATCATTCTCGAGTGGCCAGTACTACATATCAACTTCAAGAAGTTTATGCAATTATGACTAAGAAGTTTTTATAGTTTGTTCCATGGAACAATTTGAAACAAAAAAGTATCAAATGTTCCGTGGTACAAATTGGGAAAATATTTTCTCAAATTGTTCCGTGACGTCATGTTCCACGGAACAAATGGGACCTACTCGATTTTTATATACTTAACTAAATATATATTAATTATGTAAAATACAAAATTACACTTATACAAATTTAATTTTTCATTTTAAAATTTTAATTAATTTTATTTTAATTGATTTAAAACCAAGAGTTTTATATTCTAGTAGTAAATTATGTTTAAGTAAGCTAGTGTGGTCTTAGCGCCCCACAAATCGTTCAATCTATTGCGTAATAAAGTATGAATAAAATCTAAACTCAAAACAAAGAGAAATGATACTCAACATATTTTTATCCATAAACATTTCCTCACTCTCCGGATCTCAATGGCGGATGAAACAGGGTCAACCCACGACCTTCACAAGGTCGGACCGACGAACTCTTTACGCCCTTGGAAGTTCCGACGATGGGGAAAATGTGACTCATGTTTGATGATTTGTCATTCTCGGAGTAGGGTCAGATACTCGTTTTTCTCGTATTGTGGTGATAAGCTTTATGTTTTCGTGGCGAAGCTTATAACCGACTGGATAGTATGTTTTCAAAATAGTTATTGGTTCTCATAAATCGTAGAAAAAACAACAGTATTTTTGATGTAATAATTATTTAAGTTTTTTGTATTTTTGTTTGTTTGTTTGAAAGCGCTATTCTCAAGAACGGGTGGTCTGATTTAAAAAGATATTTCAGAGTTGGTTAGTACATTTATAGAGAGATTTCTTTCTCTCTTTCTTTACCTATCTTCCTAAAAAACCTCTTTTTCTTCATAATATCATACAAATATACATATAAACTGTTTTTTCTCCGGAATGCAAAGGAATAACGTTTGTATTGTGTGGTAGAAGACACATTCAACGGTCCGTGGAAACATTTCGGAAAACTCTCGATTGCTTGTCGTACAACGCTGATAGGAACCACTACTATGGTTTTCTTTTAATTTTTTGTGTCAGTCATGTCAATTGTATACAATATGTTTATAAAACCAATCAATCAATTAATAGGCGTCTAATTGAGTGTATTTGCAATAGCGGAAAGAATGACGGTATTATAACACCGCGACCCTTCACGTCGTGTTTTATTTTATCCCGTCGCTTATCTGTACACGGGATAAGCCGGAAGGAATGAACGTTAGTCTATGGGCCGCTATTGTGGTAATGCCGCCAGCATTCTTAGCAATTTACCAGCTGGTGACAGATTAGAGTTTTAAGAATTTTATAACCTTTTAATACTTTTTGTAAATAATACTAATTTTCAATCAATCAAATTCAAATACTAAATTAAATTGGTAAACTAAATTGATAAAACTCGAATTCTA
Source organism: Chloroclystis v-ata (assembly GCA_963691955.1). Classification (NCBI taxonomy): domain Eukaryota; kingdom Metazoa; phylum Arthropoda; class Insecta; order Lepidoptera; family Geometridae; genus Chloroclystis; species Chloroclystis v-ata. Next base: position 5,241,858 of record OY829906.1, on the reverse strand, counting down.
TCTAGACTTCTCACTAACTCATGTTGATAGTAGAGGAATCATGTCGTCACCAAAGTGTGGGATCAAGTCTTATCGTTTTATTGTTTCGTATTTTCTATTTCATGGACGAATTCATTCAATTACATGGATAAAGTACAAATTCCTCGAAATACGATTTAGGATGAAAATATTACGGATATTCCTATTTTTTTCAAGTAGGTAAATTGTCTCTGTAGGGCACTCTTATTATTATTCTACTTGATACTATCCTTAAGACTTTTTTTCTACGTATAAAACCTTGTTACAAAGATTTTCTTTACCTTTTCCCCTCACTGATAGCAAGCAATGACGACCGTCGACGACGATCTGTGGCGCAGCGGCCGAAGATGCAAAATGTTGCTGGTTCGATTCCCGTCTCGGGACCATATTTTTTGCTAATATTTGTTCCGAGTGTCTGGATGTTATAAGTTTAATAAAACCAACTTTTTATGTATTATTATATTAAGTATAATTATCAGAAATGTAGCACCCATAACAAGCTTAGAGTTAACCACGGGGCTAGATGTTCCAGTGTGAATTCAATCAATTTTTTAAAGATTTTTAATTGCGTTGTAAACGCTACATGTTGCTGCAGAGATATTTACTAATTTTTACTGACAGCTATAAGTATCGATGTATTTCACTGGTTCAGTAGTTTTGTAAGAACTGAGTAGGTCACGTGATTCCAAACTTCTTGATCTGGTTAGAGGTTTCGAAGAATTTCAATCAAAGCCCCGCCGCATAACTCCAAGCTTTACGTAGCTTTTAAAGTTATCGGGAAACTTTAATGATAGTTGAAAGTGCTTTGGAATTAGGTATTTCCTGAGCTAAAATAGACTTAATTACTATGTAAGTTACTAGAGGGCTGATTGGATTCGGATCCAATAATGTACAAAGGCGTGTAGGTACTGTACACAGGATAATACCACACTAAGGTAAATTTTCTTCAGCGATTCCTAAGCGTCTATCCTCGTAAGCTTTTGAACTGCCTATATTACAATAGCCTCATCATAGGCATTTAAATCGTACAACATCATAGCAACCCATTTACTATTCTTAATAGAATTAAAATTATATAGTCTAAATAGGACCCATTTTAGGTCTTGTTTATTTTTGTTTGTTTTGGTGTACAATAAAGTGATTTTGTATTGTATTGCATTGTAGAAGATGAATTTAATGGGTCATTAAGATGTTACTGTGTGAATTGTCCTGCAATATTTTATTTAATTATTTATTTTATTGTATTATTTTTTCTAAATAACCATGTTTTACCCATCCATTTACAGTTTAATTCTAAAAGATTATGCTTTCAAGTTAACAAACTGTCCTTTAAAGCTTAATTGCAGATGGAATGAAGCTTTTGACATTTATTTGAGCTTCGCACTATCTTAGAGCGCAGTCAGTTGTCAGCTTAATTATAAAGACGTACGTAAAAGAAAATGGGTCAGCAAGAATCTTCTTGAAACAGAAGGTGTTTTAAATACAACAAACGTAGAGTTTAATCACGGGGGAATTTATTGTGTGTTTTATCCAGAAATAGTACATGTTTTTTTATGTTTTAACGAAATGAATAAATGTAAATTAAATCTGAAGTTTTTGTCTTAGAACTAAATTTTTAATACTTTTAGAACGAAACCAAGATCAGCGACCGACTCGTCCATAGTAATTACTAGTTTTTCAGTTCTCTTGGAAACTTCAAAAAGTTTTAAACATTTTATAAAACTAATTTAAAGAAATAATATGAAGGGGATGCAAAGTTAGGTAACTATGTTTGATTTACGTTATATCTTACCTAGCTATTAATCTCACTAGAAAAGGGAGTGAAGTAGGACATTGAATTAAGGTAGTGGCAATATTTTAGAATCCCTTTGTCTATATAATAGCTTCAGCAGGCCTAGCATGGCGTTTCTTCTCTAGGGTAGAATAGATAAAAATGACATTAGAAAGATAGTCCAGTCAATTTAGACATAAAAATGAGGGTGAAGTTACATAAAGTCCCAACAAGCTGAATTTCAGTGAAATTGTTCAAAATAAAATTATAAATAATGTCTAGAAGTTCCCTACGAATCCCCCGTAAGGAAAAAAAATTATTTATTTATTTATTTAATTTAATTGCATACATGTCATATTAATGCTAGGTTAGTTTGTTGCTAGCTAGTTGTTAGTAAGTACATGTACCCTGTAAGGGCGCAGCAATTGATTCATAGAATACGATATTTGTGATAATAACTGGTACATAAGTTAATAATTTATTACATTTTATCCTTCAAGAATTCGTCAACAGAATAGTAACTTTTGGATATTAGGTATTCTTTAAGTTTACTTCGGAAAACCGTATCTTTTTGAAGTTCTTTAATGGTGCCAGGTATTTTATTGAAGATGTCGATCATTTTTGAATAGGGACCTTTGTTATGTTTTAATTTTAATTTTATCATGTCAGGGGGTAAAATAAGCTTATCTTTATTTCGTCTATTATATTTAGAAAAATGCTCTGAGTTTGATACAAATAAATGTCTATTTTTTTTTACGAATATGGTCATTTGCATAATGTATATACAGGGTAAGGTCAATATTTTTAGAGTTTTAAAGTGAGGTCTACAGCTTTGTCTTTAATTATTCAAGGTCAAAGGTAAAAAAAAAAGAGTTTTTCGCGATTTTCAGCAAAACGGTAAGTTTTATCATAAAAACAACTTAAAACAAATTGTAGATCATAACATTATCTATAAAAATGTATCAATACTTTTTTTCTTACGAGCCACTGTTGGGACTTTATGTAACTTCGATTGTCTAAATTGACTGGACTTTGGAAGCATGGCGTTCGATTGAATGAACGGATAGAGATGCTTTCTATTCTACCGTAGAGATGAGTCTACTGCTGCGAACACGGCAATCAATTTACTCTATTTTTGACATTTGAGAAAAGAAATGTTTCTTCCGAAATTGTCTACACCACCCGAGGCCTAGACAACGTTTCTAGCTATTTCTAGCTTGTCTACGAAGAAACTGTTGTCTAGGGTATGTTTCTCGAAACGGCGTGTTCGGGCAAAAGAAAGATTGTGTAGACAAGAAACTGTCTTCTCTAGTCTAGAGTAGAATAGACTAGAAAACGCCATGCAGGGGTCATTAAGCCAACCTTAGTGTTTTAATATCTTTGTGAAAGTAGTAATAAGATAAAGATCGCTTACATAATACCTAAACATGATGTCATTTTGTATCAATATAGTACCTTCAGCTACAAAATAGTAGATTTTCAGATATTTTTTCTTAGATGCACTCTAACTTCTCACATAGACAATAATTTTCACCCTTTTTGGTGGCGAACGTTCTTTGCTGAGCCTTCCGCAAAATGTGGAATCGATATTCAAAAACTGTAATTAATATATACCTAACTAGTATTTATTTATTTTTGCATAAAAAGTATTTTATTTAAAAAGTATTTAAGTAAACTGTTAATTTATTTTTTACAAAATAAATCGAACGAATGAATATTTGACTTGTGATTTTTCATTATAGATTTTTATTTGGCGCTCTCAAATCCTATCTGAAATTGTGAGATCAAGTCTAGACTTAGTCCAGCCGTAGGTTGATAAGATGCGTATTTATTTTATAGTCGACTTGGAAATTCAATTTACATTGGCAGACTGAAAATATCTATTACTTTTTAGAGTTGCATTGCTGTTCAGTTTCAGTCAGAAAATGGTGTATAGTAAAAAAAATTGACTTACTAGTTCAAATATTTAGACCATTAACAATAACAGTTAAATAAATCAAAGACTATTTTAGGTACGGGAGCTATAGTTTGGTGACCGATATACCATTTAATAGTACCTACTTATGTACTGTACCTACTAGTGAAACCACGGAGTGAAACATACCTTATGTTACAACTAATATTACATAGTAAATCATGTATTGCGTTCAAGGGCTGTATCCAGATGGATGCATCCTGTAGTTCGAATATTTGTATCAAGTCACAAAAACACTAAAATAATAAAGAAAAAATAAAGTTTCTTGTTAATAATAAAGATAATAAAGAAAAAAAAAATATATGAGTTTTCCACTTAGTTTTTGTCATTTAACAACCGATAGTGTATGTAATAAAACATGTTTGTGTATGAGAACTTTATTCATTAATTTTATTTTTACATAACTTATATAATTAATTCATATATCTATCTTTTCTATTTGTACAAAAATAACTTTTATAAAGAGCCTCTTTAGACAAATGAAAATAAAAAATCTCATTTATTATTTTATTTAATACTTGGTAGCACAGTCAAGAAAACTTATCGTACCTACCTATGTATATTTTAAATATTTATTTTTACATCCTATTACAATACATTTAAACATGATCTATAAATAATTTACATACTATTTATATGTAACTTAATTTAAATTATTTTCCGAGATAGAAGTTTGAAAAACATTTAAATGCAAAATTGAAATCACGTTTTATTATCGTGTCTGACTTAATTTTTATTTATCATTAAATCTGTACATTCGTTATCATTTAAAATGTTTACCTACAAACCACTGACTAGATCAATAATATTATTTGAAATGATTCCTTGCTTACCAGCAGGATTAATAGTTTACATTCATATTTCATAAAACTATGTTCTTTTAAAAAATCTATCCATTATTTGTCACAAAAGCTGCAAGAATTTTAAGGTTCACTGGGAGTGTGTTGTAAGTTAACCTTGTTCTTACAAATTCCAATCTAAAGTTTGTTTGGAGTTTGTAAGAACAAGGACAAGCATTCTTGTCGCTTGTCAATACATTTTATAGTCCTTATAAACAATAAAGATGCGTAAAAATACAAAGGATCTAAGCTGAAGTGTAGCTATGATTTTGTCGTAGTTAATGAATAAAATTAATTGATGATTATGTAAGTAATCTCAAGATGAGTCTTGGGATGAACTTTGAGGCGATGTAATGAATAACATCCGTCCTAAATCATTTAACATATTCTTAAGGTTGCCATATAATAATCAAAGTAAATATATGCATTTATCGGGCCTCAACAATTTCTATGAATGTTTTTTTTATAATTTTGAAAATTTGAATCGGCGCCTTGTATTTAATATATCTGAAGATAAAGATAGTTTAATAAATCTTACTCATTTTCATACACAGGTTTTTTACAGGTTTAAGGTTTAAGTCTTAACCAAAATGGTAGTATAGTCATAGGTGTAACCTAACTGGCATTGAATAAGGTGACAGAAACAAGCCATCAACCTAGCAGTTTTAGTTTATCAAATGTCACTCATCGATATCTATCTTACGTAAGCAACAGGCTCTATATCAAGGCTTGCGAATTACGTAGAGCCACGTGAATACAAGTAGATATAACCTGTCCAAACAAGTTCAACGACACTTACACATCATCGTCAGATAAACAAAATACGTTAATACAAGTAGATATCTATGATGCCTGTCCACACAAGTTCAATTACGTAGAGACACTTAAACATCATCGTCTCAAACAAAATCACTTATTTCCTCCATCAATGTCAATCGTAGGCAGGCAAGCGCGCCCGTCTCCGCGGCTAGAGCATCACGTCCCGGACCGGCTCGCAGACCGCTCGCTGTCAGTCACGAGGCGAGGCCATCACTATGACTTGTGTGCGCCTGTCGTGCCGGGATGAGATACTGTTGCGAGGGCGGTTCAGGATCTGGAAAACGGTGCTTGTTGGTTTTGGCGCCCAACGTGGTGAGGCTGGTTGGGCGCCAATTTATATGTTGGAAAATTATGTTTTACATAACCAATAAATGTTTAATATTTATTCATAGTGTACTCTCACTTAAGTTTTCTAAATTATTAGAAAATAGTGTAAAGAAAAATTAAAAAGAAAAATTGGAAAAATTACAAGAGCACAACGTAATCTGGTCCTCGAGTGGGAGTTGACACCCAGTTTAGCCCTAGTTGCGCTAACCACCTTCAAGATCAAGATCTTGTAATTTTTCCCATACCATTTTTAAATAATAATAAATTAATTAATTTTATGAAACGGGAATTACTCACGTATTCGTAATGTACAGTATGGCAACATTACAAGCTTAGCAGTCTTAGAGCAGTGTCTTACCGTAGCAACCGAATGTGAGCGTCTAGCATGGGTAGTGGAGATGAGATCCGAGTTAGCCGTGGAGTCAGACCGGGAGCGCAGTGTCCCGCGCATGTGCCTCGTGCGTCTACGACCACACCACAGCCACTTGTATGGAGGTACTCGTCTGAAATCAGAATAATATAATGTACCTATGTAATGCGATACCTAAGGCAAGTTGCCGACCACGTAGACACAGCAAAAACAGTCGACAAAATACTTCAGGAACCTTTCCAAATGTCTCCTCCTCCTAAACCATTGACTATAAAGGAGTTAATAAGAACCATAAATGACCTCAGTAACAAAAAAGCACCAGGTTTTGACCTAATCACAAAGGAGATCTTAATACAGCTACCTAAGAAAGCAATAGTATACCTAAACACACTGTACAATGGCATATTAAGAGTCCAGTACTTTCCGATGATGTGGAAGGTGTCCCAGATAATTATGATACCGAAACCTGGTAAACCGCCTACTGAAGTTGGATCCTATAGACCAATTAGCTTGTTGCCAATACTCTCCAAGGTATGTGAGAAGATAATACTCAGAAGAATTGCACCTATGCTAAATAGTAACAAGATAATACCTGACCACCAATTTGGATTCCGCGCGGGCCACTCTACCACTGAACAAGTGCATAGAATTACAGAAATGGTTCGAGGTGCCCTAGAAAGAAAACAATACTGTTCTGCAGCGTTCCTCGACATCCAGCAAGCCTTTGACAAGGTCTGGCACAAGGGCCTCCTTAGCAAAATAAAAAACAGTCTTCCTCATAGCTACTTTGGACTATTGCAGTTGTACCTAACAGACAGAATTTTCCAGGTCAAAGAAATGGGCGAAACCTCGATTTTCCACGACATCAAAGCTGGTGTTCCGCAGGGGTCTGTACTGGGGCCCATCCTGTACTCGCTATTTACAGCAGATCTACCCGAAGTGGAAGGAGTAACTACTGCAACATATGCAGACGATACTGCTATCTTGTCATGCAACAACGACAAAGCAAAGGCATCAGAAAACCTACAAAGAGGACTTAATGAGATTGACACGTGGCTAAAAAAGTGGAAAGTTAAAGCAAGCTCATCCAAATCCATGCACATCACATTTACATTGAGGAAAGGAGACTGCCCACCAGTACACCTTGGTGATGACACGTTGCCACACACTCAACATGTCAAATATCTTGGCATGCACCTTGACCGCAGGTTGACATGGAAGAACCACATAAAGGCTAAGAGGGATGAATTAAACATTAAATACAAATCACTTCTCTGGATCCTAGGACGCAATAGTGTGTTGTCTATTGACAATAAACTACTGATCTACAAAACAATTCTGAAGCCCATATGGATGTATGGAATACAGCTATGGGGCAGCGCCTGCAAAACAAGTCTAGATACAATACAGCGACTACAAAACATAATACTGCGTAACATATCAAACGTCCCATGGTTTGTCACAAATTCAGAAATCCATGAGGCTTTACAAACAGATACAGTAATACAGGAAATCAGAAACACTGCTGAAAACTACCAACTCCGCCTAGCTAAGCATACTAATGATCTAGCTGCTAACTTGCTTAAACAAAGCTATCCAAATAGACTTAAGAGACAGGATATCCTAAAACTCCATGAAAGGATATGAATGTACAAGTAGCTTACTCAATGGAGTGAGCACTTAACCCGACAACGGCTCTACAACCGATTTGCTTATAGTCAAGAGACTGATCGCAAATAAAATAATAACAAAAAAAAAAAAAAAAAAAAGTTGCCGACCAAGTTTGGCAAAGGTATTAAATCTTACAGGTAGGTTAATAATATCAGCTTCAATTTTATATTTGCTAACGTTATCACTTCTCTACTTCATTAGTAATTGTACCTTTTTTGTATTAACTGTATTCTATGACTGTTCTAAGTGCACAATTTGTTTGCCTCTGAAATAAATATACTAAATTGAATTTAAAGGTGACTAGACACCGTTTTACTATAATCAAACTGTCTACAATTATGAAACAACTTGAATGTAAAAATAATCTATTTATTTAGTTATTCTTTAATAATTAGTCACAAATCAAGCTCTCAACAAGCTTGTGCGACCCTCAATATAGTCAAAAACGTGAATTATTATTTCGTTAATTAATTAACATATAGGTCAAACTATTCTATCATCACCTGATCATAATGCTTACCTAAGACTGGCATAAATATGTGGCGAGAACATGCAGCAAATTAGCGGGTTGGCCGCAGAGTTGAGTGGAGCTAGACTCTGTATCAGAGTGGCCACTGCCACCATCGTCTGCGTCATCGGGAAGTAGTTGTATACTTGGAGCAGGTCGAACACTATGTACGGTGACCAGCAAAGGATGAACACTGGAAAAAACGAGATAAACATCAATAAACTTTTACAATTTGAACATAAACCTAACAACAAATTCAGTTGTTTTATAGACAGCCTATTTTATAATTAATTGTTTAGCTACCGAATTGAAAGATTCTTAAATTTTTTTCAGAATCCGAATCTTTACGAAAATGTCGCTTTTTACTTTTGAATGTTATTTTCAAAAAGTTCCTGCACAATAGTTGTTTTATACAAATTTAGGTACTACTTTCACAAAAAGGTACAGGAGTTAAAGAAAAGTATTCTCTAATATAAGAACACAGGTGGTCCTTGATATGAATCGGACTTGCTGCCCAAAAAAATAGATACTTTAAATACTTAATCATTTAAAGAAAGATTTAAAGATTAAAGATTTATGTTATTTGTTTCCATAAAATCCTAAAGATCACTTGGAAAGCTCTTTATTGTATGTCTTTTATATTAAAACACACAAATCTTGAAATGCAAGTTCAGCAACTAACCGAAAACAATGACAAAAGTCATCTTGACGCTTTTTATTTTCGCCCTGGGTATCAATCCTCTTGAGCTGGCACGCCTTGAGTCAGGATCGCTTTCAATGTGACCTGAAAAAGTCAAACCAAAACATAAACTATCAGTTATGCTTATATCTTAGCAAAATATTGGCAACATAACTGCCATTAAATGTAATCAAATGAGCTAAACAGCTATTTCATTGGCTTCTAAATCATTCTAATTAAACGTAGATCTGAAAATAGGTTTACAATTATCTCTGTTTATCTTTGGAGCTCGTTTGCTGTTTGTATACTGAGACTAACTTCTCGCATAAATATACCCAATGTATACGCAATGAGAATATCTTGTCAAACAAAGTAAAAGTATTTCTGTCTTGATTAGTAAATTATTGTTATGTTGAACGAGTACATACATTCATAAAATTTACGAATTCTATTAAACTATCGGCTTTAAGAACCTTTTTTTTCTTATTTGTGTTATTTAAGGAAATAATTATATAGGTATGGATAGGATAGGAGAGTAATGGTCTAGATCCGGCTTAGTTCGTAAACTATTAGAGTCGGCGGACACCGAGACGAGACTACTAGTCTTTAGTTTTGGAGTTGGGATAATTATTCTAACCTTTTTAGACCTTATCTAAATAATAACTTTTGTGTCCTGTGTTCTCTAGTTTACCTTAAATCTGCCTAACGAGGACACGCCGATTGCTTCTCTCATCTACTAGGTACATAGTTTATTAAATTACTAGGCTGCTTTGTAAACAACGCGCATTAACTTTAATATTTTTATCTTAATACACAAATCTTCACTGGAAATACTAAGGCTTTACCAATCACAAATAATATGGGTTTATATAATTGGGATATCATTTTCAATTTCAACCCAGACACTAACCCTTGTAGGAGGTGCTTAGATACTTCAGATCTTTAAAAATTAGAGGAGATTTTCTTATTTGTTTACGCACCATTCCTAAATGTCTTCGTCCTCCGAGAATCTACCGGAGGGCTCATGAGAACAGCCTTGCTCTTCGTCCAGATAGTCAGCACGATGACGCAGTAGCACGCTGCTATGGCCAGGGCCGGCACTACGAAGATCATCGCAGATACGAGACTCATCCAGATCTGCCATCGTCTGGGAGAACCAAGCTCTATCCAGCATTGGAGTTGACCTGAAATTGAGAATTATAATATCAAAAAACCGTGAAAAATTTAAGTACCTACTTATCGAAAGTCAGTTTATAATGCTCTTGTATTGATTATTGTAGTACGTAATGTTTGTAGTGTTTTTTAAATACAATTAAAACAACATGTTTTATTCATCTTACACTATACTTAGGTACCTTCCTAAATTGAATACAGAAGACCACTACACACCGGTCTACATATTAAATGATACCAATTTTAAAGTTCAAAACATAACACAAATTATATTCTGTTCATTGATTCTACTTCAGTGGTTGCTGGTTAAATTAATCGTAGGTATCCATCAAAATCAACCCACTTAATGATTGTTTTATAGTTAGCTAGATTCACACACACACTTCGTTGCAATTGGAGTATGCGCACTCAAAAATATATCCAAAATCCTTTGGGACTAGATGTTGCTCGGTGAAATAGTCCATCAACAATTAAAAATTATAAAAATCATTTCCTTGTGTGCACAAAGATGAGAGATTATTATGTGGGTCAGACCATAAATTAATTCTGTATAAGCTCAAACATTACCTTGAACTTCCTTTATTTCGTACAGGAACAGGATAGGTATTGAGAACAGCACGCTGATGACCCACGCTGCCACGATGAGTGCACGAGCACGGTTCCCTGAAAAGGACGATAAATCACCTTTATTAATTTATGCTTACAGATGATAACATTAACGTTGTTTGTAAATAAATTAAATTCGAAAAATTTGATAAAACTATTAAGTTGCAATTTAAATTTATACTTCGGCGGGACGGTCTGTTCTAAGTTCATTGTTTTTTACATTGAATAATTTGGTGTTAATAGTAATAAGTGTAAAGTAATTGTAGCCGCGTGATTGCTACATAATATTAATGCGTTTATTTAGTGAAATCTATGATTCCTAAATGTCTTAGATGAGGAGGTTTGAAAATGAGAACCAGTAGTTAGTAGTATAAAAATGGCGAATGTATTGAAAATATAAAATTACATCGTTTAGGGAAGCAAGGTGCGGGGACAGCCAATCACAACACGTTATTTATTATAGCAAAGCGATTCTATTGGTCTAGGACCTAGCGTGTCCAAACAGCCAATCAGAGCACGTAACGTGGTTCATATTCGTTGACAATGACGCTGTCTCAACGTAGTAGTGGCTATCGCGTATTCTGTATTGCACCTACTCGTAGTATGCCCGCGGCCTTGAAAGCAGTAGCTTACAACAGCTTCATTTGTTTTCCATCAATCGGGTTGTATTCCTCGGTATTTTCCTCCGTTATGTTGCGGTCTCAGGCTCCAACAGACTCCTTGTTCCAACGTATCCAGAACTGCTGACGAGGCTGCTCCACCTTCTCATAGCGTGTGTCTCGTAGGCAGGCAGGTCTCGCAGATCCTTCGAAGACAGGCGCGGTCAGGGGGTGACCAGAGATGAAGTGTCCAGGACTGAGGCAGATGGTCTTGAAGGTCTGAGGACAGTACAGTGGTGCTGGTGCTCGAGAGTTGAGGACAGCTTCGATCTGACACAGAAGCGTCATGTAGGTACGCTTCGAAGGTAAGGTGTGCGTTTCCTAGGACTCATCCAGAAGGTACTTACACGATTTTGACCCCAAACTCCCACAAGCCACAAAAATGAGGTAAAAAATGCGTAATACGTTATATGAAAATTAGATAGATTAATCTTGTGCGTATTTAATACTATCTTTTTAAACATTGTGATAAAAACTGAGCGTTATCCTATTTACGATTTAAATTAAAAAATGAATTAGTCGTCAATATAATTACGTAACATTATTAGAATATATTTTAGCGGACTGAACGCATCTAGATAGTAAACAACGCTTAAGCGCTATAAATACCTAGGCGTCAGAAGAGAGGTTGCTAACGAGTTCTCAGTGAATAGCGCGTAAAACAAAACGTAAAAAAAGATATAGGCAATAAACAAATATTCGGATTTTTCCGATTAATATAAACACTGGACACGCGTATAGTTTACTTCAATAGGTAGGTATAATAGAAAAATGAAAACTAATAGCTAATCTGTCTAGGTTGGTTTCCCAGAAGGGATCATAACATTATACCTAAATGCGTTTACAAACGACACGATGATGAGTCACCTTACTAGCTAGGTTCCTACCGAAATCGTATATTATATATCTACCTAATTGACACAAAAAGTAAAGCGGTCCATAATGTAAATAGAATATCGATTATGCGTAATATGCGTATAAAATACAAAAATAATAGCGTAACTGTAGGTATGATTCAAAGAAATGTGAAATTATTGTTATAAATCGTAATTGAAGTCAGTAGATATTTATTCTATCACATCTACACGTTAAACAAACTTGCAGTAAGAATGAATTTAAATTGCGTTTTTAAAATTAAATATAGAATAATATGATATGGTATATAGAAATATAGATTGAACTAGGAATAATTTTATTCAGTTCTATACTAGAATGAAAAACAACAAATGAACTTAATAATACTAATGGTTTAGTAAAATATATAAGAACTTATTGACAATAGAATGCGTTTAAACATTATTGTTACATAATTAAATAAGTCGCTTATGATTTTGTTGGTGTAAAACTTAATTAATCTGCAACGTTAGAAAAAACTAAGATTGAAATTTGAATGTTAATGATGTAATGACTCATCATCATCATCATTATAACTCCACTTTTGTTGTGGAAAACACTTGGAATCGAGTACAGATACGCTTTAGATTACAATTAATTAATTTTGATTGTATTATTATTTGAATTATGTTTTGTGTTAATATCGTTTATAACCTTAATTTAGCTTGTTATAGCTATCAGGTGCGCGTAATAATCGTTTATCTAAAGAGAAGAAACGTTCCTGGGGCTGTGTAAATGAGTTACCTATGACTTCGGGCGATTGTTTGAGTGGGTTGCGAACGGAGAACCTTCCATCACTTTCGCGTAGTAGTTGTGATGAAAGAATCCTCGCAAACCCGCTCTTCTTGCGCATGACCCGAGGTGTGGGCATATCCTCACGCTCCCGGAACGAACGTACCCTTTTTTTATCAATAGATTGTGTGTAGTTACATTTAGGGCGTGCAAAACCGGAAGGTTTTCAAAACCGGTTTTTAATTTCGGTTTTGAGGGCCCAAAACCGGAAACCGGTTTTAAAACCGGTTTTGGAAAAAAAATTAAAAAGTAGATTTTAAATAAGAAAACAATATTCTTAGATACCCACTATATCTACAAATAAACTTTTTTATGATATATTAGGTCTTTACCTATGAAATTGCCGTTTTATATGAAACATTTTTTTTTTCATGTATTATTATTTGTATGAATCGAAGCTATCACCCATGCAATCAATGCATCTTTGCCAAAGTAATGGCAGTATATTGATGCCCTTCTTAAAAGAATTCAGCTGGATAGGAGGTAACAAACTCTTTAAAGGCATTTTGTACTGCTTCTCGGGTATCGACATTTTTTCACGCCAAGATGTTATCCAAATTCTGGAAAAAGTAGTAACCTGTAGCCGCATGGTCTGGTGAGTAAGACGAAAGACGGAAGGTTCCCCCAGTTCTTGCAACTTGGAGACCGTCTGCTGTGCAGTATGAGGTCGTGCGTTGACGTTCAGGAGCCACAGAGACGAGCGATTGGCCAATGCTGGTTGGTGATGTGCCAGTTTCCCCGTCATTGTGTTCAGTTATTCACAGTACAGTACAGTTATTCACAGTAGAGGCATTCGGCGGAAAACGAAGGTACGCCTTGTGCGTGCACTGGTTCATCCATATATACATATACTAGCCGAAACATGGACAGTGAGATCCCGTGACAGTAGCAAGATAGCAGCATTTGAAATGTGGTGCTGGTGTAAACTGCTGCGTATATCATGGACGGCCATGAGAACCAATGATTCGATCCTAGAAGAGCTCAAAATCACCACACGGCTCTACAACATGCCGACAAAGAGCTCTTAGCTTCTTCGGACACATTATGCGGTTTTGGGCATTGTCTGGAGAAGCAGATCATCATGGGAAAGATGGAAGGAAAACATGCACAGGGCAGGGCTCCTACGAGATGATCTGATACCATCAAACAGGCCGGTGAAGGCAGCTTTCACCGCGCTCTACACTCTGCATATGACCGTACACAGTGGGGGCTGATTGTACGTGGTCACGATCCTCAGCAGTGAGGAACCGAGGAAGAAAAAGAATTATCAGTACACATAATTGCAGTAATGCTCAACTCGTTTGATAAGAAGCTGTGTTGAATCACACCGACGGTAGTAGTAGTAGTAGCTAGTAGCGGCCAAACAGTAATAATCAGTGATTTTTATGTATGTATATATGTTTACGTTTAGGGCATTGTTCAGGTGTTGAACCAGGATCCAACCAACTTGGTATTCAAAATTCCTTCATTTGTGTGTCTGTTGAGCAGTGCAAGGGACGTGTTGACGCCTATTTCACGCTGGCGATTATTCAGTTTGTTGGGCACATATTTGTCAACCTCTCTTACCTTGCTGATTTGATGCAAATTAACCACTATTGTTTCGAGGCTAACTTCAAGAGTTGCAGCTAATTCAGCCGTAGATTGTAATCAGCTTCCATAAAACCATAACACCCCTATTCACGTTCCCACTGCTGGGACACAGGGACTTCTCTCTTGACGAGAGAGATTAGGCCTTAATTCACCACGCTGGCCAAGTGCGGGTTGGCGAATGACACATGTCCTTCAAACTTTTTCCAAAGTTCTCAGAACATGCCGGTTTCCTCACGATGTCATAATCAGCTTCCATAATCGTCTTGAATTTACCATCGCAAAAAAAGGTCTTCGGACGACCGCGAGGAGAACATTTTTGAGGTGGATATTTTCAGAACGGAAGCAAGCAAACCAATGGGAGGTGGTTTGTTGGTTTGTAATGTTAACTGCGTAAACGTTGTTGATATTAGATGCCGCTTGTGCCACGTTGCAGCCACGACAGTACGCAAATTCCGTAATTACTCGAATTTTTTACTTATCCATGATAACGAAAAAGATTGAAATTCGATGAAAATTTACCATTAATCAAAAAGCATCTGCTTTTCGAAAAAGAATGCCATTATTTATAGAATTATAAGCCAAAAAATAATTATTATGATTTAAAAAACCAGTACTGCAAAACGGCAATTTCATAGGTAAAAACCTATTTATTATCTGTTTTAATCAACCTATGCCTATTAAGTAGATCAAATTAATTGTTTAGTTAACATGAACTTATAATATAAACTTTAAATAACTCGATCAAATCAAAAATAATATTTGACCATCGTGTGCGTCATTCTAATTGCAATTTTATGTCTTTTCCGTGTTCCTTTAAAGACACAATAGCCACAACATAGTTCTGCGGAAGTATGTCTTTAAAGGAACACAGAAAAAACATAAAATTCATCAGCTTTGGAGGGAGATTTCCTTAAAGATTTTAAGACAACAAAGATTTCGAACTTTTGTGATAATCTCCATGTATAATTCGTATATTTCTTGAGTAAGTTCGAAAAATTGGATTTAAATCCAAATTTAATTCATTGACGGGAAAACCGAAGTCAACTTCGGTTTTGTCTCCCAAAACCGGTTTTGAAAAATGGTAAATTTTCGTCCGGAAACCGGTTTTCAGAAAAACCGGTTTCCGGTTTTGCACGCCCTAGTTACATTGGACTCGTCTATCATTTAGCGTATTATTGATAGGACCTGAAATAATCCAACCTAACTTCGTATTTTGTAAGTGCGGACCACTCGGTAGACGCATCTTGCCATCGATAAGCAAGTCCCAAAATAAGTCCGCGCCTATCAAAATATCTATTTTTTGCGAATTTAAAAACTGTGAATTTGCAAGCTGTATGTTTTGTGGAATGTCAAAGCGTGCGCTTTGAACAGCTGGCAGCGTTGCCGTTATCTCCGGCAGAACAAAACATTTGACATTAGTTAAGTAGGTACTTACTCGTGATTTTAGAACAATATCACACATTTGCGAAGAATGTGATTTCATATTACCTACCCCTCGTATCTCGTGAGTGGACTGTATTAATGGAATATCTAGCGATTTACATAAAGAGTGTGTAACAAAACAGCTTTGACTACCGTTGTCGAGTAATGCGCAAACGACATGATAATTGTTATACTTGTCGCGAATCTCGACCAAAGCAGTAGACAATAATACTGATTGAACATCTAAACACTGCTGATTTGTGTGCTTATGAATACTACTAACTTGAATAAATTGATTTTTGTCATTCGAATAAGTTGTCTCCACCTCCCGCTCCGCGGCGCGCGGGGGAAGGCTTGTCTCAATAGCCGCGGCACTCATGCTACTGTTGTTATTGTGAATTAGCGAATTATGTTTAGAGTTGCATAATTTACAAGGTCCGAATAAACAGTTTTCTACACTGTGTCCGGAACGCAAGCAGTTTTCGCATAACTTGTGTTCACGAACAATCTTTAATTTTGCGTGTAAATCTAAGTTAATGAAATTGTAACATGAATAAATCGGATGGTTTCCTTTGCATACTATGCAATTAAATTTAAATGTTTTACGGTCAGTTGATGGTGCCTGCGGCGGCTTATTAGACAAAACATTGCATTGTGAAATTTGTGAAGTGTTAACTGAGCTATATTTTTTATAATTGTTGTCATCTCTAGTGTGAGAAAGTGCCAATGTTTCTAATAGATCTGCCCGATTTTTGAGAAACTTGAGAAAATCAGTAACTTTTAGTGTAACTTGACAGTCGGACAGTAAGGAACCTTTGTATTCTTCCCACTGTCTTTCTGTTGTTTTATCTAGCTTGGAAGCCATAATATAAATTATCAGGGTATCCCAGGAGTCCGTAGGCTCACCTAGTGTTTTTAAAGCGCGTAAGTTGTTAATAATAACATCTATAAGTGACCTAATTAGCGAAGGTGACTCTTTCGACAGTGCCTGAACAGTAAATAACGATTTGACATGACTATGTACTAAAAGTCTTGTGTTATTATAGCGGTTTAGAATGAGCTCCCATGCAACAGAATAGTTATTAGCTGATATTTCAATAGCGTTTATGACTTGTTGTGCACTTCCTTTTAGCGAAGATTTTAAATAGTGCATTTTCTGTATGTCACTAATATCTGTGGAATTGTGCACTAAAGATAAATAAGTGTCCCTATACTCGAGCCAGTGTTCATATGAACCGTCAAATGTTGGCAATGAAATTGTAGGTAATTTTACAGATACTGATTTATTAGAATTATGATGACAACCGGAACAAGTAGGTACCTCTCTTCCTTTGCTTAGAATAGATTCAGCTTGGGCCAGAACACTGTAATACTGATCTTCGAACAGCTGACGTTGGTCTAACTGTTCGTCGATATTTGAGTCTGGCACAATTTCTTCTACTTTCGACTGAATGTCGTTAAATTCGGAGAAAAGAGTCCTTACACCGGTAATACGTAAATTTAAATCTATATGAGATTAACCAGTAAAAGTTAGAAGACTATTTAAATGACTTGCGAATTTGGTCAATCTACCTATAACGATTTTTCGTTTTCTAATTAAATCGCGCATGATTTGCTCAGTTTTTACATCACTTATTGTATTATATGGAGATCTATCGCGACTTCTACTAGTTCCCTCCCCATCTTGAGGCAACAAAGGCATTTTTGTGGCTTGTGAAAATAGGAGTACTTACGTGCAAGTACAAACTGCGAATCCAACAGCACCGAAATCGCGCAAGTCCTGATGGTGTCTTGATTTGCTCCGTGAAGTCTCCAATCCTTAGCACACTGCGAATAATCTAGACCTCGTAGAAGTCCTGCCTGTCTTGCCTCCGTGTCTCGTATCGCGTACAAAGGGGTCCAAAGGTTGCGTAGGACTTTCGGCCGTAATTCCGCCGTAATCTTCCAATATATCCGGCTCGAAGGACCAAATTATGTAGCCGCGTGATTGCTACATAATATTAATGCGTTTATTTAGTGAAATCTATGATTCCTAAATGTCTTAGATGAGGAGGTTTGAAAATGAGAACCAGTAGTTAGTAGTATAAAAATGGCGAATGTATTGAAAATATTAAATTGCATCGTTTAGGGAAGCAAGGTGCGGGGACAGCCAATCACAACACGTTATTTATTATAGCAAAGCGATTCTATTGGTCTAGGACCTAGCGTGTCCAAACAGCCAATCAGAGCACGTAACGTGGTTCATATTCGTTGACAATGACGCTGTCTCAACGTAGTAGTGGCTATCGCGTATTCTGTATTGCACCTACTCGTAGTTTTGACTATAGCGCGTCGTCATTATCATCATCAGTGAATTCGGCGCGAACAGTAATCATGATCGGCGGGAATCGCAACCGCAACCTCTTGAGTCGCTGGCGGACCACCCGCTACGGCACAGAGGTCGTCCGAAAAGAGGTCAAAAGATACTCACAGCTTCCAGAGAAGTTCATGGGGTTAGTGATAGCGTCGCAGCGGTCGATGCTGAGCGCCACCAACACGTATGTCGACCCGTACATCACAACTGCCTGAAAACACAGACAAAGGCTTAGTACCTATTGCTATTGAAGGTTTGTTACAAGTTTCAGAAATTACTATGTCCAAGATTCGAAGGGGTTTGACTTAATCATCATCATCATCATCTCAGTCATTGGACGTCCACTGCTGGACATAGGCCTCCCTATATGACTTCCAGTCATTACGGTCGCTCGCGGCCTGCATCCACCGCGAGCCTACCGCCTTCACCAAATCATCATAACTTCTCAATCATCTTATCTTAAACGTTTAATAAATTAATTTATCTAGATTTTTCATCCGAGTGGTGATAGCGCTTGGTTGTTGTCAAGCAAACGATTTATTTATTTATTATTAGAAACTTATGCCTTGCGTTGTATTAAACGCTGCGGATGGTATCCCACTTAAAAAAAAATAAAGCTAGACCTGTAACCAGTAGTGGGACTTACTTTAAGTTGTGATTATGGAAGAAATTGAGTGTCTTTATGTATGGTATTTGGTCAGCATCGTCGTAATAAATTACTATGGTATATTATCTTAATTACGATACTATTTTATTCACAACGTATTTAGTATAAAAAATTTGTTCAAAGTTCTGAAATAAATACTTAAAGCTTTTATTATTGTTAAAGCTTTATTTATTTCAACCTTATCTTGCCAAAATATTTTACAAAAGAAATCTTACCTGTAGAAACTTGACCGATTTACACATGAACTCCCCAGCTAGCCACGCTATGGTAATCTTCTGTATTATATCAGGGAATACGTAGATTAATCCAACGAATAAATCTGAAAGAAGATATTAAAAAATATTACAAGTTATCTTGATCAGAATTGTTTTTATTCGTAAAGCCTTTTACATATTTTAGGAAATATTTTTATTTCAGATCAAGAGATTTTCTTGGAAGCTGCTGAAATAATTCATAATGCCGTAAGGTTCCAGGTATCTTGTTTTATTTCAACTTTTTGTCTAAAATACCTATACGGAAATTGGAAATACAAAAGCTGTCAGGGATGTTGACTTAGATCAAACCTTGGTTTTGGGTTTTTGACTTAGAGAAAGTTACGTTGACTATGACGATAATATTAAAGCTCTGACTTTTTCACATGTAAGTCTAAAATTTGCAGGTCAAACTCTGACACTTACTAAAACATTTGGCCAGTTCCATACGACAAATAGAAGTTTGCGACTGTTCTCGGTGATTTATTTGACTAGTTGGCGTATCTTTTAACAAAGTTTTTGAATTCAAACTTGACCTGACCTATCTTTGGCTTGATGCCGTCGGACAGTTTTGGCAAAGGCCGGAAGATGCGGGTTAAGCGGGGTCCACAAAACTTACAATTTCTTATGAAATAGCTGTATAAATAACAAATATTTACTGTTAACCTTAGTCGGTTTAAGCAACATAACCTCAGTTGGTGAAGAGTACTTCGAGATTTCAGTAAATTGATACTACAAACCTACAAAATCTTCGCCCTAATAACAATTTGAGCCAAAATAGACAAATAGAACCAGACATTGCGGTTCAATAGATATCCAGTTACAATAGCTACAATACTGTTCCATTATTCATTAGTGCTTAAAGGAAGGGATAACTTCACAAACAGAACTGTTGTTTGTAGACACGGCTTAAGGCCCGTGTCATTGCAAATTTCGCTGCAGATAAATTGTCTTTCACCGTCCGTGTAAGTGGGCCGAGTGGTCTGAAAACAAGGGTCGGCCGAGACCGGAGATTAACCCTTGTTTAATTTATGGGAATGGGATCGAAGTTTTTAGTTATCGGGATGTAAAGATTTGGTCAAAATTGGGTTTTACTTGTAGCTTTTAGCCTTTGTCATTCTTACAAAGTTTGAGTTGAAGACGACAAAAAATATATCGACATCTCCATCTACAGTAAAAATTGGTCATCTATACTAATATTATATAGCGGAAGAGTTTGATTGTTTGTTTGTTTGTTTGTTTGAACGCGCTAATCTCAGGAACCGCTGGTCCGATTTAAAAAATTCTTTCAGTGTTGGATAGTCCATTTATCGAGGAAGGTTATAGGCTATATTACATTTAAAAAAAAGTTAGGGATCCGTACGGAAAACCCAAATATGTAACCCAAGATGTAAAAAAAAATCCTTATATCGCATGCGCTGCGAAAAGTATTCATTTTAGAAATTTACAATGTAGTACAATTTTGTAGAACACATTAATATCTACAAAAAATGTCGCGACAGCATATATCTAACTATTATAGTTATGTCACAATAAGTGTTTTAATTTTCAATATAATTAATTTTAATGCCGCCGCTAGGAAAAGCTCTATATTTGTATTTTCAAATAAAACATTATCAAAATAAATTACATGTTAATTACGAATATTTCAATATCTCTATAAAACTTTTTAAATTATTCAATTCGGACATTCCATTCGAAAGATATCAGAGTTTAAAAATGTAAGTACCGAAATAAACCAGCCCTTTCGGTAAGGCATCATGCTTTGGTACGGGCACTCAGTCAGTACCTACTAAAATAAAGTCTTTAAACGAAAGTAGGTTCGTTTAAGATTGATTCACTTTTATGATATTAAAAGTATATAACGAGAGACTTTTTACCGCGGAAAATTAAATGCTTCCGCCGCGGGAAAATTCGATTTTGAGAAATTTAGTATGGAGGTAGTTGCAAATAAAAGTATATGGCGAGAGACTTTTTACGGCGGAAAATTAAATGCTTACGCGGAAACTATATGCTTACGCGGGAAAATTCGATTTGGATGAAATTTAGTATGGAGAGAGTTGCAAATAAAAGTATATGGCGAGACGAAGTTCGCGGGGGCAGCTAGTATTAAATATGTAACTAGCTAAGCTATAAATAAATTGTATAACGTAACTACATAAATTTTACATTTATTTGGCATTTGCTATTCAAAGTTGTCTCATCATCAAACAAAATAGTTTGAAATAAGTTAGTTATTTAATGCACTGTAGACAGGTTTAATTTAAAAAACAAATTAAGTGCTTTGGACGCGTTTCGTTAAACTTTGACGAGTGTGAAAAGGGTTTAACCTTTACCTAAGGACGCTGCAAATAGCCTCAATGTGTTAATTTACATAGTTATTTGAATATAAATTGTAAGGTCCATTCTAAAATACCGAATTAACCTTTTCATTGGTCGAAGGGGTGAAATACGTGTTCGTGGTAAATTACCTAAATGACAAAAACTATTAAAATTTCATGCACAGGGTTCATTGTTGAAGTAGATTGGACACAGTGTCATCGTCACACTGTCCAATTTGAGACGTAAAATGAATTATTTTTGGTATCTGTAGCGTGATACGTTCAATTTTGAAGGTCCATCATCATAAACTATAGTATAGAAGTATGTCCTAATGTTATTTTATGGGGAAATTTTGGGTTAAAGATTATGTATTTCTCAATGATTAATCAATTTTAAAAGAATATAAACCATTAATTATAAATTTGTTAATAATGTATATTTGTTTGCACCCCTATTTGCTTCAAAGAACGAGTACTTACAACATGTCAAGAAATCAACATTATTAGTACAAAGACTTACCTGCAATAGCAAGCTGCATGATGAAGAAGTTCATCCGACTTTTTCTAGCGTTGGTGCAGAGCAGGGCGGCGATGACAGACGTGTTCAGAACCACGATGGCCACAAACAGTATCCAGGTTACCGTAAATTGTATAGACTGGAAATACAAAAACAAATAATCAGTGAAGCTCAACGCGATAAGTTATTTAAACAGCTCTATTAATTATTATTAATCTGTCTAATTCAGAATCTTATTGAAAGGCTAAAGAAGTGGCACATTCGACTTTTATTCCGAAGGACGTGGGTTCAAACCCCGCACGCGCACCTATGGATATATCTTCTAGAAAAAAGTATGTTCTACTGGGCAGCCCCATGCCCAGAAGTGGTAATATAAGTTGTAAGTATGATGCAGATTATTTGATTTTGCACAAACACATTAACAAAATATTAACCTATCTGAGTAAAGCAGGAAACACATTATTAACACCCGACGCGACGCGACGTGTCGACACCCGACGTGCACCGTGCATATTACCAACACGCGACGCCACGACATACTAGCATTTCATCATCATTTCGCTAAATAAATGCAAAAATTTAATATGAAATTGGCATAAAGTGACAGTTCTCGAACGAATGACGCGTGGCGTCGAGTGTTGTCTAGAAACATACTGCGCGCCCACGTCGGATGGCGTGTTTACCCCCACCATGGGCAACACGCAGATCTGGCACGTCTGGATCAGGTGGCGTGTGCGCGCGTGGCGTCGGGTCGCGTGTTCAAAGTGTGCTTCTGGTCTATAGAAAACCATACATTTCATTCGACTCAACACGCATCACGTTTCATCGGGTGGCGTCGGGTGTTAATAATGTGTTTCTGCCTTGAAGTATTCTTTTTCCTTATTTTACTTTTCCTTAACGGAATATTCTCAAACGATTTATGTTACTTTTTACGATACTCTGCGAAGGCAGCATTACTTAAGAGATGCTTAAGAGAATTTCGACGAAAATAGAACTTAATACGAATTATAAACGAAGCATAATACCACAGACAGGTTTATTCTTGAATGTCTGAAATGTAACCTAATCTCCAACCAAGCAGACTCCTCTTAACTATAAGATACGTCGAGACTTAGAATCTTATTGTTAAAACTAATAAACTTCACAATAGGTATAGTAGGTATGTAATATGCTTCATATTGTCGAATATTACGCTTATGGTCCTTTATAGTCTTGGGTCTACTTACCTACATAGTACATACATAGTAGACCATGTCTACTTAGCATTTTAATGCTTAGTAAAATTTTCTTTTGTGTAAAGTGCGAGAAATCTAATGGTTTGTGGTGAGTGGCATTAGTAGCATTTTTAACATAGACTACTTTTTACCTTTTTAAAGTGTAGAAGAACGCTGGCGAAGCCGCGGGGCGGAAAATAGTAATGATAATTTTAAATCAACTCCCAATGGTTTTTATAATGGACCCTGAACTCTCAATGAGTACGAAACATTGTTTTCATGTTTTCAATCTTACCAAATTGTTGCAGGTTCTTATTAAAAATAAATTGAATAACAATTTTGTTGTGAAAATATTTCAATTTTGAAATTAGAATTTTTTGTTACTTTTAAAGCCTTTTATTTACGTATCTCAAAAGGTGTTAAATTTTAGGTCATTACATCCATTAAGAAAATATTTTTATGCAAAAATATAATAATGAAGGCTACCTACAAGTTCAGTCACTTATCAGCTCTACAGCAACAAAAACCGTTTTAACAAGATAACGTGGAAATGTTATCAGCACAAATTGATTGTTCCTGTAGGACGCACTGTGTTAAAAGCTAACAGTTTGACAACGCGATAACATTATCAGCTCTCACGAATGACGAACTAGAAATACCCATTACAGTATTAAACCTTTCAGGTTTTACTGTGGGATTATCCATCCGAAGGCTCGGTGGGCAATTTACTTATGCTTTTACACGATTTGATTTACGCATTTTAACCTTTTAAAGACATTCGCAAATTCTTAGAGCGAGTTTCTTTGATATGAGAGTCAACGTTTGACATTCACTTTCGAGGTGAGATTGCAAGGGATCTAAATAATTTGATTCGGGTAAATTATGTTTTAGAATATAGAATTATCCTAATAGCACTGTTTGGAATAGATTGTGGGTTTTACGAGCATGATTGTATCATTTATCTTTCTTAGTCGACAAACCATTTTAATTCCATGAAAAATGCTTTACGGATCGTTCATTATTTGTCACAACTTTTTATATCTACTAAGAACTGTTTAGAATTGCTCGCTGATATCATTTATATTTTTCATACGTACCTAGATTTTTCAAATAGAAAATAAGAATAGAAAATGGGAAAAGTTTGATACTCACATCGTAAAAATAATAGACATTGAGATCTTGAACCGACGTCCCATTGGATACGCTTTGGTTGAGTCTGTCCGTCGCAAACATAGTGGTTAGGTAGAGGGTTCGCTGTGTCGTCATATCCTCGTAATCTTCTATCATGATGTCCGGGTCCATTTTTCTAGAAGAAAACAAAGAGTGAGCAAATACGTTACAACATCGGAATGTGGGACGAAAATGAACTTTTTAATTATTCATGAAAAACGTCCCGGACGAATGTGGACTTAAATCACGTAATGTAACAACATTCGGTTGTTTTATAAATTTAAGAGTTGTGACAATGTGGTTTTTCTCATTATTCAAGATAAGATTTTAAAATTGAATTTTGGAAATTGAATTCTTATTGCCCTATTGAACATTTTCAGGTTAACACTGTTTGTGAATTCACATTCAGACATCTCGATGAAAAAGACTAAAGTACCTATTAAATATTAATTTACAACGAATATAGAAATATAGTTAGAATTAAGTAGGCTTAAAGACATAAAGTATAGGTTAAACTGTAATGTTCTGGATTCTATAATCAATATATAAATAGCAAATAAATAAATAATACATAGGTAATCCTTACTAATATTTTACACACAAAACTTTTCTTTAGGGATTGATGGATGTTTGCTGCTCCTTCACTAAATAACTACTAGATAAATAAATAAATATTGTTGGACAATTTACACAGCGAAATCTAGCCCCGTGGTAAGCTCGAAGCTTGTGTTACGGGTGCTAGATTTCTGATATACTTAATATAATATACATTTAATATAATATTATAAGGTCGCAGGCGGACCTTCGCCCGCTGCGCCACAGAGGTCGTCAATTGATGGATTTTAATGATAATTAAAAATAATATAGCTCACAAATCTGGATAACACATAAGTCTACTTTTAATATAGCTGACAAAGCCTTAGGCTAAAAGCTAGTAATGATATTGTGTAAACTTCCACAGCACAATATTCTATTGAACGTCGTAATGAAAATTCTTAGTGAATGAAATTCCATGAACTGTTGTTATTTGTTTAATTCAGTCTTCAAAAGCTATTGATTCTTAAAATTTATTCATGATAATGAAACAATGAATATTTTCGAGATGATTAACTTGAGTTTTCTATCGCTTAACGAGTTTAACAGGAGGCTTCAATCAGAAAGTTGGGTTGTTAAACATTTGGATAAGCTTTGTTCTCGAAGTTGTATCGATCATACAAAATCAATCATTGAAATCCTTGAGAGTTTTTGAGATGAATGCTTGAAACGAGAAAAGCCTAAAATAATTATGATGTAGGTGGAGGTATCATATAACTTAACTAATTAAAAACATTAGTTAGATATTTTATTATACATATGTATATTTCCACACAGACGCTCGGAACAAATATGTACAGATCGGCCAAATGTTTGTCCCGAGGCGGGATTCGAACCCGCAACCTCTTGGTTCGAAGGCGGACCATCGCCCGCTGCGCCACAGTATATCATGTAGACGACCTACATGACACATACACGATTAATACGTCCCAGTATGTAGAAGGACATACTTAATACATGTTATGATGATAATGATGTTTTAACATATCTCAGAGAAGAATCAGATAATTGTGAAACTGAACCGCACGAAGGTATTTTAGCGATAATTTTATTAATTACGGAGTTTCCTTTCATTTCAACTGGCTTTTTCACCTTCGCAATACAATTTTGTTAGGAAGTTAACAATTTATTGGATTTCCTGGTATTCCGTACAAAAATGATACCTATTCAGGAATGATTTAAAATTGAGTAAGGATATAATAGTAAAACCATTCTAAAAATGAACTCCCCTCCACAAAACCGTGATGATTTCAACGTGTGAGAGGAAATACAGAAAAACAGAATACACAGAAAAAAAAAATTCAGAATTCGGTGGAGGGGCGTTCATTTTAGAAATGGTTTTACTATACCTACTTCGAACCTCTGGATTTATTGCAATGTTCATTTTGTAAAATATGTAAGATCAAAATATCTCATAATACAACTTTATTGGTCCTCTTATTATAATATTGTTTTAGAATGAACATTAAACCATGTTAAAAATGTTTCTCAAATCGAGTGTTAGGCTTTCGATGTCTAACTCTTGTTTCATAGAATGTGAAATTTCGTATGCCGCATGCCTCTTCTGTATACTTGCGCTTTATTTTCCCCACTCAGACCAGAATAAGATGACGGGTATGTATATTGTATACCCCTTCAGCAGACAAATACATAAAAATGTTATATCTTTGAGTTGACGCCTGATGACGTCACGTCTAACTGAAGTATACAACCTGCGGCGTGAATATACAAAATCGCAGTAAAAGAATTTTAGGAAAAATCGTAATGTCCTTAGGTATGGATGAAGATCTCATCTCAAGAACAAAAATCTCATCGGGGAAAATCCTAGCCAAAACTGAATAAGGTCCTAAGTAGAAATTGGGTTATTTATGACGTTTACGGCAGGTAATTGTGTTCTTCAAAGGAGTTAATTAGATTTCAGCAAAAGGATATCTTCAAAGCCGTTTTATGTTACTGGAACCTACGGAACTTGATACTATAAATACATAAATACCTACACAGAGTTATAGTAGGTCGCTTTTGTTTTTTTAAACTAGCTTTTAGCCCCGCGGTTTTATCTATGATTTTTGAGGAAATAAGTGATTTTCCGAGTAGGATGTGCACTATTCCAAGTTATAAGACATGTCGATGTTGTACCTATAATTTTTTTAAGAAGATAAATCAGAGGTGCGCGGAGGGTTTGAACCCACGACCTTCGAAATGAAAGTTTAACGTACTCCCACTTAGCCAACACAGCTCTTGGACATAATACCTACAGTTAATGCATCAATATCTAAAACCAGCATAAGCTATGCCTGCTTTATTGCAAATGATAAACATTTTGACGTAAATTGCGCAAAAGCTTATTGCAAACGATTTATGTTATCCACTTGTGTTGTTGCTGTTTAATCCTAAATCAATCGAAACAAAATTAATACCATTTTCGTTTCGCCCTGAAAACACTGAACAGATTACGAATTGGTCAACATACCGACGTATTGTGAAATTGCCCATTCAATAATCCGAAAGTCTGTGTAAAGAAGGTACATTAAATAATACGTAGGTACATTATAATATAGTGTATTCTAGGGTAGGTTAGTAGGTACTAGCATAGACAAAATATACCTATGATACTGTAATAGTGCCTAACAGAAACGTAAGACTGTTATGGAGTTTGGTTTTGGTTGTTTCGGTTTTGGTTTGGCTTGAACTGTAGGTACTTACATTAAATTTGGTGTGCGGCATGAATGTGGCCGACAATCGGAATGCGGGACGAAAAATGACTTTTTAATTATTCATGAAAATTGTCCCGGAAGAATGTGGACTAAATCCATACATACGTATGTTTGATACACAAATATTTTATTTTCTAGTTCAAATCTAGTTTCAAATAGGCAATGTGCATGCATGGTGATTGACTAACTTTTGTAAAATGAACGAGTTTTGCTGCATTTTAGTTTCAGCTGCGTATGGACGTTATTTCAGTTTACGAGCTCACGACGGGGCTAGTTTGTTTTTAAAAATTATCCTTGATTTGTTCTGCCATAATAAAACCCTTATCATGGGACCACCTTTGAAATGTATCATAGATACAAATTGAAAAACAAATAAAATATCAAAATCGGTTCATAAACGACGTAATTATCCGCGAACAAACATAAAATAAACATATTATAGTAAACTATATACGGTCTAATTAACAAAAACTTTTCTGAAGTCGGTTAAAAATTCCAACCCTTCACGGTAAACAAATTTATATTGAAAATAGTTGTTTCTACTTTTCTTCCAAGTCACGTTGATCCCAACAGGTGGTTATTTCAGAAACTATTCGTAATGGCTGTACGCGATAAGCACGAAATGGGTCTAGGAGAAAATGTAATTTGAAATGTGCATTCTCATTTAATCTAGTCTAAGTTATTCAAACTATTTGCATTTAAATTCTACGAGATTTTTGAATAATCCTAGGGATAATCATGGTAGAATAGAATATTATTTTCGTTATTTACACAAGTTGTGATTGAAAACTAATTCTTGAAACCATAAATGATGACGTTCTGTTCTGATTTGTCTTGACCTGATTTTAGGAAACCAACAACAAAAAAAAATTACATGTCAAATGTATTTGTCGTTGATGATGATGAATGTTGATTAGTTTTTCACTCTAGTTTGTCTATATAAAATTAATTTAAATTTTGGCTAATTACAATTTTCGTTTAATCTGTGTGTATTAATTAAAGAAGTATCATATTATTATAGTTTTGATAAATTTACATTTGAATCGTTCTTTCAATGCGATTTTCAAACTTTCTTCGAATAGGTAGTAGAATTTGTTTCTTATTATAAATTGAACATTGAAAATTCAATTTACAGTTCGTAGAACGAAAATAAGGCTTCTTAAACGAAATGTCGAATTTAATTTACAAATTCTCTGTCAGGTCAGTTCTGGTTCATTGATCAAAGCCACGATTTGTCGAATGGTAACTTTATGTTGAATGTTTAATGTTTATTTGTATTCAGTACCTACATGGTTTTTTTTAGTTTCATCTGCTTATACGGCATAACCTACTTGCTTGTCCTGTTATGCGTGGTGGTGGTGACTGCACAAAATCCAACAAGATCTAGGTATATAATTTAATGGGTTCAATTGGGGAACGAACCTTGTGAGTGGGAGTGAGTCGTTATATTCTTTGGATGATAACTGTATATAGACCCAATATCTATAAATATATATTTTTTTTCTTCAGAGGTCAATAAAACTATGTGGACTTCATTATCCAAAATACTCAGTAGAAATAGAACCTCATGGGATTCTTTTAAACATAAACTGCGACCTTTCAGCTTTTGAAGTTATACCAACAACGCCAACACAGTTTGATTGGATGAGTAGTTTATCGGGAAACTTTAACTAACCCTTGAGGCTAAGCTTAGCCTTCGTGGAACTTAGCCGGTACATTTGTATTATATGGTTTCCTTAGGGCTCTCTACAAGAAACTTGTAGGTAACTTAATTCTTAAATCTTTGGTTAACTAGGTTATAATTTTACGAGCACAAGTGTACCTATTGATTGATTTTATAATCAAAGAGTTTAATATAATGTATTTGAACATGAAACGGGTAACATACCATGATTTAAATGTTTTTGAGTTTTCCGATATTTTGACACTGTTGCAAGCGCCATGTTCACGGACAAACTGATGACACCGGCGGGTAGGCAGACCGTTATTGACAAACGAAACGATCTACCCTCTTCCTTAGTCTTTTATTGCGAGTTTGATTGTCACTGTCACTGTTATCACCTGTTATAGTTAAAAACCATGATAGTTTAAAAAGTTATAAAGAGTTTAATGCGGTTTTGTGGATATATAAAATAAAAACAAATAAGTATTGTTAATGCAACAACATTAAAACCACCGTTTAATTTTCATTAAACCTTAACCTAGTTAACACGATTGTATTATTCTGATATAATTAGTTGTAATATAGTAAGTTTCATTAAAATCCGTAACTTTTTCTCTCCAACAAGTGATAAACATTTATTAGGTACATTCATCAACACAAAGATTCTTGTTTATAATTTTACTAGATGAAAACCCGGCTTCGCTCGGGTGAAATTTGACGAAATTCTCCATAATCCGATTTTTGCGGATATAATGTTGTTGACTCATTAACAATATTTTTTGTTTTGTTATTCATATACCTAAGCTTTCGATCGAGTCTACCGTACCCCTTGACTAACTTATTAATATAGTTATATGTCATGTAACAGAATTTGTGTTATCAGATCATAAATCGTGTTCCTATTATAATAATAATTTGTTAAGTTACTTACTAAACTAAAGTACCTAGTAGTAGTAAAATATTGCTACAGAAAATAAATAAGACAAACAAAAACATGGTACTAAATGCTTCTTGTATTCAAAACCTTAGAAGGAATCTGTGTGAGAAGTTTATGCCGGTAAACTCAACCGAAATAAAAACACAATAAAATATATGAACGATAACTAAGTGGGGAAAAACTCGAACGAGTTACCGGTCGAACTATTGTGAAATATTCGAACTGTGAATAGAACGGAAGCTTGAAAAAATGCAAACCTGAAAAAAATCAAACGGAGAAAAATTTACTTGGAATATACACCCTACGAATATACAGATCAGTTCAGTCTAGAAACTGTAAAAAATTGCGTTTCTTCCGTTTGACACAATTCAA
Organism: Chloroclystis v-ata; assembly: GCA_963691955.1. Classification (NCBI taxonomy): domain Eukaryota; kingdom Metazoa; phylum Arthropoda; class Insecta; order Lepidoptera; family Geometridae; genus Chloroclystis; species Chloroclystis v-ata. The sequence continues at coordinate 5,210,972 of OY829906.1, read as the reverse complement.
AATTATTAGAGTTTTGATTTTCCAAATTTGGAGACATGACTATTCGATATAATACATTAAGCTATTCTGAACAAATTTCTCATCGGCTCCAATCTATCTACAAATATACATAATTCATAATTCTATAACTCACTATCGAGAACAGACCTGACAATAAATACTAAGCACTCAGTTCTATTGGCTTTCATAATGTGTAGTGTCAACATACTTATTTGAATATTTTTTTATACCAACTAACAGCTCTCATGATGAGAATGGTTGATCCCATTTAATCCAGCAAAGGTTTTATTGAGATCTTTTTTAGCGGGAAGGCTTAAAACAAAGCAAAATTGTTATTCGTAGCGAATTTCCTTTTAGAGGATTTTGGTTATATCAAAAGAATTTCTACCTAATTGGTACCATTATATCTATAAAAGAATAAGATCCATAGCCATTTTTTGTTTTCTAAATAAAATCAAGGAATTTTCATTTGAAGTAATATTTTACGCAAAGGCAATTTGGACAACGCGAGAATATTAAATCGACCGTAAATTACTAGATCCTCAAAATTAATTGGTGTTTTTCGAGGGAAATAATTGGAAATTCATGCGTTATGATTTAATAACGAAATTGTTTGACTGTTTGTAACACCCAGTTTGAAATTGTATTGTACCGTTTGACCCCTCATATTAATAGGAGTACGGTAAGAGGCAATCTTATAACGCAATTTTGCTTCTAAGCAATATTTACTCGTTTGATTGTATATTTTTCTTTGGTAAATCAACAATAAGGTTCAACGTTTGTTGCTTACTAATGAAGGTTTGTTCTCCTTTAAGCATTTGTTGTTTTTTTGCAGAAATTTTATTTCTCATTAGATTAGATTTATATAATCATACGCATTTATCTTCATAACAACTAAAACACCAAATCCTAGAGCAAGGACGAATGTTAAAGAAACCGATAGCCTTCGCGAAATCTTCCAAATTCAGGAAAAAGAAAACAAAATAGATTTGTACCTACTCGGTGTGACGTATTTGTACAAACATTGACCCTGACACATTGTTACGAAGCGATCAATTTTATTCTGGCATCACATTTCTGCTAACTATTTCAAGGGAAGTAAAAGACGGTGTTGTATTTCAAGTTAGACTGTCCGATGAAAGGGATTTTTACACAGAAAAATATATTTAAGAATAGCCTACTTATTTATTTTTTAATTAGCCTTTTCGGTCTTCTTTATAGGAAATAGTTGAGTATCGGATACTCAACTATTTCCATATTTATATTGTGTATTTTTCACCTTTATGGTTTATTAAAATCTATTTCCATACCAATTATAAACGAAATCGGTTTAGGTATTTGGTTAGTTCCCAGAAAGAGCAACAATCAATTTCGCATTTCTTTTAATGTTTAGGTTAAAAGAATTGCGTTAAAATAAAATAACATTTGATTAAAATTTCGGCCAAATCTTTGAGATATTTCATGATTAAATACAGTTACTGACAAACATTTTTATTGAATGTAATCATGAGGCAACCACTTTTAAATGGATTTAAATGAAATAAAAAGAGAATCATAGTTGTGGTCTCATTTGCCTAAGCTTTTGTTTAAAAAATTCTAGCTATTAATATTTATTTATATTTAAAAAACATTATAGTGATATTATCAGACAGTCTGATTGAACAGTTTATTAATATTTAACAAGGCCGTTAAGCACCCTTGGGAGCGCTACCCGAGATGCCAAGAATGATTGACGCAAAAACTTTGGTTTTCATACAAACATTTCAAAAAATCCCTATAGAATCAAAGTTAAACATATTAAAAGAAGTTTAGAAAATAACAGTGAAGTGCATGGGATGGGAGCTAATAGGACGGATGGTTTCCTGGAAATATCGTCGACTCTAACAACCCGAAACTTCGCAACACGCAAAACCTTTTTAGAACTTCATGGGGCAGAAGTATCATACTTCACAATTAATGGAAACGGATTCGTTTAATAGAAACTTTGGATTGAAACAGGACCATCTGTGGATTTTGTTCCGGTTTGACACCAAAGCCCGATTGAAAGTACTTGAATAACAGATGACACTTAAATTGTTTAAAATAATTTTCACGAGCCTATAATTAATAATAAATATAACATGCTAATTCAATCCATCCTTTCAAAGCTCGAACATTAATTTCTACGAGAGTTACCTATAATTGTGCTCTAAAGTTCTAGCGAACCATTATCGGCTAAAAATAATCAGCCTATTTGCTTTTTATTAGGCGTAGGTGTGAACTAGATTTTATGTCCAATCAAATCACAATGAAAAGGAACAGGCATTCTTGATGTTGGCCATAAAGCTCTTTTGTCAATGATGCCATTGTTATCTAAGAGATATTGCTGTTCTGAATAAACGCCTCTTTAAAATGGTCGGATTGTGTAAGTTGACATAAAGTTATAAAGGACTTTATAACTTTTGTTTTGAAAAACTAAAATTTCACGAACCTTTAAATGTGGGATTATGTGGGCTTCACTCGCGTTATAATAATTTTCCCGTTAAAAGTCCTGTAAGTAGCCGATGTCCATCTCCGGGTTCTAAGCTACCTCCTAAATAATTTTCAGCCCAGTCGATTCAGCCGTTCTTGAGTTATAAATAGTGTAAGTAACCCGACTTTATTTTATATATGAGATAGATGATAATCAGTAATTGGTTACTACACCATGGAACCAGCTAATTTAACTTTAAGTTTTCAAACTTGATGAAAGTCTAATGATGTTTTGATCTTAAGCAGATGCAAACTTCGAAGATGCTCTTAATCGAAAACAAATGACCGTAAAAAGTTATCTTATCTATATTCTAGTACCTAGATTAACTTTAAGTTTAGTTTAAAAATAAATCTAGCTTCTCGTAAATTCTAAAGACAAATATCAAGTTATTTCTTAGCAAGTAAATTAAAAACAGTAGGTATTATGATGAAAAATCTTTTATTTCTATTTTATGTCGCAGGTCCACTTTAATTTCATGATAGTGATGATGATGATTAAGTCGAAAATCGTAAAATAAAACGTGTAAGAATCGGAAATTAAGTTACTTCAAGCTCCAAGTTTTCTGAAAGCTTCGGAAACTTTTTAAAACTGATGTTTAAATGCAACAATAGTGTGACACTTAATAACGCCTGACTCAAAGACTTGTTATAAATGAGCCCCGACTCACAATACAAAGTTAAAAAACATTCCACAGAACAACTCTTATTTTCACCCATTAATTCAAGCACTTAGAACAACAAAACAAATAGACTTAATTCTGGCAACTTTGTTTTAGGATTGAGATTAGTTACAACTTTTATCGCGAGAAAGTTTGTAAAAATAAATTTGTTTTATTATTTTAGTAAATTACATTTAAAAGTCACAAAAAATGTTTTGATAAAGGGTTAGTATTCAAAGGATTTGATTTAGCAACAGATAATGTTTGTAATATTTTAGGCGGGTACTTATTTATTTTATAACAATGGGATTCACGTATTTACAAAGTGTTTAAACTCCTTTGTGAGTAATTCACGTTGTTATAAAATGAATAGTGTAACTCACGAAAACTTTGAAAGTGAAATGGTACTTATTTATTTTTTCTTATACCTATCGGATGCAGGTGCGTATCAGTCGCTGTGTTGAACTTTTGAATAGACTCAACTAATACCTGTTTACTTTTTCATAAGAAATAAAAACATTTTAGACAGTCTTCTAAAGGAAACATATTTTATTTAAATAGTACCTACCTACCGGCAAAATTCATAAACTTTATATTAATCTAGCCCGCGGTTTCGCCCGGGTTCTATAGATTTCGAGAGAAAACTATACGAGGATACTAAAAGTGCCTATAAGTTTACAACATACTTTTTGACACAATGGTCCCTTTTGTGAATAGAATATTTCAGCATTGATTGAAAAACTTGTAACATCAACCGAAACTCCTATGAAGTTCTACATCACAATAAAAAAATAATTAATCATTCCATCCAAGAATGCTTTTTAATTTATTCGTTTTACTGGGCTCTTTGTTGACTTGATAAATAACTTGCTCGTTATTTTTATAATGAGCTTAGCACTATTCAGCATTTTTAGCGAAACTCGCCAAAACTTATGAGTAATGAAAAATGTATCATAATGTAAGTAGGTACTTTTCTTTTCTTTTTTCTATTTGAAACTATAATTTTTCCTATTTAAATTTAAACTTTCCACCTATCTTGTGCAATTTCAAGGCTCGGCTTATCATGTAATGAATAAAATTACGTTCTCATTGGCGCTCTTACCTACTAATGTCATTTAAATTCATAAGGTCGCAACATTACATATACATACATTTTCTCCTTGAATAAGGTAGGTAATTATCATCATTATTATAAATATGACTGAAAATAATGTATACGAAGTATTCATTTTAGGCCGGCACCGTAGTGGTAAAACATAATTAATTTACCTCTAAAGGAACTATAACTACGCTCCATAATAATTTAACGCCTGTCAATTCATGAATAAATGTTTACAATTAGCTTCTAAATAAATACACGTTATCTATTCGCCGGGTTCCTAAAAATACAATTGTCAGGAATAAACTTTGATTATTATTATAATAGGATTCGGAAATACAAACTACTATCAAACTTATAATAATATTCTGACTGTGAGTTGAAATCAGGGCAGAAACGTGCAGAGAAATTAGCACAGTTGGTTTTAGAAATCTCTAGTATTTTTAGCTCGACTCACTAGGATTTAAAACAGATTAATAAATATACGGATTAGCTAGCTAATTAATAACGACTCGAAATAAATCCATGAATTTACTCCACATTTTTAGTACTCTGTACCAAATTAGCCCATCACGCAGTGTATTTAAGGATTTTGCGGTAACTTAAACGCAAACTTTAAAAGACGCAAGTCTAGAAGTCAAAAGTCTTCCGCAAGTCTTCCAACAGAGCAAGCGGATAAACACTACTATAATTATCTGGATATAATATTAACATTTGTGCATACGCTGAAATACTTGAAAACTTTGAAAACCTTAGGTAGGTACTTATGTAAAAGTTTGTGGGACCATGTATTTCCAATAGAATCCATTACCTTTTGTCCCTATACTACGATTTTAAACAAGAGTTTTGCGATCCACTCATTATAAAATCAGCACAATCTTGCTGTAATAAATCTTAAAAATCGTAAATGTTAGCAGCTATTGTTTAGAAACGATAATGTAGGTTAACACAGAATACGTAAATCTTTCAGCACCCAAAGTTATGGCTTTAAGTGTTTTTTCAACGCTTAAAATAACTGCTATTATCATTTTTGTATAACTCTTGTTGTAATATAATGTGAGTACGATTACTAGTCAGATCAAATATAAGGTTTCCGTATTTATACTTAATAATAAGAAGATAATAATTATAATATAATAAATAATAAAATCGTGTGTGAGTATAATGTAAAGTAATAAATGTGCACAGTTTAAGAGCAAGATATTTTATTTTTACTTATTTTTGACATAATATTTATATTAATCTACACTACATTAATAAAAAGTTTGCAACGCAGACAGATAGGAGATCCCATTCAATTACTTAACTATTTTTGTTGTTATTAAAATTAAACGCATCAGGCAGCCTTTATCCACAATGACTAGCGGCACAGTACGGAAAATTAATCCGTAATTGATAATTTATTGGGCCGACGATGCAGGACCGGCCCAGTAAACCGGCTTCAATTGCTAATTCCGAGACAAATTGCGTATTATCGGATTGATGGAACGGAACACGTTCCAAGCATCTGGTATTGAAAGTTTTGTTGAGTTCTGTTGAACTAGTATAAAGTTTGTTTGTTGTTAAGTGTTGTTGTTAAGTAACTTTAGCGGTCTAGATACGGAACTAAGGACTAATCCAATAGATACACTCTGGAACACGTGTAGCTGTATTCTCATCGGCAATCGCCGAACAACCATCAATTGTTAATAATTATTTATAAGGTGATACGAAACATAGGCAACCAACTTGGGCGCTTTTGTGTCTTGCATTTACTATGACCCTATTCTATAAAAGAGTAGGTACATAATATTTGAATAAACTAATAAGCTTTGTCAAGTGGTTAGAAATATTACGTATAATTTGAGATCAACTAGATTATTCATAAAGTAGATGTCACAGTAATGAAAATACGCTCTATCTCAATGTAACACCTAATGAAGTCTATTCTTTCTGTCGTAAAAAGCTGTAATAAGTAAGACAGATGAACTTACAAGGTGACTTAGTTCATCGTTTATTAGGCTTTAGTCTAGCGTTTATCAACGCAACTTGAACCTTTGGTAAAGAATTCAACTTTTTCTTTGATACTTTGACACAGTACTAAACTTCTTATAGTATTGGTTTAATACCAACTTGAGCGGTTTATATATTTATGTAGCGTAGATAGCTAATTATAATATACTTAATGAAATATATATTACATAAGTTACGATGTATTTATTGTACCTACGGAACATTACGGGGGATTATGTTAGGCCTATTTGAAGAAAAATCTAGAAGTATGCGGTAGGTACCCACGTTCTTCGGAATGAGAGTTGAGTGTGCTCCCTTAGCAAAAACAGCTTCATATTGCCTCATCATCAACATCATCATATCATCCGTCGGACGTCCACTGCTAAACATAGGTCTCCCTCAATGATATCTTGTTGTTTAGTTCAGATGCAACTTGTATCCATCGTTAACTAGCTAATTGTACTAACTCATCCGTCCAACTTGTAGGCGGTAGTCCAACGCTGCGTTTTCCGATCGATCGTAGAGGTGACTGTGTTAGTAAAATTAGGGGCCAGTTTCTATGATAATTGCCTGGTACAGAGTATGTGCAGGCCAACGGTTGTGCCAGAGAACTACGAAGGTCGTAATAGTGGTAATTGAGTTGGGCAGTTGAGTCGGTTAGGCGGTAGGCAGGGTCGGGCGATTCTCGGTTAGCTAGCGACTGGCTTAAGGTCAGAGCTAAAAGCCTATTGCGAATCCCCTGACTAATATTATAAACGTGTTCGTGAGTATGTGTATGAGTTCAGAATAATATATATGCATTTTATGTTTAAACTCGATTAAGAGCAAATAGAAATTCATTGAGATTAAGATGAAACGCTAAAAAGCGTTATTTTATAAAAACAAACATTTTTATTCATTCAATGTGAAAAGTTATTTCCCGTTTGCAAAAACGTTCGTGACATGACTTATACTTAATCTTTGAATCGGAGAAAAGATATCATAAGACAATGGAGGGCAATGCACCTCTGTAAATGTATGACAGATCTTAAAAATATTTTTTTAACTACAACACCTAACGCAGGTACTGATAAAAGATTTAGTTATTTAAGCAAACAAAATTATCACAATAAAACAACTTTATTTATAAGTCAGACTTTACGAACCATAAAAAGATATCTCGACAAAGTTTTAGCGTTGTTTATTTTGAATAATTTAATTATATTTGTGTTAAGTGTCAAAAGAGAATTGTGTTGTGTACATTGAAATGATTCAGAGCAGAAATACACGTGTCTATTTTGGAAGAAGTGTTTTGTTTGGTCAGATTTTGCGAAACTTTCCTACTTCAGAGCATTTGAAAGATGTATGGAGCAACTCGGCACAAAAAAAAACATTTCGGAGGTAGGTAAAAAGGCTACATTATTGCTGTGTGAATTGCTTAGAAATATTTACGTAACTAATAACATATTATTATTTAGTTATCGTAACGTGCGTATACAGGGTGTCCCAAAGTTATGGGCCATAGAGGGGAAGTACCTTAAATATCGTAGATAGTGAATTTTGCTCAAAGAAGACTTCATTTTATTTTTAAAAGTAAGTAATTCTGTATTCATAGATTTTCTAAAAATTACTTGCTTTGTCTGGGAATCGAACCGACTCACATGTGGAAAAAAAAATTACTCTACTTTTATGATACCAATCGAAAGAATAACTAAAAAATAATAACTCTGCTTAAGTAACATAGTATTTTAAAAGAAAGGAACAACGTGAAATAAATTATTTTAATCAAATAAAAAACATGAAATATTATTTTTTTGTAAATTAATTAATTAAATGCTCAAAATGTGATACCTCTTGTCTTAAGCATCTTCGCCAATCTTCTTGTGACCCGGCTGCTGTTGATTTTCTAATCATTTTATGGTGAACACTCAATGTGATATGGCACAATTCTGTTTGCAACTCGATCATTTGACCTTGACTCAATTATTTTATGTTGTTAATTTCTTTTAAAATACTATGTTACTTAAGCAAAGTTATTATTTTTTAGCTATTCTTTCGATTGGTATCATAAAAGTAGAGTAATTTTTTTTCCACATGTAAGTCGGTTCGATTCCCAGACAAAGCAAGTAATTTTTAGAAAATCTATGAATGCAGAATTACTTACTTTTAAAAATAAAATGAAGTCTTCTTTGAGCAAAATTCACTATCTACGATATTTAAGGTACTTCCCCTCCATGGCCCATAACTTTGGGACACCCTGTATACCTAAACGACTTATTATTATAACGTTGTAACTAGAATCCAATTAACTTATATTTATTAATAAAAAGGTTTGGTATTCCTATTCAAAGTTTAATAAAAGGCAACTTTAATTATTTCATCAAAATACGAAAATTAATTTTCGACATTGAACTTGCAAATCAATGTAGCTTTAAAAGTTTGAATATGTATTACATTAATATTAATTTGTGTCTGCTCTTAGTTATTTTAGTAAACAGTAGATGGTGTGATGGTGTAGTGCTTGACCACCCATATAATCTTGCTCCTATTGTAAATGTTACCAAAAGACAAAAGCTACACAAAGGATTTCAATGCGGTTTTTTTTTAAATTGGTAGAGTGATTCAAAAGATTTGTAAATATAATTAAGTAAAAATACCAAATAGTACAAGTATAATTAAGGGCAGGTTGCTAGTATCCATCCATACATTGATATCCTAGAAATATGCGCAATATGTCCTAAACAATTTACTGCTACAACACCCCATGGGTTAAGTGCAAAACATTTTGACACGGGTTAGTAAATGCAAAGTTAATGCACAAGTATGTTAGTTTGTAAGGGGTTTCATCGACGCTGCAGGGGATATTAGTCCCGAGTATATGCGTAGCTCCAGGGCATGTCACGTTATGAGAGTCTAGTTTTGCATAATTTATGATCGCTGCCGATATTGCTCGTTCCTTCTTCTGAAAGCATTCTCGAGTGCGCTTCCAGTATGTTTGAGAAGATAATGTATGATATGTACGAGGTACGTATATAGAAAAGAAATGGTGGTATCTACAGCGAAAATTTTATATTTTTACAATGTAGCAACTCTATCCCGAACACAAATGTGTGCAAAATATTGAAGAAGAAAAATGAAAAATGAATACTTATTTATATAGAGACACATCTTAAAAAAACGATATATTGAACATTTAAAATAAATTAAAACGGTTTTGTAGCTTGTGTAACAAAGACCTAATAAAGTGAAGTAAAGTGAGGAAGAGAGGCGAAAATTTGTGGTGCGAAGATACCCAATACATACGTAATCAAATTATTAAAGAAACTAACGACAATACCCCTGAGTAGTTAAATCATTTGGTACCGTCCGGTACTTAGTAATGGAACGATGGGTTGTCGGTCAGTAGCCGGAGTGGGCGTCCCATAAACGCAACTTTTACGTTTCCATAACCAACTAATAGCCTTGACAAATAAACCCTCTGGGAAAAGCAAATATCTAAATATATTCCTTCAGTGCCGTTCGGTGGCGAAATAAGAATAGTGCCACCCTTTCTCTTCCCGAGAATGTCATCAAATCGTCAAGAAAACTCATATTTCATCATCACATTTCATCACACGTCATATTTATTGTTTTGATATTTAGATTATTTCTGTATTAACAAAAGCTTACCTGATATTTTAAAAAGCTATTAATTGGTGAAAAAAAACACATTTTTTTATTTATTATTAAAAGTTATGGATAATAAAACAACCTAGCGTCTTCGATCAGGGAAAAGTATTTTTGTTATCTAAGTGTTTCCGACTCGTACAACAAATCTAAAGGTCACCATTCATTTTTATGGAGGAAACATAATAGAATAGAATATACATTTTGTCTCGAACTGTCATGAAAACTTACATAAAACCTAAGTAAACATAATTTTTCATCTTGATCGCGTGATAAAACTATTTCATGATAAATCCCGAATAGACATTTATTTGTTACATCTTTGGATCTTTGGACGTACACGGCTGGACATCTTTGAAGATTGCCAATACAGAAAAAGCTCGTTTCCACCTTAAACCAACACATATCTATGATATGTAGACGTATAATTGAAAGAAGAAATTACCCGACCAAAACTTCTATACTTTATACATAAGTACCCTTGAATATATGTCGGGTCTACCCGCACCCTTAATCATAAAACTAAGGATGCAACGCTTGAGTGCCTCACTCATCCCTTACTCGTATCTAAGTGGGTAACATTTTATTCCAAGGAAACTCAACTATCTACCTCAATACTTTTATGTCAACGCATCTTATAAATGAACCTTATATTGGATATTGCTAACGTTACATCTTTATGACTAGACGGCAGACAGGCTTTTACGTCGTCTTTTATGTTATAGGTACGTTAGATACTCTACGCTGTTACATCGCATAGTTAACTTGTAACTTTCATCCCTTCAATTTTCACTTTATAATGTTTATGTTATTTGTATATGGCACATATTTTATATTATAAGTTTGCCTGAAATTATTGTTTAATGTCTATTAATAAAGACTCCGTTAAGCATACAGATTTTATATTTGTATCTACTAGTTACTAATACATTTGAAAGTAATATCTCCGTAATAAAACGTAGGTAGGTTTTATAAGTATATCTACATAAAATGTGAAGCCGTATTAAATAAAAAGAAATAATTGTACATAACTTAGTTGAGTATATATTTGACAAAACGTCAATAAGACGATCAATTTGATAAATATAGCAACTTCTGAATTCATGGTCGGAAGAGTAATAAGCCTAGCGGACAAGGTCTCCACAACAAAGGTTAAATACTCTTCTTTTGTTAACGTAAACCTTCTTGGAAGATTGGAACCTCAGAATTTACTTTTCTGTAATTTTATAATATTTATTTTTCATTTTATTTGCTTCATAAATAAAATATGTTAAACAACCACAGCTCAACTAAAGTCAATAATATAAAAATCAGTGCCACTTTTAGTCGTAATTTTATAACTCATGAACTGTTGGGCTGAGTTAGGTGCTGTCGGTTTTATAATATTATAGTAGTAGCCTATTTATTTGCTAACTGTGAAAACCTAATTGTGGCTTTATTTTCAGCACTATTTTTCGTATTAAATGAACTATTAGCTTATTAAATTAACTATTAGTTGGTTTTCCAATAAATTACATAAAAAACACTTAAAAGAAGAAGATATTAAGAAGACCGTTATTTATATTTACTCATATATAACTAGGTACTTCGAAGGGATCCCCGCAAATCGACAAATTAATTTATTAATTGAAAATAGTTTAAATCCTTGACCTGAGAAGAAAAAGACTACTAAAATAGAGACACCAATTAAATATCATCACAGACTCATCTGTTTAGTGTTACAATTACAAAAATAGATCTGAAATTCTGGTGTCTGGCATAATTAGGGATCAATTACCGCGGTCTTTCTAAATTAGATGTTTGTTTGACATTTAGGTACATTAGCATGAAATAGAGAAATTGATTTATTTAAATCTATTTGCTTGGATTTCATCGTATGGCAATGCTGCAATGCTATCTGTCTGTCTATGTCGAGATAAGACTAACTGCTGTAACCAAATAACTTTCAGATATTTTGTTCATGCAATTCATCATCAAGACGCATTTCAGCCATCGGACGTTCACAGCTGAACAGGCTTAATGACTTCAGGTTATTCCGGTCGGATGCACAACAGCATCAACAGCCATCACAAGATAGTCTGACTAACTTGTTAGTGGATGTCCTAAGCTGCATTTTCCAATCTGTTGTCTCCATTCTAGAACTTTTCGGCCCTATCGTCGAAACCAATTATTATGCAGTAATGATAAATAGCATCATGAAATAAACGTTTATCTATCAAAACATTTCCCACCACTTTCAATCAAGTCTAGGGGTTTAACATATATTTTGTAGTAATTCCACGAAAATCCTTCTCTGTAGATTATACAAAGCACAACCCTACCGTACGTGTTATGCAACCAGAGAAGGAAATCTTTATGCGACGTCACGTGAAGTGTGAACACAACGGGCTACGTTCAGAATGGAACAAAACTAATAAAAAGATTCAGGCGTTACTTTGCAGAAATCCATTCTAAAATGTTAAACATGCATTTTGCTGGATAAATTATGCAGTATGTATTTTTCAGGCATATCATGGAATGTGTGTTTAATTTTAAAACCAAATTGATTCAGCAAATAAAACTAACAAGAGAGATTTTGTATAATTAATAGCATCAGGGATAGGTTTCAGACATATTATATTAGTGTATAAAAATGGTGCTGTGAAATATAGTGCCGGCCAAAATTCGTAGTCGGTTTAACAAATCAAACGACTAAAAAATGTATATATATCAAATTACGAGCAGCAGCATCGTTTAGTATGATGTAAGTACCAACTTACTAGGTTCACCAACTTACCTAGTTTATACCGAGTTCCCTTTGGAATGCAAGTCGAATGTGCCCTAGCCAACACGACTTAGCCGAGATTTAATCACCACCGGTTATTCTATATTTATGGTCTCGTTATTTAAAAATAGAGTGAGATTAACGCTACGCAACGGAACATCACTAGAGATTAGTGACGTAGTGAGAAGCCACAATCAATCACTAAATGAAGATGTGGCGCCTCAGTGATCCGGAATTTCAAGTGCGTCTATTAACAAGCCGATGTATTGCCAACATATTGGGATCTTTTTAATGGTTTGCCTGAAAACTATAGCTTTATATTTAAGGTTATAATAATAAAGCATTAAAGAAATGAATTAATAATGCTAGTGTGTTTGTGTATATAATTATATATATAATGTATACATGTGTATAAATAAACCTCTTGGTTGTTTTGACGACATACGTTGGTAGAGACAGGACGGTATTACTCTTAGGCCGTCACCACTTGACATCATTAAAAGCTGTTAAAGTACTGTAAAGATAGTCTTTGTAATAAGGTAATAAAATGAAAAGTAAGTACTTAAAATTATATTATGATGCCAACATTGCATAGAAGACAGAAAGCTCTACATACAACATTAAACATGATTATGGATCCAGTTTTGTGTTTAATATGGTTCAAACGATGATAATTAAAATGACAACTCAAATAAACTGTTGCTAAATAAAAGTACTCAAAAGTTATTAAACTGATTGTCGCTTTGGTCGATGGCTATCAGCCTCAACTTGATTATGATACATAAAAATAAATTAATATTGCTGGACAATTCACGCAGCAACATTAAGCTCCGTGGTAAGCTCAAAAACTTGTGTAACGGGTGCTAGATTTCTGATATACTTAATGTAATAAAATTTTGTATTTAAACATTATAATAACACCCAGACACTCAGAACAAGTTCTCGAGTGGAGACCACGGATCGGAAAACGCAGCGTCGGACGCCCACCTACCAGGTGGACGGATGAGTGGGTGAAATCTGGTTCACGGTGGATGCAAGTCGCATCCGACCGAAACGACTGGAATTCATTAAGGGAGGCCTATGTCCAGCAGTGGACGTCCGACGGCTGATATGATGATGATGATGACTCAGAACAAATATATGGAGATCGTCGTCAATTAAAACATTTAAGTATTCCAATATGCTAAAAAGTTATTACTGAGATAGGAAATAACCTGTAGAATAACAAAATGATCGAGTAAATAAAGTACACTTAGATCTATTACTATGTCTGTTTGTTGATGTAAAATATTCACCACAAAACCACTTCCCATAATTCTCTGTTACCTATTTCATTTGGCTGCAACTCATAAAATATTTTCATGGGACTGAATTAGAGGTTCCCAGAATTTATGAAAATTGGAAACCAACATCACAAAATATACCAACAATTCGAACAATTACGTATCTCATGTCTTGATTCAACGAAATGCGTCCTCGGGCATTAAATATTTTCATGGGACTCGAATGTTATAGGCAACAACAATACTTTTGTTTTGAAGCTGCAGAATTTGAGTTTTTGGTAAAACGCGCGAATTACAGAAACTACTATTTCTTATTAAAAATATGTTTCTGCTTAGATAGATAATCAGTTAATAAGTTTAGCAAAAAAAAAAAAAGAACTGTGAAAGAACTGTACTAGATGGCAAACACGGATACATCATTTTCAGCGTTATGTTTTGCCAAAACTAGACCTTAGAAAGCGCTGCGGATCTTAAAAAGCGCTGATTACAGAAGAAAAATACTAATAAAAATATTAAAAGGTAAACATAAATAATTGACAATGTACTCTTGTTTTGGGAACGTATTTGGAATTTTTTTAAAAGTAAATTAAAAAAATAAAAGAGAGAATTACGTCGTGCCAATGCGGAGGCAATTTAATCTCTGCGTGTGTTCCAAAGCTACATCCCACTCGGTGGCCAGTCCGTAGACGCTAGGTTAGCATAATCTTTCTACGAACTGTTACATTACTATTGAATTTGCTTATTAATCTAAATTATAGTTTAAAACTTAATCTAGGGCAGAGGGGGCATGGGTATCCATAACTCCTCCCTCCCTAAGAGGAAAATTATCGGTTGAATCGATTTGAGATTTTTCCCGATAATTTTTCTTACACATAAAGTTCAGCAATTTTAGCCGAAATACAAAAATCATACACATAATAAAAGAAAATAAAATTAAACCTAGACACGAATAGCTTAATTTTTCACTGTAATTCATGTCATTTCCTTCATTTAAAACACTTTGAATCACTTCACTATGCTTAAGAGAATAAGCCATAAATTTCACTTCGTCAAGATTAACACCATGCATATTAAGTGCACGTGCACTGGATAACGACGCGTTAGATTGTAGCTGCGCTAGGGCGATCGCGGGAATTTTCTCAATAACATCCGATTCCTTAAGGATCCGGTGGAATATACGAATACCGTTGATCTCCAAATTACAAGGTTCTTCAATGGTAAGCAAGAAGGTTCCGAAAAACGGTTGCTTGCTGACCTCGTCGTTGCAGTGCTGGGACAAAATAGTATGTACTCTACTAAACAAGATCCAGCTGTTATCAGTAACCCGCTGAATCTTTATCTCTTCAATTTCTATCTGATGCTGTATACAGCGATCCTGCTCTTTGTCAAAATTCATGAGCTGTTCAACACAGGTAAGATCATTGTGGATTACTCGATTTTCATCTGTACAAATAAAATGTTTACCAGTTGATAACGGGCGGCAGGGATTCGCTATCGGTAAGTATTTTGTTCCTTTCGCCATAAGGTAGGGATATTTAGGAAAAATGGAAAAGGATTTGTTTAGATTTTCATGGAAAATTGGTAAGGAATACATTTTGTAATAATTATATATAAAACTATCTGTAACAGGAACTTCCAAAATAAAAGTAATTTGATCTTTCTTAATAAATGATTTTACAATAATAGTTTCTTCTAATTTTATCAAATTATTTTCATTGGGAGGATATAATAAGGTTCCTGATTTAGAAATTAATTTTAAATGATTTAAAAGTTCTGTAGCATTTACAATAGATTGATGTAATACAGAGACTCTACTTAAAGCTAGAGCTGTTTCGATTTCATTAAGCCTGATAAAGATGGTTCGGAAACTACTTGTATATACATTGAATACTCCAAAATATATGTATAGAATACCCAATTATCCTTTTTGAACGATAGGTCTTTTAACATTGTTTCCACCTTCTTTAAACGACTATCTAAATTTACAGTGTTATTATTAATTGTTTCAGTTATGTTTATGAAGCTATCGAACATTTTAGAGACTACTATTAATTTTTTTGAAAGTACTGTTTGATCATTATGTAATTCTGAAGTAATTTTATCAAATTTAATCGCATCTTCATGATCAAGATTGCCTGTTATTGTTTTAATTAGAGATCCCAGCGGATTAATAAGACCTCTTTTAAATTTTCTTTGTGGAACTAACTGCTGGTATTTATTTTTAGTTATATCACGTAAAAACTCTGTATGTATTTTTAGATTTAAAAATTCATGAGAATATTTTGAATTCCAGTCAATCATATCACATAATTGCTTAAAGTTGTTCGACAAATATTCATAATCATTATAAAGGTTTTCTAAGTGAATCGTCTTAACAATGGTCCAATGATCAGTTTGAAAATAAGCCTGGCCTATTTTTATGGGTAGTATTCCTGGGTTTTCTTCAAGAGTCTGTAGTTGAAGGGCCAGGGACGGTGCCAACAATATCAGTAGAAGACTGCACCTGTGGATTTCGTTTTACGTTTTTAATTGGAACCTTTGTGATCCTTTCTCCTATTTGAATGGGTAAAATGTTCCTATTCGCTTCACCTACAACTTGAGCCTTAACATATCGTGGTTTATCTTTGCTTTTCCGTTTATTAATATCCTTAGCATAAATTATTTTACCTTCCGGGAAATCTAAATCATTTTCTCCACCTTTCCTTTTCCTAATATTCTCTTTCATTTCAATAATTTTGTTAGCCAAATATTCGTAAAGGACTTTAGTTCTTTTAGCGTGATCTTTTACAATTTTTTGAAAGTATTGTTTTTGAAAGTCGATGCCATAAGGGCTGCTCGAATCAGTATGTCCAAAGACCACTTCAAAGGGAGTAAGCTCAGTGACAGAATGTATTGTGTGATTGTAAGCCATGATAGAATACGTCATAGTAGATGCGGCGTCAGTACACTGTTTCTCATATTTAGCCAATCTATAAATTTCAATTATTGTGGAGTGAAAACGCTCAATAAGACCCATTGAGTTTGGATTATTAGGAGTTCCAATATGTAATTCGATTTTATGTAAATTTAAAAATTCTTTCATTAATACATTATTAAATTCACTTCCAGGGTCAGAACTAATTTTTTTAGGGGTTCCATAATATGAAAAATATTTCATTAGAGCTCTCACAACTTCTGGTGTAGATTTTCCTTGAATTTCTATCGCCTGTCCTAACTTGCTAAACGCATCTATTAACGTTAAATATGTTTTCCCTTCTATACTGAAAAGATCAATAAAAATCTCTTGAAAAGGGGCTTCTTGAGTCTGAGTCAATTGTAATACCGGTTTTATTGGTTTCCTATCATACTTCATTTTTTGGCAAGCTTCACAAGCGTTAATAATAGCTGTGACAGTTTCTTGCATATTTTCCCAAAAGTATGTTCTACGCATTCTAGATAAAGTCTCTTTAATTCCGCGGTGACATGTTTTACCTTCATGATGTTGCAAAACTATCGCTCTTTGTTCCCTTTCATCATCAATTGTTTGAACTCTTTCCGTGCATTCATAAAAATTAATCGTTCCTTTTTTAAATAATTCAATAATAATACTACCGAATATCTGACGATGTTCTTGTTCTTCAAAATATATAAAATATTTAATTTTTGGTCTTATATATCGCTTCAAAAATTCTTTTACTAGTTCCGGGTTGCCAATAGGTAGGAAAATCTCCAATATCTTTTGTTTGTCTCGTGATAAATTTTTAACATATAATTCATTTTTAGCCCAAGAAAATACGAGAATTTGATTAGGTTTTGTATCTACTGCTTCATGTAAGATAGGGATTCCTACGGATTCTAATTCGGTTTGAGAATGTATTGTATTCGTAAGACTACTTTCTGGTCTAAGAGGGATTTTATCACTTTTCCAACTATCAGCAGATAACGTGTCAGATATCGTTATAGGGCTTGCTGTATTTGTCCTACTTTTATCCGATATTGTAATCGTAGATGAATCGTTACGTTCTGTTTTCTTTTTAGCAATATCTGTTATATTATCTACAAGTTCGTCCAAATGCTTTCTCAAATTTTCTTCCTTTTCATCGACATTAACTAACATTGAATCTTTACCATCATCAGAACCTAAAGCATTTAATTTTATCCGTGACAAAGCATCAGCGTTTGTATTCTGCTTGCCACTTTTGTGTATTAATTCAAAATCGTAGTCTTGTAAGCGAAGACGCCAACGAGTAAGTTTACTGCTTGGATCTTGAAGAGATTTAAGCCAAACTAAAGGTCGATGATCAGTGTATATAATAAACTTTCGGCCATACAAGTACGGTCTAAAGTGTTTTACTGCCCAGATAATAGCGAGCAATTCTCTTTCAATCGTGCTATAGCGTGATTCCGTATCGCTAAGCGTTCTACTAGCATAAGCTACGGGCTTGTCGTTACTAATTGTTCCTTGCGATAAGACGGCGCCTATCGCTACATTTGAAGCATCAGTTGTTAGTATAAAAGATTTATCAAAATCTGGATATTGTAGTAATGGGGCATGTGTCAATAATTCTTTGCATTTATTGAAACTATCAGTATATTTTTGATCAATAACTATTTGGTTACGCTTTTTTAAACATGATGTCATTGGCTGTGTAATTTTAGCAAAATCTTTTATAAATTTTCTATAATAACCAACTAATCCTAAAAAGCTTTTAATTTCTGTCTTTGTTTTTGGAATAGGATATCTTATTACAGCGTCAATTTTATCGCTATTTGGCTTAAGTCCATCCTTTGTAATAGTATGTCCTAAGTAGAGTACTTCTTTGCGCAAAAATTCAGATTTATCTAGTTGTATTTTTAAATTTGTTTCCCTAAGTCTGTCAAAGACAGTACGTAATTTCTTTATATGTTCGTCGAGGCTGTTTGAGAAAATTATAACGTCATCTAAGTACACCATACAATGTAATCCGTGCAAACCACGTAAAACATTGTCCATTGTCCTTTGAAAGGTCGCAGGAGCCGTCTTCAAGCCAAATGGCATCCTGGTAAAAGAATAATGGCCAGTATTTGTGGAAAATGCTGTCTTTTGTCTATCGTTTTTATCTACTTCAATTTGGTGATAGCCGCTGGCAAGATCTAGAGTTGTAAAATATGTACTTTTTCCTAATTTATCAAATAAATCATTAATGTTTGGCAAAGGATACTTGTCGTCAATTGTTATTTCATTTAATCGCCTATAATCGATTACCATCCTGTACTTTACTTCACCAGATGCGTCCATTTTTTTTTGGCACTAGATGTACTGGTGCGTTCCAAGGAGAATGAGATTCTTTAATCACATTATCCTTTAATAATTTTTCAACTTGTCTGTTAATTTCTTCCTGAACAAACGGGGCTTGTCTATAAGGCCTAACATAAATAGGGTCCTCGTTTTTAGTTTTTATATGATGTTTAACTTTATTCGTAAATGTTAACGGAATCTGATCGCAATAAAATATATCTTTATAATCTAAACACAATCTAAATATTTTTTCTCGTTCTTCATCATTAGTGTGGTCAAGTCTGAGTTTAGTTAAATTTTCTTCTAGCATATTATCAGTTTCTATGTCCGTTAAATTTTTAGTAAAATTGATATTACATTCTGAGGGAATGTATACATTTGCTCCAAATGGAGTTGTGATTGTTATACGCTGTGCTGTGTCTAATGTATTTTGTATTATAGTAGTAGCATATCCGTTTGTACAATTAACAATGGCACTTGGCATTCGCAAACCTTTTGTAAATTCATAAAAATTTAGAATTGCTTCACCCGAATGGTGATTAATTGGCAATTTTACACGTTTTTCTGATCGTGGTGGAATATCAATTGTATAATTTAGATTATTATTGATAATTGTAATATGTGTTGTACTAGTTTTTAATAATTTCTGCTTTAAATCAATAACCGCGCCTAATTGTTCTAAAAGGTCATTTCCAATTAATCCATCATATCGTGGATCGACATCATATAAATAAAATTTGTGCCATTCTTTACTGTTAAACGAAGGCATAAGAGGAACTTCTGCTACCTCATTATGAATGCTAGATGCATGTGTGCTAACTACTTGAAAGCGTTCGTTACGAATAAAATCAGGAAAATATTCATAAGCTTTTCGGGGACTAAAGAAAGATCTCATACTTCCTGTATCAATCATCATTTTAGCGTCAATTTCTTCCAAATAAATATAAGGAAGTTTTAAATTTGGGTCACAATTTAATTCTAGGACTTCTTCTTGTACGAGGCTGTTTCGGAAAAATCCGACGTTGATGTATTTGTTAAGTCAGTATTGTCATTGTCAGTCATTTCGTTATACTCTTCAATCGAAAAATTATTACCGTCGTAAATTTCGAAATTATTATCATCATAGCACGAATCATCATAATAAGATGGTGAATCAGAATAGTCTACACCATATGCATTATCATAATCATTTGTCGTTAATTCATTTAATTTAAAACCTGAATTTTGATTTTGCCTAGGAATTGCGGTTCTCATGGAAACGTCAGTTGACTGAATTTGAGGCCGTGGTGGTAAATTAGGCCTATAACCAATTGGTTGTGGTGGCTTGTAGCCAAATTGTTGTGGTGGTTTATACCCAAACGGTTGTGGTGGCCTATAACCAAACGGTTGTGGTGGTCTAAAACCAGATGTTGTTTGTGGCTGTTGGCCAAACTGTGGTCGATAACCTAACTGTGGTCGATAACCAAATTGTGGTCGATAACCAAATTGGGGTTTAATACCTGTATTTAACTGACCTTGTGGTGTCATTCTCATATTTTGTGGAATTCCAAAATTAAATTTCGGTGTTGACAAATTATTATCACTTCCTAACATGGGCTTAAAACCTAAGGGCTTAGACCCTGATGCTGTAATTTGTGAGCTACCATGGATGCGATTACGCATGTTATATTGCTCTAAGAAATTAACTTCCTCGAGCACGACACTAAGAGCAGCTTCAAGTGTTGAAGGTGATTTTAATCGCACTATTTGAATTAATTTGTCAGGTAAATTATATAAAAATACATTCAGAGCTGTGTTGTTATAAATTATTAATTTTGCGGTTTTTAAATCGTTGTCTTCACCTGTATTTACTTTAGAAATCAATAATGATCGAACGGCTTGGATTCTGTTGCAAAAATCTAAATAACTTTCACCCGATTTAATTTTCATAGACTCTAGTTCGATGTTAATGCACGCTTCACTACGCGGATCTCCAAAATGTTGGATAAGTAAGGCCTTCAAAGAGGACCAGCACGTAATATCTTCTCTTTCGGATAATAATGCAGATGCATTCTCTGTAAGTCGGCTCGTTATTACGTTAAACACATATAAATTTTGATTTTCTGAAGTTTCACTTTGATAGTTCCGTATAATATATTCACATTTGCGTAAAAATAAATTTAATTGTCTTTTATCACCAGAAAATAATGGAATTAATTGAATTAAGTCGCGATAACCTAAGAGCCCGTGATGGCCAGACCTTCCTTTAATTCACAAGCGTGAAAATTCTTTCATGTGTATGTCTAACATAGGTAAGAATAACCCCCAAACATGAAACCTGGATCGCGGTTCCTTTGGGAGATAACAACCTTTTACCTGTTATCTCCCAAAGGAACCACGATCCAGGTTTCATGTTTGGGGGTTATTCTTACCTATGTTAGACATACACATGAAAGAATTTTCACGCTTGTGAATTAAAGGAAGGTCTGGCCAGACCGGGCTATTAGTCTATACTAAGAGCCCTGTCTGGCTAGACCTTCCTTTAATTCTGAAGCGTGAAAATTATTTCATGTGTATGTCTAACACAGGTAAGAATAACCCCCAAACATGAAACCTGGATCGTGGTTCCTTTGGGAGATAACAGGTAAAAGGTTGTTATCTCCCAAAGGAACCGCGATCCAGGTTTCATGTTTGGGGGTTATTCTTACCTATGTTAGACATACACATGAAAGAATTTTCACGCTTGTGAATTAAAGGAAGGTCTGGCCATCACGGGCTCTTGGTCCACGAGGAATTGTTTCGACCGTCACTGATTTCTGAGAAGTCATGATTATAGAGCTACGACTTTATGGAGAAGGCACTTGCAAACACTTTTATAAAATTACACGTCACACAAAAATCAAATAAAATACAGTGAAACACACACAATAAAATATAAGCAATAAAATGGTACACAGGTAAATTATGTAAAAATAAAAATTAATTATAAAAATAAAATCATAAAATAAATCAATTAATTAAAATTAATGAACAAAATTTGATTTGGAAAATTAAGCTCATAAAAATAATTATTTTACAAAATAAAAATCAATTTTGAGAATTTTAAATGAAAATAAAAATATTAAAATTATGTCTACTCTAGTTTATCTTAATCTATGTTCAATATTGAGAACAAGGTTAAATTCTAAATTCCATTCCTGTTACATGGGAGAGGTTTGATCCCATTAATAACAATTTAATTAATTTGATTTTTAAAAAAAAAAACACTTATAAAAAATTGAGGAGGGGTTTGGAAAGGATTAATGGCGAAAATTTGGACTCACCGACCGATCACTCCCGCACTCACTTTTCTATACCCGTTAAGAGACATTTATTTTTGGTTCGACAGATTAACACTTCAATGATTTCTATGCAATTTCCCGACGGATTTGGACATCGGAAAATCGCGAAATTACTCGAAAATGAAAAATCCGCTCCGGCTGCGCCACTCTTGTTTTGGGAACGTATTTGGAATTTTTTAAAAAGTAAATTAAAAAAATAAAAGAGAGAATTACGTCGTGCCAATGCGGAGGCAATTTAATCTCTGCGTGTGTTCCAAAGCTACATCCCACTCGGTGGCCAGTCCGTAGACGCTAGGTTAGCATAATCTTTCTACGAACTGTTACATTACTATTGAATTTGCTTATTAATCTAAATTATAGTTTAAAACTTAATCTAGGGCAGAGGGGGCATGGGTATCCATAACTATGTTCACTCGGTACAAACAAAACAAATGCGAATCGGATACAATTTACGATCGTATCTTGACTTCGAAACAAGCTAGAGGACGCATTTAAGAGCCTTGTGACTTTACGAAGTTTTGCGAAATTGGATATTTTATGCACCACGTGACCGGCGCGTCACGCGAATTCTATGAAAAATACTAAATGATCTTGATACTTCGTCGATCTAAAACATACAAATATACTAATAATTATTTTAGATCTGTAGAAAATGGCATCGAATAAATTCCATTTTATTGAGTGGATTTTTTTTCAGTTTCATTCCGAAATAATTATTATATTAATGTTTTTATTTAATTGATAGGTGTTTAATATATTTTCCTAAATTCAAAATGGTGGATATTTTTATTTCAATATTTGAATCAATTATGTTTTATCTTAATAATATCAATATTTATTTTAAATCTGATTGATTATTTGAAATCAATTAAGTAGGTACATAATTTTAAATTAAAACATTCATGATTAATAATTATATATATAAGAATAAAACTGAAAATAGTCTTATTGAAGTTAAATGTCCTCATTCATCTCATCTTATGGGCTCATTTTTAAACCGATTCTTCTGAAATTTGGTGTGTAGGTTTGTAATTAAATGTTTTTTTTTTGTCGAATGTTGGGACTTTATGTAAGTTCGAAAGTCTAAATTGAACGTACTAAATACAAATTCTAATTATAACAAAACAAATAAATTATATTACCTATATTTAAGTTGCTTGTTTTGTTAGATGGTATATTTGTGTTTGAATAAATAAAAGTTTCGTTAATGAAGGTTTTAATTATGTTTAGGTATTATTTTTGTAGTTTCGAACTTTATATTTATTTTTATATTTATTGGTATCCATTTATCTACATATGTCATACACAGATGTAGAATATCCATTTATCTACATATGTCATCTTGAATAATTCCCATTATATTTTTATTTTGATAAACTATTTATTTTTATTTTATTACGAACTTATTTAAAATATTTAATTTTTATATTAAAAAAAACCAACCCGCACTTGGCCAGCGTGGTGAATTAAGGCCTAATCTATCTCGTCAAGAGAGAAGTCCCTATCCCAGCAGTGCGAACGTGAATAGGGGTGTTATTTTATATACAGGGCGTTCCAAAATTATGGGCCATGAAGGGGAAGTACCATATAATATCGTTGATAGTGAATTTTGCTCAAAGAAGACTTCATTTTATTTTAAAAAGTAAGTAATTTAATTAATTAATTTACAAAAAAAATGTTTCATGTTTTTTATTTGATTAAAATAATTAATTTCACGTTGTTCCTTTCTTTTAAAATACTAAGTTACTTAAGCAGAGTTATTATTTTTTAGCTATTCTTTCGATTGGTATCATAAAAATAGAGTTTTTTTTTCTACATGTAAGTCGGTTCGATTCCCAGACAAAGCAAGTAATTTTTAGAAAATCTATGAATCCAGAATTACTAACTTTTAAAAATAAAATGAAGTCTTCTTTGAGCAAAATTCACTATCTACGATATTTAAGGTACTTCCCCTCCATGGCCCATAACTTTGGGACGCCCTGTATTTATTAGAAAGGTACAATTATTTAATGTTTACAATAAATAATATATTTATTAGAAAGGTACATTATTTATTGTTTACATATTGGATACTCGGTAAAAATAAGAACAAAAAATTACGGAATATTTTCTTTGTAATAAATATTATGGAAATCTATACTACAATTATCAAGCTGAGGAGATTGCTTGTTTATTTGTTTGAACGTGCTACTCAGGAACCGCGGGTCCGATTTAAAATATGATTTCAGTATTGGATAGTAAAATGATCGAAAAAGGCTATAAAACATAAACTAGTAAATAACGTAAAAACGCAAGCGCAGCTGTCGGCGGGTCGGCAAGTTAGTCATAATCTAAAAAAATCATAGGCATAATTACATTTAGTCGTTGGACGGTTTCACCAAAAAAAGTTGCCTTGTTGTTTTTTAATTAGGATAGATAACTTTAGATATGCAATCCACATCCTACAGCATAACCTCCAAATAAATAAGGTAAAACAAGATGACAATGATGTGGTACAATTCTTAGGCCAGCAACATTTGGTACAATTCTTAGGCCAGCAACAACAATAATTGACCGTTATCAATACAAATAACAATTGATCGTTATCAACGGATCAACTTATGTCGGTCGTAGTATCGCAATAACACATACACGCACACTAACAGCGTTTTTACAGCAATTGACAGTCCCACACACTGACATTTTACGAAATATTTCTATATTTTATTCAAGAACAACCGACATAGGTCCGACCTCGACAAGCGCTCGCGCGGTACTAAATGGAAAAAGCCGGCTGAATGAAAAAACTACTAAATTATGGTAGTTTTATTTTATTCATAAAAAATTACCAAAACCGTTCTACAAATTAAAATTAATATCATAGTTTAAGCAAATGTTGATAAATATTTTGATATAAATATGACGTCCCATTGATTTAGAACTTCGGAGTTATTGAGGTTTGTTTCGAAGCATTTTCGGTCGATATTAAATTCGGTATATCTTTAGAATAAAAGCATTTAACGAAAATGTACTCTACTCTAAATGAAGAATAGGATATACGTAACATAATAAAAATTAGTTTGATCGCCCATATTCGTTAGAATCTACAAATTACAGCTAAGAAAACAGGTCTTCGAGCGTTTTTTACGAAACATGTATCCGGAGAATGATTATTACTCAATATATAAACAAGTTATCTAAAATGTTTCTTACTACTTTTGTAGAGGAGAAAACGAACTATTATAAAGATGTAATTGTAATATCAAACAACTAACGCAAACCATAGAATTAGGACGAGAAAACCGAACAATTTCGCGATTTCACGTAATAGGCCTCTTAATTACGTTTGTTAAATTCAGTCGTTGATTTAATGTTCTATTCAGTGATTGGTTTTGGCGATGCTATTATTACCCTTTTCGCCGTTAATCTAAACAATAAAAGTGAAATACACATAACGTCATTAGTATTTTACATTTCTTCGTATTTAAAGTCCTTTTAAAGTCGTAGTTTCTTGAACAGATAACAGTATAATTTCAATAAATATTACAAGACAAATACAAAACAATAATGTGTAAAGCACGAAGCTTGTGCTACATTCATTTTTAAATTAGACACGTCCAAAACAAATTTAAACAACTTGTTTAATCCCTCATGATACAATTAAAAAAATCAAGCTATGAAATCAAGAATGAAAATTACAACACTTCATGGTTCGACCTAAATGCTGTGAGTTGACGAACGACTCATAATAGATAATAGACACGGATTGAAATTCACAGATTTGAACACGCTTTATAATTTGTAACCGTAGAAACTGTTATCATTAATTAATAAAAATAAACTTTCTTAGAGTTTTAAACCTGATGAAGACATGAATTCGCCACAAATAAATAGATTTGAGTAAATCTTGGGTTTGTTCTACAATTTGTAAAATTATTTTGACTTTTCGACATTCTTTTACGTATGGACCAAGAGCCCGTGATGGCCAGACCTTCCTTTAATTCACAAGCGTGAAAATTCTTTCATGTGTATGTCTAACATAGGTAAGAATAACCCCCAAACATGAAACCTGGATCGCGGTTGCTTTGGGAGATAACAACCTTTTACCTGTTATCTCCCAAAGGAACCACGATCCAGGTTTCATATTTGGGGGTTATTCTTACCTATGTTAGACATACACATGAAAGAATTTTCACGCTTGTGAATTAAAGGAAGGTCTGGCCAGACCGGGCTCTTAGTATAGACTAATAACCTGTGATGGCCAGACCGTCCTTTAATTCTGAAGCGTGAAAATTGTTTTATGTGTATGTCTAACATAGGTAAGAATAACCCCCAAATATGAAACCTGGATCGTGGTTCCTTTGGGAGATAACAGGTAAAAGGTTGTTATCTCCCAAAGCAACCGCGATCCAGGTTTCATGTTTGGGGGTTATTCTTAACTATGTTAGACATACACATGAAAGAATTTTCACGCTTGTGAATTAAAGGAAGGTCTGGCCATCACGGGCTCTTAGGTTAGTAGTATCTAGTATTTATGTAACTGAAAACGACGCTAAATAATAGGCCGGTGGTAACAAAATATTAACAGAATATTTTGTGTACCAAATTAAAGTACCCGTACGAATAGATTCAGTCTTAAATCAAATCCATCTCATCTGAACAACTTCGACAAAAATGACTTAAACCAAAATAGTTATCATAATCATAATCTTTTTTTATAATTATAAAATTTAATTTTATGAGACACTTTGTAATAAAATGTTTAATTTACAATGAAAAACGAATGCCAAAATTGTCGATGAAATACTATAAATGGATTTTATTGCATATTACGTTAACGTCCATCTGTTAATCCAATCTGTTGAATCAGATAATTATTTTGTTTAAGTTACTTGCCATGAATATTATTATTTGAGGTCATATAGGATTGTTGATAAAATTATTTAGTACCCGTACGATAAGATTTGTGCTTACCACGGGGCTAGATATTGCCATGTCACATATCAATATTTAGCCTCGTGGTCCAGCAATATTTAGTTATTAATAAAACATACCTAAAAAAAACTATTAAGTAATATTAAAGTTCAACACTCCGAAACAACTTAAGCATGGTTTCTACACTTGATCTAAGATTAATTAATTTTCCCATTTGAAACATCTAAGTACAACTTTGATTGCAAATCGCAAATCCGAAACATTAATCTAAGCACCTTAATGCTACTTACATAAATATTTTGGAAGGTTATAACTCGGAAGATAAGAGCATGATTTAAACCCATATCTTATATTAATAGCTATTTTAATATTAATTTACACTGTATCCAAGTCTTCCTTTTGAATTAATATTAGTTTAATTTTTCTGGAATAAAACTAACACTGTCAGCGCCCATAGCACAGGTCGAGCTGTAGTATCTGTTTGGGTTGAACGGGTAAAAATAATATTGGGTAGAAAAATCGTGGGTCGAACGGGTAAGCACCCTCTGCAAGGCGGTATCTGTAAGCATGGTGCATGTTAATTTGTGTGTTCTTTATACAAACCTATTTAAGGTGGATTAAGCCTTATTTCTAAGTTAATAATAAATCTATGCTCGGGCCCTTTTTAAAATTTTCTAGATCTACCAATTTTGAACATATCCAATATGACAACACCAAAACATATCCTTAGTTCATCATAGTTTCTCTCTCTCTCGTTCTCTTTTCTGAAAGAAGAAAAAATGCCTGAATACAAGTCCTGGTTTTCAACGAGTTCTATAATATGTCTTGAGATAACTTTGGAAGCTAATAAATCAATACAAATCAAACTAGTAGACTACGCATTTGTTATAATCTTTTAAAAATAGCATACTGAAATATTTGCGCATACACTGTAATCCATCATCTTAGCCTAATCCTACATTTAAGCTGTTCACTGGCAGATACGTCAAGGAGTACTAAATATTTTACGTCATAGGAACCGGTAAAAAGCCGAGATACTGAAAGTAGAACTAGAGTTTGATAGAAATAGACATGGTTGTCGAGTTGAGCCGTGTTGGCTATGTGAACACTCGACTTTCATTCCGAAGGTAGTGGGTTTAAACCCCACCGCGCACATCTGGATATTTCTCCTTGAAAAATGTAAGTTCGCTTTGAAAAACAAGTGCTCAAACGGTGAAGGCTAACATCGTGACAAAAATGGCATGCTCTGAGAATTTGTGAGAAACACCAACAGGCACTTGGCCATCGTGGTGAATGAAGTCCCAGCAGTGGGACGTTAATGTGGGTGATGATGAGAAATGGTTGAGATTTACCCGAAACCGTAAATTGATGTTGGTACGTTGACCGGCCGTTGTAGCGGGAACGTTAGCCACGTAATAAAAACGTGCTGTATTACATGACCTAGAAACCTATACACAAATTACGGCCCCGATAATATTTTCAATATAAATCAAGCGAATATTGGTCAGCCAATACTTAACATACTTAATTTTATACTATAAAACGTACAGAACGAGTACGTAAATTGGTTTTATTTTGAGTGAGATCGAGAACTTTATTAGCAATCAAAAAGTACTGCACAATAATGTTAACTTCTTTATTGTTAATGTTTAGCGTAAAGCAACTCTGATAACATGTTATTTTGAGAATGTTGTAAGTACTGGAACAAACCAAAAGGTCGTAACTCCAATGAAGATAGTAGATGCTGAAATCGTAACGTAATTGAACGAATGTCGGGCCGTCCGTCCGTCAGTCATTCTGAACGAGGCGTCCCCAAATTACACAAAGAAAGCTGCAGAATGATTCCTTGATACACGGTGAAATCATTAAACCTCACTTTGTATTTAAAAACATAATACCTATGCACTTTGAACATAGATACAGTTTTAGAAAATAATAAATTTAAATAAATAGGGTATTTATTTGGTTTAAATGCGCTTTAATTTTCGTGATTATATGCATTAACTAAGTTTATCATAATCATCATTAATTTTGTTTTCGTATGGATATCGCGGACCAACCTAAAAGTTAGTTTTAGTGGACATCAAATATATAAGTGAAAGAAATAATACATGTCTTTGACTTTGACATCTGCGAAACAAAGGATTACCTGAAGTTTCCAACCATGTATCCATTTAATATGTTCTTCCCGTTGAACAGCGGATAAAAAAGAAATTGGCGCGGGCCTGAAGAGGTTTGGTAAAAATAAAAAACGTGTTGGTACCTACCTATATTATTTTATACATTTTATTCTCCAGATTGGTGAAATCAGTCCCAGGGTGAGCGAAGTAGAAAGGATTTTCTAAGGCCTTTATAAAAACGGAAGTCTGGGAAAATCAGTTCACAAAGGAAAAATGTCTTGTAAATAAGACCTAATTATATAGGAGCCGTGTTGGCTAAGTGGGAGCATACTCGACTTTTTTTCCGAAGGTCGTGGGTTCAAAGTAGTTCAAACCCCGCCGCGAACTTTTGGTTTTTCTTCTTGGACGTAATATTTGTTGTTACTATGATAATGCATGTAACATGATAAATGCTTCATTTCGTGCCAAAACCAGCATCACAAATAGCAATGACTTGTACAAATGCTAGCAGGTGAGAAACCTTACCTATCTACATAATATAGGTATAACGTTCATGTACCAGAAACAACAATGTTTGATAGGATAATTTATTTTGTCGGGCCAAGTTTTGTTTATCTTTGATATTGGGTTTTGTTCTGAATGTAAAAATATTGGACGATATTCTTTTCAAATTAAATCTTGCTTTTATGTTTATCGTCGGTTAAAAACTTAGGTCCTTTTTTCTATGTTATTATTTACTAGTTTTTAATTAATTAATTTTGGTTTTATGAATACCATTTAACGGCGTTTAACTGTTTCAGTGGGTTTTGACACGGCGAAAAGTATCTTTCTGCAAAAAGTGGACTAATTAAGTATTCTGTGCTTTAATCTAGTAAATATTAATTAAATCTCTTTAGTAACTATAGTTTGTGGAAAGAGACACAAACGTCCATCAACATATAGGTACTTACTTTTGCGTTTATAATATTAGTTGGATGTTGTTACGGGCAATATAAATTTAGACTAACTCTAAATGAAACCACTTAGTTCATGAAAACTTATTGTTCAAATACCTATTCCATAAAACAAAATACTCTGAAGTTTGTAAGTAATTTGATAGACTCGTAAGGTAAGTTTTGGGTAAGTCCCATCAATAATATCAGTTACGAGCTTTTTAACCATTTGTTTTTGCACAAATATAAAATATGGTCTATGTAAATTATAAAGAGGTAAAGTTGTCAGTTTGTCTCTGGATCTACCTAGGTAGAGATAAACCATTTTTAAAATGAACGCCTCTCCACCGTGGTTACACATACATGCAAAAAGGTGTATAGATACAATACAACACACATAAATTGATCTTTGTGTTCATTAACGTATAAGCAAACGGTATCACTATGACAGACAGATGAGCCAATGTTTTCAGTAAAGTTGTAGCACGCACACAAGTATAGTGATGCAATAAGTATTTCCTCTCACACGTTGAAATTATCACGGTTTGTGGAGGACGACCGCGTGAATTACTTTTTACTTTTCTTTTTCATTTTTAATTATTCGCAATGTATAAGTACCCTGAATAGATATTTGTTATTTTTAACAGCTTTTATAAGCTTTAGATTTGAGAATATAAATTAAGCTTGAACTCAATACCTCCACGTTTCTCGTAATAAACGGTCTTAACAGACAAAGTGTTATTTTCAGGCTTCTGAATTTTTTTTATTTTTCTTTGATCCTGTGTGATAAATAATTTAAAAAAAAAATAAAAAAAAATAAGTACTTAAGTACCTACCCTGTATCTTGCCGATAAAGTTATACCTACGTAGATACTATTACACTTAGACAAAGCATAGTGCAAACAAACAGGAACTAGCTAAGCCAACGCGGCGAAGTCAAACGTTTGATTCAGATTCATTTAGTTATTGCTAGCTCACTGGACAAGACCCACGTTTCTGTTGGCGGTATTTCAGACGAATTGTGGTATTTGCTCACAAAGAGCACTCCGCGTGATTAGCAAGAGATATATTTGAATGATTTCAACCGCATGAAATATCTGTAGGTGGTCCGTTTCCATTTGCAAGAAAAAGTAGGTAGGTATATCAGAAATCTAGCACCCGTATAAGCTTTGAGCTTACCAAAGGAAAAACATTTAGCTAAGTTTGAGTAACACTTTGAGGGGCTTTTTCATTTGAGTATAATAATGAATAAAAAACAATCAAATTTTGTTACGAAATATATATATATATAATCTTAAGTATTTCTCTACGTATGTACTCGTAGCATATTACGTAACTTGAATAAATTTCTCCTAGATATTTGAAGTTCAATACTGCTGAGCTGTCTCGTTTAGTAATCTGGTAGACGTAGTTGAATAATGTTAACTAACTTTTGGGACAACGATGATGAGGGGTACCGTAAGTCATTATCAGTTAATAATCAACTTGATAAACCTAAAGCGAAATAAAGGTCATTGAACTTGACTGTTGTTATGGCTCTTATGTTAGAGAAACATAACAGTATAGAACTGGCTGGAGAATGAAACCTTTTACCCGCGTGGGTCAAATACCTACTAATCAGATACCTATACAACTTTTATGCAAAGGAAAAGGGCATCAGCATCGTTTTCTGATGATGATGATCGCCCTATATCTGTCTGTATATTAAAATATATATGTCTATATTTTGTATAAAATAATATCAGTATCTAGTACCCGTTACACAAGCTTACCACTGGCTTATATTTTGGTGTAAATTGTCCACAATTTTTATTTAAACTGGTTCTCATACATTGGTTTTCATCCCATACCAATGATGATTATCAAATAATTAAATTGTATATTATGAATGTTCTTATCAATACAAATTATAAGTAACTTAATTATAAATATATTTCCAAACAAATTTGTCGTTTTAAAAATAATTTCAATCACTTTAAAGTAGCAGGTAACCAACAAAAAGCATTTAAAATCAGCACTTAATTTTGATTGAGCCGATCAATTGCTTTGCTCTTGTTAATAATTTTCAAGTGAATTTCACATTGACCTTTCATTATGTTAATAGCTAATTAGTTACTAACTAATTAGCTACTTAGTCATTATATCAATAAATGCTTATAGTACGGGAGGCGACGATGCTAAATGGGGATTTACTCGAGCGTCAAAGAGACCTATTGGGTTGCATTTGGTAGATGATAAGAAGAAAAAAATTGTATGAGACCGATGTGTTTCATCAGTGGGGGAAGCGACCACAGAGAATTAAAAACTTATTTAAAAAAATACTGTTGTATGGACGTACTTAAGCGCGTCAGTTAGTGATAGATTCTATAAATCAGATTCAATAAATTGAAAATCAGCTTAACATACTTACATACTTAAAAATAATTTAGGAAAAATGATTAATAATATACGTTTGTAAATCTGATTGTTTACACGATTGGGGTGGAAGTACGTAAAAGTAAAAAAAATAAAAATCGCGACTCATTTTTTATCAAAAAAAAGAACAAAAAAACTGGCATTTCTAAAGGTGTTAGAGCGTCAGATTTAGATGTATATGGTTCATCTCTATGTTCTGATTCTACCATATCTTAATCTGACAATTATCTAAAGTGATGCGCCTAATATGACAAAAGTAAATTTTGTTCCCTTATAATTCACGTTCGAACATAGATAGATTTTTTATATTTGGTGGAGGTACTTATCTGGGTACTAGCTATCTCCAGTATCTTAATCTGACGCGCTCGAGTAAATCCCGAAATCCCCTCTTCGGCTCCCCTACTATTATGATATTTGATAGTATGTTCTTCGATATGTTAGTTTTCAACCTACATGTTAAATAAACAAAATTATACATATATTTACAGACACTCCTTATCTTCTAAAATTTTGATTGGATTGTTATATAGCATACGTATCTTTGTAATAATCTTCCTATGAACCTTATAGACTTCCCAAATTCTGCCTATCGCTGTTGTGTCTAATGATACAAAGGTATGCACAACAACAGCATCCCTTTTAAATTTGACCCGTCTCAGTAGATTATAGTACACAGTGACTGTATGTGATGTCATTTTAGGTATCCATATTTTCCTCCGGAAAACCAGCCAGCCTAGGAACAGTACCACTGACACAAACAGGAAGAGAGGTAATTATCTTCCCGCATGTTCAAACCAATAAAGGGATTTATTTACTACAAGAGAGGCAGCTGTGTCTTTCTGATTAAATTTACTTATTGCAACTTATTTCCATCATTTATTTTTTATAGGTTCTTTTGCAGATTCTCAGAATTCTAAGTATTTCAGCAGATCAGAAATGTATATTGCAAAGATTTATGCATAAACCGATAATAACGAAAGTACGCAATTACTTCCCAAAGTGCAATAATTCTAGCACCGTTACAGTTTGAAAGTCCTATGACCTACTTCTGACAGACATTTACAATATCTCCATAGATATCCGAGTGCGTGTATGGGCGCCTTAATGTACGTATTATACAAGGAGAAAGGAAAAGGACATTTAAGAAAATATGCTCTTAAGTGTTGAAAGTGCGACGATGGTGTAAAGCGTTCTTACAATGAGTTTACGGGAAATGTAGATAAGGATTTAATCCAGTTCGCTTACTGGCAAAATGAGCCACAATTTGCTTATTTCGTTTACCTTTGAAGTTTATAAGCTTTATGTTTATTTAGTTGATTTTGTGTGTTATTTAAGATTCCTGTGCTGTACTAATATTAAATGATTTAATTTATTAAAACTTTTACACGATTAAAAGTCAATACAAGCTTCATGCATAGTTCTACGAAAACCATTATCACTTCTTAATAATGCATAACATGATAATTTTATCAATATTCCGAATTTTCCAAGTATAACGCTCATATTTCAGCTTGACAGTTGTTGAAGGCGATTCGTTAAATAATTTAATAAAATATATGAGTGCTACATGGAATCATATTTTTCATGTAAGTGGCATTGAAGCAAATAAGGATCAGTCCATACTAACAGCTGATAAGTTTGTTTGATTGTAAGTATGTTTGAATGCGCTTATTACAGGAACCGCTAGTCCGTTTTGAAATTGATTGAAGTTTTTTTTCAGTGTAGGATAGTACATTTATCAACTTTCTGCGATCGACAATCCCCTAGATACCCAATCCGATAGAGCCTCCTAGTAGGGACACGTACCTACTAAGATTCAAAAAATATAAACTACAAATGGTATCACACCGCGCAAAAGCCACGCAAAAGAATAACGTAGAACTAAGGGTTAAAATATTGAGATGAACTCTACCAATATAATACTTTTACAGAACATTATTGCGAATACGTTTGCTTAAAAGCGGAGGTATGAATAATAGAACAGCTTCTACAATGCTTCTGTCTGGAGCTTTTTACTTTGATCTTTAAATTAGCAAGAGTGAAAACGATAAAAGATAAATGTTTCGCTAGACAAAGAAACTCACACACCTGTGACAATATTTAATTTATTTATTTTTATTTTTATTTTAAACATTTTAGGAAAAACTTACAGCTAACACAAACAAATAAAAAATATTATGAATAAATACTGAAGGCCAATTACAAGTTTCTCGCAGATAACTAAAAGATTAAAATTTAAACAACAAACTAATAGCCAACCAACCATTAAAAAAAACATAATTTAGAAATTTAAAATATTACAAAGAAATAAACAAATTAAAATTAATCTAGGTACACAAAACATTAGTCAAAGAACTTATCGCTAAGCATACGTTTTAGCTTGCTAATTTTTGTGTTGAAGAGGTCAACCTCCGCATTTTCCCTAACTAACATATTAAATGAGTTACTTGCTCTTATCATGAATGCATTTTGTCGGTAATTCGTTCGTACAATGGGTATATATAAGTTATCCGGTTTACGCAGCGCCTTACTCGAACGCAAACCAATCTGTTCCAGCAGTTCCGGACAATCAATTGTGCCATTTGCTAACCCGAGTAGATACGATAGGTCAGCAATTTCTCTGCGATTACAAAGGGGTAGGAAGTGAAACTTCTTACACCTTGTATTATAATCAGGTAAAAATATTTTAGCTCGGAACTGTATAAATCTTAAAAATTTCTTTTGTATTTTTTCTAATCTAGTTGAGTAAATGCTATATTGAGTATTCCATACCTGGGATGCGTATTCCATGTGACTACGAACGTAAGCGCAGTATAAAATTTTAAACGTTTTAATTAATTTAAATTCTGATGACATTCTAAAAATAAAACCTAAAGCTCGGGCAGCTTTATTAACAATATTATCAATATGAACATCAAACAATAACTTGCTGTCAAATGTTATGCCTAAATCCCTAATTGTTTCCACTCTTTGGAGAATTGAATTTTGCATGGTGTACGAAAATAAGATTGGGTTAGTTTTACGTGTAAAGGAACAAACATAACATTTTGAAACATTTAAATCTAACTTATTAGACACGCTTATTTTGGTAACAAATCCGCGATAAAGATTCCTTCTTATAAAGATTCTGTAGCAGGCGTTTCGTATGTCACACATCTTCTAAAAAAAATTGCTTGTAAATTCACACAAATATTTGAGTATAAATATATATTAATAATTGTACACTAGCCGCATTGAAATCTTGAATAGATAACTAGAAAGAAGATAAAATTAAACCCTATGACGACCAGATAAAAATAAACCAAAGAGCATTCAAGTTTATTCAGAAAAGCTACCGCTGAAAGCGAACAATAACTCAAGGCGTTGTATAAAAAGCAACTTATTTCAAAGCTTCTCGGTCTAATAAAGTCTTCTCATTATTATAATCAAGCTCGGAAATTTCATCTCCACAAGGGATCTCAAGGAAATGTTGCTACTTTGTTACGGACGCTTACTCTTGACCGGTTTAAGGGACTTACTTACACACGATACATGACTTAGGGTTGAATATGATAAGTCAGTCGAAGGAACCTAGAAAGGAGAAGGCTATATAATATGGTAGGTAGGCTATGATTTTATTTTCACTGATACTTTTCTCCCTAAATTGTTTTGTTTAATATTTTCGTTTACAAAGATAATTTCGTTTCAGAGGTCCCATTTAGATCAAAACTATGTTTGTTAAGTCAAAATAAGCGTTGAATTGTAAAAATATCTAAAATACAGATATTTTGTGCGGATTACGCTGACTCATAAAGCATAGTCAGTATTAGTGTAACCATAGACTAAATCCGTTTAAAAAAATATTATTTAAATATTATTGACGACCTCTGTGGCGCAGCGGGCGAAGGTCTGCCTGCGACGCAGGAGGTTGCGGGTTCGATTCCCGCCTCGGAACAACAATTTGTATGATCTGCAAATATTTGTTCCGGGTGTCTGGGTGTTATATAATATCCCGGACATAAAAAAAAAAATCTATCTATGTATGTATGTATACGTATTATATTATGTATATCAGAAATCTAGCACCTGTAACACAAGCTTAAAGCTTACCACGGGGCTAGATGTCTCTGTGTGAATTGTCCAGCAATATTTATTTATTTTTATATTTATTATACGTTCCCTTAAACTGTGTATATGTTAATATAATAAATAACAATAATATATCTTGGGATTGGAGTCATTAAGGAAGCGTTATATCTTCACGATGTCCGTCCATTTGTCCGTCTGTCTTGTCTCTTGTAGGATCTTAATATGAATATTAGATTTAGATGATTTATACAACGTCAACATCTTATAAACCATTTTAGACGGGACGTCGTAATGTCCGGGATATTATTAGATAGATAACTGTGGAATGTAATTTAAATTTATTTTTACATATAAATGGCATTTGTTTTAAATTTTGGGTGCCGTCAATTCATGCTAAGCCAGAAGACGGCCAGCAGCTTCGTTATGTGTACAAAAATATATAATTGATAATAAATTTATAATAAAATTTATTATATTATATATTTTGTTTACCGTTCTACATAAATTAACTATAGCTTTCACAACCATACAACACTAATTTATTAAACCTGGACAAATATCACACCGTTAATCTGATTCGGCCGGAACAAAGCAACAAAAGATGAGAACAATACCTACACCAATCAGAATAAATGAAAACAAATATCGCGTCATGACAAAGCGATTTGATTGGGTGATATAGGTTTACTGCATACTCGTATCTCTACTAACAATAACAAGGTGGTACCCCCATAAATATCAGGCGTCAGAGCATTTTTGAAATATGACCCACAAACCTCTCCTTGTTTTATGGTACCTACATTTTACCCGACCGCGCTAGAAAGGCGCTAGAGCATTGTATTTTGGCCATAAAATATTATGTTTATCATGTTGCAGTAAAGACATGTATTATTTTACGTTTATATACGAGTATGTATAAGCTCGTGGAAGTCCATTTCAATTAAAATTTCAATAAAATATGCTCTCTGTAGGTTCATCGTCGTGTTCAAAAGGTTCTGACCACTCTCTGTACCTACGTGAATATTAATGTAAGCTACTTTAACAGTTTATCACCATCATATGAACACAATTTTTTTTTTGACTTCTTAAGAGTCCTCTCTTGTGTAAGTGGACTCAGGACGGAATTTCACGTAATAATAGAGATTGTATGCTATGCATGTCCATGAGTGGAGCAGTTATAGGTCGAGCTGTGTGGGTGGACTGCCAAGGTTCCAAGTTCTTTAGGGAACCACTTGAGTGTGGAATTATACTCCCTTGCCGCAATACATTGTTATCGCAAAGTGCAGGATAATGTTAGTTTATGTGTGGTATTATCTCTGCATCTTGGAATAGAAAGGGGGACGAAACGTGTCCATTATTTTAATCCTATTTCTAGACAAATGTATTTAAGTTCTGAAGTGGTCATTGGTGTAGTTCTCTCGAGATTAAAATCTTAAACAATGCCTAGAGTATCTTTTATGTAATTATTTATATAATAAGAACCTTTCTATATAATCCAAACAGGGTTTATTCACCCTCGAACTATACAAGGAACACTTATTGACCCGATGTGGTATCTACCTAACGTAAAATCTACAAAATGAGTGTTCTAGAGTTGACTTTCAACAGTGAAAAGGCCCTTTGAAAGCCCTTTGAGGAAATACATTAAGGATAGACGTAATGACAGAAAACAGTTTGACAGTTATTCGATCAATGGAAAAACAGTTGTAGGACAGGAAGCAGTGAATTCTTTTGCAGATTATTTTGGTTCGGTATTCCTGGATGAAGTCCCTAAATTAGACCCATTGCTAGCTAGCCAGCAAACTAGTTCTGGTAATATATGTTCAGTTGACATTGAGAGTATATCGGAGACTGATATACGTCGAGCGGTTCGTCGTCTTAAAGCATCTTCCGCTGCAGGACCAGATTATATTCCACCTTTCATGATTAAAGACTGCATAAACCCTTTGTGCAAGCCAATGCTACACATTTATAACTTGTCCTTGCAAAGATGTTGTTATCCTAGTAGGTGGAAGACATCTAGAGTCACACCAGTGCCCAAGACCGGTTCATCCGAAGTAAGTGACTTCCGCCCTATCGCAATTTTGTCGGCCTTCTCTAAGGTTTTCGAATCGGTCCTTAATAGACATTTAACTCTACAATTAGATACTATTCTTGACGATGCACAACATGGCTTCCGTACGGCTAGATCTACTACAACAAATCATATTTGTTTTGTTGACTACTTATCAGATAAAATGGATTCCGGAATGCAAGTAGACTCTATATTCCTGGATTTCCGGAAAGCGTTTGATTTGGTGGACAATGATATATTGTTAACCAAGCTTTCATTGATGGGGGCTTCCTCCCGACTTCTGGGATTTTTTGCTAGCTATCTTGAGGGTCGGAAACAATATGTTCAGATCAAAAACTTCAAATCTGATGAATATTACACTAGATCCGGAGTAAGTCAAGGTAGCAATCTAGGGCCGACTCTATTCTTGGCCATGATTAATGATCTTCCCTCTCATGTCACCAACTCTCAGTGTCTGATGTTTGCTGATGATTTGAAGATATTCCGTTCTATCGGCTCAGTGGACGATTGCTTGCTACTTCAACAAGATATAGACGCTGTCGAACAGTGGAGTACAATAAATAAGCTAGCATTTAACGTCTCAAAATGCAAGGAGATTACTTTCACTCGGAGACAAGTTATAGAAAGAATTGATTACTCACTGTGCGGCTCTAACCTTGAGAGAGTAAATAGCATTAGAGATCTAGGAATTATGGAAGACAGTTCGCTCAATTTTCGAGATCACATCTCACAAATGTGCAAAAAAGCAAACAAAACTCTAGGCTTTATTATGAGAAGTTCATCCCAATTCAAGAATGTAGAGATTGCTATTTTGCTGTACAATGCCTTCGTGCGTAGCAAACTCGAATTCAGCTCAATTGCATGGGATCCACGAGAAGTCAAATACTCTATCATGATCGAGAGAGTACAGCGAAAATTTGCGAGGTACATTTATAAACGTTTATATGGGTACTATCCGTTTCTTTATCCTTCTTTGTTTGTGGCTGGTATGGTTGGACTTGAAACTCTGCTGCTCAGACGTAAACTACATTTAGCTATGCATTACTATCTAATGTTGAGCAACAGAGTGAATAATCCATCCATATTAGAAAAAATGTCTCTATATGTCCCGAACAACTACCTGAGAGGAGTACGTCGCCGACGCCGGTTGTTCGACACTCTCTCGACCAGAACGCGCCACGCCAACAATGCGCCGACGCAACGTGCACTTCTATTGTTGAATGCATTTTTAAATTATTATCAACAAATAGATATTTTTAACGATAATATCAATTTAGTACATAATTCGTTAACATATTTTCTTAGTTTTAATTAGTAATATTAGTATTAATGTATTTAAAGAAATTATATTTTGTAAATTGTTGTTTTAGTTAGTAATGTATTTGTTATATATGCAACATGTATTCAGACTTGTATCTTTGTTGTTTATATATTCTATTATGTTAGATTAGTTTTAGTTAGACATAAGTTAGCTTAAGGTAGTTATAATTGGTTTTATACTGTAAAATAACTATTTAATTTAATAAAAATATTCTATTCTATTCTATTCTATTCTATTGAAATGTAAATTCTCCGAGACGTAATAAAATCACCAAGATTAATAAATTGACTGGGGAATTGATGCAAATGGAGAAAAGATATTATGTGGCTCAGAGGGAAAACCTCACTCGTTAAATAATAATAACATTCTAGAGAATTATGCCAATTTCTTTCTGGTGATGATCAATTTTTATTGGGCGTATAACTGTAGATTGGAAAAAGTTATAAAAAAAATATTTAATATTTATTCATAAAGTTACAAGTATTTACAAAATAATTTTAATAACATTTTGCGAAAATCTTAAAATTCTAATCCCTTCATTAGATTAAATGGCAATGCTAATTCGTTGGACAAAATACATCGTACAAGATTAATTATGATAAGCATGCTGGATTCTATTGAAAAAGTACCTTTATTAAGTTAATCACGGAATCCGCTCTGTGAAGTTAATCATAGGTACCACAGAAAATAAAAATTGGATAAGTTACAATAAAAAATTACTTCTGAATATTATGTAGGTAATAGAAAAACCGATTGGATACTAAAGAAATACTAGGTACCAATAACGAAAGTTTGGTAACTATTATTGGAAGTAATCAAACTTGTTATAATGTTTTGCTCTTTCGTGTAACGCCCACTTAAAGATATCTTTCAAAATTTGCGAAACGTCTGTCGTACATATTATTTCTAACCATTCGACCCGCCCACAGCTTCGCTTGCGTTTTTACGTTATCTACATAATTAATATGTACTTACCCAATTTTTCAAATCATACCAGGCGGTTCCTGAGATTAGCGCGTTCAAACAAACCAACAACCAATCAAACAAACTGATTATTGCTTCCTTATCATCAATGTGAAA
Source organism: Chloroclystis v-ata (assembly GCA_963691955.1). NCBI lineage: Eukaryota > Metazoa > Arthropoda > Insecta > Lepidoptera > Geometridae > Chloroclystis > Chloroclystis v-ata. The sequence goes on along the minus strand of OY829906.1, from coordinate 5,169,518 downwards.
TAATAACAGTAGGCATTTTGCATAATTCAACAGATAGGAATGTGTAGTCAATTGCGCTGCTCATTATTTTAGTATTCAGTCTAGTCCACGAATTATGAAAACAATAGATGCAATCATCACATCATGGCTTGTGTGGTTCTACCAACATAAACCTAAATAAATCTTGTACATCATCATCATAATCATCACCCATATTTATGTTTCCATTGGTCTATCTATGGTATACCAAATCCCCCAAGTCCTGTACCTACTGGATACTACAAAAGAGACCTGTGATAATAATAATAATGGTAGTAAATGCGTATGTTTAAATATATCATTTTAAACATCAAAGAACGAAATTCATATTGATATAGGACAGTGAAACCGAGCTTAGAAAGTATTTTAATTACGAATTTTGTGCCAATTCTCATCTATTCACAACACGTTTCGCAAAGGGTTCTTGTTTTCAGAAAGACCCGTGTTAATTGCAGGTTAAACTCTTTGATTTACGCGAGAAAACGGTTTTGAATTTATGAAAATCAACCGCTGGGTTATGAATAGAATTGTATGTGTATAGAATATAATGTATTGTATTGTGAATAGAATCATCAATCAAAGCTTTTTTTATGTAGTAATTAAATGTTCTATGGCTTTGTGTTCGACCGGTTTACCCAACCCCAATCAACCAATAGGTGATACAGGTAATGCATACTGAGATAAGGAAAGGAGATTCCTAAAGAATCCCACATAAAAGGTATGGAAATAGCCATCTGATATCATTGAGTTGCCTAATACCGTACGTATTTTGAAGCAAATTTACGTATAAAACTCGTATTTCTCATTCTTTGTCGTTTAACTGTTCACTGAAGGTATGGTATGCCTTTTGGGTATGCCACTGATTTGATTTCGTTGAGAGTGCTCCTTTGTTGAGCTACTAAACGTTGCAAGTTGTTGAGCAAGTAAATGTTGTATGAGTGCTTTTATATAAATTCTCTAAATACATACCTATATTATTTGACTCGATTTCTAAACCTAACGAGTTCCTTATAGGGATATTTCCATAAAAGGATACTTTTTTGCATCCTCACACAAACAAACAAAATGGGACCTTATTACGAAGAGCAATGATATTGCTTCTAAAACAAAAATTACTAAAACTACAATGGAATGTAACACAATTTACTTAATCCTCATTGTATGAAGTAATTTTTAATTACTTTGTTATATGCTTCCACGCGGAATTTTTGCTGTTTTTACCGACTTCTTTACATATTCGCATCAACATATGTACACAAAACTGCATTCACGTCTGCTACGTAATGTTACGGAACCCTTCATGCGCGAGTCTTTCTCACGCTTGCTGTTTTTTTAACTACAAAGTGTTAAGGTTTTAAGTTCTTCTTAAATATTTTAATTTAAGAAGAACTTAAATTATTGAAATACCTTCTTACTGCATTAATTACTTATGTACCTACTCTACCTACTATAATTTTGCCAGTTATATGCTTTGGTGTACCTGCCTATTAACTATAGCAAGCTTATTAAAATTTACTATATAATAGACCGTTTAGAAAATAGTCATGACGTGACCCAATATTATGCACCTACTTTACAGCTTATAATCGCTTATGCATAATTTAAGTGGCTAACTTAGCTTGTAGCTGAAAGTTTCTTAAACAAATATCTCGTTCCGATAATAAAGAAAATTATACGGCTTAGTTAGATAAGTACTTTAGATAAATACGAGTATCGTTAGTAAAACCAGTTAATACTGATAAAGTAATTTCTTTTTATTGATCCGTGTTGGCTAAGTGGAAACACGCTCGACTTTCACCGAAACTCTGATTTTTCTTCCTAAAAAATTGTGTGTGCTTTAATAACACGTGTTCTAACGGTGAAGGCAAACATCATGAGGAAACCGTCATGTGCTAAGAACTTTGAAAAAAGGTTGAAGGACATGCGTCATTCACCAGCCATTTCTCTAGCCAGCGGTCTCTCTAGTTAAGAGGAAGTCTCTGTGTCCCAGCTGTGGGAACATAAATTGTAACTGATATTGGGTAAGGTACTTTGTAGTTAACATTAAAAATCGTTTGTTCACGCATTCTGATTTTATTTTAGAATGTTTAATTAGTGAATGTTGTCTTTTAGACAACGTGTGTGGTTAATTGGTTATATCATCATTATTGCGTTATTTGTTAATAACACGAAATATGAAGTAGACAAATACAGATAATACAATCGTAACCACACACGTAACCGCCGGAATAAATAAAAATAAACATATGGCCGCGATAAAAATGACAAAAAATATTCACAGTACATAAATATAGTAAGTGCTTATCTCACTGTCATATCGTATACCTACGTAATGTTGTGGACTAAACAATTTATTTCTTTTCCCCGCAAGTTCATGGAATTTTGCCCAAAGATTGATATCAATTTTGAAGATATATTTTTTTTGGCACTGCACCGTAGTCAATGTGCGGAAAGTCAGAATTATCAGTGTTCCACAATAACTGTCTTATTCTTTGAGATGGGGGAAATAATTGTTATTTTACGGAGAAGATTCGGTTTTCCAAATGGTAGCCCTAATTTTGATGTGAAGTGTTTATTTGTTTTTGATTTAGCTGGAAACACGCAGGAAATGACACATTCAGTTACAGTATAACGTGCGCGGTTGGAAATGAGTTCTGTAAATGGCGTCCGCTCGCATGCGTTCTCGCTCACTCTCTATCGCTGTCTATACTTTTATCCTTGTTTTGCCAATCGTACCATACCTACCCGCCGCCATTTACAGAATTCATTTTCAATTGCGCACGTTATACGTAATGGCATTGCTCATAAATCGGTTTATTCTCAGTACTTACAGTTCGGTGTACAGACGATTGTGATGAAATTACCTGGAACAAAAAATAAAAATAAGAAATTTAAAACATTTAAATACTTTTACTCATACATTTTTTTCTTTTTTCTATATGTTTCTTACGTTGCATCCATGAAAACGAATCTAAATGTAATTAAAATATCGAGCAAAAGGGACATGGGCATTGGTTATAACAATAGAGTTGACTGTGTATCAATTGTACAAAACAAACTTTATTTACAGTATAGAATTATTTAAAATGACGCGAGTCTGGCCCTTAATAATTGTACACATAAACGCCCCAATTAGAAACAAATTCCTGAAAATAAAATATAATTCCACCTAAATTGTTGCTGTAATAAATGGTTAAATAATCGTTTCTAATGTTCATTAGTTTATGTTTATCTCAGGCCATTTATTTTAATGTTTAATGTTCAGCCATTTTCTTATCACAGTTAAATAACCAACATCCTATTAGTTAGCGATGTTTATTCCAAGTTCCCGGACCCTTTAGTCGACTCTTCATAACGATTAAACAAACCCAAATCATACACCCTCAAGTTCAAACTTCGATCTTCATTTAAATTTTGGCAATGAAGCGCCAATGATTGGTTTTGGTATATTTCTGGAAAACACATCGATTTATGAATATACCTAATTATTTTGATAAAATGATTTTATAGAGGACAACTGAAAGATTTTTCGTATTATTTTGATTGCCTTTGAGAGAAATACGATCAAAAATACTCAGATACATAAACGCGGCATGTTCAGTCATTATTCTATAAATTTTACAATATAATTAACTATTACAATTAGATTAGAACGGCTTAACTCATTTGTCTAAAAAATGGAGAGTCAGCTTAGAAATAGGAGAAGGACATAGGATTTTTACAGCTTTCCGCAACAAAATGAATAACGCGGGCGAAGCCGCGGGGCGGAGAGCTAGTTTCCAATAAAAATATAATTATTATAAGAATAGCACTGCCATCATGCGGGTGACAGAATCGTCACGGCGAAAGTATTAAACCAGGCCAAGGACAAGAATACCCAGCTTATCATCAAATTCCAATTTCAAATAAGTATTATCAATTAACGAACCGAATTCGAAGGTCGTTTGCCATAAATAAATGTCTATTATAAGACCAAGGAAGTTGTACGTAAAAATAACAGTGTGTTATATTTTGAAGTGCTCATAACTCCGGATGAGAGAAAAATTTTATGACTGCGGTAAATTAGAATAGAATAGCAGACTATACAATGTTTATTGTTTTTGATTCTTATATTTAATCGGTACCTACTTTACCATTAGCAAAAGTTATTTTGCTTACAGATATAATTTTGATTGCTAAGGCTGAGGATATGTAAATACTACTTTATTCTTAAATGAAATTTATATCTAATAAAATTCTAAAATATCGACTTTAATTAAAAAGTGGTACACGTAGTCTATCATAAACATCAATGAGCTATAAATTTACGAAACCTATTATTTTACAATTCATAAAATTTAAACTCATTTAATAAAATTTACTTGTAGTGACAGAAAATATTCTTTATGTGAAAAATGTAAGCCATTATTTTTTACGATAACTATTATTTACGACTATGTATCATTGGCGTCACGAATTTAACTGAAATAAAATAATAGTGAGTTTAAAAATACATTTTACCAAAAATAAGGGTAGGTATATTTGACGTATCACCCCGATAAAATCTATCTAAAATAACGCGTAAAGGTGACAAATTGCTGCATCTTATTTGCCACGTAATCCATGCTGTAATTTATAACCTACTCTCTAAAAGTCGGCCATTCCCGAAAAAAGCTATTTTTCTTACGTCACATGACTCGGATTTCAAGGCTGACTTTTCATCTTTGGAATGCGTCTACAGTATATTGGAATCTGATTTATTTGCATTAATTTTAGAGGATACAGGCGACTGGGCCCATACATTTTACCGCGGAAAAGCCATAATAAAGCGGCCAAAATCACGGCCGGATAGCTAGTATAAAATATGAGCTTCCTGTATTTTTTCTGTAGCGTTTCGCTGAAACCTACATCCCAATATTTTGTTTTCATGTGATGATTAACTGTTTACAACTACACTTCATAATTTACTGCCGGCCTTGATTCAAAAAGTGTTAAAAGATTGGGATATTTTTTTCTCTGAAATGCGTTTATCAAGAAAACAACAATGTTTTGTTAAAATTAATTACCACGAACTCTGTGAAGTAAACTAGAAATTATAAATCAAAATAGTTTCAACATACTAACTTTAAACTTCCGATAAGATTTAACACATTCAATGCCTACGCCCGTTTGTGTATACGAGCGTCTAATAGTGATAGTGTTAAATTAATAGAAGTCAAATTTGAGTTCAAAACGTTTAGTTATAGTAGTGTTACCCTATAATTGTGCCACCCGGTATATCTTCCCATTGGTGTCGGTAAACAATTGCAAGAATACTGAACAAGATTATAAGGTTACTTTTCCACTAGAGCTAAGCTATGTTTTGAATCAGTTTGATCAATTTACACTAGGACACAAAGACTTATAAGTAAAAAGTTATCGTACCTAATTAAATACATACAATCTTCTATAAAACTAAGGGTTCTTAAAATCAAAACACTTCCACAGATATTATGTACTTTAGACTACTTACCGTGTCTTGTCACTTATCAAAATTAAACACGTTTGCTCATCCATCCAATTTGATAATCCATCCAGAAACATTAACTCATCATTATTAAACCATTCTCATTTCCAGATTAGTTCGTGTTTATACTGGGGCCTATGAAAATTATTTTATCCTTACACTATTACATTTAACTAATGAATATCGACAAAGATAGGTAGAAGTTATGACTTAAAAATAATATGTTCTGATTTTTTATCGATCTTCTATTGGAAAATGTACCTTAATAATGCTAGTTCTCATTTGTATATAAATAATTCCCTGAAAGGATGTATTTATTAAAAGTCTATAAAAGTCAGAGGATAATGTGGACCGTTTGTTATTGTTTAAGATTTGGTTCGTCTCAAATAGCAGTGTGTTTTAAGTAACCTCTATTGATTATGAGAAAAATCTATTTTAACGCGGCCAAAGCTACGGTCAGAAGCTAGTTCATAATGAGGTTTTGCAATCTGTCACTGTTTTGGTACATCACTTTTTGCTTATAGCATATTTTAAAGAAAAAATCTAATGCAAAAAATGCGTCTACACAAGTTACATTTTGCAATTTTATAAAACACTAAACACTGGAAAAGTGCGCTTAACTAGCGCAGAGTTTATTATAAGAAATTTGAACTAGAAATTTAATGGTCTCTAGAGTAAACTCTTCCTTATAATCTCGTTTCATTTTCCTACATTTCAATTCATACCTATTCATGAAGTAACTCTAAAGTTACTAACGCTGACATTCAGATGTCTTTAATTATGTGGAATCTTAACCACATTATTAATTAAGATAAGTAAACCTTTTCAGTGAATTAACTTAGATTAGCTTACTGTAAGTGGCTGTAGTTTTCTGACTATTGAAATATACTTTTACTTCTATATGAGATAATTTATTTATCGTCTGCAACTGTTAACGCATGCTTTCAGGACGTTTTAGTGTAACAGGCGGCTTGGCAATCGCAGTTACCTCGTTGGCACAGTAAATTTTAATGAATACTGTTTTCAAGACGTTTGCAGCGCCGAGGACATTACTCGATGGAATGATCATTCTAATTTTGCAAGTCCATCCTCTTAGCTCTATAGCCCATGTTCAGAGAAATAAATTCGTCAATATCTACAAAAAAACGACCAAGTTGCTGCGGGCCTCGTAATGTTTATATCAGTTGAAGCACGTAAATTTTTTGAGTAAAAAACTGTAATATCCGCTTTCAACTATTAAATGAAAAGCTTTTTATACAGTTCAGAAATTAGAAGTTTTCCTGTAGCCATTTTCTTAGAATATAGAGCAGAGCTGCTGTCTATCAACGTTCTTGCGTTCGATTTCAATAAGAAATTTTATAAGTTTTCTCACAGAAATCCTACTTTTTGCCCTTTTTTCTGCGTTTTTAAAAAGCTTATTATTTGATTAAAATTATAAATAAATAAATAAATATTGCTGGACAATTTACACAACGACATCTAGCCCCGTGGTAAGCTCGAAGCTTGTGTTACGGGTGCTAGATTTCTGATATATTTAATATAATATACATACATAGATAGATATTTTTTATTATAACACCCAGACACCCGGAACAAATATTTGCAGATCATACAAATTGTTGTTCCGAGGCGGGAATCGAACCCGCAACCTCTTGCGTCGCAGGCGGACCTTCGCCCGCTGCGCCACAGAGGTCGTCCTTTATCCAATTATCTCTATTGACTGTTTACTTAACCCTATGTAGGTAATTTTAGAGCTCCTAATGGATTTTCCCGGAAAAAGATTTGCTGTTTTATTGTGATGTATAACCATTTATTATTGTAACAAACAATTTTATCCAATCATACCCATATACTTTTGCATTTATGAATTAATTAGGATACTAATTATGTTCTCGATAAGGACAAGGATAGTAAGTACACAACCATAACATACATTTAGTAAAAGGAAGGGTATATAAAGGTAATCCTGTCTAGAACGATCTTTGCAAAATGTGCTCAAACCTTTTTACATGGACACGAAAGGAAAAGGACGTGTAAATATGAACTATTATGAACCCAATTTCTTACAAACTTAGACGGAACCAAGGCTAACCTGTGATGAATATTACTGTCATAAGTTGATAGGCCTATTGGGCCGTTTTGATATGCTGTGGTTTAACGATAACCAACGATTATACCCCGGGAAAATCCATAAAACACGTCTACAGTCTAAAGATGGAATGAAAGGCATTGAAAAATGTGAATTGTAACATCGTTTTTCAGAGTCTTGATAGAGTAATTTATAACAGCAATGAAAAATGAAAGTCTTTGATTTTGCTTTATGATACTTTAAGAGATTGATGCTTAAAGTAAAGACTTTTTTTTACTTAGCCTGTATATTCCCACCGTTGGGCACAGGCCTACCCTGTCTCTCTCTGTCAACTAACAACCAAATAACTTCTTTACTTAAAAAACTTTCCGCCTTTTTTGCAAATGTCATTTAGTTTACAATCTACTAAAACAATGGAAAACTGAAAATATTCAATAACACATCCACACATCCATTTCGTAATTGCGTAATGTTTTGGTTTACAATTTTTTTTTTGTACTTTTTCACAGAAAAATATGCTGTTATTACCGTTTCTATCAGCACAAAAAACATGCACGTAATATTTTTGGTGGAAAGATTAAAAGCCTCCCGGTACGCATGGTGGATGGTGGTGGTGCATGGTGGTGTACCAATTCTTCCAAGACCTATAATTAGTTCTAGTTTCCTATTAGTTCCACCAGTAGCAAGTATGATGATGATGACAGTTCCAAAAAAAGTTTTAAGGAAGGGTATTTTTAGAACTCAAATCGAACAAATCGTGTTAAATATTCTGAGAACAAGCGGGAGCGTGGGTGCAATGCAAACTGATTTCCCAGGACTTTATCTAATTTACCTACAGGAAAACAATACGGAACCAGACAGTCGCATTGACCGGAATATTCACTTCCGAAGATAGATACATGTATTTCACACAGCAACATTTAAGCTTGATGCTTTTGTTTTCTATAAACTACAAATGTGATCTTTAACGATTATTTGTGATGTGGTGTCGGCTTAAAAATAGTATCACTCATTCTCTTCTCGTTTTGTCAAATCGACTAAGTATATCAGAAGACGGACGAAAGATACCGTCTTTCTGTGTCATGTAACTACTAACTTACTGCGATCACCAACTAGCCTGGTAAGCTGGGATACAGGGACTTCAAATTGACGAGAGAGAGCTTGTGGATTTACATGAATATTAACATAAATACTAAACTAATATATGTATAATACGACCTTAAGTAGGTAAGTTACATCCAATCGTATCAAACGTATTATACATATAAACCTACTTAATATAACATTGTATTATGTACCAAAATCACTCAAGATCTATAATGGGTTATATTGGGAAGACCCCCTACCCTATTACCCTAGTGGAACGTAATTAAGTAGTTTATAGTTTAAAGCTCTACAATTGAATTTTATCAAACGCACCATCGTTAATGTTTTATTCTTATACAAGAGCCATTTTCATCCGAGCTCGGCCGAGCGCAATTAATCTAAAGGTTATTAGTTGTCACGTTGCTAGTCTGTTTGAAATTTGTTTACTTTTAATTTATTGGTCTAGTTTCTATAGTTTATATTTAAACATTTTGTTGAAGATCAAATAGGCCGTAAATTGTCAGTTTCTAAAAGACTATTTCATATTTAGATATTCCGTTCATTATTTATTAATCATTTGAACCATTTTAAGAACTAAAAGTTAATTATCCAAACTTCATAAGTTTTTATTTTCATAAGGTTTTAGTAACGAAGTAACAAAAAAATTACGCCTAAATGGTGTTTTTACACAAAACATTTTTACATATCAAAATTTATCGTACAATTTTTTTCCAGAGACGGGAATCGAACCCGCAACCTCTTGCTTAGGTAGGTAATTAATTATTCACGCCTACTTTGATGGTATCTCTGTGTATCAACGTCAACCCATTATGATCATGATTTCTCCCAGGGATACGTAAAAGTCTTCCCCAAATTATATCTCCAAATAACTCCGTTTTGTTGTTCGTGACAAAGGCATTTTTCCTTCCCCCGGGAACAACGGGCTTACCTACATGTTTGTTTTCTTGTAACAAATAAGCAGCTTTGAGTCTGTGTCTTTTTAATTTTGAGTTCTTAGAGACCAGATCAAAATCTGCATATTATTTTATATTAAATTCAATATCATTTAAAGAGTATATTATAATACATTTTATACGAGTAGATAGGTATTATTTCACTTTCAAAATATTTCGAGATATTTTGTTGTCGAAACGTCGAGATTGTTTTAACTTCTTTCTAAATACGTGAGTAATTCCCGTTATAAAATTAATACTGTGAGTATTTAATTACGGCTATTTTATTTTTAGATAACCTTGTCATGTGATAGTAGACTGAAACTTTACATAACATTATCAGTTGAAACCGTTGACTCATAGGGACACACCGCTGTCAAATCGCACAGCTTCGGCCCATCGCCACGTCATGCGCATGAGGGATTATTTGCAAGATCCATTACCACCCATCAATCAAACGGATAAATGTATGTCAGCGACTGTAGGTAAATGAAAACCGTATCTGGACAATGCATCAAGTGAATTGGCTATTTTTGGAGTTTTACTATCGAATCGAAGTAATATTATAAAAACTGCCTTTTACAAGTTTAACACTCTCAGCGCCCAAATGTATCAATGCCGGAAAAGTCACGGGTAGTGTGCTTGTGATTCTTTATATCAAAGTACACTTCTTTTCGTTGATTCCCTATCTAATATACTAGTACATTTAGCCTCACTGGGATCAAACGATGAAACGCCGATAACTCACAAACAAGCGTTGATAGATCTGAGTAAACTTAAAATAGTGGTACAGATTAACCTAATTACGAAATGTAATTTTACCGAAACAACGCCCACAAACCAAAAACACAGAAATGCTATTTGCTGGTTACGTAAATTAACTATACCCTAAAAACGTATTTGCCGATTCTTTTACTGAAAATAGAGAATAGAGAAAATAGAGTTTGTTAATTTCGGTGTTTGAATGTTTGTTAGTCTTTCAAGGTTACTACTTCTTTTACTTTCTACTCAAATCGTTGAAAACAGCCTCTTTCCAATTTCCACGCGCTTTGCTCTCCTCCAGAAAGTGATAGATACTATTTTATTTAATGCGCGCATGTTATTTTAGGTAAGATAAGGTAATATTATTATAACCTTTGTTCCTGTTCATGTAATTTTAGTTATTATTTTAATCGGCCCAGAAGGTTTAATTTTATTTTAAGTTAAAAGTAAAACAGGTTTTTTCTATAATTTAACCCTATTTCACGATTTTCCTATTTATTAAAAATGTATGCTGTTACTCTTTCTCTACATAGCTTTAGCAACATTTTCAGCTCAAAACAAATTCTCTAAGACCTAAAAGCTCACAATATAACTCTTGTTAATTGTGGCTCCTTTAATAATAACCATTTATAAAGCTTGGCAGATAAATTCTTTTAAGCTTTCGATCTTCATTACTAAGTTTATTTATTACCGTACTCATTGCAAGTGAAGCCATTTACATTTTTATTTTAGTTATAGTTGAACCACAGTGTAATTGAAAGTCTACAATGTGAGATTACCTACGATAGAATTAAAGGCAAATAACAAATACACGGTAGTAACAGATGCATACAAAACGTATATTAATAACGTAAATAAGTACTTTTTAATAAATATATATATAAAAAGAAACTGCAAATACAAATTAAGTCATACGGCGATGTTGAAGGCGGGCGAAGGCTCGCCTGTATCGCAGGGGGTAAATATTCGATTCTTAGAAGTATATATTTATTAAATGGTATTTTAATAACAAAATTGACAGATGATTTTAGTAAAAAGCGCTGATTCACGGTGGTGGTTACCCGCTACTGACGCGCTTATCTCTAGCTGTGATCTTCAGACATCGGCAATGACGATGATTTTATAAAATTCTGTCTACTGATGAAGCCGAAAAAGTTTAGTTAAGTTAAAATAGTTAAGTTATTTCATTTAGCAAAGCTGCATGCATTTCGAGAGCATCTTTACACATGAGTTGGTAAATTGTTGCGTTACCTTCCAGACTCAAAGGAAAGTGTAGGACTTATGAAGTTATGAAATGAAAACTGTGAATCAAACTTAAATTGAATTCCTGAAAAGTTAAAAGTCTCGTCAATCATCTTTCACATTGCTACTGACAGCTTGCACCAACCCATCATAGGCAAAAGCTCTTAATCTTTAAATTTTTACTCCATTAAACTGAAAAAAGCCATTTAAATGCCATATGGAGTAGTTGGTACCTTACAATATTTTCTTTTCAGATTTGGTCCTGCTTCCAGACAACACGCACTGGAAGTATTGCGTAATGAATAACGCTCAAAACGTCACGTCTCCTAACTCCGCGACAACAAAATAGAGAACTGTTAAACATCAGTGCAACCTATTCTTGCGAATATGAAGAGTTTCCAAACAGCGCGCTATTTCACGTTGCTGTATTAGGCTAATGAATGTTCTGCAATGATAGGGATAGAGCAGCCTGGCGGTCTTTGGTATCAGAGACTAAGATCGGGTCACTTCGGATCATTGAGCCACAGCAGAAACAGTAGTACATGATTAGTTTAGTCTGTGACTTTTTAGACCTGTCCACGTGAACACGTCTAAAAAGTAACAACAAATTAAATTAATTATTTATATGTAATGCAATTAACAAACAATCAGTTACTTAATTAATATTTTAAATAAAATAGAGACATTTAATTTTTTTACCAATGTTGTTTAAACTATATTATTCAGATCAATAACGCCATTTATTATTTATTACACATCCTTATCATTATTTTTACTCATTCAATCGAAATTAGTAGGTACTTTGACCGCCGATATGCAGCGGTTATGGGTCAATGTCAATGTCAAATAACTGAGTTAATAAAACTGCCTATTGCTAACTACTTGTTTTTATTAGCTCCTAAAATAACGTTAATTAGTGGGTAGCTAATTGATATTGTCCAAGCCAGAACAAACATGGCTTCAATTTGGCAGGTCAATGACCAATGTTGATCTGGCCTAGTGTTGATAAGGATATTAATTGTGAGTTTTGCCCAAGTTTTTTTCTAATTTTTTTTAACTTCCGGGTATGTGCCAAAAAGTTTTTTTCATCTCTAAAACTGTCCTGTTCTACGAGTATGCATCTGTTCTAAACTTTTATTTAATTATTCATTTTAGTTTTGGTTAGACTTGTACGATGTTATCGATTAGATTTATGGATAAATAACTGAGTATAATATTCAGTAACACATACCTAATGTAAACAATATATATTATCTAGGAGGATCAAAGTCACACTTGACCCAAAAAACGTAACATCATAAAATCTACCAATTTAAAAATACAATACCGAATGTCCAGTGACAGTTTTATTCGAACTCGATGGTGAGAACGATAACGTCGACTAGTATGATATCAAAACAGTACCTCTAGTTAAACAGGAGAAACATAATTTCCAGTAAACATTGACCACATTGACTTCACTAGTCTCCATCACAAATTTTGTCTCCGATGTGATTAAAATCAGAGATTATTAGCATAACCGTAACAAGTCCAATATGCATCACTCTCCCTTTCTCTCTAATCCTCCTCCTCCCTCTAATTGTCGTGATTATTATTTAAGCTCCGTAATCATAATGTTCCTTTATAAAAATTTTAAATATAGGTACATCTACTCAGACATCAGTCTATTATTATTGCATTGTCTTTTCAAACTTTACTTGCAACACAATAGATGATCACAATAGATTAAAGATGAATATGGAGATCATTTACATCCGTAATTTGATTGTCTTTGAGTCGTAGATAATTATAATGTCTCTCTGGGAACATAGGATAAATAAAATCATTGTCGAATTTTGGATTAAAAAGTAATGTAAGTAAAGGTTTTGGATTAATAAGTAATGTATGTTCAAGAATAAATAATAAAATTATTTATCATGGAGGTTGCATGTACCTATTGAAGTATATTGGATATCTAAAACCCGTTATATACGCCTCGATTACACAACAGACTTAGGTGTCGTTGTATAAGTTATTCAGCAATAATCATTTAATCATCGTCATCTATATAGGTACTATGCTCATAAAGGCTTCTTTTATAGATTTTCAGCTGTTTTGGTTAAATTTGGCATCACCGTGAAACTACATTAAACAATCATTTTCCATCCATCTTCTGTTGGTCGACTTCCAACAATTTATACATTGTACCAACCACCAACCAACTACTACCATGTTTTGGCTGAGTAGTACTGGCCTTAGAATAGTACCACCCCACCTTACTTTACGCTTTCGTCAAAGCCACTATGGAATTTATGATATTATATTAGAAGACATACAACAACGTTTTATGTAAAGGTACTGCGCAACTTCTAGAAAAAAATATGTGCACTTTAAAAACACATGCTCGGCCGGTGAAGGCAAACATCGTGAGTAAGCCGGCATGTTCTGAGAACTTTGAAAAGTTTGAATGACAGTGTCAATCACCAAAACTAGAAAAACTTTACGTTACATTTAATGCAACGCTCGTTGTTTGTAAACTGTATGATTGTGAATGTAGTATGATGTAGTTATATCAACGAATGTTCACCCTCTATATTAACTTAGTAGCCAGCCTCTTAAGAGGTTTCGCATGTTAATTATCGAGTTTAGTCTAACGACTGTATGCTAATGTTAGCAGTACTGTTGCATTAATTCAAGTTCTATAACAAGGTTGCTTTGCCATTGGCGATAGGAGGATAATAGCTGCTTATTATAATCATTTTCACCCTGAGCATAATCTATGTTACATCGATAAACATAAAACATTATAATATAATGGATACATTACACTCTGGCTAGGTACCTACTTTCTTTTGGCCTTTTAGAGCCGGTATACATTAAGCGTTTTGAATCGCTCACTTTAGTAAAGCTATTATAAAAGAGGTAGAGTTTGTGTGCTATCAAGGTTGGGTCTGGATCTAATAAAACGATTATGAAATGATTTTACATATTGAAAGTCAAATTTCTTGTTGTTATTCAAGTGAAAACAGACGTTTTCTTTCAGAAAAATATATCTAATAATAGCCGAGGATGGAAAATTAAGTGATAAATAAATTATGATTAACCCTACCCTAACCACCCTTTTGATAATAAATAAAGTATAAAAAATAATATACGATCATTGATTGATTATGAAAGGGTTTGATACAAAATTAAAGGACTCATTTGTAAGGGCATGTGTATCATTAACCGAAGCAGAGCGAGGGAGGAAATATGGAAATATGTGTAATCAATGTCAATCAAAGGCTCAAATTAATATATGGCATGTTACGGCATTAGGCGCCCTTGGTTCCGTGTCGATAATAGGCAATACTCAAAACACCACGTATACATTTTAATAATTACGTACACTAATATTATGGACGCTAAATAAACTATCATGGAGTTAAAGGGTGTCTTTGCAAAAAGTTCACAAATGATAAAACCTGAGATTGCAGAAAACTAACGATCTGTGACATAGCCAGGCGGATAAGCTCTTTGAACTAGCAATTGATCATTTGTACGTTTAACAGAAGGTTGTTGAGGGTCAAAAGCTCTCAACATATGGAAACCGCGAATTGATAATAATGAATGAATGAACCATCGAGATAAACTAGGTATTGGTGAGAATTTAGATTTACGGTGGATGCAATCAGCTTACAAAACAGCAAGATATATTTTGAAGGAATGCATCGGACATTCGACGGATGAAATAACAAACCTACCTACCAAATACAAAATGTTTTGAGATGTCTCTTATGCCCACAAGAGAATCCATTAGAAGTATGTTTACAACATTTGTCTTGTACCCAAGAAAATAGTGAAAGGGATATTATCTCACCGCGTCCGCTGGAATAACCTAGCTCTAAGGGCTACTCCCTAGAGGCTTGTAAATGTACGACGCTAGAATTTAATTACGTGGAATCGTGGCAATGGCGGCCAATTTTTACAAGCTCTTATGAGGGTTATTTAATATCATATTGATAGATAATAAAGAGTAATCGAATGAGTAAACACTAATTGATTAATATTGATTTATTTAAGCCTGATTGCACTAGAACTCTAAATCAACGCTAAACCGTACTATAACAGGAGTAAACATCAAAATCATTGATTTATTTCAGCCTGATCGAAATAAAATGACGACGCACGAAATGCAACGAATCCAACTAATAAGTCATAGTATTTGGGGGAGGTATTCAAATAATCACTTCTTAATGTTTATTATTCAATTTTTTTTAGCGCAAATAACACTTACCTAGCGTTTTAGCTGGGCAAACTCCTCGCCGAGCCCTCTCTCTACGCCGCTGTTTGAACGATTTAGCTCACCCACAGATAACCCAAGCTTACAACTTCTTCAAAATAGTGCAGTTTATAACTTTATTCATATTTTGTTATGATCAGACATTTTCTGAATCGAATATTATTAATAAAAGGATAGGAGAAAGGGGAACCAGAAATAAAAAAATAAAAACTTCGTCATAAGACGCTTATGAAAAAGCTTTGTCGCGGGCTTCCTATTCAACACTTTTGTCACGACTTGGTTATATTAAAATTTTTCTTCATTTAAATTTAAATTTATCTTAGATCCTACATGGACGTCATATGTGTTATCGGTTTATCGTATCGTTTTAAGGAATAAATATAAATTAAATTAAAATATTATGTTAATATAAAACTTATGTACCTAATTTAAAAGGTATGTTAATTTACATAAGTACCTATGAAATGTGTATACATAAATACTGATTTTGTTTTACTAGTTTTAATAATTAATAATAAGTACTCCCACATGCAAAACAAATGCTTAGGTACTTTTACAAGCTTATCATTTAATATGTAAAATAAATATAAAAAAACCATTAAAAACAAAATAATTTCATAGTCATTTTATTTTTGTACTCACAAAAATGATGATCTTGTTGTCCAAAAACTCTTCAAACAAAAATCATCTTCGAAGAACAACAAAAGTTTTCACTAGAAACAAAGTTTTTAAATTTCAAACTTCGAACAGTCCGAGCATTCTGCGTGAAAGTTTTGAACTTTTTAAAAACGTTTAATTTAAAAAGTAGAGCGGTAGGTATTTCGGTCAGTGCTTATGTCACATCGCTTCGGAGCATAATTGTATCATTTTATTTTTATTGTTTTTGGCGCGAACTCGCGGCGCGGGGCGGAGCGCTCGGCGCGTTCGCACGCTGCGGCTTGTACTCGACAAGTGAACATGGACTTGGGAGTTAGCTAGCCCGCCAATTTTGGTGGCTATATCCCCTGTAACATTGGATTTATACATTGCAGTGCGTTCAACCAGACATTTTATTGCTCTAGAATAGTGTTTGTTACTAATAAATCTGTCATAAACAAGGAATTAAACTTTTTATTGACAGAATCGTTTTATTTTAAGACAACAGTCATTTGTAGCAATGTTGATTCACATATTTTTTGGGGTACAGATTGTGTATGAGTCAATTGGGTGCATATTTTAAAATTATTCGTGAACGTCTTTAAAACTGTATCAGAAACGGAAGTCTAAATTTGTGTCTCATTCATTCAATTCTATACTCCTCTGCCGTCTTTGATATCAAATCATTTTACTGCTTCATCGTCCGGTGTTATAACGAGGTGCTAATTCTATGATTGTGTTTAATATCTCAAACGACAGTTATTGTATAATCGAGATTGAATATGGATAGCCAAGTTTCTCTTGTTTCATCGTGAATTACGTTCTATGACATCGTAAAAGTCACTGATCGATACGCAACTCTCGGTTGATGGTCATATCGAATGGTACAATAATTGGGAGGGCTCAGCCCCAGAACGGAAGAATAAGGGCGTCAACGCTGATAAAGATGGTAATTAATTTTATCGCTTTCGGTTGCCGAAATGGTAATAAGTTTCGTGTTCTTGATTACTGTTATCGTTGATGCGCAGCCTAGTTTGTTTACTTAACACATTCAATGCCCCCACCGCCACACCGTGCCGTGGATACGAGCGTGTGTCATGGGCACATAAAGTGTTAACAAATTATAAAAATAATTGGTTATAATTTACGTTGACCACAGTATGAACTAATAGATAAGGCAAACATCGTGAGGAAACTGGCATGATCTGAGAACTTTGAAAAACATTTGTAAAAATAATTTTAAAGAACATTTTGACATTCACCAATCCATTCATGAATAGCGAATTTTGGTGTATTCATTTATTATTATTTATATATAATAATTGTTTCTTCGATTATATTGAATAGCCGATATTCCAGAGACATGTCTTTGTGATATTCTAATAGAGATAGATAGGCTCTATCTGATGTCTGCGAATAACATTATCAAATAAATAGACTATATTAGAGAATCGAGCGAACGCATCTTCATTCAATTTATTTGAATTATAGGCAATTTGTTTTCAAATAGTCGTGACAGATTAAATTGTTTTCATGACGATCATCCATGCACAGAGAATAGAGCTTAGACAACTTTTAAAATTTATGGAAGTTTCTGTCACTATTCATTATGAGACTGAAATATCTCTGTTTTCGTCTAAGCTTTCATATAAGGTAGCAGACTGCTAGGTATATTTGGTTGGTCGAGTCTTTATTTGCACGGGGGAACAATTTTGCCGTGCCGTTTAATAGAATCCTCGGTTCAAAGAACTTTAGAGTTAATTGTATTGACTTGGTTTCCAAATGAGACAATTACCGGTTTGAATAAAATGAATAAAAGAAACTTGTTTAACATCAAACAGATGTAGGGATTTCGACACACACGACCTTTTGTCCTAATCCTATGGCCAAAACAAGCACAAAATATTTTACCTGAAATAAATTTTAAATTGCCCACATACCTAATTGCTTGTTTATTTTATCCGTGTAATTATTTTCATCATCTATAGGATTTTTAATTATATATTTTGATACAATGGTCTTCAAAATGTTGATACCTACTTGAGGTAAAAAGTTATTAGGTATGCGTTACTACGAAACCTGTAACGAACCTTTTTTTATATTTTAAGTCCATAATATCAAGTTGTTTATATTGTTGCCCGTGACGTTTTTCAGATACTAAACAAATGTTGAAAATAAAATTAGATTCCGTCTGTTTAAATCACATGATATCTGTACAAACTACTTTTAAACTTTGATGCCTTTTTAATAGTTTTCGTAGCGGAATACGCGTGGGAGCGCGGAATAAAGTCTTGAAAACAATTTTATTTGTGTAAAGTTTATAGTATTGAGGTGTTCCCAAATTAGGTAATACTTACTTACTAAACTTCATTATAATAGGACGATGATGAAAAAAAAATATTCCACACAATGGTTATTTGGTTGATTTTATGGGTTTAGCCTTACTCTGTATTATATTTTAAGTTTAAGTCCATTATCCTAATTCTAAAACATTATGGCAAGTCACTTCCGGAATTAAACCAATGCGTTAATGACCCATACAACACACACTTAATTTAAACGGCTTATTGTAAAGTCATAACAATTTGGTTCTTGTTAACTGTTAAGTTATGTCTTATGTAAATAAATAAATAAATTTTATTGTTTTATAGCAGCAGTATAAGAGTTTTCTCACATGCAAGACATTAGGAGTTAAAATAACTTTCATTCTGAAAGTCGTGTGTTTCAAGCCCGCACTTCGGGATTTTTCTTCTTTGATTGATGTGCGCCTTAATATAGTAAAGGCAAAGATCGTCAGAAAACCAGCTTGATCTGAGAACTTTGAAAAGTTTGAAGGATATGTGACATTTATCAACCCGCACTTAGCCACGGACATCAAATCACGCTCGTCAAGAGAGAAATCCCTGTGTCCCAGCAGTATGGGAACGTAAATATGATGTTTAAATCTTTTAGACTGATTCATTTATCACAACAATAAAAATATGACTGGCCTACTTATATCTTTTTATATCTAGATTGTATTTATATGACTGTCGGTGAAATACCAACAAGGGACAACATATCTACTGATCCCTTTTCGTTAGCTATATCTGGCTTTGACCACATTTCGCAATATCATTTGCATTCAGCCCTGTGACCCCATCTCTTCTAATGTAGTCCACGTTTCCATCGATTTTATACCTTTTATAATAATAATAATAATAAAGCCATTTATTTCCAAACTTATTTAACATTTCCATTTTAACTTATTCATCTTAATCTTAATTATTTCATTTCGATTCGATTTTATACCTTTTGGGATACAAAAATAGCATTGTAAATAAATATTTATAGCTGTTACGGTTGCTTAGAATCGATGTGTCATAGCTTTTCCTAATAGTAAATCCCCGGGGTTTGAACCCACGACCTTTGGAAAGAAATAAAAACAAAGTCAATTAATAATATGTATATATCATTTTAAAACGTTCGCAGATGTAAACTTACATAATTATGTTGTACAGATTACCTACTCAAGACTAGATGCGTCCGCTCAAAATAATTTATAGGATTTTATTGATGATTTTATAAGACATTTGCTTTTGATATATATTCCAACTTGAAAGTCACTTCAAATTCTTGCAAAATTACGATACGCACGTACGAATTTCATAAGTTATCAAGTTTTATCGTATGTAAGAAAATTATGCGGTCACAAATCACAAATATGGATTGAGTTAAACGCACCTAAGAATGTATAAACTTAAAAGGGACTCTTTTTGTCCTAAACCTTCTATATTGTGATTGAATATAATTACCTATGAAGTAGTTTTTTTGGTATAAGACAATTTGTCTCGCGGGACAAGCTAGTTTCAGTCATTATAATTCCTGTTATTCCAACTTAAAACATAAGTTTCTTGTTTCAAAATATGACAGGCAAAGCTAATCATAAATAAATTAGCATTTAATAATAATGCTAACTTTTAACTTCAATTGCCAAAATGTGTGTCGTCTACGGACTAAAAAAACTATACTTTCCAAGAATTTATATGGCAATTCTTTAACCCTTTGACAAGTTTTCTTGGGCCCAGTGCGGGCAAAGTTATTTAATATTTATGGGATGTTAAAGAAGGTACAGAACTTATTTTACCTAGAAATTTATCAAATCTGTTATTTTATCCTCAAGAGATGTCAACTATTAACCATAACATCTTAAAAATAAGACGACCGAAATGAAAAAATCTTTAGCGTGAGTTTCTTATTTTCCTAAGGTAAAAATGATAAAATTGCCAACATGGCGTCGTCACGAGTATCATCTCTATATTTTTATATTTTATATAACACATCTCACTGGCGAGTTGCGCTTTAAAAAGCGGAGTCCATTAAAAACAGAACTGAATGTGTTTGTAAATACGATGACAAAAAATACTTTTTAAATTGTATAGAAATATTCAAAAACTCGTGTTTACAAGCATCAACGAAACTTTCACTTACTATAAAAACGTTAAGCGAAGTAACTTATGTGTATCAACTGTGATTTTATGTTGCTAAAGTTCAGTTTTTTATTGCAAGGGATAAAGTTTATGTGAAAAGGGTTAAAATATTTGAGCCTTTTAAAGGGTCTTAGATATTTATTGGCATTTTTAGCATTTTCTAAAATGAAGTAAACAATTTAATACAATTTCATTGCATTTAAGGAATGCTCTTGCTAACGTAGGTTGCAAACTGATAGAAAATGTTGTTAACTATACTATTCTGGAACTGAAGAGTTCTACGTACAAATCTAAAGGACCTCCTAAAATTCAATTTATAATAACTTTCAGTGTTGGATAGTACATTTATCGAGGAAGGCTATACTATATAAACTATATTTCGACCTATGCGTAGAATAGAGTTCTATGTGACCATAGAGCAAAAGTACTTTTATCAGCTAAACGTGTTATGGAGTTCAAACTCTACAGAGGTGCGTTTTTAGAATTTTTATATCTAATGTAGTTACGGAGATATAGAGTCGAATAACGTTGCATCTGATATCAGTTCCGCAGAACAACGCACTGAGTGCCCATGCGACAGTAATCGGAAGCGGGGACGGCAAGATAGCGCGGTCCGTTTTTCAGTCCAGCCACTATACGATGGAAAGCGGTAGATCATTACGGGCGTTCGATATTTATTTGGGACTTTTTTTGACGGAAAGCTAGTGAAACTCATTATTAATACGAAAGAACGATTAACTTAATACATGTCTTCAGTATAATCATTTTATGTATAAAAATAAACACGATAAAGTACAAGTCATATGAAAATATAGGACCATTTTTGACGGATACTGATGAGCTTTTATGGATTTTATGTGAATATAGGACTTTTTATGGTGGAATCTGTTTTACAATTTACGGAGTCGATGTTAAGATAGTACGTTTTTACTGGAATAACGAGTTTAAATAGGACATTGTTCGATTTAAAACTTCGTTAATTTCAAGTTTTATTTTATAATAATTTGTTCTCTAAATTTGTAGGTGTTCATATAATTCTGCCATACTCATAGTTATAAACAAAAACAGTTATTTTTTGTCAGATGTTAATGACGATCGTCACAAATCAGCACAATCGTCACCTTAACATATTGTCCCTATCTCCTGGGTCAGTAGGAAAAAAAATAGCCTAAAGCTCTATCTACAAATAGACTTAAGTATTTCCAAAATTTTCAAACAGTATTTTGAATTGTTTGATCTCCAGAACTAAACCTCTTACACTGAAGCTACAAAGTAACGCCATTATCGCGACATAGTCAACTCTAACTTTAATCTAGATTTCCATATCTCAAACAAACTGTGCTACGAATGTCATGTTTTCCGGCTAAAGAAAAACCTGACGGACCCTGATTTAAAAATAAGGGATTTAAAAAGAAAAACACTGAACATTCAAATGAAAACGCTGTTTTGCTGTGTTTGATTTTAAGAATGATTGCAGTGGCCTCATGACAATATAAACGTATTTTCTATAAGAGAAAACTATAATATTTCAATTTTATAAGTTTTGAAATGGGTAATAGAATAAGGTCATTTGCTATAATGTGGGATGAATCAGTAGGAAAGCGTAGGGCAAATGATGTTACTACATACTCGTAGTTGCCTTTTAAAATGTATTCTTGCTAATGTTGACCAAGAAGTTTGGTTTTTAGTTGGACAATTATTGTGGGCCAAACTAGAAATCGCTTTGTGGTTTCAGAAAGAGGTAAAGCGCAAAATAAAAACAATAATATTTACGAACTGAGATTATCACTTTATTTAATCGCTTTGTGTTTCCATTGCATGTTTACGCTACAAATAAGTTAATCATCCGCCTTAAACATCTACAGAAGAAACATGTCCGAAAAGAAGATGATAGTGTTAATTCTGTTATTGAAAGAGCTTCTCAAACCAAAACTATCTATACTCCTTTTGAATGGCGTTTATTAGTAATATGAGCCAAGAATAAAGGGGAAACCTATGTTTTTCGCAACGTTACCGCTTTGATTTAATATGTCAATGACAAGTTAATGACAAGGTATGGATGAAAGATATTGAGGAGAAGAACTGGAATAGCATTAAAGAACTTCATGCAGAGAGCAGTAACACAAACAAATTATGTTTTTAAATATTACTTTACTTCATAATTTTACAGCAAATTATGAAATGAATTAAACCTATGTTTTAAGGTTTCTGATGATAAATACAGAGATTTATTAGATAAGTGCCACTCAAAAGTTATATTCGTGGAGTATCATCCTTACCTCATCACACTGCGTAATTCTTTAGAAGAGTCGGATGATGAGTTACTGGACTAAATTATATGGTATTTTTTCTGCTGCTTAATTTTAAAGCTGTATTCGTCATTTAGCGAAATAATAATAATGACATTCCACGTTGTAAAACTATTATTTAGTAACTACTTATAAAGGTTGATTTTTATTTGTTTAAGTAGGATTATTGTAACTAATGCAAACCTGATGATCAACCCCCTGTCTGATGTTAAGTATTCTGATAATAAAAATACAACTGGGTACTAAATTAAACTTTTTCATGTTGTTCTAACGGAAGGACATGGTACTAAGTTACTAATAAGTAACGCGTGATTGATATTCAAAGTGAGTCTTGAGAACAAACTTTTGAATGAATAAAAGTTTGTTTTACTTATTTTGAGATTTAATCAGTTTTAAACGATTTTAAATTCACAAAATATCCTAAATATTTTAAAATTACATAATATATTTATATATAGGTATAAATAATGGAAGCTAGACATAGTTTCACTAACATTATTATAAGGATATTATTCACATAGAACTCTTACGGAAAAGGTGATTCCGACGTAAAACGATCAATATTAATATAGAACATCATTTCATTATGATTTTTCCGTAGAACAAAGTTAAGTGTTGACAACGGACCCTCACTGTTTTGCCGTACAACGTCCAATGTTTACATGGGACTTGCTATCTCCGGAAAAAAAAGAATAATAAATATACAACACAAAGCAATTAACTATGCTGCGGTGCTGTAACAACATACCAAAAAATCTCAATGATAAGTCTCACCGTTTAAAAGTTATAACTCTTAAACGAAGTCAAAAACTTCTCTGGCCTCTACTGAAAACCATCAACTTTGCAGATCAAACTTTGTTCTACGGATGAGTCGATTAATGTAAGTAGATACGCATACGTTATGCGTAGCTGTCGGCGGGTCAGGCTAGTAAATAATAATATTTAAATTGTATGTGAGCCTACATAAAATTATTAGATAAGTGAAATAATATAATTGGTGTACAATAATGCTATTAAATTTTAATGAATGTCAAAGTTTCATCAATATCGCCAAGTATTTTCAAAATCTGTTCATCATTTTCAGAGAAAACACAATCGAACAAGCTTTACTTTCATAAATAATTTGTAAAGATTGTTATGATTTTCAACAAAATGTAAGTATATAATTATTTGCGTCAAATAGGTTGATCTTAATGCTGTTTAAACTTTAAAGCTAGAAAATAAACGATATGACATCAGTTGGAAAGTTGTGAACTTATCGATTTTAAAACACGTCTTATAAGTTTATCGTTATCGTATAAACTACGGGAAAGTTACGTTTATCTTCTGAGCCGCTAGTTAGAAAATAAATATCTAATACAGTTTCTTGTGACATAATATTGTATGTGATACAGAATAGTATTATTCATGTAACCGTAAAATTATTAATGGATTTAGCTTGATCCAGCGCTAGTTCCTTGCCACGGATCCATGTGGGTTTATAACGATGAGTGATTAAAACATTTAGGTTCAGCTGTATAAGGTATATGTAGATCATATTAGGTACTCGGAGCGCATATATAGCTGTAGTGGAATAGCACCTTTACAATAAACGAATAAATTGGGCTATCAAAAAATCTTAGATCTATTTCCACAAACTCTATTGAATAAGTTACTGAAACGAAGACCGGCCTATGGCGGCCAGCCAAAGGAGTATGGCAACATTTCATCAAGTTTCTCTTAGCAAAACTTTATATAAACTAAGGGCTTTTATCCAAGATTCATTTAGCAGGGATACCTACCTATATTATTTTATGTTAACTTAGCTAAAAGTTTGAAGCCTGGTAGATAATACGCAAAGTAAAATCCCCGGGCCCCTAAGCCCAGCAATAATCAAAATTCTGAAGAACCTTCGCTTTAAGTTCAGTCTCATTATCTAGAATTTATGAAAATACACTGTTATAAAGCTTTATTTTTAATATTTAAGATTGTTGGATACAAGACATTGTGCAGTTGAGATTCTATTCAACCAAAACTCCCATTTATTTTAATACAAACTCGCCAAACGGGCCGTAAACTCGAGATGAACATAATTTGTATTGATACACTTTTGAATAAATTACATCAAAATATTTTAAAAAGCCGTATTTTTATGCTTTATTGAAGCAAAGGTTTTACTCTGCTTTATGTATTATATTTTCGGACGATTTATAAGGTACTTATACTTATTTTTTAGACTAAATTAAAATAGCCAAGTACGTAAGCAAATTACAATTTTACCCCTTTAAACTAAATTATAAAATATTGTTTTAGAATAAAATAGATAGGTTCTATAAGAGTGGTGTCACCCGTAAAATGCCTACCTCCAAATGTTACCTTCTTAATTAAATAAGAGCCCTTAGATACACGTAAAAGTAACAAGTTCATTCAGACCTGTGTGCTATTGAGACATTGTGTAACTTTGCTAACTTCGTAAGCAATGTTAGCGAAACATATTTAGGATATAGGAAAGTTCGACTTGAGATGTTACTCGTAATTACTCGTAGGTATTTGTTACTAATTGTGAACAGCTGAAAGGGTTGTGAAACTTACCTCATCACCATCATTTTAGCCATCGGACGTCCACTGCTGGCTGGACATAGCATTCCTTATGGAAATCATAATTTTGTTCGGATGCAGCTAGCATTACAAATTAATTGCAAAAAAAATTGTTTTATAGCATATACTTCTTATATAGATAACCATAAATAATGAATCATCATCACCATCATCACCGGTTTGTAACATCGGGCCGGCGTCATAGATTTTAATTATAAAAAAAATTGATTCTAACAATTTTATAATAGATTTATGACTTTTATGGTAACGATCAATAAAAAAATGGACCCAGCAATTTTAATTTGATAAAAACAGACCGTCCGAGCTCAATATCTAAAATCCGAAGTGGAAATAAAATTTTCTCTAAATCCTAAATTGTATTAAGCCTCGTAGTTTCAATTTCAACCTATAATTCTGAATGACAAAAACGGTTTCTGAGATAATATTTCTATCAAAAATTTAAGAAATGCTCGAATTTTATAAAAGCTTGTATATTATTTAATCCAGGCTATATTATACATAAAAAAATACAACTTGTTTGAATTCCAATGTTCTTAGAACATGTCGGTTTCCTCGCGATGTTTGCTTTCACCGTAAGAGCCCGTGTTTTTGCCAACATAACTTTTCAAGAAGTTAAATGAGAGGTGCCCGTGTTGGAACCCAACCTTTGGAATGAAAGTCGCCCGCTTAGCCAACACGGCTCTTATAGCAACTTGATACTATTTTCGTACGATATGCCACATTTGTCTATGTCACACCCGACCGTCATAGAGTTAACGTTTTCCCAAGTTTCATGAATATTCAGTTTTGTAAGAACATACAAAGCTTATTTTTCTTACCTATTTTTTCATAGAGCTCGAAGCTTGTGTTACCGGTACTAGATGTGATATACCTACCTACTTCACCAAATAAACATACATGTATAGATATCATATAGAACACCAGGAAAAAACATGCAGATTGTACAAAGTTTTTATTTCGGAAGGTCCGAAGGCGAAAGGCGGAATCGAACCCGCAACCTCTTGCATCTCAGGCGGGCCTTTGCCCGCTGCGCCACAGAGGTCGTCATTGTTTGAGATTGCGTTTGCCCTTTTTCCCAATCACATGACTTGAACGCTCCATTTTTAAACAACTCCGTAACCATGGTAACTACACTGGACAGCAAATAAACCGGGCCACCTGCTTCCTCAAACTCTGAGTCGATTTTCTCAAAAAATTTAAAACCTACAACTATCAAAAATATACCATTTAAAAGTGCGTTTCATGATGCTTACAATGATAGGAAATTCACCGAGATTAATTAACTAATTGAATGTTTTTTAAGGATTTTACAAAGAAGAGTCGATTTTCAGTCGTGTCAATCGTTAGTAACCATAAAATAAAAAATTAATAAAACCAAAAACAAAAGAAAATATGAACAAAAAGTTTTTGACCAGTATTAAGTATTCTGTCCCCTTGCTCGGATAACTGCCAGCATCCTCGGATTCATGGACTTCACGAGCCTGACGATGAAATCTTGAGGAACTGCATTCCATACCTTTTCTATAGCGTTTCGCAGCTCTGGAGCTTTGATGGAGTAGGTTCCCGGGCTCGAACCCAACGTTTTAGCTCATGCCAAATGAGGACTATCGGATTCAAGTGCGGGATTTGAGCTGGCCAGTCCATTGTATGAAAAGCGGCGTCATGAACATACGTGGTCACCACATAAGCAACGTGAAATCGTGCATTATCATGCATCAACTGCATATTCTGCCCGATATATACTGCGTAAGGTACCACATGGACCACATGGCCTTCTTAGCTTTCAGTAAAGTAGCGATGAGAAGTTAATCCACGTGTATGGCCCCATGGTTCGATGAAAACTAACGCTGAGTATGCGGTTAACGACATGCGATCCAAGCCATTACAGATCCTCCCCCATAAGCATCAATTTCCTCTATGCAACACTGAAAATAACATTCTCCAGAGCAATGTTATACTCGCTGACGTCTATTACTTCCATGTAGACTCACTCTGGGCTCACCAGTGAAGAGTACATTACCCCTCAGCTCGACCGTCCAATCGCGATGATTTCGAGCAAATTCAAGTCGTGTTTGACGGTGGGCTACCGTTAATGCTGGGCCTGTAGCAGTTCTTTTTGGAAGCAGTATACGATCAGAAAGTATCCTTCTGACGGTATACAAACTTATGACCACTTGACGCTCGTCATGTAGACTTTGTTGGACTTGAACTGTGTTGAGGCGTAGATTTTGTATAACAGTAAACTGAGTATAATGATCAAATGCTGTTGATGTAGCTCTAGGCCTGCACGTTCTTGGTCGGCGATTAATGCTGCAGTGTTTAGGTATCGTCTGTAAACTCGTTGCACCGAAAATCTGCTAATTCCGAGTATATGAGGACGTATCACGTTGCGCAATGCCTGCTTCAAGTAGAGCTTTAGCTTGAACTTACTTTTTCAGGTGTCGTATCCATTATTGGCCGAAAACTTTCAAAAAAATATACGCGTCTGATAAAGCGATTGATAAACATTAAATTAATTATAAATAAATGCCGAAACCCTCATTGTAGAAAAAAGTTACGCTAATCGCGAAGTCTAGTCAAAACAGAGCAAATCGTTATCATTGTCTTTGTTGCAAGATTACAATGCGAGTTGATGGTTTTTTTTAATTATTTAATAATAATTTTGATCAGCATGAAACACACTTTCTGTAGGTATAATTATCATAGTTGTGAGATTTATACTTTTTGAGAAAATCGAATCCGAATCCGAAGTAGCAGGTGGCCCGGTTTATTTGCTGTCCAGTGTAGTAAACAAATAAATTCAAATTCTGACGTATTCCATCAGATTTAGATACAAGTAGGTACGGTTACAAAGTTGGCCTGCTTTCTATCGGGGTAAACAAAGCTTTCAACATTTCAGCGCGTACTTTCATCGATCTTCGACTAAGATTTTGCACATTTACCCACTTTATGTGCTATTTCCCAAAATATTCCACTACTAAATATTGGTGGAATATCTAGAAACTCTTGTAAGGTACTATATCGACGGTGGAAAGGAAAAACACTTGAAGCGACACTTTGGTCGAAAATGACTTTTTTACATATTTGAAATCAGTGAATTTTTCTGCGTCGATTGATCTTGGTTTCGTGGCGATCTGACCACTTTGGTGTCGCTTCAAGTAATGGCACTTTTAGGCTCAATTTTTTCAGACGCTAAATGAAGTGACAAAGAATTTTGGATTCTTTGGTTCATTTACCGCTTGAAGTACCGACTATATAGTTAGATTGTTATTTGATGTATTTTTCCTTTTCTGTTTCGAATCTTATAGGTTACTTAAATCGTTTTTCTTCGCCATATGAAATCCTATTTTAAACATTTAAGTTGTTTTTGCTTACTCCTATTGCGTTGGTGCCCGGTCGCTACATTTGTTTTTCCTTGCTTACCTTATATCTGTATCATGGAGTTCATGCGTTTTTCCAGCATGATTGTTATAAAATATTATGGATTTCAGTTATTTCGACAATCGCTGTAAAAAGCAGTGGTGTCGGTTAAAGTAAACATAGACAAAAATACCACATAAATATTTAAATTAACCGACATCGTCTTTTATTCCCGAATCGTCGGTTAGTTTAATTACGCTGACTTCATAAATCAAAACGATAGTCGGTTAAAGTAAGTATTATTTACGATACTGTGTATTTAAATTAACCATTCAAAACAAGTCTTGTCGCTACATGCAATGAAATTCGGTCTCTTTTGTGTAAATGGCGTCACCTATATAAGGATATTGCATGTGACGTGGCGCTTCAGTCATCGGTAAACCGCCGTTGAGGCACGTCAATACAGAATACTAATAATACGTGTAATACAGAATTTAAAGTTTTTGAAAATTCTTAGTAAAAGTTAGTAGGTTTATAAGTTTTATGTAGGTTTTCTATACAAAAGAGCTATGTTGTGTTATAAACGACCAACACAACGTAGCACTTTTGTAATATGATCTGATCAGATCACTCATAAAGATTTTGTGTGTTGCCAGTGATGACATACGGATCCGAAACGTGGTGCTTCACTATCGGCCTCATCAACAGACTCAGAGTCGCTCAAAGGGCTATGGAGAGGGCTATGCTATTTCCCTACGAGATCGAATCAGAAATGAGGAGATCCGTAGGAGAACGCGGGTCACCGACATAGCCCAACGGATTAGCTCTTTGAAGTGGCAATGGGCAGGCCATATAGCGAGGAGAACAGATGTCCGATGGGGCCGAAAGGTTCTCGAGTGGAGACCACGGATTGGAAAACGCAGCGTTGGGCGTCCACCAACAAGGTGGACTGATGATTTGGTGAAGGCGGTCGGCTCGCGGTGGATGCAGGCTGCGAGCGACCGTAATGACTGGAAGTCATATAGGGAAGCCTATGTCCAGCAGTGGACGTCCAATGGCTGAGATGATGATGATGATGACTCATAAAGATAGTGATGTTGTTAACAATGTTGATTAAGTTGGTCGTTTACAACACAACGTAGCGGTTTTGTATTGCGTTTGCAATGTTTATAAGTTTAATGTACGTTTGTACATTAAACTTATAAACCTATTAAATTTTATGAAGACTTTAAGAACTATAAATTCTGTATCACAATTATTACGAATCATTTCCTATTCTTATGACTTAATGACGCTTTTGTATGATTTGATCAGATCACTCAAAATAGTGATTTAGGTATCTATGCTTCGCTTGAAATTGTTTTTTAAAGGCAAAATGTTAAAATACCAGAAGTTTTTAATAAATAAAAGACTGTTGTATCTCAATAGTCTTGTTTTTTTGGTATCTTTGGGAAACAAAGTAGGGACTTCAGTTAAAAACATAGCTTTATATTATTACATAGCTAGCGCATAACGTGTTTTTCTTGTACTTAGCATACTATGATTTTCTTACTTAACTGGTTTTTCCGGAACTCTGTATGTTATGCTCGATACGCTTCAGTTATTTTACCTCCTAGTTAAATCATACATAGCTTGTCGCTTAATGTGTTTTTCCTTGCGTTGGTCAGAATACTCAAGTTGCATTTAATGCGTTTTTCCGTCCGCTGTATTCACCGTTAAATAATTAAGCGACGCCTAAATCAATTTATCATGGTTGTATATTTTTCGAAGTTTAATAGTAAGGTAGCAAATAAAAAATAAAGAAACTATTTTTTTTCCTGTCGCTCTAACTTCAAACACAATTTTTTTATGATTTATTTTCGGAAAATAAAAACTTTGATCGGCTCTCCTGTAAAGTTTGAAAATTGTCGCTTCAAGGGTTTTTGCTTTCCTCCGTCGATATCTATTTTATATGTCAGTTAAAATAGGTAAGCCATCAATATCCTAATTGTATTATTAACGCAAAAGTTTATGAGAATGTATGTGTTCCAATTAGGCTTTCACGCAAATACAACTGGATTTTGAAGAAACTTTACAATAATTTCTGACATAAAGTTAATAAAGGTTAGTTTACAGCTTGGACTTTACACATAGGTAAACCTAAGTGATGATCTCAGAAGATTTCCTGCTTTGTCTAGAAACATAATTTAGTTAATAAAACAGCGCCTGTTTTCTTAAAAAACTAAATACGTAAAATCCTTCATCGCCTCATCAAATAAAAACTTCCACAGACCACGCCAAAACAAATAAACAATCTTTAGCTGTAAATCCACACCGGTTTGCGTTTGAAATTCAGTAGAAGACTATCTTTGAAATAATACACTGCCCATAAGTCAGTCAATGTTCTGACTGTGAGATGGATATCAAAATAGATTCTCACACTGATGAATATGTTACTTTAGATTAAACGCATGCCATGTAATTTTATGCTCAGCTTATCGAGACAAGAAGCGCATTGATCATCCGCTTCCACAGTGCTCATTCATCTTGTACCTAGATAATACTAGCAAATGCCTAGATGCCTATTTAAAATCGGTATGACTAATGAAGCCTTTACATTCTACGAGTTCAAATTAATCATCACCAGAATCTTATCCTCATTACTTGGTTACTACCTACCATTATATTGATGGGTATGGGCTTTGAGGTAGGAATTTTGTTTGGAAAAATTTTATAAAAATAATTGTTCGTTCAATTTATAACATGAAATCGTGAGAGATAAATTGAAGGAAATATACGAATGTAACTCCTTTAATTTGTTCCTCAGGGTTATTTCACAATACATTTGTGAGTATTTGCGGCAAACCCACACGAAAGATCATTAAATATTAATATTTTTGAATGTAGAGTCACTTTTTTGGAATAAAAGGTACACCCTGTAAAAAATCAGAAGAGGAGTTAAAGATATATTAAAGATATTGTTTCGTGAAAATACAAGAAGAAATAATCATCCCACTATCCTACCCCCCAAAATGCCAGTTTAGTTATTATAGTCTCTTCGTTAAACTAAATGGTTGCTTTTATATCAACGGAACCAAATATTTACTACTAATTTAAGTTGCCTCTAGTTTTATCAGAAGAAAAGTTGAATAACCCAAAGTGGTGGTTATTCTGAAAACAGAGGCAATCTTAGGGTTACTGTCAAAATGGTCATTTATGATTCAATTCATGCTTCAATTGAGTTTGTTGCACGCACAAGAGAGCTCTCAATTTATGCAACTGCATTTATTTAAGGATGTCCGGTACCAATTTGTATGTTATTTTTTCAAGAAAATTAATTAAGTATCTAAAGATTTAAAGATTTATGTCATTTATTTCCATAAAATCCTAAAGATCACTTGGACAAGTCAATAAATACAATCCATTATTAAAACTTATCAAATCCATATCAAATTGCGGTTCAACGTAGAACGTAAATGCTCAGTCACATTAATAATTAGAAAATGTACAGTTTTTATTTATTCTAGCATTATAAAGCTGAAGAGTTTGTTTGATTGATTGTTTGTTTGTTTGAACGCGCTAATCTCAGAAACCGCTGCTTCGATTTGAAAAAAATCTTTCCGTGTTGGTTATTACATATTTTCTCGAGGAAGGATATATTATAGGTATGTAAGCTGTCGGCGGGTCGGCATGTGTTAAATATTTTGTTCTTGCCACAGACAATATCCATCTAGTAGGTAGTAAAGGAGTTCCGTACCCTGTGAGTTTTTTTGCTTGAGGTTTAATGAATTTTTCAAATTGGTTCTATTTTCGCTGGAAATGTTTGTGACAAGCACATCTAATTCCCGCAATCGATCAAATAGCAACCCTATCTGTAACACGAAGTGCGCGCATGACACATTGGGTTTGCGAATGCAGGCAAATGCACTTATCTGTGAAAGCTATTTTCACGGTTCGTACCTAAACCAATAAATAATCCAGACAAACAGAGAACTGCTAAATCAGGGACGTGACTCATGGTACTCCAAATATGAATTTGTGGGTAGTCAGATAAATTTGAAATTATAAAGTGTTTTGATATTAATCGCGAGTAATGTAATTCAGTTCCTTCGTGATCATGGCGCATGAAACTGTGCAGAAATATTGAGAAAAACAATAACGAAAAAATCGTGGTTAATAATCCAGTGCTAAATCATAATCTGCTGTAAAACGTATCCTAATGTCCTTTGTCCTTCTCAGGGTTCTAATCTATCTCTCCACCAATTTTTAGTCAAAACAATTCAACATTACAGTTCTTAAAACTAGATACAAATAAAAAGGTTTAAACAATTTATTTATCAACAAAGACAAACAAACTCTGCAGGAATGTATTTAAGTCAGTCTATTATTGATTATTGATTGATTATTTATTGAGTAACAAACACGATTTATAAAACCAATTACAAATGTTACTTATACATATAGGAAATTAAGTTATTTACATATTATAAAAAATTACACGTTAAATACAGTCTATAACGAAAGTTTAAAATAAATCTATGAGAATTGTTTTAGGCTGTGTGGTGAGTAGGATGGTGTGCTGATTTAATGTTGTAGTTATGAAATATTTACCTGCATGGATTATTCGACCATAAATATGGAATTCTTGGCCCTGTCAGAGTGTACGAACTAGTGCTTGTCTGGATTTTTTTTTAATTTTTTAGGTCTCATTTTGAGTTTTTATATAATGTTTAACTAGGTAGGTAACTAACTGATACTTTTTCTATAGCAAGGACCTGTGTATTTTACTTTACTCGTATTTAGGTCAACGTTGTTTCGATATTCCCATTTCTGAGTGTAAATATTCTCTATGCAAAATATGTTTTCATCTTAGATCGTAAATCAAACTATATTTTATCCCGTGGAGAAGACTATAAGTTACAGATATTCAATTTGATATCTCTGTAATCTACAAGAAATGTTGTTATAATAAAAACAGTTATATATCGACTTTTTTATTTAAATTACTTACTTGTTATTCCGTTTTTATTAACATTTTAAATATTACATAGATACCCTTACTATTATCGTTTGGTTTTGCTGAATAAATTATTAAAAACCAATATACCAACAGTTCTACTGATTAAAGTGACTTAAATGTACTTTTATCATGATTACAGCATTTCTAACAGAAGCTGTTCATACAACTGACACTATTTTTAAAAATACAGTCAGTTGTATGGAATTGAGAATAGTAAAGTGAAATGTCATATATTATAATAAACTTGTGGTAGACATGCAGTTTTCCGAATCACTGAATATAACAAAAATGATAAACAGTATAAATCAAAGGCTTTTTATTTTTGAAAGAAAATTTTGTGGTCTGATTGTCCGCCCTTAGCGTCAACGTTCTCCAATATTCCGGAAATGCACAAAGAAAACATCACTTTGAGTAGGACAGATGACAACAAAGGACTACAAACCTTACCATCAAAGATGACGTTTGGAACTTTTGATATTGGAACACAGAGTTACTCAAGTGGACATAGATTAGGTACCTGTGTCAAAGCTCCCAATCCCGGTATTGTGGAATCCGGGAAATCGAGGCTCTATGCTTTTCCAATGCGCACTTGAGCTTTGAACACTAACGAGCTTAGAATCCTCGAGATTTGCTGGACTATAGAGTTAAGGTCGACTCACGCTAGACCGTGTCGGGTCCGAGCCGAGTGTCGGCCGTAGCACGGTCACGGAGGCGGTTCCGTGTCTAAAATTACAAAGACGGCCCGCGACGTGTCGGGTCCGAGCCGAGTGTCGGCCGTAGCACGGTCACCGAGCCGGTTCCGTGTCTAAACTGCATGAGCACTGTATAGCATCACTACCGACTGCTCGGGCGCAGCTCGGCGGCGCTGTATTCATGCAACGGGCCGTGGCCGAGCCGAAGCGGGACCGAGTTGTTTCCGAGCGATGTCCGTTTCTCGGGCGTCACTCGGTTGCCGCTCGGTATAGCGTGAGTGGGTTCATACAAAATGTATGAAATATTATTTGACCGTGCTACGGCCGACACTCGGCTCGGACCCGACACGGTGTAGCGTGAGTCGACCTTTATTCTCAAATAAACATTTTCCTTCAGTACTTACTTATATATTTATGGTCCCGGCCTAAGAATAGCATCACCCCATCTCTACCACAGGTACAAATGGATTTATGTACCTAGTTGTGCCTGCGACTCCGTCCGCGTTAAATTATGTTTGTATAGAGGTCACGTCTTATCAATACTGAAGCAAGAATTAAAATAACCTATCCTGTGTCCAGTGGGTTATAAAATGATCATTAAATGTTTAAAATTTAATAAAGAATAAGAACCAACCAAAACTGACCAAAAATTGCCTTTTCCTTTTTTCATGTTATAAAAGGAAAACATTCTGAACTCAATAAGGAGCAACTACGCAATATTGTTTCGCCAGCTTTTCGGCCAATTAAGAAGGTTAGCTATTTCCTCGTGAGGGTCAGTACACTAAATGAACTTCGAGGACGTGTCGGCTCTACCATCTGAAATATAAGTGTGTAAATATCATCATCATCCAGCCCTATTACCACTACCTCAGTGGCGCAGGTCCGCCGAAGTAGGCAAAGGTCCGCCTGCGGCACAAGAGCTTGCGGGTTTGAATCCCGCCTTGGGACAAAAATTGTATGATATTTGTTCCTGTTCTGGGTGTAATAAAAAAAATTAAAACAGTATATCAGAAATTGACGACCTCTGTGGCGCAGCGGGCGAAGATCTGACTGCGACGCAGGAGATTGCAGGTTCGAATCCTCGGGACAAAAAAAATATGATATGCAAATATTTGTTCCGGGCGTTCTGGGTGTAATATAATCATGAAAGTATAATATAAAACAATATATATCTACGTATATAATATTTTATTAAGTATACAGAAATCTAGCAACTGTAACACAAGGTTCGATCTAACCACGGATCTAGATGTTGCTGTTTGAATTGTCCAACAATATTTTTTTATTATTTAATTACAGATGGAAAACCAATAGCTTA
This sequence comes from Chloroclystis v-ata, assembly GCA_963691955.1. Lineage (NCBI taxonomy): Eukaryota > Metazoa > Arthropoda > Insecta > Lepidoptera > Geometridae > Chloroclystis > Chloroclystis v-ata. The sequence continues at coordinate 5,133,241 of OY829906.1, read as the reverse complement.
ACAAGTATTAACCCAGTAGTAGGATGTAATAATATGGGGCTGTTATAATGATAATTTTCTACTTAAGATTATATTGTTTTATTTATTAGTAGGTATTCAGAGAGTAATATCTAAGCTTTACGCCATTTCCGACCATTTTGTCACTTTGATGTGGGCCTGACATCTAAAAGGTCGACGGAATTAAAATCGCACCGATTTAATCACGACATGTAGGTATAATTAATTTCCGTGTTGCTTATTCTTACCTAATAGGTATTAAAAAATTGTTGGAAATAGATTCATTCATTTATTTTTAATCACATGGACAAAAGGTGTTATTAATTTTATCATGGTGAGGTCATTAAATCCCACGTTTAGCCTTTGCCAAGTTGGTCCAATTACTTTTCGAATATGGTTGACCCATCGCACCGGTGTGGAAGTCCTCTGGTGGCCCAGAAGAGGATATGTCATCACACCGACCAGGTGTCTTGGTCTGCTTTATTTGACCCATTAGGTATATCCTATCACTAGCGTATAATATATATTTAGTTAGGTACATCTATTATTACAGGTCTTAAATCAATAGAGTAATCACATAATAAACATTACATATAAATAAATAATATTCCTAATACCTTAACTATATACACACAGAAAATCACATATTAATTCGCTCAGTGAACAGTATAATAATTATAAGTCAATAATTCCAGCTCAGATGTAAGGTATTGAATGGTGTGCTTTAATAATGCTTTTTTTATGAGGCTAGCACTGAGTTACAGTAAATAGTGGAAGCCGCCTGCGTCGCGTCTGGTACTGATCATCTTCATGCCCTTTTCGGGTCGTCAAAACATCCATCCATTTTCCTCTGTAAGGCGTCATAATCGACACTCCTTTCTTACACATAATCATCCTTCACATAGTTTATCCATCTCTCCTAAACCTACCTCTTCATCTGACACTGATATGCTCATAAATTCCAAGTAACAGTTCCCGCAACACCTTCAATACATTATAAAATCAGCGTCGTATAGATACTACCTACTTTCTGAATTCTATCTGGTTGTCAGCTCAATATCATCTCAATCTTTTGGAAAAATTGGTGTCTATCTATCCTTTCTATCCATTGATGTCCATGTCCATCCTTAGGTGATCCTAAGGACACCAATTTTTATTATTATTGCCTTGTTGCCACGTAGCAACTGCGGAACGTAAAGATGAAGTTGACTTGGGGCCTGAAAGATATGAAGCCCCTTGCTATAAATGTTAATACTTATAAAATATTAAAAAAATAGCCACCACTGAAATCTGATTGAAGCAGAGCTCCTTTCCTGACAACAAAATTAGCAGTAAGTACCTACTTGGTTCATTGTGTGATATTTCAAGCATCAACATTATTGAAGTTATTATTTGTATTTGTAGATTTCAGTGGTACGGGCTGAGATACAAATCATGCTACGTCAAAATAGATACATTCCAATCAGTCTAGTCTATAAACGCGTAAATTTCCAGTTGTGAACCAGTCGTCAATCGCCTACATGCGGCAACAGTAGGGGGAGTTCTTGGCTACGCATGCCGCTTCGCGTGAAGCGCCAGGTGATCGGAGCGCGAGAAGCAGCGGTCACAGTGCTGGCAGCGAAACGGCTTAGCGCCGGTGTGCTTGCGGTAGTGGCGCGTCAGCTCGTCCGAGCGCGCGAAACGCCACTCGCAGCCAGCCCAGGAGCATTTGTACGGCTTCTCGCCGGTGTGAGTGCGCTTATGAGCCTTGAGGTGCGAGCTCTTGGTGTAGACCTTCTCGCAGGCGGGAAACTCGCACCGGTGCACGTGGCGTTGGTGCGGTTTGGAAACCGGCCTCGGCGGCAGGCGCCGGCGCACTAGCGGGGTCGCTGTGATCTGGTGAAGTTCTTCTTTGATAGTGATCCCGTCGTCCGAGTCACTGACAGGCTCGCACTTGACTGCAATGGCGAAGAGGCGCGGTTGCGACGGCGACGGCGGCTCCAGGCAGCTCAGCATCTCGCTAGGCATCTCATCCTCGCTGAGCGGCTCGCACTTAACTGCCACGTAGAGCTGTGGCGCGACTGGCAACGAGGGAGACGGGGGCGACTCCGTCTCGAAGGAGGCCGAAGTGGGAGGAGTGGGCCTCTCTGTGCATTCCCACTCCTCCTCTTCCTCCTTTACACGTGGCTCATCGCGCAGACACCGTTCCATTTCGTAGCAAGTCTGTTGCCAATAGTCTTCGAGGGAGAGCTTCCACTCGAAGTAACCGGTGTCGGTAACGGATTCCAGCTCTCGGAAGAGGTTACCGCTAGGCAGCACGTCCATAGCATTCACATGGGTACGACAAATGCTGAGGCACGACATGCAGTGTGGGTCCGACCCGGCCCGTGGCTCGCACAACACTACACTGGCGTTCTAACCCACCCTCGCGCCTCCCCTCCCTGAACTCCGTCCGTGAGATAGCAATACTTCTATCTCTTTTTCGTCCTGTTTCATCCTCATTCATTGATTTAGGTTTATGAATTACTAGCTGACCCGTCGCCAGCTTCCCTTGCGTTTTTTCGTTAACTACCTATAGTTTGTCTTATTAGGTAGGTCATTTAGTAACCTATATAAAATATTTTTGCTTGTAGGACCCTTCGTTATTTATTTAAACCGGTGTAAATGATTTCTATTTCACTAGAATATTACTTAAGGATTCCGTAGCATCGTAGACGGCAGTGTAGTGTAGACATGCTACGGTAAGCGTAGAGTCTAACTTAACATTTTCTATAAGTCTATTTTCTATAATATCTATATCTCTACTCAACAAATTATTTTTAGTATGGAAAACAAAATTCGGGGTTTGTACCCACTATTCTGAACTTTAATATTATAAGTACCTAGTACCTACATAATATACTTGTACCGAACACACGACTCACAATTTTCGAACCTTTATTAAATGCCTTGTTGATGTCCTGGCGTTTTACTGACAGTTTTCTATTTTTGTAACTGTGTTTGTTTACCCTTTGCAGTACGTGGGTGTGGAAACAACAAAAACTTACCCGGAAAATCGGAGCAAATCAAGCGGAAAACAAGCAACCATAGCGAAATAAATCGCAATTTTGGAGGATGACTTGCGGTTGCTATTATTAAACGTGTATTATATGATTATGGTGGAGATAGAAGAAAGGCTATATTAAGCACTCCTCATCTTCCATTCTGGTTAAAATCTATTTACGTAGTTAGATATTAAATGTTTTCTGCGGTGCAATTATGACATGTGGTTTAATTTTCAGGAAGCGAGTTCTTAATATCCTTCTTCATATGAAATACCTATGCCTAATTGAAAAAACCATTAGACTTTACAAGTCACATGATACATCATGACATGTGATTCTAATGTATCTACCTACCTACAGGTACCTATGACTCCTTAGTGACCAAAAAAGCAATCTTAACGGCAACTTAAGTTACGGCACAGAATACAGAAACCTAGGTACGGTTTTTGTATTCTGTGCCGTAACTAAACGGTTTTAGACATATCACTCGTAAATAGTTCGTTACACTGTGAATGCCAATACTACGTAGGTACTATTGATATTCTACTCTACGTGCTATGGCCTGGCCAATGTCACATGAACAAGCTTATCCGTGTGCCCGGTAACAGAGAGATAAAAAAACAACTGGGAAAACTTCAAAGTACCAGCCTGAAACGTACGAGCATAAAAAGTAAAAGCTATGAGAGCACAGAAGCCTGAATACGTAGAAGTACCTAATTCAACTAGAGTGCCAGCCTATCGTTCGTAAACTATAGGTACCTACCTACCTTCTAACCAGTAGTAGTTGGGAGTATTTCGGAAGATAGAATACTCTATCTAAGGCAGCTACAAAACAAAACAACTCATAAAAAGAATAGCCTAGTTTTATAGGTAATGAAATAAAGATAAGCAGGAATTACCAACGCTACGATACCAACAACATCTCAATAGTACGTCGTAGGTAGGTAGGTACTAAAATACAATTGCGCGTAGCTCATGTTGAGGAAAACCAGTGGATTGATGACCCGCCAAGATAAATCGATGGTTGACATCGTTGCTCACATCACACTAAATGGCTGGGAGATAGATGACCCCGCAATTATTTGGGACAGTAATCCGGTGGGACAAAGTGGTAGAATTAAGGAGAGGCGTTCTGGACATGGGTAGCTACCTAATGATATGTGCGTGTGGTGGATATAAGGGATTCTACCGAGACTCCCCAAGGCTGGAGTAGTGAACAAGGGCCTTTGATTGTCATCTAACTTAATCCACAAGTTTTTTCACAATGTTATCCTGCGGTTTAGTGAAATCCCTAAAGAAACAGTTGGGAAGTTGGAATTGGGTCACTGGACCAATGATACAACCATGTGTTGCATAAGCAACTAAGTAGGTACCTACCTAAATTAAGTAGGTAGGTAGGTACAAGTTGTACCAATCAAAAGTTTTGTCAAGCATTTAAATTTATTTTTTTATGGATCAGTGCGAATTCTAGGTACCTATTATTTTATAATAATAATCTTGACATAAAAGAATATTATACGTACCTACTTACATAGCAATAGCACACTTAAGTCAATTTAAGATTTTGTTAGATTTTTTGTTTGAACTTAGTTAATAAACCAATAGCCTAGTTTTAGCCTAGCCTCCTGCATTTACGTTAAATTAATTATTGTCAAAACTAATTTATTGTTTTATAATGTACTAGCAGCCCCCGCGAACTTCGTCTCGCCATTATACTTTTATTTGCAACTATATCCATACTAAATTTCATCCAAATCGAATTATCCTGCGTAAGCATATATTTTCCCGCGGAAGCATTTAATTTTTACGCGGTAAAAAGTCTCTCGCCATATACTTTTATTTGCAACTATCTACATACTAAATTTCATCGAAATCGAATTTTCCCACGTAAGCATATATTTTCCCGTGGAAGCATGTATTTTCCGCGGTGAAAAGTCTCTCGCCATATACTTTTATTTGCAACTATCTTCTGCATACTAAATTTTATCTAAATCGATTTTTTCCGCGTAAGCATATATTTTTTCGCCGAAGTATGTATTTTTCCGCGGTAAAAAGTAGCCTATGTTAGGATTAGGATATTACATATTATATTACATTACATTGACTACCCCCCCCCCTTCCCCAGTGACGCTTACATGGAGCCTACATCGCATGCTGGCTAGCTGAGCGCGGTGAGAGACAACCTCGCGACTTTTTTCTAATACTTGCATTTTTAAACTCGTGATATCTTCCGAATGAAATGTCCGAATTGAATAATTCAAAATGTTATAAAAAGGTATTAAAGCCGTCTTGAATACTTATAAAGTAATTTATTTTGATAAGGATTAATACCAAGGTACAAAAGACCCTTTCAAGAGGCGGCATATATAAATTAATATTTTAGAATAAAAAACTGCTTACTGTGACATAACTATAATATTTAGACATATGCTGTCGCGACATTTTTTGTAGATAATGATGAGTTCTGCAAAGTCGTAGTACATGATTTTGTTCTATCATCAATAGTTTTCGCAGCGCACGCGACGTAAGGAATTTTTCAGGTAATTTTTTTACACCTTATGTTACATTATTGGAGTTTTAGTAAGGATCCCTAATTTTTTTTTAAATATAATATAGCCTATGTTACTCGGGGATAATGTAGCTTTCCAAAGGTGAAAGAATTTTTGAAATCGGTCCAGTAGTTTCGGAGCCATTCGTTACAAACAAACAAACAAACAAACAAATCTTTCCTCTTTATAATATTATTATAGATATAAACTAATTTTGAAAATAATTAATTTAACGTAAATGCAGGAGGGAGGATTTTCGACATTTTTTTCGATGACTTCTGACTACAAATTATCTCCTTCACTAATGTCACTGTCAACTGTCAAAACAAACATGCAAGCAAAACAACTGCTGTCAGCCGTTTCTCTTTTGTTTTGACACGCGAATTAAACTTTGTTTTGTTTACAAAATACTTTTGTCGCAATTTTTGTTGTTTGCTAATTGAATTTACATAGTTTTTTTTCTTTTACGTGGACAATTAACTAGACGCATAATTCATTCATAAACCTGCGTAATCGTTTTATTAAACCATGCAATACCTAAAACATATGGCTGTCGTCATAGATGTAAATAATCTTTCGTTCCATTTTTTAATTTAATAAAATTTTGAGTGACAATGGTGGTTTCAAGCTCTGGATACAAGTATAGCTACATTCCTCTGCTATCAGAAAACAAGTAAGTGTTTTTTCTATTATAAACACCTGAAGAATAATGTTATTTATATATTTAGGTGAACCGACAATGGTTGTATCAATTCCACATAGGTACCTACTGTTCTAATAGATGATTATGTATGATTCGCACTGCCACTTTTTTGGCTGCTTGTAAATACAGCTTTTATAGTACTGAAATCTAAACCTTTGTTGTCAAACCTTAGTTTAATAGATATTATTGCTATACATATTTATTTACTTAATATTTTTTTTTAAATAGATTTTGCAGCAGAAAACACCTGTTTCCACACAGAACATAGCAAGATGACTCACAAGTAATTAGGTACCTAACTCTGATCCAATTTGGTTTTACCTTGTATTCCAAATTATATTAATTGGCTTAATTGTCTGATAAATAGGCATTAAAGGAAATAATTTGTTAAATTACAGTACCTAACTACAAGAGATTTCTCAGATTATAACGTACAACTGATTATAATGTAACATGAGTAACACGACTTACTAGCTGACTCACGTGTGGTTTTTCCCACATTTTAATTTTATAGAATTTCCCATCAGTGTAAACTATCCTCAATTACTACTTAATATTCAATAAAACGTAGAAGTTTATAATTGATCTTAGGGGCCGTCCATTAATCACGTGAGGCTCAAAAGGGGGGGTAGGGGGTACGGAAAACATCACGAAACATCACGAGGGGGGAGGGGGGGTCTCGTTAGACATCACGTGTATTAATTTTATTTATTTTTTGCCAAAAAGCGCTATTTCTGCTGAGAATGCCTTATGACCTGTATTGCCCTAGCCTGCAGAAGGATCGTAAGTTTCTTATGGAAAGAATATGTCAGCAGTGTGGGCAGTACTTCTGCACTAAAAAAAAGAGCAAAAGAGTGCCATGGGCACCATACTGCCCACGAAACTGAAACTGTTCGGCCCACGCGTATCCTCACGCTACGAGGGAGGTTCTCTGCGTAGTGCGCGAGGATGATGGTACCGAGTGGCTTGACGAAACCGAAGTTAATATGTCACAAACCTCTTTGCCAATAACAACTGCTAGTGAAGAAGAAGCTTTACCAGTTGTAACCTTAAATGAAAGTCTTGCAAACTCCGTGGGACGAAGACAACATTAATTAATTAATCATTAATTTTATTGCAAATACATTATTTAAAAAATGTTTTATGTTAAATGTTTTTCGAATCAAAACTCAATTTTTTAAATATTTTTTTCCAGTCAAAAATAGCCTTTATTTAGACTTCCAAAAAAATACACGTGATCCAGGGGGGGAGGGGGGGTGTTGGTCCCAAACCTCACCAAACATCACCATGGGGGAGGGGGGGTCAAAAAATGAGAAAAACGACCTCACGTGATTAATGGACGGCCCCTTAAGGGAGTCAACTCAAAAAACAAGTTATTTTAGTTATGCTCACCACAGAATTCTTAATATCATTACCTATCGACCATCAAAAAAAAATATCAAAAATAATTATAAATATTGTTGGACAATTAACACAGCAACATTTAGCCCCATGGTAAGATCACATCTTATCACACCCTATTACCTACCCCTATTTACGTTTCCACGCAGGCCAAGTGCGGATTGGTGAATGTCATTTCCTTTAAACTTTTCATAGATCTCAACATGCCGGTTTCCTCACGATGTTTGCCTTCACCGCTAGGGAGTGTTTTTTCATTTTCCGAAATTGACATTTTTGTATCATATTATTTTACACTATGTGCTTAGATAAAGAATAGGTATAGGTGTTTGTTAAAAGCAAAAGAGCATTAGAGCAGAAGGTCTGTCAGTCAGGTCAGGTTCTGATCGCTTTACAATATTAAATAGCTCAAGATATTAAGTAACTTAATTTTGTTTCGAAAACGAATTATTTTATAATTCCATAATAATGTTACATATACCATAGACTAATAAAAAACAATTATTAGTCTATGCATTTACATTATACATCATTGTACTTGCGATTTAAACCAACAAACTGCCTGCCGGCTCAACTCGGTTAGTAATTGTATGATTAATGTGTATTTCCATAGTCGGCAAACGCGGGAAAAAATCGGACTTCACGCACGGTTTCACTTGTTGGCTCGTAGGGATCTAGATAACTGATCCTGGTTTTTCCTGTTTGTTCTGGGAACCTGAACGTTGTTCAGTGAAAACGTGCCAATCTGCGAAATTCTATTTGGGTGCTTTATCTTAATGTAGGTTAAACTTAAAAAAAACTACTTTTCAATGTGCTCCTTGCTTATCAGATGACTCTACTATGTTACGAAATATGTAAGTAAATTTTCATATTTAACTTATCTTCATAGAATATGTAATTATATTGGCAGATTAAATAACTACATAAATCAATAACTGTAAACTGTTGTTTACAAAAACCATATCACAAGTATAATAATCACAAAGAACACATATAAATCTTTCCTTCACACTAATAACATTCTGGAACAGTTCCGATTATTCCGATACGTCAAATTTAACATGTCGTATAATGGAACCCCGCAACAATACCTAGTGGGGGGTGCAGGCCGGAGTGGGCGCCTAACTAACCAGTCAGTACCGAGAGAGAGGCGCGGGCGACGAACGAGCCGGCCTCACAAACCGTTACACAAAACACAACCTTAAACAACCCACACAAAGCCTATATCCATGTGCTGTGAAATATAAACCTAGTGAGACAAGTGTAGTGCAAAATGAACGAAGAGAACACAGTCAGCGAAGACCTGAAACGGCAAGCTGCTATGTTTTACAATACCACGCACAGGTTTGTTGCAAAACAATTGGAATGTCGCCGGATGTGACATTAAGGTTGTTTGAGAACCTGTGTCCCGTGAAAATAAGGTCTAGTTTCCGCTGTCGGGAACCACCAACAAGTGTATGAGTAGATGCTATTTCTCTCACTTCTACAGCCACGCATTCATTACCTTACGATCCAAACGCAAATCAAGCAAATGCCTGTTAGAGAAAATAAACAAATACTACGAGTATATAGTCATATTGTCCAGCAATACTAAGTAATACTTAACAATTCATTCATTCCGACTTCGCTTAGCAAAACATTATTCAAGCTAAATCAAAGGCACGACCGAATCACGCGAAATTAATTTTATCAATCTCACGACAAAGTAACCACTTTCTATCTGATACAAATAGCCGTTCAAAGCATTATGTTGAATGTGCATTAATGTGCCTTAATGTGACATGATTGTGTAAATTATTGGTAACTAAGCATCTTACCCCGTAGGTGTTAATGACTTTGCTAATTAGATCAGAGAAAATAACGTAGTAAGATATTAGGTATTAGATATAACATAAGACAAGCATACCATGGTCTTTTAAGTCATAACTTACCCAGTTAGTTAAAACAAGTGTTTCTAATAAGTAGATTCGCCGTAGAATAAATATGACTGTCGATTTCACTGAATGTTATATCATCAAAACGACATCCAATTTTGTACATAGATCTCAAGATAGTTACAGAACTCCAAGGGTAGTAGGTTGAAGTAATTTATGAGGAAATACGTAGGTTACTTCATTGAGCATAAATCCGATATAAAGATAAAGATCACTTATTTGCAGTCTGATTGATTTTCGTGTATCAATCAGAAGCTTGCATACTTAGCACTTGCTTACTTTTTTTCAAAAAGTCCCACTACAAAACTATTATTATGTGAAATTAAATAAAATTACGGAGCCGATGTAAAGAATGCGATGATGCCTTCAATAACCCTCTGAGTGACCCTTAGAGCCTTTTCCTAACTATAGTAAGTACTTACCACGTTTCGGATCATTCCTTTATTGGCAACACACTGATATGGTTACCTACTGCAAGCACTCACAGGAAAACAGGTTTTACATTTCGACTAAATTATCTATTGTCAAGCAGCAGGAAATTTACCCTTTGGTCATGCCCATAACTAATGTGATAAACACGAAAGTGTACGAGTATATGACTACTGAATGGATTTAAATAAACTTTTAATAATATCGTTCTATTTATAACAGAGTCATATTAGCATAGATATCATAACAAGTTAAGTATATAAAATTGAATAAATTCTCAAAACCTTTAAAGTTTCCATTATAAGGAGTATAATCACTACGTTGGCAGGCGGTTTATTTATCGCAATAAGGTGATATACACTACAGAAAACAACGCTGCTACTACCTATGTCATCTGGGTTACTAAGATAGTATAAATCTCTTAGTCGCAACAACAGTAGTGACAACACCCCCAACACTGTTACTATTTTCAAAGACAACACCCGACAAATACGAAAACATGATTCTTTTAGGTGCCGTAAAACACCTTTCGCTGGATAATTCATGTTTAAACCAAACAAAGCCGCAGGTGCTAAGCTAGTTTCAATATAACTGGCAGTTCAGCCTGTTTTTATCCCATTTGTAACGCTGTGTGAGTATGAATGGCTGTTGTTGACAGCTACATTTGCATCAACTTGGAGAAACTGTCCTAAATTTGTTTACTAGGTGTGAGTATTTGTAAAAAAAGAAATATATGTTTTGTTTCTAGTAAATTTCTATAAAAGCCAATTTCTTTTTTACCTTGTTTTATGAACTTTCAATTGGCAACCGCCATTAATTTATACATCAAAACAACAAAGGCTACTTTTACCGCGAGAAAAACAAATATAATGCGGACATAAAATATAAGTAATCCATTTAGTAGTTGCGTGAAAGAGTAACAAACACACACACACACACATATAGAATGTAGGTACCCAAACATTCTGTATGGATTAATTCCCATTTAACTGCCCCAATTGTGGCGATTCTTAGTGCCTGTCTATTTTCCTAAGATAAGTATCATAATTTAAATAGTATGTTTCCTTTAAAACTTAAAAATAGTGAATAACTCAAAAACATTTAAATCATGGTATGTTACCCGTTTCATGTTCAAATATAGTTAAAAACCATGATAGTTTAAAAGTTTAAAATAGTGATCTGCACAAGATAATTTGAAGAGCTAAGTTTGACTACGCTCTTCAAAAATCATGTGTCTGTTAATGTATACCTCCTAGACGTCATATGAATATATTACACGCAGCATTAACTTACTGGATTTATAATAGAATCACCGTCAAACTTTATGAAAATACCAGCACAGTCATGTGGGTATAACTATTCATAACATAATTAAGATCTTGTGATGATAATCGTCCATACCAATAAAATAATATTAATGAGAATTAATATTTACGTACTAAACATTAGTTAATGTCATCAACATCTCAATCCACATCACATTACACTACCGAGCTCAGAGCTCCCCAATAGAACCCTTACACTTCATAATCATTATCACCCCTATTTATGTCCCCACTGCTGGGACACAGGGACTAATCTCTCCACGAACTTCGGAATGAAAGGTGACTGTGCTCCCACTTTGCCAACATGGCTCTTTTTCAACGTATATCACACCTTTAGATGTAATTAGGCGTAGCGAGTAATCTTGATTTATTTAAAAGAGATTTCAAATATTTATAGAAAAGGTTTTCTAGGTCTCGCCTCCTTTGGCTCAGGAAATAGACTCAAGCACATCATTTCCAGAACAGATGGCCGATGGGGCCGAAAAGTCCTCGAGTGGAGACCACGGATCGGGAAACGCAGCGTTGGGCGTCCACCAACAAGGTGGACTGATGACTTGGTGAAGACGGTCGGCTCGCGGTGGATGCAGGCTGCGAGCGACCGTAATGACTGGAAGTCATATAGGGAGGCCTATGTCCAGCAGTGGACGTCCAATGGCTGATAATGATGATGATGATGATGACCATTTCCTGGCAAATACTGAAGGTGCGACACATATAGATTTGCTGATAACACTCGAAGACATTTCTTCCTGTTTACTAACTTAAGTTGTGAAATGTCCGTACAATATCCTTACTAATATTGATCGCGAAAATTGTGGATATTTGTTTCCATTACACCCGAAAACTACTAAACAGTGTTTAAAGTACACACATAAGTACTTTTGTATAATGTATAAACATTATACACCAGAATTACAAATAGGCTACTAATTACCACGGTTTATATTTACATGGCGTAAGTAAAATAATTTAAATAACCAGTTATGGTAATTTTCGTCAATGATATAGCAGTTATAATTTATTATGAGCATAATATTCAATCTGTGGTATGAGTGTCTTATTGTCATCAGAAATAAATATTGCTTAGATAATTTACACTGCATTCTAAGCCAGGGTAAGCAAAGCTCATCTTTTAAATACCGAATAACTGACTTCAATACAATACACTACAGAAATACTTTACAATACAAAAGACTGCTCGGTTTTTTTTATTATTTAAAGCAAGAGTTAGGAATCCAATGTAATTTAGAACCTAATTTTTGCACAATACATGTTCGACCTTCATACTTCCTGCTTAAGCACACAAAACATACCTTTCGTACATAGCCTTTATACTTACTCACTAAACATACATAATGTACATGAGGATTTTAATTACTTAAGTAGGTGATTACTGTTTTATTTTTAGCAAGGTACCTACGTCCTTATCTCAATCTCGCATATCGTTTTAACGAATGTAATTTTAATTGTTATTTCTAGTCCAAGGGCTTAGTAACTTATACGTAATTTAATTACCAAGCAAATCATCATCTTAACAACTCGTAATACTTAACTGTAATTTTATATTATATACTATTTTAAATCGTATATGAAGTAATTGTTATTTCTAATTGTTATTTAAAAATGCATCATATTTGGTAAGTAAATCACCTTATAATACTTAATTTTAATCTACAGTGCCGGACCAGTGTGGAACATACACGAGTGAATTCCACTTCCACTCTCCAAAGAAACTTACAATATGATCAGAAAGATATGCTCCAATTGTATTGTAGAAAGTTTACATATAAGAAAAATTTACTGACGCGCACTGTCTTCATGACATGCAAAATGTAACTAAAGATTGTAATAAAATCCAGATAATAATATCATTACATCTCTACCTAACTGTGGGGTAAGGATATGAGTGGAAAATTAACGTAGTACTGGAAGAAATCGCTCTTAGCGTTAAGGCCGCCCATTGTTTTACTGTATTGTTATGTGTATCTTTATGTAATGTGGTGTAACAATAAAGAATTTTGTATTGTATTGTAGTTACAGATATTATATAAAGTGACAATTGGGTCACAATTTGGCCGAATAAACTGTCCCAATTATCGCTGAGCCTAATTTCCGTTTCGGATTCCGTACCGTACCGATGGTGATCAAAAAACATAATATACAACCCCATACAAACATAATTTAAGTTGTTACCTATAATACATATTAGTTTTTATAATGCTAGAGAACGACCTGTCCAAATCCTTAGAATCCTAACACATCGAAGATATATAATAGCTTTAAGAAACATACCTTATTTTACAATAATTGTTCAGTGATCAAATTCCGCATTTAATCTTGCTAATGATATAATTAACACTATTGTTCAGACTATTATTGCGTTTTAAAAAATTGTTTCTTAACAGATTGACATGCAACGATAAAGCCTCGAGCAGACCGGATGCGTATACGTATACAATACATACGTACACGTAAGCGTAGACGTGCACGTACCACTGAGTTGTAATGTATGGGAATATATGACGACCTCTGTGGCGCAGCGGGCGAAGGTCCGCCTGCGACGCAAGAGGTTGCGGGTTCGATTCCCGCCTCGGAACAACAATTTGTATGATCTGCAAATATTTGTTCCGGGTGTCTGGGTGTTATATGTATAATAAAAAATAAAAAATATCTATCTATGTATGTATATTATATTAAGTATTAAGTATATCAGAAATCTAGCACCCGTAACACAAGCTTCGAGCTTACCACGGGGCTAGATGTCGTTGTGTAAATTGTCCAGCAATATTTATTTTATTTATTTATTTATATGAGACAGGACACACTGCTTGCGTGAAGTGATGCGCGTGCAGTGTGCCCTGTCTAATACATTCCCATACATTACAACTCAGTGGTACGTGCACGTCTACGCTTACGTGTACGTATACGCATCCGGTCTGCTCGAGGCTTAAAACTAACATTTACAAGTTGATATTATTATGCGTAATGTAATGAGTATTTATTTGATGTTTACTCATAAACATAGCGACACGTCCCTGTAGAAAATAAATTATTGAACTCCTAAAATGGTGCTCTACTCTTGACTGATTATAATCAAACCCCAATACGTATGGACTTCGGTCCTATGTGTTTATTATTCACATTCGTAAATACTTTTACTCTCTTTATCACCTAAGTAAATAATACCACATGTTCCCAAACAAAACATTAGTTTACATTAAGTGCCTAGCGAAGTTGCGACACAGGCTTAACTCGGGCCGGATGATTTGTTGAGTTAACTAACAAAATATAGCTAGCTTCGTCCACATGACTTTGCCGGCCTTAGACTGGATATTCCCGCGATAAGAAATAAAAACATGGATAGTAAAATTGTACCTATTAGCTAAAAGTCGTCATCGACAACATCTAGCCCCGTGAAAGGCTCAAAGCTTGTATAAAATAAATATTCAAATAAAAAAAATATTAAAATATGTTAAATGCATAGATAATACTCACAAACCTTAATATTAGTAAGTATGATATTAATAAAGCTATTTGTTTCACTTACAACGTGCGTGTTTGTGATAGAAAATATATTTCTTTATCTAACGTCCCTTCTTAACGCATATAATGTGTAGAGTTTACCGAAAACGTAATCATTATTATTATTTTAACACATACAATACTAAACACACTAAACACCTGAGTCTCTGATGGAACCCATTGGAATAAAAGAAATCTCAGTAATTGGTTCAGTCTACTAAATGATGTTGCACTTAGCCAGCGTGGTGAATCAAGACCTAATATTTCTTGCAAAGTGGAGAAGCCACTGTCCCAGCAGTGGTACTGTGGTACGTAATAGGGGTTATGATGGTTCCTTCCCGTTGTCCCCGCGGATGAACCACGGGAACAGATAGTGTTGTACTTGTCATAGGCCTGTTATGTACCTTATTAACCTTCTAGGAATGTTGAGTTCTAAAACACCTGTTACTTAATCCTTTGAGGAAAATATGCGTAAGTTACTTGCATTTTAATTTGGCAAGGTATTTACGTAACCGCAACGATAAATTGGTAAATTACAAGGAAAATAGGACGAAAGTCAAGTATACATAGCTCAATTTCTGTTTTGTATTTACTGCAAAATATTTGCAGATTGTACAAATTTTTGTTGCGAGGGGGGAAAGGGGGAATCTAACCCGAAACCTCTTGCGTGGCAGGCGCACTTTTAGCCTGCTGCGCTACAGAAGGTGTCAAACTGTCAAGAGATTATTTATTTTATTTCGTTCTCGGTTATTTTATTAACAAAGGTTAGCAGATAATTTTCTAATAGTGCAACTATCACTCCCTGCCAACTTTCCAAGACGATAACTATAAGTTGTTAGAAAATAGAGCCTAGAAACAACGCTATGTAGGAAATGTGAATCAGGGCAATTACTTTCCCATCAGAGCGACTAACAAGACCATGAGGCCATTAATTAACTTACATTTAGCCTTGGGCTTATCATCTGTACAGATGGATAGGGTGTTGCGTTATTTTTATGCTACAAGGCGTCGGATGTCTACTGCTGGACATAACCCTTAAAGATATCCAGCGGATAAAAGCGGCTTGGTGTTTTCTATTAAACCTACATAAATAGGTAAAAGCTTTTCGATTAAAACAGTTGGGGAATTTATATTGAATGTTAGGCAAAGGTAGGAATGTACCTAATAGAAGGCAATTTTAGTAGGTAAATTTTGGTAGATATTTATTAAGAGGAAGGTAAAAAGCAGTCATTTAATGCTTGATATTAAATTAATGAATTTAATATTAAAGCCAAGATAACAAGTAATAACGAGCTACCATCGTTTCACTTACCTACTTACTAATTATTATGATACATAATGTGCCTCTATGTATTAGGTTTCACTTACCTAGTTACCTACAAATTTATTAAGATACCTACACATGTTTACTTTTTTGCCCTAACTCTTGTAAACGCGTGAGCACTATTAATTACCCCTATTAAATCTGAAAGAAAATGTTTAAAATATTTACGCAAAAAAGTAAAACCCGTCATGATAATTAATAACGAGTTACTAAATCGAATCCATAAAAAGCTCTCGTATACGGTAGTGTAAAGACAAAAGGTCTGTAAACGCAACCTATGGAGTAGAATTCCTAGTGTTTGTGTTACTAATGGGGCAACGCTCTTAGGAAGTGTTTCACTTGATTAGGTACTTCTCGTAGGTTCAAACAGGCGTAAACCTAACACTAACACGTTTATAGTTATGGCCGCTGCTTAATGATGATACACACCCTGAACTGGAGTTTTACCAGTGATATTAGCTTACTCTTACATTGTAAAGTACCTAACTGTTGCAACTAAAAATATAAAATGATTGTATTGGTTGTTATTTAAAAAATACCTATTTCAGGGTTGGATAGTAAATTTATCTTTGACTTTATGATATAAACTATGATTTTTATATTATATAGATAGGTATGTAGATAACGTAACAAGCAAAGCTGTCGGCGGGGCTGCTAGTGTTTTACTATCGCAAAAAATTCGAGGTATTCGAAATTCAAAGTTAGTAACATTCATCATTAACTTTTTTGCTGACTGAGAATTCGGATACAAACAGTCTCCGAGGTATCCAATACCATAGTACGAGTAATTATATGTTCTAGTAATCAATTTGTCAAGTAATATGTTCTGCCAATACTAAAAGTTTTGGCACAGAACATATTACTTGACAAATTTTTGATTACTCTATCAATTCCAAAAGTGTAATTGATTATACATTCAAATTCAATTATACTTTCGAAACTTTGATAGAATGGATCTAATGCATTAAGTCTGCCCATAATGATGGGTCAGCCGAAACAGTTGAAGGATCTTAAATTCGAAGGATAACGTTATTGCTTATTCGGCGGATTCATTTATAGGGCTCTTTATTGGCAATAAATGTCCATTACGAGAAGACCGCGCCTCGTTCTGGCAAATTATGTTAAGCAGGTTCTTTTCAAAGACGATTTGGTTTGCCTTCGTCACCAGAATCGTAACTAAATCTTTATCCTTAAAAGCTACTAGATCCAAGGTAAGATCCTCCGCAATCTGAATACTGACAATTTGAATACTAAGGCTCGGTTTGAAAATTGAAGATAATCAGTGAATACAAATCCTTAACATCAATTCCAGATTTCGATACAATTTTATGAGAACTTAATAATATCAAGAACGGCTATGCCGATTTAAATGCTTTTGCGTTTTAAAAATGTTCTAATAGTCGTAGCCCAGGTAAAGCTTAAGAGGTGAGAAAACATGGTAATAAAGCGGGTGAAGCCGCGGGTGGGTCAGCTAGTCTTATATAGATATCTATGTACTCATATATAATATTTATGTGGCCTTTCTTTTGTAAGCCTACTTACTGTTGAAAGTAAAATTCCGTATCGCCATAATTATACCAGTATGTTTCCATTGCAATGTTAATGCTACTAAGTAGGTACAAATACCTACTGTACATACATGTTATTATAATACCTACCATTTTCACGGTCAACCGGTATAAATTAGATAGGTTTTTCTTTGTTGTTATTACTTAGTGTTACGCTTTTTGTATGTAGGTATATTTGAATGTATGTGTATGTTCCTCCATACCTGTTAAACCAATGATCCGAATTTGATGAAATTTGGTAGATAAACATTTGGACGTCTGAGACACAGGATAGGCTATTTAAATTCTTGCTCCAGTTATATAAGACGTGGCCCACCATACAAACATAATTTAACGCGGAGTCGCGGGTACAGCTAGTTATACATATAGCTCAGTGCCGGATTAGCCACGTAGCAAGAGTAGCAAATGCTACGGGCCCCGCGCATTGGAGGGCCCCGCGGTCAAATAGGTATTTCGTAATTACACCACTTCAACAGCAAGACTTATGAAGAAAATGTTTTGTTTACAAAACTACTACCAAACTACAAGTAATTTAATTTTTTATTATTATTTTGTTTTAATTTAAAGTAATCGAAAAAAGACAAATAGATGGTACTTTTAAAATTTCAAGATATTCTATGATATTCTCTGGACCTAACAATTTTCATCCTCAAATGAGAGGATTTCTCAAATGAGAGAATTCCTCAAATGAGAGAATTCCTCAACCCATCAGAGGCAGCGGATGACCTGAAGTCATGCGGTGACCGCGCGCTCTTCGCCATCTATCTCGAAAACGGTTCACCGTATGAAAAAATTTTGTGAACATTATTTGTAGAGAATTTTGTATTCTACAATATTCATAAAGATATAAATAGCAAAAAACCCATAGGAAATGAGATATTTACAAAAAAACTATTTTTGCGGTCTTTGACCTTGAAATTTTAATGGTTGCGAACACCCTACGATTGGTAGGTTTTGAGACAACTTTTAGGGTGTCAATATTTAAATATTTACAGACTTACAGCTAGGTATCTCGAATTCTGAGATTCTTACCTATTTTAAGCTAAAATGACTTGACTATAACAGTTTTTTTTATTTAATACCCTGAGAACCGATAGCAAACCAAGGGCCCCGCGCTGACAGAATTTGCTACAGGCCCCGCGCTGGCTTAATCCGGCACTGATATAGCTATGGAGTATATAAATAAATAAATAAATATTGCCGGACAATTCACACAGCGACATCTATCTTAATTATTATAAGAAACTCAAAAAATAAGTAGGTAAGTAATTGTGTAATGTAATCTCAAAATTATATCTGTTTAATCGCGTACCTATTATAAGCAGTTTAGTCGTAATCGTAATCAGCGTTTGCATTATACAATTATGTAAATAAGTATGCTTATGAAAATATTAAATAATAATTGAAGACCAAATTTTAATAGGTACCTAACTAAAAATGCAAATTCTTTAAGTTCTATTAATAAACTGGCCAGTCGTGGTAGCTTTAATTCTGATAATAGCATTTACGATCGAAACCAGTTTCTCAATTCACAGGAAATAATTAAATCTAGGCTCACCAAGAGTTGAAATCTTTGAAAATGATTCTTATGTCCATTACAAAAAGACGGCAATTGTAACTGTAACTATACAGGGTTATTGAAAATATACCAACAACCAACGAGATTCGAATTCTGGACCACCGTACGAAGAAAGGTAGGTACATACATGCATTAAATTTAAAGTTATTTAAAAAAAAGTTTCTTAGCCGATTGTTGCGTTGTATCAGTTGAGCCTTTTCCACTTCTGTCACTTATCATACAACAAACCGAACGGCTTGATGTCTTTGAATATTATATATATTTTTACTCAACCAAATGCAGTAATGAATTCGGAAATATTTATCGAAACCAAAAGTAGTAATTATTTCGGCAATTTATACCTATCGACAGACATGGATTATTTTGTATCGATTATTGTAAAATATGAAGTTTGCTGGTTGTTGGTGTATTACCAGTGGCCCTGTATATCGTTTTGTTGTATGGTGTACGTATTTCTGTGGTCACGAATGTGGTCGTACCAAATACGGGGTATTGGTTACCTGTGAGATTCAAATATCTGAAAGTAATAACGGGACTCCTTTCAAAGGGGATTTAGTTTCGGAACATTGTCGAGAAATCACATCATGTTTGATCACCCGATTACTTTGATCTTGGACTTCTTAGAATCAATAATTTGTATTAAATTAATACTTTGGCATTTTGTAATGAAAATATTATTAAATACTTCTGGACAATTCACGCAGCAACATCTAGCCCCATAATCTAATGGGCGTATAATATAGGCTCGGCTATAATTGGGACAGTTCATTCGGTTGATGCCCGTGTTATACTGATATGGGTGTCGTTTTCGACTAATATGGGGATAAGGATTACAAAAAAAAACAAATGCGAGCTGCTTGCAACTTGCTCACTCACTCCAAACTATTTTAATTATAATAGTGTAGTAATCAAACTTGTTTATTCTGCTTAGCACTTAAAAGCACACTTCAGCATCTCAAGCCCAGAACATCGTATTCCCTGCACACTAAGTCATTAAATCAAACTGTGCTCATAAATCGTTGAAATTAAATGATTTGGTGCTGGTACATTAAAATACTAACTGGGTCACAGCTTAATTAGGTCGCTTGACATTAACCCCCCTTAGTTTACAGAGAGGGGAACAAGTGGGTAAAGAGCCCCCTTATGATATGACGGACGTATTAATACTTCATATTTGGAATGATTACTTACTAGCTTACACTCCGCGGCTCTACCGACGGACGTTTAAATTTTTCGGGACGAGGATAAATAAATTATCACAAAAGTTTTCCTGATGGTTTTGATTCGGTAGGTACATTATACCTTCTATTGCAAATTTGCAATGCCCGTATTCACCATAAATTCAAGTACACCATGTTTAAATATATTTGATGTATATATTAAATGAATGTCTGTCTATGTCTATGATGTTTACTTTAATGGACGCGCAGAAATGCCTAGGACAGAAATAGATAGATAAAGATTATCCAAGGCCTGAAGAGCATTGGCATTGGCATACAGTTGCGGAAGTTGTATAAATTCATAAAACTTTTACTTGTACATCATGTTGGATGAATTAATTAGAATAAATAAAATAAATAATAAATAAATATTACTGGACAATTTTACACAGCGACATCTAGCCCCGTGGTAAGCTCGAAGCTTATGTTACGGGTGCTAGACTTCTGATATACTTAATAAATATACATACATAGATAGATATTTTTTATTATACATATATAACACCCAGACACCCGGAACAAATATTTGCAGATCATACAAATTGTTGTTCCGAGGCGGGAATCAAACCCGCAACCACTTGCGTCGCAGGCGGACCTTCGCCCGCTGCGCCACAGAGG
The DNA here is from genome assembly GCA_963691955.1 of Chloroclystis v-ata. NCBI lineage: Eukaryota > Metazoa > Arthropoda > Insecta > Lepidoptera > Geometridae > Chloroclystis > Chloroclystis v-ata. The sequence continues at coordinate 5,112,052 of OY829906.1, read as the reverse complement.
TCGTCTATAGAATCCAGACAAAAAGAAGCCAAAGCAAAAATTAAAATCAATTTGAAATTGGAAGTTTTGCTCAAGTAATTGAACCCCTAACCTGACTACGGTCCTGGATTCCAATAGAATTAATACCACAGGATTTGTTTAACGACTTATGACATGGAAAGGAGCATCCGCATAAATCGGTCCCTTGAGGTGATTGTTTACAGAATCTACGAAAATAGAACTGCGAATTCTTTTATAGTGACCCACAGTGACCCAATTGTGGAACTAAATCTACAAAGGGTCCGTTTTGATTTATCACATTTGGGAGGAAGATTTTGAAATAAAAGTGATCGTTAACTGTTTCGTTATTTCATTATGAAAAGACATACTTCTAACTAGATATGTATTTTATTTGTAAATGATATTACCTACATATATAATTTATTCAATTATAAATTACATATGTCATAATTACAGGTACCTAACTACTACAAAGTAATTGTTTCCTACAATGATAGGCACGTTGAAATGTTGATAAGTCCATAATTACATACACTTCGTTCATTCTCATGAATTCTGCTCTTATAAAATGCAATGTTCTATTGTCATTGACAAATAGAGTACTTATTTATAATAAAACTTGAAGTTTTATTATAGACGATGTTCTTGTTTAATGTCTAACATAATTTGTAATATAATGTACCTAATTATTTAAAGAAAATGAACCATTGTTCACTTTGTAAATACCTGCAAATCACAATTAAATGTGTCTATGCTCATTCAGTCGCTAACTGACTAGTAAGAAACAAATATATTATATACTAATATTATATCACTCATATTATCGAAAAATTGGTATTTTCGTGTGTATTGTAATTGTATGTTTGCAATGTATAACTCAAAAAATTATTTCACTTTTGGAAAGCTACATTCAGCCTAAGTAACTAGGCTGTATTTTTTGCTAGAAAATATTAAAGATCCTTTCTAAAACTGAATAGCTTGTATATCAGAAGAATATATGGCTACTTTAACCGCGGGAAAAATGCGGGAAAGTCTTTTAACGCGGGCATAGTCGCGAGCGGAATTATATGTATCGTCATATCTAGTTCTTAATAATGGAGAATAGTTTTGATAAAGCTTTCTACGTTCTGCATCGGCGATTCCCATCTGATTTCCACACAGTTCTTGAAGCCTTCACCGACAGGTCGTTGATTCTCCTAAGGTCAATACTCTCAGACACAGATCCCATGATAGTCGCTATAGACTTTACAGACAGGTAGGTATTAGGTGTTGCTTAAAGCTAAGAAGCCTTGAGGCTTGGAATGAATGCTGGTTTAAAATTTTGAATTCTAGTCACGAACGGAATTATAAAGCTTCGATCGATTGTTTGTTTACTCGGGTTGACTGGGTTAGTTTACATTGGTATTTTGTTAATGAGTTTGGTGATTATAATATTTTAGCGGCCGTACGATTTTAAGCTTTTTGTCTGTGTAAAAGTGGTGCCGGGTAAGAATAGTACCACACCCTCTTCCTGGAAGTTTCCTCAAAGCGACTAATGGATTTAATATTATAAAGCTGAAGAGTTTGTTTTGATGTTAACCTATCTGCCGTATCACCCCACATATTCAATTACTCATTGTATAAGATAAAGCACGCGTTAAATTCGTTGATACAAGCGAGTAGGTTAGCTACATATTAGCGATTTTCCATAAAAGGTGCATTGCAAGGTTACATTCTCAATAATCCACCGAAGCTAAGTAAATGGAGCTATTTGCAGTTAGCGTTAGGAGCATGTATAAATATAATCAGAATTCATCCACATTGGGTTAAATTCTACCACTCGTTATTACTATTAATTACTTTGGAGCATTAACTAATTAAGAGTATGTATAAATATAGTCGGAAATCGGTTAAATCCTACCACTCATTATTATTATAAATTATTTCTTGCACAAAAATGGTTACTTAATTTTAAAGCATTTTGTAACTGGGAACCACAGAAGGTTACAATACTTTTTGTTGGCGTTGGGGTGCTTAAATTAAATGTTACATGAACTTTTTTTCAATATTCTTTGTATTCATACAGAATATCATCTCAACAGTCGGACGTCAGTCATAGCAGGTTATATGCCTCTCTTTATAATTTTCATTTATTTACGTCAACAAACGACTTGATCTAGCTAAAAAAACCATACATCCATCTTGTTGGTGGACGTCCTACGCTGCGGTTGCTTATACGTGAACTCAATTTGCATTAGAGCTTTTCAGTGAAATTGACTATCAATTCTAAGCGCTCTATTTCTATTCTAGCACTCACTACCATTTAATTACCATACTCACTACCATTATAATAATAACCTCGAACTCATCCACAGTCAAGTACAGGTCAAACTTGACAATCAGAGATAGGAGTTAAATACTCGTACAATGCTACATGAATTCCTTACTTATTTAGCATCTACTTATACAATACGTGCATGACATGACACCTGTGAATTTATCTTGGCTTTGTGTCACCTCTACTAAGCACTCTTAGTCAGTAAATGTACCTCTTCTGAAAAATAAGAATAATTTCATTTATATTTGTTTAGTAAAAATGAATTTTACTTGCAATATAAATTAAATTATTGTGTATTCTAAATTGTAGATCCTATTTGACCACCTCTGTGGCGCAGCGGGCGAAGGTCCGCCTGCGACGCAAGAGGTTGCGGGTTCGATTCCCGCCTCGGAACAACTATTTGTATGATCTGCAAATATTTGTTCCGGGTGTCTGGGTGTTTATATATGTATAATAAAAAAAATATCTATCTATGTACGTATATTATATTAAGTATATCAGAAATCTAGCACCCGTAACACAAGCTTTGAGCTTACCACGGGGCTAGATGTCGTTGTGTAAAATTGTCCAGCAATATTTATATTTATTTATATTTATATTTATTCCCTTTAACCTTATTTACTAATGCACTTAAATTTCCTATAAAAGTGACCTTCATTTGATAGCCATGTTCACACCTCACCCTTTTACAGCAATGTCGACCAAATATAGATTTTATGGCCAATATGGCCATCGATCGATATAACTATCATAACAAATCGCAAAAGATAAATAGAACGCTGAATAGATACGTAGATATTATTTTGTTCGTTGTAGAGACGAGCTTCTAAATGGCTGACTCTGTTATTCATAAGAATAACAGAGTCGGCCAGACCTTTTATTTGTGATAAAGAAAATTCAAAAATTAGGTATGTCTTCAGATATATTAAATGCCTTAGTCGGTTTCACGTCACAATATCAAGTAAGTATCCTAAGTAAAGATGGCATACTATCCCAAGTAAAGATACTTGATTGAAAATTAAATAAAATAAGTCCGTAACCTATGCTATGATATATGTGTAGGTACCAAAGCCATAATGTTAACATTTCCTTTCAGAGAACCGTCAAAAGAACACCAGCTAACATGGCGGTTCTGGCGACGACGACGGCTGGTGGTGGCTATCCTGGCGTTCTTCGGCTTCTTCAACGTGTACGCGCTCCGGGTGAACCTCTCGGTGGCCGTGGTGGCCATGACGGAACCTGTGGAAACTGAACTTGAGAATGGGACTATTGCTATGGTAATTATTTACGTCTATACCTACGCAAAGAAAAAAAAAGAATAAAAATTTCAGTGGAGACCACGGATCGGCAAACGCAGCGTCGGACGTCCACCTAGGTGGACAGGATCACATGATCTTATGAAGGCTGCCGGTTCATGGTTGATGCAAGTTGCATCCGACTGTAATAACTGGTATTCATATGTGGAGGCCTATATCCAGCAGTGGACGTCCAATGGCTGAAATGATAATGATACCTACGCAAATTTCGGAAAAATAGAGCTTCTTACATTCCGTAATGTAAAGTCTACTCTGGCATAGGGTGTGACTTAACTAAGTTGAACACATCTAGTGGTACGAAGTTGCATTAATTTTAATTCGCTACGTAATTCACTAAGGTCGTCAGAAAAACAATGTATGAGATGATACTTCTGTTGCGTAGTAATTAAATATAAAATAAATAAATATAAATATAAATATTGCTGGACAATTTTACACAACGACATCTAGCCCCGTGGTAAGCTCAAAGCTTGTGTTACGGGTGCTAGATTTCTGATATACTTAATATAATATACATACATAGATAGATATTTTTTTTTATTATACATATATTACACCCAGACACCCGGAACAAATATTTGCAGATCATACAAATTGTTGTTCCGAGGCGGGAATCGAACCCGCAACCTCTTGCGTCGCAGGCGGACCTTCGCCCGCTGCGCCACAGAGGTCGTCATAAGAGGAGTAATTGTATGTTCTGTGACTCTGGCAAAGGAATTTCGATTTATCGAAATCGTAAAAATAATTGAAAAGGTACTGTTACTTTAACGACATTATACATACAATTCAAATTGTAGATTAGATCATCCTGATAATTTCAAAAATATAATTAATTATTTCAGTTTCTGATTGTCTTAAGAATTACTGATATAACTCGGTCACACCTACTCTCGAAATTTATAAAAATTAATTTGTATCGGAAAATATTTAAGCCAATTTTTTTTTTAACAAAATTACAGTGATCAGACTTATTCAAGTTCAGATCAAGTTTATTCCTTTTACGGTACATAAACTTTAGTTGTCCTCACGCCTTGATCCCTTCACGTGTAATCTGAACTACTGGATGGTAGTTAAAAGTATTTTATGAAGCCCAGACCACTAAGACCGTTGGTATTACAATTTTGACACGTGTATCAAGTTCAATGCTATTTGACGTGTCTCAGTTTGATGGCTTTTGCGCTTAACTTTGATTGAGGATTTTAGGATGATTTTATTTAGGTAGGTACTGTTGGGGCTCATAATAATTGGCCTATATAAAAGCCTAACCTCTCGTCAAGAGAGAACTCCCTGTGTTCCTTCAGTGGAAACGTAAATAGATCAGAGTAAGTTCTGAAAACGACGAGTAAAATCTCTTAGTCAGATGACGAATCCCTCACACCACACGGCTGGTTGTAAAGATAAATTTAATTAATAAATTATGATAATAATAATTATTATGTTCTGTTCTATTCTAATTATTCAATACCCTTTGCTAATTAGCTCAAAGAGGAAAAGGTGGTTACTGACGGGAAATTGTAAAATAAATAAATAATATAAATATTGCCGGACAATTCACACAGAAACATTTAGCCACGTGGTACCTAAGCTCGAAATATACTTATAGCGAAAGTTATTATAACTTACTTATGTATTTGGCATATCATGAGCGTCATAATCATGACCTTCCAGTGAAGTGTTCATGAGCCGATACCGTGGTTTGACGTTATCGTGATCGTATGCGTATGAATTTTCACGGCTAAATATTTATTGCCCATAAAATTCATCGATAAAAAGACTGTATTCGGCCCCCGCGCAATCAAATAGGCTATTTTCTTCTCAATTTTTAACCGTTTCGCTAAGTACAGTACATAATGGGCTCTCAAGATTCATGGGCATTTGAGCTCTAAATAAGGTTTTAGTATTACCCTGGCATTTAATTTAAGATAAGGTGTAACGTAAATAGGTGTATTCTTCATTTTGATTTCTCAAGTTCACCAATAAAAAACCTATTAATTTATGTTTGACATTGTATTACATCCAGCAAATAGTAAATCGAAAAACAGTACATGTTTTGCATTGAATTGTCCATTGAACATTTGCAATGAGTCTAGTAATTTATGAAGTACCTAGTAAAATTGTTGTTGATATTTCGTATAGATGAAAACACAAACAATTTATGTAGGTAAACAACTTTGTATGTCAAAGAATTAATAAGAGAGACAGAGATGAGAATGGAATTAACCCACATTAACAACCCGCGGTTGTCACGTTTTTGACGTTTTTGTTGACCGGACATTTAGGCACGAGAATGGCCTTTTGTGGATCCGTAGTTCATTAAAGGTTCATCATAGTTTCGCCATGACTATCCGTAGAAAATTGTCGTAAAAATCCAATTTGATTTTGATAAACTTTAAACGTGCAGTACGGTTAGTACCTACTTCAATAACTTTTTTTTTTACTTATCGATTGTATGTTAGCTATTTAAATTTGAGTTGCCACAGGAAAAACTTTATATCCTTGCCATTAGTTTCCATTCTCACTATACATAATCACTTACATTCCTAACCTTTAGTTCTAACAATAATTGCAACACAATTTAAACCAATGACGTTATAAAAATAAATAATCTCCTCACTTATTCGTAGACTGGGTTTGGCGCCTATAAAACTTTATTCACTAAAGGCTTAATTCACTCGGGTCTATGTGTTTTATTGGCACATAAAAATGAACTTATTTTCAAGGATGCAAGATTATTGGTTAACGATTTTATACGCGTACTTCAAAGGTTATAAATTAAAAGGACCTTCTACACTTTGATGTTTTTGGGCACATATTTGTTACGTTAGGTGTCCAGTATAACTAATATGAGGGCTTCTCAAGAACAGGTTCAAAAACGTAACTACACGTCAGAACAACAACAAGCTACATTTTATCTATAAGAGTTGCTATCGGTTAGCATAGATCACTAGGTAGGTCTATACATTGTGGTCGTTCTCAATTATATATGCCGGTTGAATAATTACTGGATACTTACATAAGCCAGGCCGATTACTTCACTTTCAAGTCTAACTTCAGGTATGGAAACTTTGCGTATAATTTTCCCATTACTCGCATCAATAATTAAAATCAAACTTCAACATTGCGGCAAAACTACCTACCAAACTTACAACTGAGTAGTCGTAATTCCTTCAAAAGCTCAAAATTAGAGCTAGCGTTCTAAGTTGTACATGTTTTGAATTGTAAAGCCGAGTTTATTTCTTGGTACTCTGACAAAAACAATTATTTCCATTCCTAGTGTTAAGTCTATTGACAATTAGTCAAAAGACTTTACACTACGTAAAGTTTGACGGTCGGAGATTCATTGAGAACACGTTCATCACAATCAAAGATTCACAGCGTTCGTTCAATGAACCCTGAATTATACAGTTCACTAATATCACTTTGATTTGGAGCAAGGAAATGAATCCGAGATTTTCATTTGCATAGAGACGCTAACGAATATTTAAATAGTAGAAGATTGACGCTTGGCAGTATTATCAGGCTGGCTGGTCAGTCACCTTTACTTTCACTTGAGAGAAATAAGTTGTGATGTTTTGATTTGTGTGCAAACTTAGAGGCATTGTTTCATACTGTCTCTTTAGCACTTATCACGATGTCAATGCAACGAATAGGTCCAGGGTTCGATTTTCGCAGCGGACCAGGATATCACTCAAGAAAACAAATCGAGAATATCGTAAACAGGACGTAAGGATTGATTTTGTGTACTATTACTAATACTATTTGAGAAAGAGCTTAGGGTAAAGCCGCGAGCGAAAGCTATTGTTATAAATAAACAATTCAAGTAGATGTGACTGCGTGTTTTGGAGCACGGTCCTAATTATCTCTTTCATTGTTTTCAGTATTTTTAAGATAAGATAATGTCTTCTCCGATTCATTATCATGCCCAGTCTGAAAGCAAACAAATCCTTTGGTATTTTGTTTGGTTTAATTACTAATTATCTACTTCATTAAGCAGTGGTATTTGTGTCATGCATGTTATATGAACATTACAAAATTTCTAAGACGCAAATTAAATGTTATTTCATTTAGCAAGTATGTATTGAACCTTGAACAACGCAAAATTATTAAACTCGAATCATGTTTTTTTTTTTCATTATAAGACTAGCAAATATTTAGGCATAATTTTTGGTCTTGATGAACAATTAGAACAATATTATTATTTAAAAAAATTCTTGTAGGTACTCATTTTTATTTTCTGACCTCTAACGTCAGTTCTATAAAATTGTATGTTTTATAGGGTTATGTAAAAAGAATTAATCGATCAATTCAATCCAATTACCGTAAAACACTCCAACATTGCCCACATTTTTCGAATAATTACAATTTTTGTTATTTTTTTGTATGGGGACACAAGTATTTTCTATTAGCATCTGCAACTATAGGATATTTTGCATGTATTATTTTATAAGATTTTGTTATTCGTCAATATTAAATCAAGTATTTTATTATTTTTAAAGGCGGGCAATGTTATCTCGACTTATTGCCAACATTGCCCGCGTTGATTTTTGACGCAAATATCTCCTCTCCGGCCTCTAATCAGCTGACAGCAAAACCTGTACAAGAATTCTGACCAAAACTGGCCTTTACTTTAAAACTAAAGCGAATCCATGACAGGTTTCCTACCAAAATCCATGTTAGGCTAGTTGGGCAAAATTACCCTGACCTTGTTAGCATTTTCCATACAATTCGCTTTTCGCCTTTAGTAAAGTGATAGGGTTGGTACATCTCAGTAAACTGTTCTTGACTTTTTATTTCTTTTTATGTTAATAAAAAAACAAGATTATCTTCTATTGAATTATTTAAAAAACTTTTGAGTAACATGTTTAATTCAACAGATTCACATGCAAGTATTAACATTTATTCCGTGTTATTTTTAATACATTCTGGTTCCAATCTTTCGTCTTGACTTTCTTTGACGAATTCGAGATTTTGTTCTTGCTTTTAAGAAATAATAAAAATAAATTATCGAAATAATCAAGATAATAATAATTAGCAAAAAAAAAAAAAAACTCGGATGTGTCAACCCTAAGCTTATTTTGACTGCGGGCAATGTTGTCAATAGTAGATCGCAAAAATACCAGATAACTTTGCCCACCATTATAACTTTAGTTATACAAGAGCTGCATCAATGACAATAAAGTTATAATAATACCTTAAGTTTTTTGTACAACATAATATAAATTAAACTCATCTGTGTTTTCTCCATCACGCACAATCCACTTTTGAATTTTCACCAAAATTTGCCCGCAAAAATACACTCTGTCTTTGACGAGTTCCAACAAGTTACTGAGTGACTTTAGCGTTACATCCAATAGACAGTGGTGCTAAACACAAAACCTATTTTCTACCAAAGTCAATAAATGTCACCATAGTATTCAGATATTTTTGCTATTAAAAGTTTTGCTTAAAAATTGGTCTTCGGGCAAAATTACCCTCGGTGGCAATGTTGGAGTGTTTTACGGTATGTATTTTATAAATTTATACAATGTTCTCATTGTTAACGGAAAAAACATGCTTGAGTTTAATTCTAAGAAACGTTTTTGTGTTGTTCATGGGAAGTAAAATAGGAATTAGCATTTCTGTGACAATTCGTAAGACGTACAGTGTAGCTCAAAGTTTAGGATTTATAACTAGCTAACACGTAGCATTAAGCATCCCTATTTATATTCCTACGCCTGGGACACAGGGACTTAAGACTTAGATATTAATGTTATTATTCAAATCAAATCAAATCAAATCAAAAAACTCTTTATTATTCCACAGGTTCCAGAATTCGATTGGAGCTCTCAAACCAAAGGGCTAGTGCTGAGTTCGTTCTTCTACGGCTACATCGTGACACAGCTGCCTGGCGGGTGGTTGGCTGCTAAAATAGGAGGTAACAGGTTTGTTCCGAATTCGACTCTACGCTTTTCCATTATCACAGAATATGAATGAGAGTTAGTATGGGTAATGTTGGCCTACCAGTTACAAGGTTTTTGGATACGGTTGATTATTTAAAGATCTATGCTGGAGGTTGCATCTAATATTCTAATTATGTAACCATTGCTGACATTGAATTAATCATCTTATACTAAGAGTAGGTGTAAGGGTTTGCTTATAACATAATTTAATACAAGCTTATGCATCTTTTTAAACCCATGAATATTTTCCTCAGGATAATTCGTTTAAAACTGCAGGATGGAAAGCTTTATTCACATGTTTTGGATACATAGGAGTGTTAAATTTGACTTAATCGTTCTGCAATATTCAGTGAGTTTGATGTAACAGACGGACAAACAGACAGACGCACTAGTAATCCTGTGTGAGTTTCTTACTTCAGTGTATAGTATTGTATTCTAATGATGGACCGATACCCTAAAAACTATGTATGGTTCGTGATCTGCATGTATCCTAGCAACCTATAACGTGATTACGTGACCATGACATTAACATTTATTATTAGATTCTATACAAAAACCACGCCGAAATAGCAGTTACCGCTTCGTACTAAAAAATTACCAAATATTAGGCAACGTTGGGAGTCATGAATACATTCGTTACTCGTAACAATACGTGACTGTAGTACCTATAAATTTTGCAAGCAAACTCAGATGTTTTAAAGATTATGAGGTCGTCGTTCACTAGGTAACAGGTTTGCACATAACCGAAGACCTGTTGCGAGTTACAATGTAAATGGCATTACATCGAAACAAGTTTGGAGTCCGTTAGGTTAATTCAAATATGACAATCAATATAACAACTTAACAACCCATATAACATTCTGCGTAGCGTCTTTTCAACCAAAATATCTCGGTGCCTCAAGACTGACTAAAGTCTAGAACCAATATGTGTTGCCAGCGATGACATACACAGACCCGAAATGTGGTGCTCCCGATTGATCTCATGAACAAACACTTGGTGTACAAAGTCTTACACCGCGGGAAGTGAAGACATCGAATTTGTGGTTTCGCGATAAATTCGTCCTAAAGAATACCTATATTTAAAAAAAATTAAAATTTTTAAATTTAAATTTTTTAAACATTTAAAGATTTTAATTTCACTTAAATAAATGAAAATATTTCTGGACAATGCTCGATACCTATGCTAATTACATGTACTATACTACATGTATTTATATATTTAAAAACATAATGAATAACATGTTGTGTAGCGAAGTCGCAGAAAAAAAAGCTATTGTTCATAGAAATAGAATAGAATAAATGACGACGATTCTCGTGACTCTAATGTTTGTTTGTAGTAGAAAATTAGTACACTTCAGTGTGTTGACTGTCATGATATAAAGACACGATCGCGACTAGGTTATGATCATCATCATCATAACAACCCATATTATGCCTCACTTCAGGAATCCCTCAGACTCTGACGACACTCAGGAAGTGATAGAATGGTACTATTTCTAGGCTGACACCACATGCTTACTAACTTACTCCCTAGGTGAGAAACTGGAACTTAACAATTAAGGTAACATCGCGCGATGTTTTATCTTTAAAGTTTCTTCACGGAGCCATTTCTAGTTGTAATTTCTGGGTGTTGTAAATCTAGCACCCGTAACACAAGCTTCGTGCTTACCACGGGGCTAGATGTTGCTGTGTGAATTGTCCAGCAATATTTATTATTATTATTAATGTAATATTTGTGATTTCCAGGGTGTTTGCGATTGGCATCGGCGCGACGTCCCTTCTCACTCTCTTCACTCCTCTTCTCGCTCACACCAGTACGGCGCTGCTCATCGCTGTAAGGGTCGTCGAAGGATTATTTGAGGTTAGTTTTAGTTATCACCCTTTGCTTGGACTCAGGAAACGCTTCATTATATTCATCATACCAAATACTACGTCCCACGGGCACGGGTCCCTGCGCGAAAAAAGATAATAAGACTTGGACGTTTCGGTGTAATCAACACGCTTACCGGGTTGATAATCCCAGTAAATTTTGTTACAGTACTTATATCAATAAATAAAGGAACAAATTAGTTATTTCAATCAAACAAACTACTGGGTTTTAGCTGTAATGTAATGTATGACAAAGCGATCGTGGTAGTAAAGTTTGATAATCGTTAAGTATTTCCCAAATTTTCGACAGCTTATATTTCAATACATTTTAGGACTATATTATTATTTATAAGGACTCGTTGTTTGTTTTTTTATAATATTCATTGGTATCTTATCAATTCCAGGGAGTCACATACCCCTGCATCCACGCAGTGTGGTCGCGCTGGGCCCCTTCTCAGGAAAGAGCTAGATTGGCCACATTCGCCTTCAGCGGTAGTTACGCGGGCACCGTCATATCAATGCCCATATGCTCTCTACTGGCACACTACACCGGCTGGCCCGGGATATTCTATGTCTTTGGTAAGTATTTACAGCTAAAGTAACTAAAAAATAACTCTTTAAGGCCCATAAATGAGCTTTGACTATGATTGCCTATAGGGGGAGTTATACAGGCACTGTCATTCATTCTGATTATTATATTCCCTACTCGCGCGTTACACTTGCTGGCCCATATTATTTGTTTTTAGTAAGTGTTTTGAGGTTACAATAACTGTAAAAAACCCCCCAAGAGGCAAGATTTTCCTCTCTGATCAATGTTTGCAGAAATATCTCAATAACAAAAAAACACAGCTCTCTGCTACAATGTTTTAATAATTTATTCTTATTCTGTTTTTAACTCAAAGGTAGTCACAGCCAATATTACCTTGATTTGTGAAGAATAATATTGAAATATTTTGTAAACTTTAACTGTCACAACCTATTCATCATCATCATCATCATATCAGCCGTCGGACGTCCACTGCTGGACATAGGCCTCCCTTAATGAATTCCAGTCGTTTCGGTCGGATGCGACTTGCATCCACCGTAATCCAGCTAACTTCACCAACTCATCCGTCCACCTGGTAGGTGGGCGTCCGACGCTGCGTTTTCCGATCCGTGGTCTCCACTCGAGAACTTTTCGGCCCCATCGGCCATCCGTTCTCCGAGCTATATGGCCTGCCCATTGCCACTTCAAAGAGCTAATCCGCTGGGCTATGTCGGTGACCCGCCCAACCTATTAGTTGAAACCTAATCTGAAGCTTTTATTTACAGGTTTGTTGGGACTAATATGGACGGCAATATGGTGGATAGTCGTCAAAGAATCTCCTGAAAAAGATCCGCACATATCTCCCGCTGAACTTAAGTATATTCAGGTATTTATTACCTACTTAAAATGTACATGGAATATTATGCATGAGCACAGAGTCTTTCATACAGATATGAAAAACAGTCTGCGCAATCAAATGTCCTTTTTGCCATAATTTCCAAAAAGGACATTTGATTGCGCAACATCTTTTTTCCTTTAATTTTCCTCTGTAAGCCGTCATATCTACACTAACTCCTTTCTTACACATGTCATCCTTCACACATACCATCCATATTTTCTTTGGCCTCTCTTCACACACCCATATTCATAATTTTTATTTATTTATTTTATTCATTCGGAAAGCATACAGATTACAATGACTATGTGAAAAACAATATAAAAAACTTCGATCCAATTATTAGCTTTCGCATATAAATTTCTATATGCCTGTCTAACCTATGAGTACCTAATTTAGAAAAACTTAAAATGATACATACATACAACAAAATAAGAGAAAACTTAGGAATCTTACTAAGATAATAAAGTATAAGGTGTTAAATATTATTAAACATAAAACTTAAATTATTTTCTATATTATATAAATATAATATAACTTAAATTAATACCTAGACAGTAACTGAACCATTGTTATCAAACCATTGTTTAGACAAAACGCGCTTAAAACAATGCGGTTTAGACATGAACAAATCTAAATCAGAAAAACTAACTAATTTTTTGTTATAACAATTTACACAACGAACAAAAAATGAATTTTGCCTGTAACTGCACTTACATTCAGAGATATAAAGTGTCATAAAGGGATATCTAACTGATCTAGTCGGCACATTCAGTTGTATTTTGGATAAGAGTGACGGAGCGTCTACCAAGGACTGTGCTAATCTCACCAAAAAATAAATGTCCGATATTGATCTACGCTCTTCCAGAGGAAGAAATGTGGTGCCTCCTACACCTGGATTCATAGTCAATATCATATACTCTACTTTTATATTGCACATACCTCATGAAATTTTTCTGTATACACTCAAGTCTATTTATATAAATATGGTACTGTGGGTTCCATACCTGAGAACAATACTCGAGGGTGCTGCGAACATATGAACAATACAAAATTTTTAAAAGTTTAATGCTAGAGAACTGGGAGCATGCTCTTTTTATAAACCCCATTGCTTTCCTGGCTTTAGCAGCTATATAATCGACGTGCCTTTCAAATGTCAGCTTTGAATCTAGAAATACGCCAAGATCACGAACTTCATAAAGGCGACTCAGTCGACAAGATTTAAGCACGTAATTATGTACGATAGGCTTAGGCTTACGAGTGAAAGTAATAGAGTGGCATTTGGATACGTTAAGATCTAGATTATTATAAGCACAATAGTTCTCTAATCTTAATAAGTCTTCCTCCAATAAATTACAATCCTGAACTGAATTAACTTTTTTGTATATCTTCATATCATCAGCATATAGCAAAAATGATGAGTGTATAAAGCATTTATTTATATCGTTAACGAAAAAATTAAACAAAAGAGGTCCTAATAATGATCCTTGAGGAACTCCTGAAGGAACAACATGCCATATGGAGACAACGCCATTAATAGCTACAGCCTGGGAACGGTTTGCTATGTATGAAGTAAACCACCTAAGTAAGCTGCCGTGAATGCCAGCACGCATCAGTTTTAACAAAAGTATTGAGTGATCAATGCGATCAAATGCTTTACTGTAATCTGTGAAAATACAGTCTACCTGTCCACCGTCTTCCATGTTGGTTGTAATAAAGTCAACGAATGTGAGCATATTGGATGTTGTTGAACGGTTTTTAAGGAAACCGTGCTGCTGTGGAATAAAAACTGAAGAGAAGGTGCTGTAGACCTGATCGTAAACTATACGTTCTAGAATTTTTGCAAAAAGGCAAAGTTTTGAAATTGGCCTATAGTTTTTCACCTCCCCTTTGTCACCATTTTTATGAACTGGGGTAATAAACGCAGTCTTCCACTTATTTGGCACGATCCCCTCGGTGACAGACCTTGAAAATAGTATCCTAAGCGGTATCAACAAACTTTCGGCGCACTTGACAATAAAAAGAGGCGGTATGGTATCAGGACCAGCACCCTTAGTTAGATCTAATGACTTAAGGAGCTTAAGAAGTGATTCAGAATTTATTTCAATAGAACTAAGTGATTGTGCAACATCGTGATATAGATGCTCATGGTGTTCACTATTTGAATTATCACTGGAAGTATTTAAAAATGTTGTTTGGAAATAAGTAGCAAAAACATTACTTATATCTTCCTGGTTATCAAAGGATTGTCCTTGATAGGTAACGGTCGATGGAAGCGAATTAGATCCTTTTTTGTTAGACTTAATAAAAGACCAAAATAATTTAGGCTCCTTAATTATATCTTTCTCTATTTTTAAAATATATGATTTGTAACATTCATCTTCAACTTTTTTCGCCCGAGCTCTAAGCAATGAAAAGGTATTATGATCAGAAGCATTACCATAGGTATGAAATTTTCGCAAAAACTTAACTTTTTCTCTTAATATTTTCTTTAAATTAAAGGTATACCATGGGGGAAATTTAGACGGATAAATTATTTTACTAGGGACATACTGATTAATTAGATTATAAATATTATCATAAAAAGTTGATACAGAGTCTTCTATTGTTTTATTACATAAAATATCATTCCAATTAATTTCACTCAAACATCTGTTAATTTTTTCATAGTCACCAGATTCATAAAAATACTTAGTCCTTGGAACCGATTTTAGGACCGAGTTGGTGCACAAATTAAGCCTAACATCAAGAGACTTGTGGTGGACGTCTTCTGGTACCAACGGGGAATCACAGGCGGACACAGACAACTTTACATCAGAAAATACTAAATCCAAGATTCTATTATTAGCTGCATTTAGGCAATGATTAAATTGAAATAAACTACACTCGGAAATTATATCAAAAAAATAAGTCTGAGTAACGCCTAAAATACCCGAAGGATGTAGGGAAAAACTGTCATCCGACCAAACTAAGTTTGGCATATTAAAATCTCCTAGAATTACAAAAGAGTCATTAGGGTTTGAGTTAATAATATTTGTTAGATTTACACTAAAATTATGAAGCTGAGTGTCATACGAGTTACCTAACGATTCACGGCATAAATAAACTACACAAAAATGCAAAGAACCTGAGGTCCTACTCCGATTATTCGGCCTAACCGTGACCCAAAGGTCTTCAGCCGAGGAAGTCCAACTGGAACGAGCCTCGCCTAATAAATCCCGGTGCAAAGCTAACAACACGCCACCACCTTTAGACTGATTAGTCTTCACGTAATTTCTATCACGACGCCAAACTGAGTAATTGTCACTAAATAACTCGCAATCGTTAATGCTATCCACTAACCATGTTTCTGTTAGCGCGATAACACTATAAGTATTCAAATTTAATAACAAATTGCGCTTAAATAAATGTGTCTTTGTTCGCAGCCCACGAGTATTCTGGTAATAAATATTATATGTAGCCATCATAATTAATTAAATAACAATTACTAATTAAATACAAAAATAACAAAATGTGCAAAACATAAAATATAAACAATAGACTCGAGTATACAATTAATTCTCCAACTATGCAATCAAACAAAGTACGTTTAGTGCAAAAATACTTTGGGTTCATAAGGTAGTCATATAACTTTAAATCATTAAACTCAACATTTAAATAACAGTCTAATAAAGTAATTAGGGTAGTAATGCAAACCTGTCGCAGACAAAATATGAATTCAACTAAATAGCTCGGTACAAGCGTGCAAGCACTGGCATGAAAGCAAGCGATAGTGGCCCGTACTGCACGAGTGCAGGTATGGGGCGCGCAGGCGATTCTAACCCGTATAGCGCGGTATGCGTAAGCGCAAGAAAGCAGCAATTGCGTGAATAATTTTGGCTGTGCATATCGGTTATCTATTGTTTCTCGCATAAAGTAAATTATAGAACAATGGAAGTGTAGTTCAACAATGGTTCTCAAACTGTTTACAAAGGCTATGATAAGTTTAATTTGACAAATATGATAAAATAAGATAATAACACTAATTAATAATTTTCTGAAGATCCTTCTCACACTGAATGTAGAAAATTGGAGCCGTGTCAGATTTTCTACCCATGATTTTACAGTGCTTGACCCAAATATATTGAAAGTTATTCTCCTTCGCAAGCGCTCTAGCTTTACTCAATAGTGATTTATTATGTTGGTTATAAAATGAACTTAATAAAAAATAAAGCATAATTTAATGAACTAACTAAGGAACATAAAATAATCTGTCAATGTCAAATTATAACAATTAATTCTACTTCCGAGTCGCGATTTGTGATCACCAACCTGCCTGCTAAGCGGGGTGATTGTCCAAATCTGCCTAGAACTGTATGGTTATATCTACCCTTTGTTGGTTTAAGAACGACATGGTTCTAGTGATAATAATTAAACCTTTTACTCACATTTCAGGATTCCAGAGGAACCCAAGCAGTGGAAGGTTCTCGAATCCGTCACCCGTGGTCCGCCATGCTGAGGTCGGCGCCCGTGTGGGCCATCGTGACGGCGCACTTCAGCGAGAACTGGGGCTTCTACACTCTGCTCACCTTCCTGCCCACCTTCATGTCTGGTAATATTAAATAATATGAAATAAATAAAATTCATAGTTCTGAGGTAACTAACAGAACAAAAATACAATCGACTTTAGACACGTGCGCGCAATCGATGGGTGTGGTCAAAAAACCACGTGACTCAAAAAGAAGAAAGGCGAAAGTACGATCTGCAGATATTTGTTCCGGGTGTCTGGGTGTTATATATGTATAATAAAAATATATATCTATGTATGTATATTATATTAAGTATATCAGAAATGTAGCACCCGTAACACAAGCTTCGAGCTTACCACGGGGCTAGATGTTGCTGTGAATTGTCCGGCAATATTTATTTATTGTATGTTTTTAATTTCCAGATGTGTTCAACTTCTCGACGTCTCAGTCGGGTGTGGTGGCCGGGATCCCGTACCTGGCGATGGGCGTGGCGCTGCAGGCGGCGGGACACGCTGCCGACCTCCTGCTGCGGCGACGGCTGCTCTCACCCACACACATACGGAAGTTGTTCAACTGCACTGCATTCGTGGCACAGGTGACTTACTAGACCTATATAATAAATAAATAATAATAATATTGTTGGACAATTCACACAGCAACATCTAGCGCCGTGATAAGCTTTAAGCTTGTGTTACGGGTGCTAGATTACTGATATAAGTACTTAATAGAATATACATGGATAGATTTTTATTATACATAATATATAAAACCCAGCGTCCGGGTCAAATATTTGCAGATCATAGGAATTCTTGTCCCGAGGCGGGAGTCGAACCAGCAACCTCTTGCGTCGCAGGCAGTTGTACTGAGTCGAAAATCGAATCCGCGAATTACCTCGGGCAAACCTTCATCCGTTGCATAGAGATCATCATAGATAATTTCTTATATTAGTTGAATGTTATTTTCAGACAGTATTCATGGTAGCCGCGGCGTACGCGACTACGGTAGTCGGCTGTATCGTCTGCCTCACGATTGCTGTTGGTCTTGGAGGGTTCGCGTGGGCGGGATTTGGGTATGATGTTTATTTTTAATATAATAGTTGGTTAGATAGAGAGATAGATAATAACCTTATTGTACACCTAAATAAAAACAATATAATATAAGACAACAAACTTAACTAATTATATAATTGGCGGCCTTATCGCTAAAAGCGATCTCTTCCAGGCAACCTTTGGATGGATAGTAACTATTGAATAATGGAGTGGCGGTGTACCTACATAGTTACTTTTAAAACAAATAGATAGCTGGTAGATTTATACATAAAATCACTTGGATACGTCAATTATTTTGTAATTTTTGTATTTTAGTAAGTTCTCATACTTTTTTAGCTTACTAAGAAATAATGTTTTGTTAAATTAACATTGTGTTTCCGTTGTTTTCAGTGTGAACCACCTGGACATAGCGCCGCCGCACGCGAGCGTGTTGATGGGTCTGTCCAATACGGTGGCCACGCTGCCCGGCATCATCAGCCCCACGCTATCCGGCGCCATTGTCACTAACAAGGTACCATACTTATTGTAACCGAGCCGTGTTGGCTATGGGAGCATCATCAAACTCGACTTAAGTCATTTTCAATCAATTAATCAAGTTTGTGAGTGTTTATGTTTAATTCTTCACGACAAAACGGCTCCAGCGATTTTATAAATAAATCTTGGTATGGAATTAGCGAAATGATGAATGACGATGGAGCTAGCGGACACCCTGGATTTACACCTAGGTTGCGTTCGATATCACGGTCAAAGCCGCAGGGCACAAAGCTAAAATATAGTATATTTAGAGTATACATAGATAGACAGATTATATTGCATACATAGTACATATTACAAATATATTTAATTACCTATTTAATTAAACGCTTATATATCTTTTTCAGACTGCACAAGAATGGCGGATAGTATTTTTCATCTCCAGCGCCATCTATTTGGCGGGCGCGGTAATCTACGGGATATTCGCGTCGGCCGAGAAACAGCCGTGGGTCGTCGAGTTTGACTCCGACGCCACTTTCGACACAGATGGCGCTAGCGTCACCACCGCGAGGGGATACGACAACAAGGCTATGGATAATTCGGAAATGTGAAAAGGCTGCTGTTCAAATGACTGGGAATATAGACCACGCCACGTTTGAAGTCTTACGTCAAAGAGGAAACTAATGTATAGTAAAACCATTTCTAAAATGAACGCCCCTCCACCGAATTCTGTATTTTTTTTCTGTGTATTCTTTTGTATTTTGTTGTATTTGCTGTTTTTCTGTATTTCCTCTCACACGTTGAAATCATCCGGTACAACACAACTTGTCCGATACAACGGTTTTGTGGAGGGGAGTTCATTTTTAGAATGGTTTTACTATACACTACTGTACTAATAATCACTCGTGAGAGATTAGGCTTTTATTCATCACTCTAGCTGGTAACCATGTACGACAATGTCGTGTCCTTAAAACTTTTCAAAGTTGTGAGAATATGCAGTTATCCTCACGAAGATTGCCTTCATCCTTGAACACGTGTCTTAAAAGTGCACTTGCAGTTTTGCATTGAAAACCAATGAGATTATTTTTGTGATTACCGAGTCTCGATTATAGAACCGTTTCTTATTGGATTATTATTGGCCTAAAGTAGTCCTAAGAAAAAATATAAAGATTTAATCCATCATTGTGTAATATATCAAGCTAATTAAAACTACATCATAGTATAACAACATAGTAAAAAGGGCTCTGCGCCATTACTGATGTCCGATAGACGCGGCGCTGTTTTCCTAGAAACAAAAGATGTTAGTACTATAGTTCCAACTTTTCCGTAAGACTTGAATAGTGGTGCGAATTTAATTACAAGTATTGTATAAGGCCTTCAACCTCGCACTAAAATATTCATACCTTGTGCTGAAAAATAATTTCCTGTAAATTGATGACGATGAAAGTAATTCTAAAACAGATTCTATTTTTGTATCATGCTCTGAATGAGATCTGTCACAATTAGACATAACCGCATGTTTGAAAAATATTTTAGTGAATATGTTTTTTGTATTGAACTATAAATTATTGTTAGTGTGAAATGGAAACCTAATGCATTGTTAATTTTTGTAATAATATGCCGGTTTATTATTTTTGTGTAAATGATAATAATTCAGATAAAATCTTAGTAAATTTATTTATGATTTAAATATGAGCCAAGCATGAGATACCTTCAATCAATTTTACAGTTGTTTACTTACAATTTGTAACGCTAAATAAGATTTTATCTTGTAATGCAAATCATTACAAGATAAAATCTTAATTAAATACTTCGGAAAAACTATGTTAAATAAAGTAGGTTTTAAGTTGTAAAATACTTTATGTAAATGGAGCCTTAATTATTGTATTTTACTCCATCACCTGCAAACGTAATCTTTTATAAGAATTTGGTAGAACATTATTCTTTTTGTTATGCACAAAGCACGAAAAGCCATGGAGATACATTAGTGTAGGTATATCCCACGTTTCAGTAATATCGCCGTCAAAAGCTGGAACCGACTAGTTAAATATTGGTTTCTCGGTTTTAAAATGTGATACTGTTAATATAAGATATTTAGAGTAAGTAGTAGGCAATTTGAATTTATACCCATGTAAAAGATCTGTTGAAAGCTTTTCCTATATTTTAATGTGTATATTTTGTGAAAGTGATATTTGTAAGCGAAAATATTTCAATAAATGTACGTATTATGACTGAATCTTTGATTTTTCCTTATCTACCTACTTACTAGCCGCAAACTTTAACATTCCCGTAACAACCAATTATTGTGGAAATTTTATCGTTTTTAACCCGCTGCATGTTTTTCAGGTACTAAAAAACATACCAGCATCTCTAGCGTAACATCAAAGAAAAGAACTATAAATCAGAGGATTACCTACATTAAATTAATAAGGCAAATGAAAACAATGTAGCCCTATAAAGATATAGACTACTTTCTTGGTAAAGAGATTAAGTACCTAACTACGGGCCTAATTAAACACTACGTGATACTAAAATTCATATACATAAGTATGAAATAAGGGCTAATGACCTGAATTCGTTACATATTTTAGGTGTAAAATAAATAGGTCGGGAATAATAGTTGTACAACAGCGCCCTCTGTTTTACATTACAAAAAAATATGATTAATTTTGTATAGAAGACAATTATTCCGTTTCCGATACTATTGAATTTGACTTGATTTATTTCAGAAAACGTATAGGAAACTATATTTCTTACACAAAACTCCAAGTGATATTTTTTTCGGTTTTTTTAATATTTCATAAAAGACAAACAAGTAGCTAATTAATTCCTATTTAAAATAATGATGCACCTAATTATGTATTTTTGTGGGTAATAACGAATAAATAAATATAATTTTCTAATACATTTAATACAATTAAATTAAATAATTAATTCTAACTAAAAATTTACGCAAATAATCGTTTCATTTTATAATAATCCCTAAAATAAGCTCGTCAACTGACCGCCAAATTCAAATCCCATTCCGCAAACGACGTCAGAGCCGCCGCTCAAACCGCCCGCCCGCCCGTTTGTCGGCAAAAGTATAAAGGGCACCACCACTTTGACTCGCCCGCCTTTCGCTGTTTAGATTTCGAACTGTAAACTACGGCACCGTTTGATTAAAAATTATGGAACTATCTAAAGAATTGACGAAGAAACTCCTAGATCTGATGGAGAGTACTGGGTATCCCCTGGTGCAGCGAAATGGACAGCGCAAGTTTGGCCCGCCCCCAGACTGGAACCAGCCAGCGCCACAGAGGGGCTGCGAAGTATTCATAGGAAAACTGCCCCGAGAGATCTACGAAGACGAGCTCGTACCCATCTTCGCCACATGCGGGAAGATATACGAGATGCGCCTCATGATGGACTTCTCCGGCTCCAACCGAGGGTACGCCTTCGTGACCTACACCAACAAAAGTGACGCTTCCCGTGCCGTCAAAGTGTTGAACGGATACGAGATCAGAAATGGCAGACACCTCGGAGTCGTGAAATCTGTTGATAACTGCAGACTATTCGTGGGCAGCATCCCGAAGACAAAGACCAAGGAAGAGGTGTACCAGGAGCTGTCGAACCTGGTGTCTGGTATCGTGGACGTGGTTTTGTACAAGAACTGCTTCGATCGGAGGCTGAATAGAGGGTTTGCCTTCGTGGAGTTCACGTCGCACCGAGCGGCGGCCATGGCGCGGCGCACGCTGGTGCCCGGCTGCGTGAAGCTGTGGGACCACGATGTCAACGTGGACTGGGCTGAACCGGAGCCCGATATTGACGATGAACAGATGAAAAAGGTAATATTCTGTTCTTTTCTTCTACATTCTAATAATTATTTTTATTATCTAGGCACCTACCTACTTTAACATTTTGACGGTAAAGCTATGCTATGACCAATCTATACTTCTGTCTATACTTTTAATTAATTAATTTAATATATAAAGCTGAAGAGTTTGATTGTTTGTTTGAACGCGCTAATCTCAGGAACCGCGCTGGTCCGATAGAAATTAATTTCAGTGTTGGATAGTACATTTTTTATGAAGAAAAAAGCGACGCTGTTGGCGGTCGTCTAGTATAAAATATATCTGTAAGCTGGTGGAGATTGCTTAGGTATTTATTCTTTTAACGCCCTATATTATTAAGCCTTGTTAATCTACCTCACATCTACCTTTATTGAAACCTTATCCGCCGCGCGCGCCGCCGTCTGCATTTGCGACTTTCATTATGATGATTGTTTTAAAAGTGTCTTGGCTTAAATCTTTATTTTAAACAAACTTTTTTATAACGTAGTAAAGTAGGTACCTTCCCTTTGCAGGTGAAGGTGCTCTACGTAAGAAATTTTCTTATACGGACCACACCAGACACAATTAAAACTGTATTTGAGACAGCAATAAATACCAGCATTGAGCGAGTAAAAAAAATATATGACTATGCGTTTCTCCATTTCCACAACCGTTCAGATGCTGAGCTAGCAATGAAAAAACTGCAAAACACTCCAATTGATGGCAGCCCTATTGAGATAAAATGGGCTAAGCCAGTAGACCGCGAGTTATACAAAATCCAAAAACAAAGTAGAGGCAATGCAAAGTTTAACAACAGCCATGATCTAACGCAAACATTGTTGCTTTACAAACAGCATCTAGAGAAGCAAGAATATGCCAACTCTCCAAGAGAAGATGAGGGTATTGGTTCTGGCTATGGTGGGTCACCATGCAGTTCCCAAATGGAGATCAAGACGGTCGGGGATGAACCATACAAACATGGACCAGCTAAGCTGGAGTCCCTATGCAAAAGGTTGGTATTTATTACAGATATATATTTATTTATCCTTCATCTTTATTACAGCCAGTGTTGAACAGGTCTCCCTTTAATGTAAGATTGTGGGTTCGATTCCTGCCCTGGGACAGATTTTATATAGGTGTATTTTGGGGGTGTTCTGGTGGTTTTGTGTTTAATCAGTTATCTTCCCAGGGAGGTGTACTAGACAAGTAGCAGAATCTTTAATGTTGTTGCTTTAATGTGGACGATCTCTGTGGAGTAGCGGGGGAAGGTCCGCCTGCGACGCAAGAGGTTGCGGGTTCGATTCCCGCCTTGGAACAATAATTTGTATGATCTGCAAATATTGTGTCCGGGTGTCTGGGTGTTTTGTTTATATTAAGTAGGTATATCCGAAATCTAGCACCCGTAACAGAAGCTTAGAGCTTACCATGGGGCTAATGTCGTTGTGTATATTGTCCAGCAATATTTATTTTATTTATTTAATTGGTGTTAATTTTACAGGTACATGTGGGCTCCACCAGTCTACGAATATCAGAAGTATATAGATCCTAGAGGGATAGAGCTGTGGGTTGCCAAAATTGATTTGCCAGAGATTGGCCAGCCCCTCGTGAGTGTCCCTCAACGAATTGGGCCTCTAGTTACATCTGCCTGTTACAGCCTGCAACTGGCTCAGGTTGAGGCTGCAGAGACCGCCCTGAAGATAATCAATGTAAGTTCCTTATTTATTATTTAAAGACCATTAGTAGGCATAGTTAGCTAGTTCACAGTGGATGCAAGTCGCATCAGACCGAAACAACTGGAATTCATTATGGGAGGCCAATGTCCAGCAGTGGACGTCTGACTGCTGATATGATGATGGGACGTCTGACGGCTGATATGATGAATGATGATGATGATGATGATTAGGCATAGTTACATTTGTCCTGGGGTGAAGATTAAACTGGCAAACCGTTGCCTGTTGCAGGTTCGCATAATGGTTATCATCATCATAATAATAACTTGTGTGTAGCTGGTATTGACGATGGATATCCAGAGCTTCCAAATGTTATTTACCAAAAAGAACCCACTATAAGTCTCGTATTATTAGCACATTTTGTTAGTGCACTCCACATGCTACCAGTCTGCTGTTGTATTAATCCATTTAAAAACAGATTGTTGGTGCTATTCATAGGCCTGCACCACTACATGTCAATCAAATTTCTTTTGTATGTAAGTCTTATATTTTTTTCCAGTTCCTGAGGATTAACTCTGTTCCACAATCGTCATCAACTCCGATTCAGCCAGTATACCCCACCATTGTGCCTCAGGTGCCTACTCGGGTACCACCCTTGGTCGGGCTCCCATGTGACTACATGAACATGTTCTGCGGAGGACTGCCTGTCATGCAACCTCTGTGGCGCGGTGTTTAAATTGACATTGTGTTTCAGAGGGTTACCAAAGTTCCCTTGTTAGTTAAGTATTATATTTAAGTGCAAACTGTTAGTTTAGTAGGTACCTGAGCAGTACCAAAAATTGTATTTTTGATACCAAATTTCAAATTTGGTAGCCATTTTGCTCAGGTCAAAAAATTTCTAGTTAAGACATTTCATGAATTTTCTTCTTTATTTCTGAGGAATAAGGTATAAATTCATGTACTATTTTTTGTATAAAATGTTGTAACAAACCAACAATTTTGAGAATTGTGATATTTGTTATAGTAGGTACCAATGTGTAAAACAATGTGGTTATCAGATAATTTTTCAGAATTATTTTTATTATGACAAACTTTTTTCCGATTATTGAAATTAACTAATAACTACCTACTGACTTAGCATTAAAAATTTAAAATGACTTTCAATTTACATTGACTTTAGACTCGTGTATTTTTGCTGATATTGTAAAAGTTTAATTTAAATGTTTACCTAGGTACAGATTTTGATTTGATTTATTTGTTATTCTTTTGAATTAATAAATATTTTTGACACTACTTAAAACTTCTACTACTGACTTGGTATTAAAAAATTTAAATTACTATCAATTTACATTTGACTTTAGATTGCCATGTATTTTTGCTGATATTGTAAAAGTTTAATTTAAATGTTTACCAAGGTACATTTGCTGATATTGTAAAAGTTTAATTTAAATGTTTACCAAGGTACATACAGATTTTGATTTGATTTTTATTCATTTGAATTTTATTTCTTTAGATGGCATTATTTACAAGGTGTAAAGTAGCCACTCAATACTTCCTTGTGCTTATACTATGGTATATTCAGAGAGAATGTATTGAAACTTTTTCTTATTGAAGGTCTTTATTTTCTGTAATAAATATTTCGGACACTAAAAACTTCTATTATTTACCTACCTTACTACCTAAATGTTAAATTTATTGTAGGTACCTACTAGGTATGAAAGGCAGGTACATAAATGAGTAGGTATATAGGTACGTACAATTCCTAAAGATTAGCTCTTTGTCTATAGTTATGTAGGGTACCTACTAGGTATGAAAGGCAGGTACATAAATGAGTAGGTATATAGGTACGTACAATTCCTAAAGATTAGCTCTTTGTCTATAGTTATGTAGGTACCTACTGCAGTTTGCACTTAGCGCGCATGATTTGTGCGCGGTGGCAGCACAGTCGACTAATCGGATCACTATATTGTTCACATTAAGTTTACAATAATTAGTTTGCTGGTATGGTACTTGGCTTAGATTAAAAAACAGTCTAGATTATCTAGATTTATTATGCAACTCCATAACTTGTACAATTCTTTAATTCTGGACAGTCGCACATAGGTTCACATGACAAATTGTCCTTCTTCCTTAAGAACCCAGACTTGCAGGCACAACCAGCCTCGCACTTGGGGTCGCCAAGGCATTTGAATTTTGCGACTAATGATAAACATAGTTCTGGTGGACATGTCTTCTTAGGCCGCTTGTAGACGTCCGTTTTTTTCACCGGATAACGGACCGTGTTTTTTGCCGGATTCGCGGTGGTGTATGAATTATAATGAATGTGTGTACATGCACCGGACATCGGTCCGGCGAACAATTTACGCCGGATGCATCACCGCTCGCCCTCGGCGCGACGGACACCGGTCCGGTGTAAGAAAGAGCGGTCATCCACGCCAGTGTATTGGTGCGTGTTGACGGCTGCCGGACGTATTGCCGTTTTCTATTGAATTGAGTTTGAAATGCACCAAATTTTTCCCTTTCCAATAATATAGGATGAACCCACGATGACCTTTTACGTTTTTCTATTTGTTTTTGTTTCTTCTTGTACAAATAGTAGACCAATACGAGTTTTTTTTTTCTTATTATTCGACATTTCACACGTGTGTAGTCTCCGACTACCTATTTGCGTTAGATTTGACTAGTTCAAATCTAACGCAAATAGACGGCATGGCTGGTGGATGGACGGCAGTCCATCCATCCGGTAAAAAAATATGTACATATACAAGGATAGCCGTTTATTGACGGTCCGTTATCCGGTGAAAAAAACGGACGTCTACAAGCGGCCTTACAGGTCACGTACTCTTCGTTGGGGCCGCATGCTATAACCAAGAAAATAAATGTTCAGAATTAGATGGCTAAAAAGCTGTAATGGCCCCCGCGCACTAGGCAGCCATGGCTGCCCCGTCAGGCAGCCAGTCAAACATGACGTTGTATGGTAGCCCGCGTACTAGGCAGCCACGAAATCTCAGCTGCGGCAGCCAATGAAACGCCTGTTTGCCTGCAGCCAGCTGGCTGCCAGAACAGAACGTGTGTATGCGTATAATAACAGGCGAATGTATGTGGCTGCGGTCTGTCTCCGCACACTAATTGTAGCAGCCAGACGAATTTTGCGTTCCGAAGTTTGATATGACTTTCGGTACCTAGGTCAATGTTTAGTAAATAGGTAGGTAGTGCTTAGGTTTCGTATCGTAGGTACCTACCATTTCAAGTTTTAATTAGTATAATACCTAATTTTACTACAACCAGCGGCTAGCGCCATCTAGTACATAGTGCATACATTGCAAGGGGGTAATTATTGCTACTGATTTAAATCATCTCGCATGCGATAAGTAGGTTTACCAACAATATTTATTAATTTTCGAATTTAATCAGATTAGATATATGCGATATTAATGTGATTTTTCCTTTCATAATCAATTTAGTTCGAACTGCGAATAGTGACCACCATACTACAAAGGGGCTGGCTGGTGATATTACCTACTAATTAGCAAATCCGTTGAGAATAACTCGAAGGAATCTGTTAAGTTATTCCAGTTAAATTATTCGAGTCCTCATGCTAGTCTCTGGTATTATGTTACGTAGGATGATATGCTGATGTCAATACCTATCTAGTAGGTATTTGATTATTATTTTTATCACTAATGTTTGGTGTCTATGGAAAGCTGATCGTGTCACAGATGTCCTAAGAGTGAGTAAATCTAATGGACCCTAATGTTAGCTTATGTAAGTACCTACCTGCACCTGTCTTAGGAAATTAGTTTATAATTTTATTTAGTAGGCACGTAGGTAGGTACCGTACCTTACCTACTAGGTATGTACATTACCTATCAGGTGATATACAATCAATAGACTCAAGAATTAGATATTTTATTCAGACACTGAATAATAATTACTTGTTATCATAATGATACATAATCCACAATGATTGTGTTAATTAATATTAATATTCTCCATAAACATCTATGGTGGTATTTTCATCTTCTTTTATATTTAACATTTCTCGTCTTTTAATACAATGGTCAGCGTAATACATTTGTGAACATTCGCAAGAGTGGATACAACTGGAGTTCCACCGTTGTCTGTAATGTCCAGGTAAGCAAGCACAGCCAGGCTCGCATGGAGGAACGTCCGAGCAGTCATAGAATGCCGACATTGAGAAACACGTTTCTGGTGGGCAATTTTCTTTGCAAGTAACAAATTCTTCATTAGGACCTTCACAAGTTTTACCTAGAAAACCAATAATTACCAAAACCTTATATTTCGTATCAGCCGTTAATATACGCTTACTTAGATTAAACGTATTTAATTATAGGTCTTGTTCGCACATCATATTTTCCAGTAACATCCCTTAAACGAGTAACTTGAATTAAAAGTTGCTAACGTTGTCTAAACGGCGCCCGCTTCATCCAAGGTACTATTGTTGCTATCTTTTATATTGAGCTTCGCTCGTCTTTCTATACTGTGTTCAGCGTAATATAATTGAGGACATTCGCAGGAGTGTACGCAACTAGAGTTCATATGTTTTCGGTAATGTTCAGGTAAGCATGCACACCCAGGTTCACATGGCGGCTCGTCTGAACAATCGAAGAATGCTACCATTAAAAAACATATTTCTGGAGGACAACTCTCTTTGCAACTCACATATTCCTCATTGGGACCTTCACATGTATTAGCTAGATGTGAAAAACATAAAATACATTTGAGAAACATTTTTCCAGCTTAACTAAGAAATACCTACCTACTTAATCTTCTTAACTAAGACTGGGCACCTAACATATTATGCACCTACCATACCATATTATACCCACCTAATTCAATTATTTCTCTGTAGGTAGATTTTATTATGTCAGAGTAAATGTGACATACCTAACTTTAAGGACAAGAATTGACAGAAATGTGGTTTGTGGTATGATGGTATGGTGACAGTTTCTGAGACAAACGAAAATTGTTAGTAAAAGACATGCAATGAGTGCAAGCATGATACTGATTAGGTACCCTTAATTTGACAAGGTGTTTGTTTTAATATAGTAGGAAAAAGTAACTAGTTATTGTTACGGAAATTTTCATTTCTAAGATTAATAAGATAACGAAGAATAATAAATGGTTTAGTCTCAAGAGCTTTATTATAATTTACTATATAGCGATAAAAAAAATATCAGAGTAAGAGTATCTGAGAGTTAAGATAAATGAAATGATTAGATCAGTCAACTGCACCATTATAATGTCATGATTATGTCTATGTACTATCCTCTTCCTCTATATCTGTGGTACCATTTTCATGTTTTAATTTCAACTTCTCTCGTCTTTTAATACAGTGTTCAAAGTAGTACATTTCTTTACATTCGCAGGAGTTCACACAACTAGTATTCCACTCTCTCCTGTAATAACCAGGCAAACAGGCACAACCAGGTTCGCAAGGGGGTTCATCTAAACAATCATAAAATGCCAATATGGAAAAACACGTCTCTGGTGGGCATGTTTGTTTGCAGTTAACGAACTCTTCGTTTGGTCCTTCACAAGTTTTATCTACAGAATGAAACAATATGATTATTAAATGCTTTTTCATAATTATAGCCGTATATATCTGTATGACTTGTATTATCTCTAACATTAGTTAGTTTATATAGCGCACATATATTTTTCTAGTGGAAAAATCCAGACACTAGTTGACATAAATCTACTACTTGGTTGTTTTTCAAAACGTTATATTTACAGTGCTATTTGAACATGAAACGGGTAACCATGATTTAAATGTTTACGGAAAGACTTTAAAAAGTTATAATTTACCTACAGTGATATTTCTTATATCTTAAAAATTATGCGATCCTTTTCAGATTCAACTTTTGCTTTATCTTGATTTCTGTTCTTTACACAATGTTCAGAATGATAAATTTCGGGGCATTCGCACATGGGTACGCATGCCGTTTCTTTATCCGTATCCGTATATTTTCGAAGGAATCCAGATTTACAAGCACATCCCGCTTCGCATGGAGGTTGGTTGTGGCAATCAAAAAAAGCTATTATTCTGATGCAAAGGTCTGGAGGACAAGTATTCTTGCAGCTAACATATTCTTCATTCGGATCGCCACAATTTGCGCCTGATTGAATGATTGATTTTTTATGTATAGATCTGTGTAATATAATCTGGTCAATAGGTAAGAACTATATTCCTAGTCCCATTCTTATTAGTGTATTATCTATATTATATAAAAGAAAGTCGTGTTATTTACTCCACTTATAACTCAAGAACGGCTGAACCGATTTAGCTGAAAATTGGTGGCAAGGTAGCTTAGAACCAGGATAAGGACATAGGGTAGTTTTTTACCGCGGGAAATCTAATATAACGCGGGCGAAGCTGCGGGCGGAAAGCTAGTATAATATAAACAAAGTTGTAATAAGTATTCATATTAATTTTATTCCGAAAATCAACTTGTTATTAAAGAAAGTTATTTTTATATATCACTGACATCCATGCACTTAATATCTGTTAATTTAGGAATACTATTCATGCACTTACAAGCACTGTTATTTGCGACCGTAGCATTTCTTACCTAAAAACAGAATAATTATTTATAGACATGCAGACATGCAGAATACCTATGTAGGTATAGATGGGGATAAGGTGTTATCGCAAAATTATAGTGAAATCGATGGAAGTTATCATTGTTAATTTGTTATAAATAGGATTAAAAGGAAACTGTACATACTTTTAGGACACTCCTCAACTGGTACACACTCCTTATGGTTATTTCTGGCAAAACCATCTTCGCAATAACACTTTTCGTTGCATACAATATTAACGATCGGACAGTTGGTTCTGTTTTGGGTCCCTAATGTTTTGCACTCGTTATCGCATTCAGGTCCACAGGAAAAGAATTCGTTAGGACCGTCACATTGTTCTGAAAAGTAAATAAAAACATTTCTTTAAGTATACATAATTAATGTATATAAAAAAATGTACATCTTACATAGGTAATTAAATACCTTATCAAAAGGATATAAACGTTCCGACTGCTGGGACACAGGAAGTTCTCTCTTGACGAGAGAGATTCACCAGGCTGGCCAAGTGCGGGTTGGCCAATGACACAATATGTCCTTCAAACTTTTCAAAGTTATCAGAACATGCCGGTTTCCTCACGATGTTTGCCTTCACTTTTAGAGCACGTTAAAGCACACATACATTTTTCTAGTGAACAAATCCAGAGGCAGGGTTTGTATCCAAGACCTTCAGAATGAAAGTCGAGTGTGCTACCACTTAGCCAACACAGTTCCACAATACAAAGGTAGGTATCCATAAAGACTGTTCCGCAATCAGTTATGAAAAAAATTTTAGTACTTATTACCTATTTATAAATACTTACATATTTTCAATTGAAATAGGTAACTTACCACATTGTTTTAGCGTTATACAGTCCCCAATAACATTTCTGTATAGTCCTGGTTTGCAGATACATTTATTTTCACATTTCTTAGTTGGTTTCGCGCATCGGACCATAATAAAACGATTCCTACATGATCTTTCTGGAGGACATTCGTCGACACACGCGAGGACTTCATCTTGACGACACTCTGGCTGTGGTGGAGGTACTGTAAAGAATAAATGTTAACTGGTTACCTATATATTCATTGCCTTTATATTTAATTTCATATAAAAACACATTTTAACAAACTAAGCAATAATGTACCTTGCTATAGGGTGTGGAAATTATTGTAAGTACCTACAATATACAGTCCAGACCTAACAGTTTTTAGGTAAATGTTTGATAAATTTACACAATACCCACGCAATTTAAATTGTAAGCAGTTATTGAAACGTTTTATTAGTGCCACAAAAAAAAGAATTAGGTAGGTACATAAGTAGGTAGGTACTGTACCTATTATATCTTCACAAAATTATCAACACCATCTTAATCATCTACAACGTACTTATCGTAGGTACTACCTAATTAAATTATTGTACAAAGGATATTAAAAGTTACGAATATGACTGGACAATTTACACAGCGACATCTAGCCCCGTGGTAAGCTCGAAGCTTGTGTTACGGGCGCTAGATTTCTGATATACTTAATTATAGACCAAGAGCCTGTGATGGCCAGACCTTCCTTTAATTCACAAGCGTGAAAATTCTTTCATGTGTATGTCTAACATAGGTAAGAATAACCCCCAAACATGAAACCTGGATCGCGGTTCCTTTGGGAGATAACAACCTTTTACCTGTTATCTCCCAAAGGAACCACGATCCAGGTTTCATGTTTGGGGGTTATTCTTACCTATGTTAGACATACACATAAAATAATTTTCACGCTTCAGAATTAAAGGAAGGTCTGGCCATCACAGGTTATTAGTCTATACTAAGAGCCCGGTCTGGCCAGACCTTCCTTTAATTCACAAGCGTGAAAATTCTTTCATGTGTATGTCTAACATAGGTAAGAATAACCCCCAAACATGAAACCTGGATCGTGGTTCCTTTGGGAGATAACAGGTAAAAGGTTGTTATCTCCCAAAGGAACCGCGATCCAGGTTTCATGTTTGGGGGTTATTCTTACCTATGTTAGACATACACATGAAAGAATTTTCACGCTTGTGAATTAAAGGAAGGTCTGGCCAGGTATAACAGGTAAAAGGTTGTTATCTCCCAAAGGAACCGCGATCCAGGTTTCATGTTTGGGGGTTATTCTTACCTATGTTAGACATACACATGAAAGAATTTTCACGCTTGTGAATTAAAGGAAGGTCTGGCCATCACGGGCTCTTAGGTTATTATGTAAATGTAGTCGAAGTACATGCCTACATATTTCGTATATATTTGTATAATTTATTTCGACTAAATTTTATTAGATTTTTTTTTTTTTTTTTTAATTTTATTTATTTTATACTTAAAAATATAAGTACTAATTTGTTTGACATCTTATTTAAACTATTTTAGACTGCATAATGTTACGACCTGCTGAGCTGCCGTATCGAGTTCGCAAATATCGAAGAGTCACCGAAATAGGCTACCTGTCCTTGATACCAATGTCATTGTCAAGATGGTGACAATGTTTTGTTATTGATATGTCAAAGTCACATTCACACGAAAAGGTTAGAAAAATATAAACAAAACAGTAAAATTGTTAAAAAAGTGGCTAATTAAAATATACGCTGGTTTTTGTGAGTTTACTCGTGAATGGAAATCAGTTTAAGTAAAACTTAACTATGAGCTGTATTCGACTGTCACTAACCAAACAAATCTGTACAAACAGTGCAAAATTACTGAAACGAAGCACGAAAACATATCCCCGTGGAGATTCAGTACTAACTCTCCATACGCTCAAAAGTTATTCATGTGATGTACCCTCAAGGTATCTACACAATACGTCAAGTATAAATCACCAAGGAGTCCGTCCTCGTGTGAAATGGCAGCCTGAAGCTGATAGCAACTCCTACACATACAGAACACATACCTGCGGCGAGCTAGGCCCACAAAACGAAGGCCAAAAAGTTATATTATGCGGCTGGGTACAATTCTCACGACTCTCGAAGTTCTTACTCCTGAGAGACGCTTATGGGATTACACAATGCGTTATCAACAACAACAGTATAAGTTTCTCCGATATACCTTTAGAAACGGTTGTAAAAATTGAAGGAAGGGTTGCTCTGCGCCCAGAAAATCAAACAAACAATACAATGTCAACTGGAGAAATAGAGGTGGAAATAGAGAAGCTAGAAGTCTTAAACTCAGTTGATAAACTACCGTTTAATTTACGAAACTACCAGAAGCCGAAGGAACAGCTAAGATTGCAACATCGCTACATAGATTTAAGGTTTCCTGAAATGCAAAATAATTTGCGCGAAAGATCACACATGCTTCATTTTATGAGGCGGTTCTTAGTAGAAGGCCATAACTTTGTTGAAGTAGAAACACCAACACTGTTCTGTCGTACCCCTGGAGGGGCCAGGGAATTTGTGGTTCCAACTCACCATTCCGGTCTTTTCTACTCTCTTGTTCAAAGTCCACAACAATTCAAACAAATGCTCATGTCGGGTGGTATTGACAGATACTTCCAAATAGCTCGATGCTACCGGGACGAAACCACTCGACCAGATAGACAACCTGAGTTCACACAGTTAGATATTGAATTATCTTTTACCAGTAGAGAAGGAGTACTGTCTATGATTGATGAGTTGCTGCTTAACACTTTTATAAAACCTCTTCCGAAACCACCCTTCCAGAGAATGACCTACAGTCATGCTCTAGAAAACTATGGCAGTGATAAACCAAACTTAACATTTGATCTAAAATTACAGAATATTACACACCTATTGTATGCAGAAAATGATTCCAAAGCAGCTTATGCAATCCCATATCCTAATAAAGCAGGTAAACTGACAGCAAAATACAAGGACAAAATAAGAGAACTCATGAAAAAGTTCACTACCCATTTAATCTTACCAGAAAACATACCTAAAGAACTAGGACATGATATTGGTTGTAAAATACAAAGTGAAATAGGACTTGACAACTCTGCTATTATCTCCATTGGTGAAAAAGATAATGCCTGCTTGTGTTTAGGTGAAATAAGATTAATATTGTCAAATTTACTCCAGTCACAAAACCTTCTTAACATCAAAGAATCTATAGAACCGCTATGGGTTGTTGACTTCCCATTATTTTTGAAAGGTGAAAACGGTTTAGAAACATGCCACCATCCATTTACCGCACCACACCCTGAAGACATACATTTGCTAGAGACAGAACCACTGAAAGTAAGATCTCTGGCTTATGACATTGTAATGAATGGTAATGAGGTTGGTGGTGGGTCTGTGAGAGTACATGATGTGAAATTACAGAGGAAACTATTGAAGATGTTGGGTATTGATGATGGAAGTTTATCACATTTTCTCAGTGCTTTAGGTAGTGGTTGTCCACCTCATGCCGGTATAGCTTTGGGTATTGACAGGTTGGTAGCGCTCACTTGCAACGCTGAGTCTATAAGAGATGTTATAGCATTCCCCAAGTCTCATGATGGAAAGGACCCACTCTCTGGAGCGCCTAATGCTATAACCGAGGATGATAAGAAGTATTATCATATAGTTACTGTTGATTCATGATAATTTTATTTTAAAGATTATAATTTATTGAAATAAATAATCAAGAAAATTTACTTTTAATTTTTATTTAGTGCTCATGTATTAAGAAACATTTTTTTATTACACCATAAGATCAAAAGATATACATAAGTATAAGTACCTACCTAGGTTATTTAAATAAGAATAAAATAATTTTATAACCGAATTTATTTTATATAAATATAATAAAAAAGTAGGTAGGTAGGTAATAGAAAAAAATATGATTCGCAAAATCTACGTAATTAACTCGGGACTGTACCGACAAAGATCACAAGTCACGCTTCACGTCTATTAAAAGTTGCCTGAGGTAAAGTAAATTAGTACATAATATAGCCAACCCAACCGGTTTCGAACCCATTACATACAAACATTATTCTTATCAAAATAATCTCACCGTAGGAATAACCACTGCACAGAACTATGTAGCAGGAAAATGAAAATAATACAAAAAGCTTAGCTCCCATCTTGCTTGAGCACTTATGTCGTTCTGCGTTGCTGCATGCGATGATTCCTATTTATATGCTGTGATATTTTTTTTTGTTCGTAATAAGTTCCTTAACTCGTTTCGGATGCAGTTTACTTATCAGTTATAGAGCTGGTTCGTAAAGGGTTTTTACCACGTAATTTAACAAACGCAGGAGGTAATTTAAATCGGTACCTACCTACTGCTGTTTAAATATAAGTAATACATAATAATATATGAAAGTGACCAAAAGTCAATCTAATCTACAATTAGTAGGTACACAGTAATAAGGCCTCTGCCCTATGATTTGAGAACCTTACCCACAGCTCTACCACTCCTGCACACTATGCAGTAAACAGGAAATAAACAAGATAGCTTTACAGTGTAGGTTAGGTATCCTGTTAATTGCATGATAAAATAACAAAAATTAAAAGTACTCAACTATCTAGGTAAGTAATACCTAATACAATTTTTATTGATTTTTTGTGCATAGAAATGGTAGAATTGACGCAGTCCTATGTCTATGTATCAGCAGTTATGCCCCTGGACATTCAGATTCAGGCACGCACATTTCTTTGTTTCTCAGGAATCCTTCTGAACAAACACAATTCTTTACACAAGATGCTTCAAATACCCCAGGGCAGGCAATAGGGGTATTTTTTTGTTCACAGGTCAAGGCACGGCATATCGCTTGAGTGCAGCTTGAGTATTCTTCGTTGACGAGGCAGATACCCGCTGTGGATTAAGATAAAGTTAGGTATATTTTAACTAGCTTTCCGCCCTGCGGTTTCGCCTGCGTGTTACATTCCCTTTCCGCAATTTTGTTTGCTATAAACCTCACGGAGCCCGACACCTTTCCAACGAATGCAAAATTGTGGAAATCGGTTCGTGCGTTCTGGAGTTTAGCGTCAGGAAGGAAAACCCGACTTATTTTTATAGACCTAGTAGGTAGATAAACAAAATCGTTTTCTGCTGTAAAATTAAGCTAACTTTGTCGATGTTACTTTGTCGAAAAACTTAGAGTTAGGTAAGTATAGGTCCTTTCAGAACTTACGGCATTCTCCTATAGGTATACACTTTTGATCCTTATTTCGTCTGTAGCCTGGTCGGCATCTGCACTGCGCTGGTAAACATACCGCAGGAGCAACGCAGTTTGCAACTCTGTCTTCTTCTTCTTTTAAACTTTTAGGGCATTCGATAGGGTCACAGCCGTTAGCGCATTCTGCTAGGACTTCGTTCTCTCCATCGCAGATTGGAGCTATACCTAAACGTAAAAGCACTGAATTATTCAAACAATGTAGGTATGTGTTAATCTATATAATATTTTTTTAGTTTAGATTATAAAGCCAAATTAATATACCTAGGTAATATAATGTAGGTTACCTTAGGTAACATAGTAAACAATATAAGTAATATGTTTTTTAAACTTACCATTAGAACCCGTACACAAAACTATGAAAGAGGAAAATAGGACGAGCGTACTGAGTTCCATCTTGTGAAGTGAACACTTGTCTGTTACACACAAGTCTGTTTGCGTGACCACAACGTCTTATATATCGTTAGATTTTTTGTGTTCATCACAGTTATGTGATCTGCTCTTCCTATTGAAGGCAAACGCAAAACATTGTAAGTATTGGTGATTCATGTATTTTTATAACTATGCCTATTTATAATTATCTACGTAGGTAGGTACCTACATACCTATATAACTCCGATAAATTTACACGTTCTAAGATACCTACGTTCACACAGCTCATCTGTATTAAAAATTTCGTCTTATTAATCATCTTTTGTTTATTAACAAAAGAAACGTGATATTTATGAAACGATTTTTAAGTTTCCGTTGAATTCACCTTTTTATGCGTTATCAGTGCATGGAACTTGACGTTATATTAAACTCAGAAGGAATATATTTAGGTTAGGTTTAATACCTAGTTACCTTTATGAAGATATAACTTGCTTACAGTTCTATGTAGTAAGGTAGGTTTAGCGAAAGAGAACCGCTGTTCCACCAACGTATTCATAAATTCGAAAATTCGTTCTATTTCATAAAAAAGTGGATAAAAGTGGATTGGGCGAAAAGTGGATTATGCAAACATGAGGAAGGGATGCTTCTTCATGTTTGCATCATCCATTTTGATAATGATAATGAACCTTATTACTAGATATCGAGGTAGATACCTACTACTCGGTACTTCCCTTATTTTATCGTAGCCTCCACAAATTTCTTATATTTACCTAGATACTTAATTTAAAAGAGCGCGATTTTAAAAACTTATAGGTAGGCAAGTAAAGAATTCATTTTGTTTTGGTTTACAGAATAATTTATTCAATATTTAAATGACTAACCATTTTTTTAGCCTCCGAAAAAAGGAGGAAGTTTCTCAATTCCAAAGTAGGGACCTACCTATTTTTTTAAATTGTAATTTACCTACTTTAACTGTGTACCTTTGGTGATACTGATCACCTTTAATATTTTATAAATAAATATTATTATTTTTCTCGGTGGGCGAAGGTTCGTTTTGAGGCGTCTTGCTTGTATTCTGTGCAAGTGCATTACAAAAACAACTAAGTACCTATGTAGTGCGTTGTATAAAATATCTAATCTAGTACCGTATAACCCATATTAGTGGCTTGTCCATCAAGGAAATAAATGTCTTTGGTGCATAAATACTTAATTAGGTATCTAGGTAGGTTTTGGTAATGACAGATATAGGTAGGTAATAAGTAAGTAAATAATAATTTATTCATTATGAATTGTTATAAAGTGTATATTATATAATGTAGTTGCTTATTTACACTGTTCCTTACTGATTAAGTTAATTATATTTCAGGACATTGTGAATCTGGCACACATTTTCCTCGTTTGTTTCGTAGGAATGCGTACCTAGGTAGACAAAATAAAATAGGGGCGATTATGCGGGTTAAGCGTAGGTATGACCAATACTTAACACCACCATATTAGAACGTATATTTTATTGATTTAAAACAAACACATTAGGTACGTTTATTATATTTGCACCAATGAAGGTTACACATAAAACAATATCATTTATTTCAACATAACGACTTATAAGCATTATGTATTTAAAACATTGTTCGAGTTTTAAGTTTATGCTACAGGACAAAGAGATTGTGGGATGCATTTTCCTTGTTTGTCTTTCAGGAACCCTTCTGCGCAGACACACGCCTTCTTACAGTCACTGGCCAGTACCCCGGCACAGGGCAGGTCTACGTCTCTGTGCTCGCAGATTTGAGCTCGGCATATTGCTTGAGTACATGTTGAGTACTCCTCGTTTTCCAGGCAAGAATCTGTGAATTTAGAAAAGCGTATTGATAACACAATTATTATATAACAAATGTAAACTTTCTCTATAAAACTTTAAGCACACCAATTTCTCAAGGATACTGGTGACTTTTGGAAAACCTGGGAACTGTACCTACTCTACTCTATCAAACACAAAAAATTAATTTTGCAAAACGGTCGATTAAAATAGTTGTATGTTTAGACAACAGTTAACAAGTTCATTTATTAATTTATTATTAAAACATTAAAACAAAGAAAGTAGGTATGAAGTTAACAAAATTAACGAGTTTTTAGGACATGAGTTTCTAATTTAGGACATTCGGAAGTAGGATAGAACTCACCTTTATTGCCCGCGCACAGAATTATGAAGCAGGAAAACAACATAACAAATTTAACGTTCATCATGGCTCTCGATTACTTTGAAATGCTTAGTTTTAACCGCGGGGTTTTCCTATTTATAGGAACGAACCGATCTTTTAGTTTGTGCTATGATATTAAAGTTATAATTATTATCTGTTTGTCGAACTTGGGCAATTACCCAACGACCTTGATTTCTGAATAGATAAATAGGTCAATAATAGTTCAAGTATACATAATTTATCTTTTAATATTCCTGTTGCTTAAGAGATTAATAGGTAAGTATAGTAAAACCATTTCTAAAATGAACGCCCCTCCACCGAATTCTGTATTTTTTTTTCTGTGTATTCTGTTTTTTTTTTCTCTCACACGTTGAAATCATCACGGTTTTGTGGAAGGGAGTTCATTTTTAGAATGGTTTTACTATACTTATATAGATTAGGTAGTTGCAAAGGTTTGCGTAGTAGGTAATTATTATGTTCTGTGCAAAGGTTTTCCGCATCTTACTTCTGATTTATTATCAAATATTTTAAATCATTTTAAAAACGTGCATTACCGTTATTAATCGTTCATAAACTGGTAACCTAGGTGCTGATTTTGTTAGCATAATCGGCCATTATTATATTCGGTTCTGGTCTTGTCCCAAGCACAACAGCAAATAGTTACAGATGCTGATTTTATTTAAGTATATCATCTAAATATATATTTTTAGATTATA
Source organism: Chloroclystis v-ata (assembly GCA_963691955.1). Lineage (NCBI taxonomy): Eukaryota > Metazoa > Arthropoda > Insecta > Lepidoptera > Geometridae > Chloroclystis > Chloroclystis v-ata. The sequence continues at coordinate 5,071,680 of OY829906.1, read as the reverse complement.
AACCATTAAATAACTTACCAGAACACTGATCTTCAGACACACAGTCTCCTTCTGCGTTTCTCAGAAACCCGATGGAACAAACACACCCCTTGCTGCAGGAGCACTCGTCGATGCTGGGGCAGGAGATGGGCGAGCCGATCTGAGTGCAGTTCACAGCTCGACAGACCGCCTGGGTGCAGTTAGTATATTCTTCGTTAGATGGACATTTTCCAGCTGCAATCACACAAATGTAAAGGCGTAGGTAGGAATATTTTTGTAATAATAAATAAATATTGCTGGACAATTCACACGGCAACATCTAGCCCCGTGATAAGCTTCTGTTACGGGTGCTAGATTTCTGATATACTTAATAGAATATACATACATAGATATATATTTTTTATTATACATATATAACACCCAGACACCCGGAACGAATATTTGCAGGTCATACAAATAGTTATTCCGAGACGGGAATCGAACTCTTGCGTCGCAGGCAGACCTTCGCCCGTTGCGTAATGCCATGAAACTGTGTTGTTGTGATGTAAGGTGTTAGTTCAGGTTAAAGAAAACTTTATATCTTCTTATATATAAAAGAAAGTCATGTTAGTTACTTCACTTATAACTCGAGAACGACCGAACCGATTTGGCTGAAACTTGGTGGGGAGGCAGCTTAGAACCGGGAGAAGGACATAGGATACTTTTTACTCTAATATAATGCGGGCGAAGCCGCGGGCGGAAAGCTAGTTACTCATAAAGAACATAGTTCACTTAGAATGAGCTTAATAACTACATTATTACATATATCTAATTAGTTAACATTATTGTGTATTACATTAAAACAGAAGTTGTACTGTATGTTTAGTTACAAAGTACATAATGGTAGTACTCCATGGTTCCTCCAGTAGCCTTCCTTGCAGCGATAGTCTGGTTTGCACTAATCTATTCCAGTTTACCTATTTGCCAGTGGGCATCGTCCGGTATATAGTAAATAGTCATCCGGGGACAAAGTGTTAGACATTGATAATAACTTAAATAAATACTTAACTTGTTTATTTCCTCATCACAATAGATTTTCTTATAATATACCTATTTATAACTAGCTAGTAGGTAAAACTATATTGTGAGAGGCTGGAGCTTGCCATAGGTTTATAAAAAAACCAGTAACTATTGATGGGTAGGGCTTATTTACTTACGGCATTCCGCGTACGGCATGCAAACTCCATGGTTCCTCCAGTAGCCTTCCTTGCAGCGGCAGTCTGGTTTACACTGAAGGACTGTTCCGATGCGGCCTGGCAGTGGACATCGGCCGGTAGGCGTCGCCTGTGCGCAGTCGTCAGAGGGACACAGTGGCGGACACGGGTTGAACTCTTCGTTCATTCCGGAGCACTTGAATGGTGCTGAAAGTTCACATGAATAAGTGAAACCTACTTAGTTATTGAAAAAGGAAAGCCTACTTTAAAATGAAGAATTTACTTTTAGATTTGCCAACTCTTGTGTAACAGGGTACCTACATAACATACATTTTTTTGCTTTATTTTAAATACTTAAGTCTACCTATATGATGCAAGATAAGTAAATATAAATATAATTTCTATTGAATATACTAGATTTTTCCCGCTACTTTGCCCACATTGTAAAGGAATATTCCGTTTAATGTAGCATATTATGTGCTATGCTGATAAATTGCTGTAAAGGTATAAATAAGCGAGAAGGTACAGGTCAACGTGAACGGCCTGAAAGCCTTATATAATGATCATTATTAAACTTTATACTTACGACAATTCCTTGTTGGTATGCACGTCCCATTCTCAGCTCTCATGTAATTAAACCGACAGGAACACGATGGTTCGTGGCATTTTGTCAGAGCTTTAGAATCTTTCCGACATTTGGCATCTTTTTCGGTTGTCGGACAACTGTCGCCGTGCCCAGCGTTTGGGCATATGTCCACTACTTCATTATCTCGGCAAACAAGATCACCTGAAGAAAAGATAAACAAACAATAATTACAAAGTTTTTCGTGTTTTTATCACTAAGATAAGTTTTCTCAATTAAACGGACAAAGCGGACAAAGCTAGGTACCTAACCTAAATAGATGTTAAGGAGAAGTTTGCTAGTATAATTCGGCGGCCAAATATGGATAACAATTCCCTCAAGTCTTATATAGCCAACTTGCATCCTCGACATAACGTTAAGCCCATCCAAGGTTTAAGTGGGAGGCGTTACATTAGTTCGTTTTTTCACGTAGTTTATATAAATATTTAGAAACCTTCATTGCATCTACCACGTATTGAAAAGATTATTCACCTGAACATTGATCTTGAGGCACACATTCTCCGCTTTGTGTTCGTAAGTATCCCGATTGACAGATACAGCCACTTTTGCAGGAACCCTTCTCCACAACTGAGCAATTTAAACGCAGCTTTTTATCTTTGCAAGTTTTCTGACGGCAGACGGCCTGTGTACAGTTCGAAAACTCTTCATTGGCTGGACATATGACTGCGAACATCACAATTTAGTGTTTATTAATTTGTTTTTTACAACCTTCCTGAGAAGGTAAAAAGCTAGTTACCTATAAATCCTATAATATAATAGACAAGCTAATTATCCTTAAAGTCAGTTTACCTGGGCATTTATCTTCAGGAACACAGTTTCCTTCAGAATTTCTTAAGAATCCACTGGAACAAACGCATCCTCTTTCACAAGAACCTTCTGCGATTCCTGGACATGCAACGGCCTTCCCTCTTTGTTCACAGGTCTGAGCTCGGCATATAGCTTGAGTGCAGTTGGAGTATTCTTCGTTAGCGGGGCAGATACCGGCTGTGAATTTAAAATACTCACTAGCTTGTAGCTTATACCTTAAACTTAATTTGGAGTCATATTTTTAAAAAGTGGCAACACAAGTTCATCAAACTCAACTCACGACATTCTCCAATAGGGATACATTTTCCGCCCGAATCATGTCTATAGTCTGGAAGACACCTGCAGTTTGGTGGTAAGCATACTGCGGCGGCTTGGCAGCCCGCTAGCTTTTCTTGCTCTTTTGTTAAACTCTCGGGGCAGTCGACAGGATCACAGCCGTTCGCGCATTCTGCCAGGACTTCGTTTTGGCCGTCGCATTTTGGAGCTACATCATTGAAAACACATTCAAAATATAGAAGGTTCCTTGTAACAATTATGGAACAGACTTAGGAATAGTGATAAGTGCCAACTATAGCTGACCTGGGCATTTATCTTCAGAAACACAAATTCCTTCAGAATTTCTCAAGAATCCACTGGAGCAAACGCACCCCCTTTCACAGGAACCTTCGGCGATCCCTGGACACGCGATTCCCTGTCCTTTTTGTTCACAGGTCTGAGCTCGGCATATCGCTTGAGTGCAGTTTGAGTACTCCTCGTTAGCTGGGCAAATACCAGCTGTGGAAAAATGCCAGCATAAGATTATTGTACCTTTACGATTTTATAAAAATTTGGTAGCTTGATGATTTAAGCAATTAGGTACTTACGGCATTCTCCAATGGGTATACATTTTCCGTCTACATCACGTCTGAAGTCAGGAAGACATCTGCAATTCGGTGGCAAACATACTGCGGCAGCTTGACAGCTCGCTAGTTTTACTTGCTCTTTATTTAAACTCTCGGGGCAGTTGACAGGGTCACAGCCGTTCGCACATTCTGCCAGGACTTCGTTTTGACCGTCGCACTTTTGAGCTACATCATTAAAAACACATTCAAAATATAGAAGGTTCCTTGTGACAATTATGAAACAGATTTAGGAATAGTGATAAGTGCCAACTATAGCTGACCTGAGCATTTATCTTCAGGAACACAATTTCCTTCAGAATTTCTCAAGAATCCGCTTGAACAAACACATCCCCTTTCACAGGAACCTTCGGCGATCCCTGGACACGCGATACCCTGCCCATTTTGTTCACAGGTCTGAGCTCGGCATAGCGCTTGAGTGCAGTTTGAGTACTCCTCGTTAGCTGGGCAAATACCGGCTATGGAAGGAAAAAAGCATTAGATTACAAATAAAAAATTCAAAAAAAAAATTCAAAAATATTTATTGGGAACATAAAACAATGGTTAGAGTACATAATTATGTGAGATGACTCCGCAAAAGTTTAGAAAACTGAGTAGCGGAGTCAGCGCCCCCCTCCAAGTACAATTTGTGAGGTTTTTTCCCTCTTACAAGGTTGTAGTATACATATATATTGAAACAAAATATAGAAGTAGTAGGCTAAAAGAAAATTTATGATGTTACTAAAACAAGTGAAATACATAAATGCAATGAAATATAACGATTTAAAAATCCAAGTTGTGTTATGAGAATGAATGAATGTGTGTGAGTGATTGTGTATGATAGAGTGAATGTGTGTGTTTGTGAGTGAAAGTTTGAGTGTGTAGTTATGTTTGTAGGTAGTAATTAGGGACAGACAAACAACATTAAAATTTAAAACAATATTTTTTAGTATGTGTAAGTATGTATAGAGTTTTTATAAATATATTATCAATTTAAACAAAATGTTTAGAAGCTTCTAAAGACACCAGTCTCTTGAGAGTCTGGGCGACAGAAGATTCCCTAGTTTAAGTGGGGTTGAAAAAAATTATAATAAATAGCTACTGTGATTTTTTAAGAATGTCTTCAACATCATTGTAGGAAAGAGACATTAGCCAGTCAGTGCAATTATATTAGCTTTACACTTATAATATGATAATGGATATATGTATGTTGGTTAATTTATTTATCCTATTGTATAACCGGTCGCTAAAAAAATGATAATGTTGACCCGCTTTTGTGGTTTTACATGGGATAGTTTGGCACACAATGTCAGAACGGCGTTTGTTGTAATTATGGTAACATTATTTTGATAGCTAAGTATTATTAGATTGCAGTAACTTACGGCATTCTCCGATGGGGATACATTTCCCGTCTACATCACGTCTGAAGTCTGGAAGACATCTGCAACTCGGTGGCAAACATACTGCGGCAGCTTGACAGCTCGCCAGCTTAACTTGCTCTTCATTTAAACTCTCGGGGCAGTTGACAGGGTCACAGCCGTTCGCACATTCTGCCAGGACTTCGTTTTGACCGTCGCATTTTGGAGCTACATCATTGAAAACACATTCAAAATATAGAAGGTTCCTTGTAACAATTATGAAAAAGATTTAGGAATAATGATAAGTGCCAACTATAGCTGACCTGAGCATTTATCTTCAGGAACACAATTTCCTTCAGAATTTCTCAAGAATCCACTGGAGCAAACGCACCCCCTTTCACAGGAACCTTCGGCGATCCCTGGACACGCGATTCCCTGCCCTTTTTGTTCACAGGTCTGAGCTCGGCATAGCGCTTGAGTGCAGTTTGAGTACTCCTCGTTAGCTGGGCAAATACCGGCTATGGAAGGAAAAAAACATTAGATTACGTTTAATTATCTTGATAGCTAAGTATTATTAGATTGTAGTAACTTACGGCATTCTCCGATAGGAATACATTTTCCGTCTACATCACGTCTGTAGTCTGGGAGGCATTTGCAATCGCGCGGCAAACATACAGCAGGAGCAAAACAGTCCGCTAACGTTTCTTGTTCTTTCTTGAAACTCTCGGGGCAGTTCACAGGGTCACAGCCGTTTGCACATTCTGCCAAGACTTCGTTTTGACCGTCGCATTTCGGAGCTTTATTTGGGAGTAACATATAATTTAAATAAATTTCAAATAATAGATATATTGATTAATTTAGAATACAGAATAAGAAAACTGTGTTATCGTATTTTAGTTGCGTACCTGGGCATGTATCCTCTGGAACACAAGTTCCATTCTCCGCTCTCAATGTTCCTTCAGTACAGACGCATCCCTCCTTACAACTTCCAGGCATTACACGTGGACAGGCGATCGGTTTATCTTTCTGAATACAGTTTAGAGCTCTACATTCCGCTTGAATGCATGTGGAGTAACGTTCGCATGTAGGACAAATTCCAGCTAAAAGTTAATTAATAAATAAAAACCATATAACCATAAAATCTCAGGTACAATGAAAGTAAACTTTAGTGTTATCAAAATTTTCTTTCTATTTTTTATTTTACATGACTCTTATGGTTGAATAGCTAATTAGTTTATTTTTACGTAAGTATAGGTAGGTACTTACGACATTCAGAATAAGGAAGGCACGTCCCGTTGTTTCTCCAGTAGCCCTGAATGCAACGGCATTTAGGGGCACATTCAACCACTATTCCAATCCTGCCGATAGTTGGGCACTTTCCTGTCGGTGTGGCTTGGCTGCAGTCGTCGGAAGGACAATACGGAGGGCACGATCTATATTCCTCATTAAGTCCATTGCATTTAAAAGATGCTGAAGAAAAATATTTTAATTATCTACCTACAATATAAACTGTAATAAGTATCTGTGTATATCGGTATTTACACTTACGGCAGTCAGTAGTTCGAATGCAGGTTCCATTTTCGTAGCTTCTTTTGTAGTTGAATCTGCAAACACACACTTTTCCAGAAGAGTCACGAGTGGTTGCGTTTGATTCGCCTTTATCTCCTTCAAATCTTGGACAGTAATCGCTTACTCCATTCTCGGAAGATTCTGCAGCTATCTCGTTATCAGCACAGACAAGATCTCCTAAAATATCAAAATAACTTGTGTCAGGAAACTTAGATATAAAACAAATGTCGTTCGTATTTATCTAGATTTAGCGCCGACTTAAGATTACCTGGGCATTTGTCTTCAGGAATACAGTTTCCTTCAGAATTTCTCAAGAATCCACTGGAACAAACGCATCCTCTCTCACAAGAACCTTCTGCGATTCCTGGACATGCAACGGCCTTCCCTTTTTGTTCACAGGTCTGAGCTCTGCAAATGGCTTGAGTACAGTTCGAGTACTCTTCGTTAGCTGGGCAAATACCAGCTGTGAAAAAATGCCAACATAAGCATCTTTTATTTTATTTACCTTTTTTTTATTTTATTTGGTTGCTTAATGATATAACTTACGGCATTCTCCAATGGGTATACATTTTCCGTCTACATCGCGCCTATAGTCTGGAAGACATCTGCAATTCGGTGGCAAACATACTGCGGCAGCTTGACAGCTCGCTAGCTTTACTTGTTCTTCATTTAAACTCTCGGGGCAGTTGACAGGGTCACAGCCGTTCGCACATTCTGCCAGGACTTCATTTTGACCGTCGCATGTCGGAGCTAAGTTAAAACATACATGTTAATGAAGGCACAATTAAACTTCAAACCATTTTCATACTGAACCTAGATTTATAACAATTTTAATGTAATATTGGACTTACCTGGACATTTATCAGATGGAATGCAAGTGCCATTCTCTGATCTCAAAGTACCCTCGGTGCAAACGCATCCTTCTTTACAGCTTCCAGGAAGTACACGGGGACAAGGTATTGATTTATCCTTTTGAGTACAATTTAGAGCTCTACATTCAGCTTGAATGCATGTAGAGTATCGTTCGTTTGTGGGACATATTCCAGCTGAAATTTACAATAATTTGTAAGATGCCATTACGGTGGAAGCAATGTTTTCTTCTATAGCAAGTTTTCTACCATTGTTAAATAAACAGTTTTTAAAAGATAAACGGAAATACCTTGAGGAATATAAATGCCGCAATATGAAAAGTCAAACAAGGTTTTACCTAAAAAATTCTTATAGTTTTTGGTACTTACGACATTCTGAATATGGTACGCAACTGCCGTTGTTTCTCCAATATCCATTAATGCAACGACATTTAGGGTTGCACTCTAAGACTATACCGATTCTACCGAATATTGGACACCGTCCGGTTGGTGAAGCTTGGCTGCAGTTATCGGTCGGACAGATAGGAGGACATGATCTATATTCCTCGTTTGTCCGGTTGCATTCAAATGATGCTGAAAGACAAGATTACATGTCACAATTTCATCCATCAGTTAATAAGCAATCTCGATTTGGTCATAAGAAGCAAAAATAGGGGACTGAAATTACAAGGATGGTATAAAAATGCCCCTATTTTCTAGTATTCCTACTAGACTATCTCTAGTTTACATACTTCAAAAATAACTACTGACCTGATAAGTTACTAAATTAAAATTGAAAGGTTGTTTATCTTCTTGTTATAGATAAAAATAAATTGCTGTACGTTAGTCTCGCTAAAAATTGGGAACGGCTGGGCAGATTTAGCTAATTTTGGTTTTGAAATATTTGTAGTACCTACCTAGTCAAGTGATGGTTTAAAACGTGAGCGAGCGTAACTATGCGCCGATCTACATTATATAGCAATGAATATTGTATAGTAATAATGGCAAAACTTACGGCAGTTAGCTGTTGGGATACAAGTTACATTTTCGTAACTTCTTTTGTGGTTGAATCTGCAGACACAGACCGGTCCAGAAGAAGTGTTCGGCTTGCCTTTATCTCCTTCGAACCTTTGACAGTAGTCGTTTGATTTATTGTTTGGAGATTCGAGTGCCACTTCGTCATCGCCACAAATAAGATCTCCTGTAATTTACAAACATGTACATCTTACTATTAAACATGCAAGTTTTATTCTTTTTCAAGTTGCGATAGGATTTTTATTTTGATAAATTGTTTTATTTCTTGTACACATACTTACTTTACATTATTATCGACTGTAAGTATTATATATTTTTTAAATAAATATTGCTGGACCAATTCTATAATGTCCCCGAGCAATTTTAACATGGTAAATGGAAGCATGCTTCATAGTAATCTGATTTATTTACTAACCATAACATTGAGTGTTAGGAACACAGTCGCCATTTGCAGTTTTAAGATAACCACTTTGGCAGACACATCCGCTTTGACAAGAACCTTCGGATACTGCAGGGCAAGCTAATGATAACCCTCGTTGACTACAGTTTAAAGGTCGACATATAGCTTGAGTGCAGTTGGAGAATTCCTCATTTACTCGGCAGGTGACTGAAAGAAATAATGATTGAGGTTTTTATCATTAAATTATAGCTTCTTATACTCGTCATATATTAGAAAATAGAACCAATCTTTCCTTACTTGGTAATATTTTAGTTTTTTACCGACTATGGACTATGCACTGTGAGGTGTTGGTTATCACAATAATTTAGTTACTCATACTTTATAATGTATAGTCAGTCACACACAACCGTATATCAATCCTAATATTATACTTTTATCGAATCATTTCAACTTACCTTTTGGACACTTTTTCTCAGGAATACATCTGCCTTTCGAATTTCTTAAATATCCAGTGGCGCATACACAGCCTTTCTTGCAGGACTCTTTTGGTATATTTGGACAAGGTAGTATCTGTCCTCTCTCTGAACATTTTTGGGGCTTACAGTGGGTTTGGATGCACTTTGAAAGTACTTCGTATCTTGGACATAGAGCTGAAAGTAAATCATTAATGTTCATTATTCAAATGCCTTTCGTAACATAAAAGATAATAATAAGTATTATACTATTTTGTAATGAACAGATTAATCTAAGGTTTATTAATCTAAGGTTGTCAGATTATTCTAGGTTAGTGGTATATTTCTGAAATTTTAAAATAATGCAAAGAAATCTTGTGTACCCACATTTTTTTTGACCTTTCGGACAAATAGGATCATTCTTTTCCGTATCTGTGCAATTAAATAAACTTGACGCATCGGTAGATTCTGTAGCTTTACCGGCTGTTGGCGAACTTATTGCGTTAGAACTGGCAGACGCATTTGACGATTTATCCCCAGAACTAGAGGAACTTGATGTGGCAGCCAATCTAGAGCCGTCCCCAGACTTAGAAGTGCTGGAAGCCGCACTTGCAGCTGAAGAAGATGAGGTATCTTCTCCTGTACTCGATGAACTAGCTGCTGCTGACGCTACAGAGGCATCTCCATCATTTGGGGATGTGGATACGGAAACTAAAAACAAAAATGGTAATACAACTTTTACACGTAGGTTTTGAAGTTTAAATTTCATTGAAATAAAATTTATACAACCTTTTTTAATACAACTAACTGTCTTTCAGCTCAATTATGTTTAGTCGACTTTAAAAAATATCTACCTAAGAATGTAAACGTTTGTCACCTCTGAATGAACCGACAGTCAAAGGTCAATGCACTTTTTAAATTTAAATGCTGGAACGTGGCATAGTGCAAAAACAGAAATCTATAAGGGTTTCGTTTTTTGCGATTTGGCTGCGGATCCCACAGTTTTAGCAAATGTTTGATTATTTTCAACCGAATTATGAAAATTATTACAATTATCTACAGCTAAATTAAACTGTTTTGTGTTTATATATTAGAAAACATAATATACCATGTACCCCGCCCCGGTCTAATTTATTTTTTTCGAAATTCACTGTCTTTATTTTTAACCTGAATCCAGTTCAATTGCATATTTGAATAGTTTTTATCAATTTCACCTGCAATAAGGACTGAAGTTTGTAATTAACACCTCATTTGAATTCAGACATAAAAAGTTAAAATAGCGTAGAATCTATTATACCTATTAGTAAACGTGGTCACGTTTCTTAAAATCGTGTTCATAGAAATATTTATTTGCGGCCATTATTTGAAGAATAGTTTTTTTGATTACAGTTAGATACATAATGATTTAATATTACCTAACAACTTTGCTCAAGAAATTATAGTTTTTTTGTGTCAGGTCTGTGGTACGCCTCAGAGGCTGGACATTAGATTTAGTTTCAGATTTAGTTATAATTTAATTAAGAAATTTTATGAATATAATATGTAAGATAGACATAATTTTGAGAAAATGATGCCTTTTGTCAACGTATTTTAAACTAAGTCGTCATGACGTAATGAGATAATTATATGATAGTAGTATAGGATCCCGCTATACAACGACCTTCACCGAGATGCTTATTTAATTAAAAATACTCTGGACTGAAATTTGTTAGGCTACCCATATAGGATATATTTATTGGCATATTTAATAACATAAAAAATACGTCTCATTAAATAAGCATCTCGGTGAAGGTCGTTGTATAGCGGGATCTTTGACTATAGACTCAGATAATAATAATGCGTCGAATTAAGATGTGTCATCAGACGTGACATGTTAAGCATTTTATAAATTTGATTCTTTAATTTATTCGTCCATTCTGTAAATGAGTCATTTTAATAAAACACAGGTAGAGTTTATCATATAAGTACATTTTTTTTTTTTTTTTTTTTTAAATAAATAAAATTTTTATTCACAAAATAGTGGTTTACAAAGTACAATCATTTTTATAGTAGGTTCACAATTGTTCAATATTATGTAATTACAAGTGGCTCAGTACTTGAGTTAAACCTTAATTTACAAAAAATGACTCCTCGCTCTAACTAAGTTTAAAACTTGTATTTAGACGCGAGGGCTCAAGCTTCTGCTTATTAAAAGTAACGCATTTGTGTGCCTTTGATGTGGTAAGTAACATAAGATGATTTTGTAGTTAACTACATTAGATACAAAAATAACCACACTAATACTACAGTTTATATTACTAGTTTTAAATGTTATAGTTAAACTAACAATACTAATTTAATTAATTTAGCACAAAACTAAGATATAACTTTTAATAGTTGCTCTACCTGGTTGTAATCAATACCTTGTAAGTAACTTTTTATAGCTATTTTTGATTCTATATATGATTTTTTGTAGAGACTTAAGTTTGTATTTATTTTATTGTAAAGGTAAGGTGATAGAAATTTTGAATGATGTTGTGCGAAATTAGTTTTACATGGTTTGGGTTTATAAACTTTGTTTTTCCGTCTTTTATTTGTAGTTATTATGTTTATTGGTTGCTGGTGTTGTTTTAATAGTGTTTGAAGTATGAATAGCTTGCGGATTGTAAGAATATTGCAGTCTCTGTAGAGTTGGGTGGTTGGGTATCTATATGGTTTGCAGTAAGCCACTTTGAGCACTGCTCTCTGCGCTCTTTCCAGCGGTAATAGGTGTGTTTTTGCAGCCCCTCCCCAACATCTAATGCAATACAATAATAAACTCTGGCAAAGTGCATAGTATGTTGTTTTTAGCTGATTTTCTAGAGCTATGCGTTTTATTTTTCTAAAAACAGCAATCAGCTTCCTTACCCTAGTTGTGATGGATATAATATGCGGTTCATATGTCATGTGTTGATCAATAATAACACCTAAATATTTGGTAGAGCTACATCTTTTAAGTGTAGAGCAAGTGCAGTCATGGTTAGTAGATGGATAGGCAGTTAAACAATGTGTTGAGTGTGCGCGAATTACATATTGAGTCGTACTGGGTTGTCCCTGTTTACGTAGAGTAAAGGTCATGTAATTTGTTTTAGTCGCGTTTAAGGTAAGAATGTTATTATAGAGACACTTGGACACAAAGTCAAACGCAGACTGGGCAAGATTGAAGAGCTTATCCCAACTTTCTTCTTGGAATAGCAACACTGTATCGTCGGCAAATGCTATAACTTTACCAGTTATTTGAAGATCGCATAATTGGTTTATGTAGACCAAGAAGAGAGTTGGACCGATTATAGAGCCTTGTGGTATACCGAAAGTTACAGGTTTTTCAGAGCTAGAGTGTTCGCCAATTTTAACAAATTGTGTTCTTTCGCTTAGATAGCTTCTGAATAGTTCAAGTTGATCGCCACGTATTCCTAGACCTTCTAGTTTATTTAAAAGCAGTGGAATCGAAACTGTGTCAAAAGCTTTGGCCATATCTATAAATATGGCCAAGCACTTGTCACCCCTATCCATAGAGTCGACTATAAAATTGTTTAGAACGTCTACTGCATCAGCCGTAGAGCGTCCTTTACGGAAACCGAATTGATTATTTGAGATTAATTTAAATTCTTCCAAATATTTAACCAGTCTGTTGTTTAGTGCTTTCTCTAGAATTTTTGATAGAGCTGGTAGAATTGAGATAGGCCTGTAATTACTTGGTATTTTTTTATCTCCTGCTTTAAATATAGGTAAAATAATAGATTTTTTGAAAGCTGTAGGGAAGACAGAAGTTTTAAAGCTAGTATTACATATGTGAGAAAGAGGTTCTGCCAGAACTTCTTTATTTTCTTTTAATATTCTTGAAGATATATTGTCCCACCCGATGGAACAGTTAGTTTTCATAGAGTTTATTAAGGTAAGTATTTCTGTGGGGTCTGTATCGATCAGTCCGAAAGAGTGCAAATTGTTGTTCATTTCACTCGCAAAACTTTGTTCAATAAATATGTTTGTACGGAATTTGCTTGCTAGCTCTTGTCCTACGTTTGCAAAATAATCATTGACCTTGTTTAATGTTGCGTATGGATCGGTTCCTTCTATCAAATCTTGTGGTAAAGCTTTTTTGCATTTAAAGTTTGTTACGTCGTTGATGACCTTCCATGTTTTCCTGACATCCCCATTTGCTTGTTCGAATTGTGACTGTTCATAAGCTACTCTTAGTTTTTTCATAAGCGCGTTAAAAAAGTTTCTGTACCGTTTGTATATTAACTGTTCTGCATCATTATTTGGTGACCTACGCGCTTTTAGGTGAAGCCTGTCTCGGTGCCTCATACACTTCATTAGTCCTGGCGTCACCCAAGGCTTAAGTGGAGATTTTCGTCGGGACAATTTGGTTGTTTTTGTGTTCTTATCTATTATAGTTTTCAATATGTATATAAGTTTATCTGTTGCGTGGTTACAGTCGGTCATCATTAGTACAGAGTTAAAATTGTATTTGGTTAATTCCCTTTTAATAGAGTTATAGTCTATTTTTGTTATATAATGGGTTTTTCTCTTTTGGTTATAATTTTGTAGAGCAAGGAAAATTGGGTAGTGGTCAGTTACGGAGCTTTCAAGAACTAGAGTTAATGCATCTTTATTTGTTTTAAGGAATATATGGTCGAGACAGCTGGAACTACTAGCTCGTGTTATGTAGTTATGCGAGGATAGTAGGCCATGAAAGGCTAGTATTTCTAGGTAGTATTTTGAATTATTTGATTCTACGCCTTCTAGAATGTTAATGTTAATATCTCCAATTAGGACTATATTGCGAAAATGTGCTAAGTTAGTTAAGATTTTGTCTATTGAGTTGATAAAGTTATCTAAGTTTGTATATGAAGGGGAGCGGTATAATGAGACTATGGCCACATCATTGTTTACTATCGTTATAATGCAATTGGCGTTTAAAAATGCCGGTTCATAAGTGACCGACATAATATCTGACTTTACGTATACAACAACTCCATCGTTTTGGAGCGGATTATTATTTGTTGAGGTTGAAATATAACCATCAATATTAGGACAGTTATAACACTTAGAGAGCCAACATTCTGTTAATACTATAACGTCTGGTAGTGTATTTAATTGTTTCAAGAGTAGTAAAAATTCCTGAAAATTTTTAGAAATGCTTCGAATGTTTTGTGTTAAAATAGTAAGCTGATTTTCAAAGGTAGTTACATAGGTCAAGCAGTCTTCAGGTTTGCATGTATATGCCTCAGACACAGAAACTTTATCTATACTATCGTATATAAGTTGAATATTGTTCGTCATTTTATGTAGAAAACAAATAGATTAAGTACACTGCGATAGGACATACAGTGTGACACAACTTCTCTATACACGGGGTAATTTATAGTATAAAAGTAGCGTTTGTGTGACGACATAAGGAAATGCTGAAAACGATGGTGCTTGTGTTTGTTCTTAGCAAAAGCAGTAGGCAAAGTATTAATGTTTTTCAGGTTCTGGGCTAAATTAATTTGAATGCACTTATAAAATACTAAACTACATAAATAACTTAAATGTGAATTTAAAAGTAAAAAAAGTTCTAAGGTGAACGTGACTAAAATTATCAGGTAGTCTAGTCATGCTTGGACGCTTTGAAGCTGTTCTTCGCTTTTGATGTAGATAACTTTGGCTCCTTCTTCTTTACGGAAGCAGACATTTCCGTTTGACGTCCAGCAATACGCGTAATTATGCTGCTTGGCATACTCCCTTGCTTTATAAAACAAACCCTTTGTTTTATAAGTTAGACATTCGCTAACATAGATCGGTATCGGTGAACCAATAATCGATAAGTGCGAGGTGTTGAGCTTCTCTGTTGGGTTAGTCTTATTAAACTTTCGTACCGCTTGTAAAATGCTAAACTTGGTTTCCAGGTTAGAGATTTCCAAGCATAAAGGCCTTGGAGTGTCAGGCTTTCCTGGTAGTCGCTTGATATTACGTATATCTTTGAAGTGAGATTCCAGTTTTAGATGCTTAAGCAATTGTTGAACTTTTTGCTGCAGTTCTTGGCTTGTTTCGCGAGCTTCAGAAGGAATATTCCTGATTTCAATTTTGTACTGACAAAGTTGCCGATCAAATGACTCAAGCTTACTTTCTAGCATCGCGGTTTTATCTAGGTTAATTTTCAAGCTCTTTTCCAGATTTTCGGTTTTTGTGGAATTGCTCTCACATTTCAGATCAAGTGATTTTAGCTTTTTATCGGTCTCTTCGCTAAAAATTTTGATAGTTTGTACTTCTTGCTTAATTTGATGTATATCAGTCAAAAGCGTAGAAAACTTATCATCTTGGTCTTTTCGAAAAGTATTAAATAACTGCGTCATGTGTTCAGTGATTTGATGCTGAAACGCATTCAGAGTCCCTTCTAATTTAAATGAATTCATAAGCTCGGGACTGCGTATGGCTTTCCGTTTGACACAGCGACTGCTCACGCGACCAGAGTCCTGTTCTGTATCAGAATTACTGGTTTCTTGGTTGCCCTTGTCCTTTTGTTTTCCTTTTTTAGGAGAGACATTAATTAAGATTAACCTTAAGCCCGGTGCGGTCACCTAGGTACTAAGTAATAATAATAATAGCATAAACAGGTTTTTGTTATTACTTACCTAACGTCAAACTCAAGAAAATTAATATAAAGTTCACAAGTACAAATATGCGAGCCATGATCACGACGTCTGTTTTCCGTATGGCACGATTTCTTGGCTATTCCTTTCTATCGAGTAATTTAGGTAATAATAATGTTCTACACAAGTTTTACAAAACAAATTGAGGTAATGTAAGGTTGACTCAGCTGGTACTATTAACATGCGAATTGAGTTTCCGATAAATATTTATTTAGGATAAAGTTTTTTTCAAAACGTTCTACAATTTTTTAATGTTGAGACAGGTGTTTCTACCCAATTTTAATAACTAATTTTTGAATTTTAGTAATTAGTGATAATCACTTAAACGTGACTCTAGCTTCGCTTGCGTTTTATACGTTATCTACATACTTTATATATCCTCCTTCTTCGATAAAGGTACTATCCATAACATCAAAAATGAAAATAAATCTTTTTTCAAATTGGATCTTTATTCAAAACTGGTTCCCACCCAAGCTAGCTAGCTTGGTTAAAGCTCTTGGAAAATAATAAATAACATTTAGTTAAGCGCCATCTTCCATCCTGAACTTGAACTACATAGCCTACAACTACAGCCTTCTTGTGATAGCATCAGGTTGTTCAGAAATTTACAATGTGATTTCATTTAAGACCGGTAGATGTCTTGTAATGCTGCTTTTTTTCTGTCGGTGTTAGTGTTGGTGCTCGATGCTCGTACACTTCAGAAACTTATGCGATTTTAATGAAATTTGGTACCTAAGTTTGAAATCGCCAAGGTATTACCTACGTTAACCAGTAAGCCAAGATTCCTCACGATGTTTTCCTTCACCGCTAGAGCATGTATTTTCAAAGCACACAAACATTTTTCAAGAAGAAAAATCCAGAGTTACGAGGCGGTTTTGAACTCACGACCTTCGGTATCAAAATCTAGTGTGCTCCCACTTGGCCAACACGACTCGGCACGGATTAATGACATTTGTTCCACCTATATATTTATGAAGAAAACTAACATAGTGTATTTCCTTAAACCCTCGTACGAATCTCACCAACTGTAAGCTATTTCTGTAGAATACCTTAAATTATATTCTGTATAATTATTTAATTACTACGCAACCTTAAGTAAGAAAGCTCACTCAAGTCTGTATCTGTAACTAAGTAATTAGCGATTTTCCGTACCCAGTCAAAACAAAATAAGGGTCTGAGAATGACAAAAGACTTTGCGAAGAATAGGCAATTTACGGATAAGGCTTTACCCTCATCTTGGCAATAATTTGATAATGATGATGAAGAGTTTTTCAGAAAATACAACGGAGTCTTTGTTAAGAATACGAGAATAAATAACAGGATATTTTGCTGTTTTGAAATTATTTTGTTTAATTGTTTATGGGGTTCTGTACCAAATAGACACCAACTCGCCTGGTATTTATTAAAACAATTAGCTCAATATTTTCATACGGGTGCTTAAAATATAAATGTCCAAAAAGTTTTCAATTCAAAAAAGCAAAAATCAAAAAAAAAAATTCTTTAAAAAAGGTCCAAAGGTTAATTATAAGTACCTACCTACTTACCTAGAATATTTTTTAATGATTTTAATAATTAAAAGATTTACCTAGTTCTCATAAAAGACTTTTGTTCTCATAAAAGATATTTTTGTACATCCATAATAATACTTAAATAAAACATAATGGGGCATTATGAGAATAACATTGAATAGAGCCGTATATTGGAAATCGACAATGCACCGTTCGGGCCTGAATACGATAATATGCATTATGCGGAGTGTTCCGTTGGGCCTTTGTGTGGTCTTGTTTATTTCCACTGTATTGCCGAAATAAATATTCTTTCATCTTTTAGCAAATCTTCAAACACCTACGTTTGTTTTGTAGACTTTTGCAACTAAAGAATAGTCTCCTCAATAAATTGACGTGGTCTTAAATTGTAGCAAATAAATCTTGTAACGTTAAATAGTTATAATTGAATTGAAAGCACCGGCTGAACCCATTCAACAGGCTTGGAAGAAGTGAGTAATAAACTGTATTACTTAATTCAATTATCCACTTTCAATCCTAATTAATTTATGCAATATCACAGGCGACGGGACACCGAGCCACCTGATTTTAAATTGACAAATTATTAAAATATCGGGCCCTTCTTTATTCTACGGAGCGAATTAATGCCTACTGACTATTGAATACAATCTTGTTAAATAAATGAGACTTGTAGGTATAGTAGGGATAGTAGGGATGTAGATAGCTAAGAATAGGCTTATAATAATTGAAATAAATTGGTAAGCGCCAAAGCCTTGGCCAAAAGTATTGAGCACCCTTATACACCGTGATCGCTAATAACCCGAAAGATTTAAGCTAACGATACTAGAGCCTAATTAGAATAAAAAAAGTTATGTAACATATAGTCCAAAAACTCATAATTAAGGAGATATTAATTATTTACAACAAATCAAAAGTTAAAAAATCTCCAGTCTAACACACCCTAAGGGCGTGAGCATGTCATATTTTGTGGTGCCAATAAATAAAAATAATTTCAATACAAACATCGTGCTAGACATAACTTGACACTTCTGGTTCGTCGTGTGATTTCGGAGCGATTCGTGAAGTGTCATGCTCGCTCTCTGTTCTTCAACTTGAGTTTCTTACCTAACGGCTTGTTCACAAAGAAGCGGGCAATTAATAAGATTTAATTTGTACCGAAATTGTAATTTAATTAAGACACATAATTAGACCCATGTTGATATAACATTATTTACTCGTAATGTCGTCAAAAATACGTGGTTTAAATCTTTCGGGTTATTAGCGATCACGGTGTATATCTTGAATAAAACACTCAAAAGTAGTGAGGGATGCAAGAGGTTGCGGGCTCGATTCCTGCCTCGGGACAAAAAAAATTACGATCTGCAAATATTTGTTTCGAGTGTGCGTTATATATATTATGTATTATAATAAAAAACATCTATGTAACACAAGCTTCGAGGTTACCACGGGGCTAGAAGTTCCTTTGTGAATTGTCCAGCCATATTTGTTCTATTATTTAAGTTATTAATCTTCTCAAGGGATTATTCTGATAAAATATAGAACGATGAATTATACTCTGAAAGTGAAGTACTTTTCTTTTAATTGAATAATTTATTTTTTATCCATTCACAATTTATGGTATTACATCTTTGAGACTAGACAGACTCCGCGTAGGCTTTTCTTTTGATAAATGAACTTGATTATAATCTTCGAAATAGACTGTTATATTGTAAGGGTAGCATTTGGGTGTGCTCTCCTACTAGTTCTGAGATCTTGGCTTTATTTAAGCGTTTTAATTTTTTGTATCCTACAATAGATCCCATTGTCCATCTTGGTTTGAAGTAATGTACTAAAATGAACAATAAGCAATGTAGGTACCTACAGAGTCGCTGTGCCCCGCAATGCGACAAACACAAAATGCCTTGTATAATAAATCACTAGATGCATCTGTAAATCTTATGATTTCACAGTGGTACCTACTTATCTAATGCTAGTCTACTTTAGTAGGATAGTCTGTAAGACTTACGGAATATCACTTCGTTTTCAGCTATAGTATAATTGGAAAGGCTTGTAATAAAGACATAAAGCAGGCTCGGATCTCACGCTTTAATATTTTTTATGTGGATGGTTGGATGAACAAAATTTATCAAATCAAAGGACACAATGGACAATTTATTGATAAGACAAATGTTTTTATTTGTAACATACTCACTGCAATCCTGTAATGCACAAAATCTATGAATAACTGAAAGAAACACAAGTAGCATTTGGAAGTAATAAGAGTTTAATATAATTACGTCGAATTTCAAACAGACTAGCCTGTTTTAAATTTTTAAACTTCAAAATAACTAGCCTCTACATAGGATCCTTAACAAATATATTATTAAAGCACAAGAACCGCCAATAACTTCAGTGTACCTAATTGCTTTAGCAACAGGATCATCAATCTAGTGCTCTTAGTTTCGTACACTCTTAAGTGTAGTTTTATTGCACTTAGAATTCAGTAGCACTGCTAGTCCATGTCATCATCAACATCATCATTAAACCGATATCACGTCACGGTCATGCTGTTTTTGCAGCATTAAGTTATTTTAACATAAGTAGGTACTCGTAATTGCAGTTTTTCAATTATATTAGTTGTTTTACAAACTCGCTTTTTGCAGCATTATGTAATTCACAATTGCAGTTTTTTAATTGTGTAAATATTTGTAGGTTGCCTGGAAGAAATCGCTCACAGCGATAAGGCCGCCCATTGTACTCCAGATGTTTTAGTCTTAAGTTTGTATTATATGTTTCTGTTTATGTGGTGTGCAATAAAGTATATTCTATTCTATTTGTTGTAAGTATTACAAACTGTGCATGTAAAGATAAGTGTTTGTCAACAAACGTCGTATCTAGGTTGACCATCTGAATCCCTACGATTTCCAATTTCGTAAATAGTAAAAATATATGTGACAAGACAATATATGTGACTTGTATATAATGTACTAGCGGCCCGCCCCGGCTCCGCACGGGTACATACATACACCCTTTTTTTTGTATCGGGTTTAAAAAAAAAAGTTAAATTATAATAGGAAGTTTGAATTGTTTTATTATGAATTTTTTTATGCATATTTTTTTTATGTTTTTTTTTGTATTTTTTTATTTTATTTACACTTTATTTTATTTCATTGACTCCCCCCCGTACCCCCAGTGACGCTTATATGGAGCATAGATCACATGCTGGCTAGCTGAGCGCGGTGAGCGACAACCTCGCGAGTTTTTTCTAATACTTGCATTTTTAAACTCGTGATATCTTCCGAATGAAATGTCCGAATTGAATAATTCAAAAAGTTATGAAAAGGTATTAAAGCCGTCTTGAATATAAAGTAATTTATTTTGATAAGGATTAATACCAAGGTACAAATGAAGAGCCTTTTCAAGAGGCGGCATATATTAATTAATATTTTAGAATAAAACTGCTTACTGTGTAATAACTATAATATTTATGCATATGCTGTCGCGACACTTTTTGTAGATAATGATGAGTTCTGCAAAGTCGTAGTAAATGATTTTGTTCTATCATCAATAGTTTTCGCAGCGCACGCGACGTAAGGAATTTTTTAGGTCTTTTTTTACACCTTATGTTACATTATTGGAGTTTTAGTAAGGATCCCTATTTTTTTAAAAATATAATATAGCCTATGTTACTCGGGGATAATGTAGCTTTCCAAAGGTGAAAGAATTTTTGAAATCGGTCCAGTAGTTTCGGAGCCTGTTCGTAACAAACAAACAAATCTTTCCTCTTTATAATATTAGTATAGATATGACAAGTAATTAATATCTACCTAATACTTTATTATATTCCATAATAATATCAAAAATAAATTCTTATTTCTAAAGCTCGCGAGCAGCGTAGTTTTATTGCACATCAGGTATTCTAGAAACTATCTAAGTGGCATTGAAAGTCCATTTGTCTTAATTATCTCTACAGTTTTAAACGGTTTCATTTTTATGAGTCAGTTTTAATTTAGCTATAATAATTAATATCTGAAGCTTGAAACAATTATATCTATTATCAAACTGCAATGTCAGAAGTTTTCCGATTGCGACTTCTCTGAAACAAGATTGTGCAAAACAACCCATTTAACTTCCACCGAACTGTGTAAAAGCTATTTAACTTGCGGTTGAGTTTTTTAACGTGTTGGTGCCCATAGAGTAAAAGTTCCAGTGACCTCTGAGGAACTAAATTAGTTAAAAGTTTAATTTTGTGAACAGGAAATGAACGTTTAAATTTTTATAATAGTACTTACATCCATAAAATATCTAAGGCTAGCTAATATTAAAGAAATATTTAATATAGGTAATGTTTATGACTTACAAATAATAAATTAATAGGTTATTCTTAAATGAATGAAATAATTTTCAAAGTAGGTTTGTTAATCGGGATCAATTTTATTATAATTTCCTATAAATTAAAGAAAAAAATATCAATTCGAATAACTTTTATTTATTCAACTATTAATGTTTAACTGGCGATTAAAGTGTATTATTTCCAATACTAGCCAAACAAAAAGCTGAAAATCATAAAATTTTAGGGAACCATTTTGCGGAAATAAGGTCCGTGTAGGATTTTTTGTTCAGTGACGTAATCGAGATCGTCTCAGGGGAACACCTATGGCAAGGTTCCAAATGACTTTGCGACTGAGATTACGTAATACCTTGTCGAATTCACAAATCCACCGCATTTTATAGAAATAAGGATAGGATTTGAAATGTATGAAAAACTCGAGCAAGTTTAACGTACGAATTTTATTCCATGGAACTATGTTATATGTAATATTGTTTTAAAACTTATAAAGACAAGATTTTTTTCGAGCGTTCGAGATCACCATTCGAGCGCACATAAATGTTCAAGAAGTTAAATCCAGAAGTGCGCGGCGGAGTTTGATCCCACGTCCTTCGGAATAAATGACGAGTGTGCTCCTACTTAGCCAACTCGGCTCACGGCGATTGATATCTATTTTATTAATATTTTGCTATAACAACTTTTATATTTATGAGTTATCTGCAGACAGACACAAAGCGGTTAAATTTATTAGTAGATATGTATACCGATTTGGTTCGAGGTTAAGAAAATGATTACTTATATATTTCGTAACACACAGCTGGCCTCATTGTCAATTCATAACGTTCCTTAACTCACAATAGGCCATTCAAAAGAAAACGACATGAACAATGTCAAAGAAAATTTTCTCATTTCATATTTTAGCGATCCTTATTTCCTTGAGTAAGGATTACAAGCATTGCGCCCGGAAAATCATTTGCAAGTGAAGAGACGCCGTGGAAATAACTGTTTCCTTGCCCGTTACATTTTAGCAGCATTTAGAACTTTTTGATCTTTTATCTCATTATTGAATTACAGAAATACATTTTATTCATAAAACCACATTACACGAACCATGTCAATACTTTTTAATTCTAATTCTTTCAACCGCTATATTACGGAAATGGCAATACTTATGAAAAAAGTGTGGGTACATTTTTCGGAATCGGATGACATAAAATTTTGTTTCAGCTATTTTTTGCTGTAAAAACCTTTTGTGTGTAAAAATGAATCACTTTTCGTGACAATCATGAAATAAACAATAGTTGATGAAAATGTCTTCTGTGAAGCACAGAAATAGGAAAGTGTTTTTGGAAGGTAGTTTGGTCAGTTAGATACTGCAGCAATCGTACTAGCTGAGCTAGAATAACCGGTATGTTCCAACGAAGCGATATTGGAAAACACCTAGCGTAATTGTCAGACTAGGAGGATTATTCCCTCAGGATTTAGAATTTACCCTAAGTCAGAGAGTTGCCGCACCTCAACCTAAAATTCGATTACCAATTTTCAGACGTATGCAAAGGTATGTAGTTTTTTTAACTTATTTTATTTCTTGAATGGATTTTAGTTAGATTTCTATACTTTTTTGATTCACTATATAAGCTAACTGTTGTGCCCTTAATTGAGAGAGAGAGAGAGTTTAAAGTAAGTATTATTGGTTTAAAATATTATTGCAAGATATACAGGGTGATTGGTAGATGGGTGCAAAGCTTCTAGGGGATGATAGTGTGGACTATTTGGAACCATTTAAGCCATAGTTGTCTTAACCGAAGTCGGACTATTTTTTTTTAATGAATTTTTTACGGGATACAAGGAAAATACCCAAAATTTTACAGTTAGTTGCTAATAACTGCCAGTTTAAAAGGCCAGTTAATTATTTTTTGTTTAAATTAAGTTAAGCTATGTGTAAGCAATCTACCAAAACTTGTTCTTAGGTATCTGAGTCATTAGCCATTTTTTTACAGACATTTCAAACTTACGAAAATGTTCTGCGATTTACGAAAACCATTTTTGACGTTGTTTAAAAAAAAAAACTAATGGTGCTATTTTTGTTCAAACCTTTTTAAAAACATGTGTGGTTATTACTCTTTCTTTTGGGGTATTAATTAAGAGGATATCTCAAAAAATTTTGAAATTATGATACAAAAACCAAATTGAGGGAGAAAATTTATGCCAACTTTAATGAAAAAAGCAAATTACCGAATTGCTGAAAGTGGCATAAATAAATGGTTTATGCGTGCATGACTCCAGATTGAGAGATAATAAGATAAGCAGACACAATTCTAAGGTCGAGGAATAGATTTTGGCAGCATTCTAAGCGGATCCTACTACCATCACTAGCGTAGTAGCTCAAAATCTTAACATTTCACAATAGAAGATGTGTATGTGGAGTATGCACAAAAATGATAAGTATTTATTCCATGGCCCGGGTCTGCCAGGTTTGGAAGAGCAAGATACCGGGAGAATAATCCAATTCTGCCGTTTTCTCCTCAACAGAGACATCAACGCATCTTCAATGCGTGATTCTTAAAATCAATCTTGTGGACAAATAAAAGTAAATTTTCCAGAGAGGGCATAACAAACTTTTACAACCTTCACCAACAGGCCAACAAGTGCAGAAATCCATACTGGAAAAGGCAGGTGTCAGTACAGAGGAAATTCTCTGTCAGTGTGTGGGCTGGAGTAATTGGCAGAACTTTGATTGGGCCCCACTTCTTACCAGATACCTTAAATGGTAATAATTATTTGGGATTTCTTCAAAACGATCTTCCAATGCTCGTAGAGGTGTCCTAATATTTAAAACTGACCAACTGACGTTAGGATTGTGTCTGCCTGGGTTGACTCCAGATTCCACGTGGTGTAAGTCACTTTCAGCAATTCGATAATCTGCCTAATTTTTCATTAAAGTTGCCTTGAATTTTCTCCCTCAATTTGGTTTTTGGATCATAATTTCAATATTTTTTGAGATATTCGCTTAATTGATACCTCAAAAGAAAGAATAATAACCACACATGTTTTTAAAAAGGTTTGAACAAAAATAGCACCATTAGTTTTTTTTTTAAACAACGTCAAAAATGGTTTTCGTAAATCGCAGAACATTTTCGTAAGTTTGAAATGTCTGTAAAAAAATGGCTAATGACTCAGATACCTAAGAACAAGTTTTGGTAGATTGCTTACACATAGCTTAACTTAATTTAAACAAAAAATAATTAACTGGCCTTTTAAACTGGCAGTTATTAGCAACTAACTGTAAAATTTTGGGTATTTTCCTTGTATCCCGTAAAAAATTCATTAAAAAAAATAGTCCGACTTCGGTTAAGACAACTATGGCTTAAATGGTTCCAAATAGTCCACACTACCATCCCCTAGAAGCTTTGCACCCATCTACCAATCACCCTGTATTTTAACTTTAGGTCCATAAATTATTTTTTATCTAAACCTTATTTCTGAATTTCCTTGATTAATCCAAACCTTTACAAGAGGCCTCAAGATTGATTAGAAGGAGGAAAGCACAAAGAGAAAATCGTTTTTGTTGTAACTAATCGAGTTTTTGCGAGTTCGAAGTGGCAATGGTGTCGTTAATAAAACATTAGTACGTATCGAAAGTTTCAATTTATTAACGGTCGTCGGCGAGACAGACAAAGTTATAAATATTATGTACTTACATATTATATTTAACACGTAGGAGATTAAAGGTCGTCGCACACCAAATTGATAGGCTTCGGACCCGTCAATATACATAGGTATTTATATTTGGAAAAAATATTATGGGTATAAGTTAGTAATCACATTCTAAATTGTTTAACGCTTTTGACGTAAAGGTTCGTGCAAGAGAGCCTATTTCCGCTTGGATGACAATATTGTTTAAAGTGTTATTAAGTTATTATAATTAAAAACTTCACAAATACGTGTTCTTACATAACGTGAAAGCATGTTTATCCAGAGAGTTTACAGTAGAAATTTCTTGTTTTTCACATACACGTGAACGTTTAATTTTCTGCTTAATTAAACCTTCAGTCTGAAGATTACTTTCTGTTTCATATTCTTTACATTATGTTATGTAAGTACTTATTTCTTTGGAAAAAACGCAACGTATAATAATGATAAAACTTCACTTGGTAAGTTCGTTTAATTATAATCGCCAGCCATCTGAATAGTCTATGTTGCTAGACTGCATTTCTTGGCAGGACTATAAAGTCGTGCGGTGTCGGTCTAATATCGTAGGATGTATCGAGTATTGAAGTATGGCTGAATGTTATATACTCTTTCACGCAAAAACTTTATGATATAACTTCCTAGAATTTTAATAAAACTTCTGTCTACTTATTTATCCTTAAAATCAGAAATGACGAGATACGTAGAAGAACGCGGGTCACCCACATAGCCCAGCGGAGTATCTCTTTGAAGTGGCAGTCAGCAGCCTACTAGATGGATGGATGAGTTGGTAAAATCGGCTGGGTCACGGTGGAACTTGCATTCGACCGAAACAACTTTATGTCCAGCAGTGGACACCCAAAGGCTGATAAGATGTTGATGAGAGTACTAAAATCATAAAGCTGATAACCTCTCTCTCTGCGTGGCACCAAAGTTGAGAGGCCTTAATCACAGTACATTGTAATTGCATTAATTATGCAAGTGCGCCGAGCGTTCAAACAATGTGAAATTTGCATCTGGTTTGCACCCGGCCTTGTCACTACTGATGGATTTTAATCAGAACTTGAAATCCTCTGGGTGAGTTTTTATTTTGACCTACATATCGAGCTTTCAGTAAGCTTATTTCGTTCATTCTGTTTAGCCAGAAATTAGCATCTTTTGTTTATCAAATTATACACCATGGCTTAAAAACTCTTACAATTCCATGTGAAACCAGCTAGGTTCTAAAAGTTAAAACATCCATACAATGCTTATTTAACATATTTACATATTATTGGAAATGGTTAGATACTAATGGAAATACAATATGTTGTGGATTAGAAGGCAATCGTTATCCAAATCGCATTTCCGTGTGTCTCACGTTATGGATATAAAAATAGGGGTTTTCCCAAAAAAACAAAATGGTACAAATTCCCACAATATAGGTGAACTCGAAGGAAATCAGAACAGAAGCATTTAATACATTAAGAATACTTTCACTTAAGATACATACCGACCACACCCTACAAATTTCTAATTAGGTCGACATCATTAGGTTTCGTGTTTCAAGACTTTATGTGATGGCGTACAAACGCAAACTAGCATTGAGAGTGAATACCGTAGCCATGTTTGTCCCACCACAGAGAACGGGAGTGCCCGTTCTCTATAAGAACCATTAGGTATAAGTCGTAGGGGAAATGGTAAAATCAAAACCGTTAGAAGGTAATTTTTTAATATAAAATTTAAAAAATACTTCGAATGACAGAGCTTAGCTGTGCTTCTGAGCGACAAAATTACATTTACTTCTTAAGGTAAATAAAAACTTTTTCGTTACAACTTCATCAAAATGAGAAATGCAATATCTTCCTTGACGCTTCTTTATTAGATTTGTTTTTCGGTGGTGTCCCTTTTGGTGGGGGTGACAAATGAAAAAGATATCTACCTACGGGAAAATTTAATTCGATACCTTTGAAAATGCAAAAAATGTCTGTGGATAAGAAGGAAAGGCGAAGCCGCGGACGGAAAGCTAGCTTATTTATAAAACATTCATTTAAAATGAATAGTATAACTCACGAAATTTTTTGAAAGTGAAACATTCATTTAAATTTTGATAGTAGGTAGGTATATTTTAGTTATTAGATTTTATGGACAACGCAACGATCTTATATTCAAAATCGAGCATTGATTATTGTAGCTGCTCATATCTACTAACTCGTACCCAGTATTAATCCTTTTTGGTCAGTGCCAAACCGATTACGACCTAGCCAGTTCTGGGTATTTACCAGACAATTTATGTGAACGTCGGAATGTAAAATTCGCTGGAACACGCCTTCAAATCCACAGAAATGAAAAATGGCTACATCCTAATTTTATTGCTTTGGTAGAACACTAGAAACTTGGATAGTAATCAATTCAATGCAGCTCTGGTACTCTTTGTCAATGGTGTGTTTTATTACAGTAAAATGCATCAAATAGTTTTACTAACAAGAAAGTGTATGACTCTGACATCATTTATACTCGTGTATTATCATTTATCAATAGGTATGTAAGTATATTTTATTAAGTGTATCAGATATCTATCACAAAATCAAATTGTATCTAATACAAAAGTAACAAACATAACATTCAGCCATTGATCTAATTCTCTATTCCTCTCTTGCGTTCTTACAAACAGTTACTGTGTTCTTATTTAAAGAAATCTGACAAAGTGATCAATATTACTGAGCTAATAAATCTGCTTATTTCAAATAATATTCAATAATTTTTAGCTTTACTTGGCAACACTGATAAGGAAACCCAATTTTGATTAGGTTTATTTCGAATTAATAGGAATATGATCAAATGGAACAGGATTTTCAGAGAATGCTTCTACTACTAAATATATTCAGAGATATAAATTTTTGATGCGGAATTATTCCTACGAAAGGAAGTAGGATAATAAACGTAACAGAATTATCTTACGCAGTTATTCCGCATCAAAACACTGATATCTCAGATTTCCTTCAGCAGAATCACTCACTGAAAATCCTGTTCCGTTCACAAATATAAACAAATACTGAAGCCAATACCAGGAAAACTGCTCGAAATCAAATCACTTATAGTTTGATTCTTTGTTTCTACAGGTTCATAGCAATAGCTGGCTTTGTTCCGCAAATGTACGTTGTATTTTGGTGAGAGTATAAAAGCAATAACCATGTGTTGTTATTCTCAGTTCCATTTGGTTTGAAACTAAAATATCAAAGTCCAAAATACAACTATTCAACGAGAAGTTTCAATGCCAATAAAGAGCTTTGAGTCACAGAGGTACCTTGGTGTTTACTTCTTTGAAACTTTTTGTTTCATGTTCCATTGATTTTCTCAAGCGTTTCAAATTTTGACAGCTATCTCGACTGCATCATTGGTATCACTACAGTGTAAGAGCTTGTCTGATTAATATCCAGGGAGAGAAAGAGAGTATGTTCTTCAAACACTTTTATTTTCTCGTTAGGCACACGACGAAAAATTTACGACATAAATTAAATAAATAAATAAATAAATAAATATTGCTGGACAATTTACACAACGACATCTAGCCCCGTGGTAAGCTCGAAGCTTGTGTTACGGGTGCTAGATTTCTGATATACTTAATATAATATACATACATAGATAGATATTTTTTATTATACATATAAGAACACCCAGACACCCGGAACAAATATTTGCAGATCATACAAATTGTTGTTCCGAGGCGGGAATCGAACCCGCAACCTCTTGCGTCGCAGGCGTTCTTGCGTTTAATTAAATTTGGATAGTAGGTAAAGTTCTCTTTAAAAATGTACAGGAGGTAATCCTGTAACATTCCAAGCACCCGTCTGTAACCGCCAATAAAAACAGCCTCGATTGCTTGAAAGTCCGTAAAGTTGGGCGCTTAGCTACCTGCTACAACTCTCAAGGCTGCCAGGGATATAAACCACTTGTGGGATTTGCGGCTTGTTTAAATATCTATGATATGAGTGGTGAGATATTGCTTTATCGAACGCCCAGCCAGGCAGAATATTGACTAACTTGATAATCTATGCGCGATAAACTTGTGATAATTATATAGTAAAATTACAGATACAAAAAAACTAATAAGTTTCTGTTGTGTTATTTTAAACTGTGTTAGTTGAGCTGTAATAATTTTGTATGAAATTATTATGATTATGATATAAATGAATAATAATATAAAGAACTTTAAAACAAAAGCAAACATATAGTTATGTATATATTATAGGAGTTTTTTTTTATATGAATGCCTATTTAAAATGCCTATAATTTTTATAATATGACAAGATTTATCACTAGTAGGTACAATATTTTATCAGTTTTCGCACCCGAGTAATCGAGCCGCCCACAGCCGAGTGAACGACTCGATTAGTCCCCGAATAGGCTTTAACACCGTCATTCGAATATCCCGGCCATAGAGCATAGAACGTTGAACGCTTGAACCGATGCATATACTTACCAATAATCGGTTCTATCGAAGAGATCCGTGCTCCGTTATAGTTGGGGAGCCGAAGAGGGGATTTCGGGATTTACTCGAGCGCGTCAGATTAAGATACTGGAGATAGCTAGTACCCAGATAAGTACCTCCACCAAATATAAAAAATCTATCTATGTTCGAACGTGAATTATAAGGGAACAAAATTTACTTTTGTCAGATTAGGCGAATCACTTTAGATAATCGTCAGATTAAGATATTGTAGAATCAGAACATAAAGATGAACCGTATTCATCTAAATCTGACGCTCTAACACCTTTGGAAATGCCGATATTTTTGTTCATATTTTTGATAAAAAATGAGTCGCGATTATTATTTTTTTAACTTTTACGTACTCTCACCCCAATTGTGTAAACAATCAGATTTACATACGTATATTATCAATGATATTTCCTCAATTATCTTTAATAATGTAAGTATGTTAAGCTGATTTTCAATTTATTGAATCTGATTCATAGATTCTATCACTAACTGACGCGCTTAAGTACGTCCATGCAACAGTATTTTTTTAAATACGTTTTTAATTATCTATGGTCGCTTCCCCCACCGATGAAACACATCGGTCTCATACAATTTTTTTCTTCTTATCATCTACCAAATGCAACCAAATAGGTCTCTTTGACGCTCGAGTAAATCCCCATTTAGCATCGTCGCCTCCTCTACTATTAGTAATTACTATGGGTAGAATGATGTAATAAGAGAGAGAAAGTTAAAATCCTAAGTAAATGTATTACAATAGAAAAGAGGGAACCTCTACCTACTTGGTTTTATAAGGGGTCGGTCCCGGAATTATTCTTCTTAAACTAATTTCTCCTTGACTAAAATATTATTTGTGGGTTATAATAAAATAAATAGAATTAAGGACCACAACTTATGCAAGAAAATGAAGAAGATATTGTTGTCGTTTAAAAACAAATACAAAAAGCTCCAAAAATATAATATAAAACGAAATAAATTACATATATTCAGCATCACATTATAAAAAGATATTCGAGCAACATTTCGGTATTGATAAGATCATATCTACCTGTGAAAAGCTGAGTTTCCTTGCTCTACGAAGGAAGCGCTACCTCGGCGCTCGTTATTATTTCATCAAGGCGTGTTATGTCAACCTAACACTCTATAAACCTTCCCAAGGAGATATGACTGACATAAAGACAATCCACAGTCGCATGGAACGGTATAGCCCCCATCTCTTTCCGTGAGTGTCGTCAAAATGGCTGCGGAATGTAAACCAGAAGATGACAGCAGTGACTGTATCTAAAAGTGTACCTTTTGTGAAGACCCCTAGTGACCTATATTAGTGGTTCTGTTGGGAGACCCGTGGCCAGTAACTGATTGACACGCAGTTTTGAACTACACAGCAAGAAACTGCTGTCTGTCGTGGTATAAGTAATAAATCCCTTAGTCTTAGATGTAGAGTAGTCTTATTCTTAGGCCGGCATCACACGAAAACTTATCCGCTTCTCTGTTTTGCCATCATACAAAAAACTAGAAAAAAACATAATACTTTTCTGTGGTAATAAGAATTTTATAAGTTTTCTTAATAAAAACGCTCAGTAATGCAAACTATAGGTAGGTACAACATAACCGAACAATAAGTTGTTATATCTAAATTAGTTACAGCAATTAGCTTGTTTACCAAACTATTAAATCAAACTCATCCACTTGATAAAATGAGTTTGGATTTCCAGCTTTTAATCGCTTTTTAAACTTAGTATAATATTGCGGTAGCGCATTAACCACCTTAAGCGCTTAAGATCTAACCTCCTTCAGTCCTCGGTAGGTATGAGTTGTGGACGACACAAGGCGATTCTTATCAACCAACTTCCTTTCAACATAGTTGACGTACTCAAGGCACAAACCAATGCGTTTTATCGTAGCTTTTCCGAGAAAACTCTTAAAGCTTTCACTGTAAAGTTTATAGCGTAACATAAAATACCTACGCTTTCAAAGGTATCCACGGGAGAATTCTGTGTTGCCAGCTACAGCCCAAACAGGGTCTAATAAACTCGATTTGTTTGTACACTGTTGCCTTAGTGCCATGGTTTAAAGTGGGGAAAAAATATAGGGTGTTGACACTGCACTTTTCATTTGGTTTCGAACACAATATTGCGTTACTTACTAATATCGAATAAACCAAAGTTTTCTTAAGATTAGAAAAAAAGTAAAAATGTAATAAAAGCATAACGAGTAAGTTTGTCTGTCTGCTTTGTTTGGATGGCATGGGATTTTCCCGTGGAAAAAGTAGTCAATGTGTTATTCAAATATGTACCTAAGCTATTTTATTAAGATTAAAAAAAAATCCATTACTTAAGAATTTGTGTGAAAGAGCAACATACTACATCCTCACAAATGTTCGCGTTTTTATATCAGTAGGATATACATAGATTAGGTGTTTTTAATTTGAAAATAGTCATGTTGAGAAAACATGGGAATAAAGCGGTTGAAGCCTCGGGCGGGTCAGCTAGTAAACTATAGTATAGAGTATAGACAAACAAATGAGAAATTCATTCCGGATTCACTCGCTATAACTCTTATGTCGGTGGTAGTACAATCTCCAAACGAAAATACATTCTCTGTGTTACTTCATCGAACCGTGTTTCGATCAGACAATTCAATTTCTTTCAGAGACTAGATACCTTATTTGTTGGTAAAAAGTAAAATAATGAGAATGTAGTTTTTCATTAATTTTTCAACATAATTCGCTTCTTAAATCAACATAGAACATGGTCGCAAAACAAGAACTTTATATATTTGTTCTCTCTTTATTTAAAGCATCTTGAATTCCCAATATCACATTTTCTTTAATCCTCCGTTACTGAAACAAGTCAAACATGGAACGAGCTAGCGTTGATACAAAACGTGCGAAACTGCCGCTCTCCTAAATTGAACCGCACGTCGCTGTCTCAAACTAGTTTCCGCATCTAGCTTACCGCGTATATCCGATATTAACATGTACACAGATAGCACAAGCTAACACTATGACCTAGATATAACGTAAATGGTTATCCATTTTTAGGTACCTTTTTATTTTTAGTGAGCATCATCTTCATAACCTTGTCTTCACCAAGGCTGAGTGAGATAAAGACTGCTCATCTTTCAACTATTTATGGAACGGTTTTATTTTTTTTCGGCTGTAATAAACAGAACAAACAAGAAAATATCTTCTATAGACATCTATGCGCTTGAGCTAATAATGAAGTATGCAAATCTGCTCGAAAATACAATAATGTTGATACACTAAAGTAGTACATAAAAGGATTTGGATCTCAATATAGCCTTTTCATTAAGAGGCCTATTACGTGAAATCGCGAAATTGTTCGGTTTTCTCGTCCTAATTCTATGGTTTGCGTTAGTTGTTTGATATTACAATTACATCTTTATAATAGTTCGTTTTCTCCTCTACAAAAGTAGTAAGAAACATTTTAGATAACTTGTTTATATATTGAGTAATAATCATTCTCCGGATACATGTTTCGTAAAAAACGCTCGAAGACCTGTTTTCTCAGCTCTTATTTGTAGATTCTAATGAATATGGGCGATCAAACTATTTTTTATTATGTTACGTATATCCTATTCTTCATTTAGAGTAGAGTACATTTTCGTTAAATGCTTTTATTCTAAAGATATACCGAATTTAATATCGGCCGAAAATGCTTCGAAACAAACCTCAATAACTCCGAAGTTCTAAATCAATGGGACGTCATATTTATATCAAAATATTTATCAACATTTGCTTAAACTATGATATTAATTTTAATTTGTAGAACGGTTTTGGTAATTTTTTATGAATAAAATAAAACTACCATAATTTAGTAGTTTTTTCATTCAGCCGGCTTTTTCCATTTAGTACCGCGCGAGCGCTTGTCGAGGTCGGACCTATGTCGGTTGTTCTTGAATAAAATATAGAAATATTTCGTAAAATGTCAGTGTGTGGGACTGTCAATTGCTGTAAAAACGCTGTTAGTGTGCGTGTATGTGTTATTGCGATACTACGACCGACATAAGTTGATCCGTTGATAACGATCAATTGTTATTTTTATTGATAACGGTCAATTGTTGTTGTTGCTGGCCTAAGAATTTTACCAAATGTTGCTGGCCTAAGAATTGTACCACATCATTGTCATCTTGTTTAACCTTATTTATTTGGAGGTTATGCTGTAGGATGTGGATTGCATATCTAAAGTTATCTATCCTAATTAAAAAACAACAAGGCAACTTTTTTTGGTGAAACCGTCCAACGACTAAATGTAATTATGCCTATGATTTTTTTAGATTATGACTAACTTGCCGACCCGCCGACAGCTGCGCTTGCGTTTTTACGTTATTTACTAGTTTATGTTTTATAGCCTTTTTCGATCATTTTACTATCCAATACTGAAATCATATTTTAAATCGGACCCGCGGTTCCTGAGTAGCACGTTCAAACAAATAAACAAGCAATCTCCTCAGCTTGATAATTGTAGTATAGATTTCCATAATATTTATTACAAAGAAAATATTCCGTAATTTTTTGTTCTTATTTTTACCGAGTATCCAATATGTAAACAATAAATAATGTACCTTTCTAATAAATATATTATTTATTGTAAACATTAAATATGTATAGTAAAACCATTCTAAAAATGAACTTCCCTCCACAAAACCGTGATGATTTCAACGTGTGAGAGGAAATACAGAAAAACCGAATACACAGAAAAAAAAATATAGAATTCGGTAGAGGGGCGTTCATTTTAGAAATGGTTTTACTATACCTTTCTAATAAATACAGGGCGTCCCAAAGTTATGGGCCATGGAGGGGAAGTACCTTAAATATCGTAGATAGTGAATTTTGCTCAAACAAGACTTCATTTTATTTTTAAGTTAGTAATTCTGCATTCATTGATTTTCTAAAAATTACTTGCTTTGTCTGGGAATCGAACCGACTTACATGTAGAAAAAAAAAACTCGATTTTTATGATACCAATCGAATGAATAGCTAAAAAATAATAACTCTGCTTAAGTAACATAGTATTTTAAAAGAAAGGAACAACGTGAAATTAATTATTTGAATCAAATAAAAAACATGAAACATTTTTTTTTGTAAATTAATTAATTAAATTACTTACTTTTTAAAATAAAATGAACGAGATAGATTAGGCCTTAATTCACCACGCTGGCCAAGTGCGGGTTGGTTTTTTTTAAATATATAAATGAAATATTTTCAATAAGTTCGTAATAAAATAAAAATAAATAGTTTATCAAAATAAAAATATAATGGGAATTATTCAAGATGACATTGTAGATAAATGGATATTCTACATCTGTCTATGACATAAATGTAGATAAATGGATACCAATAAATATAAAAATAAATACAAAGTTCGAAACTACAAAAATAATACCGAAACATAATTAAAACCTTCATTAACGAAACTTTTATTTATTCAAACACAAACATACCATCTAACAAAACAAGCAACTTATATATGTCGGGGCAGACAAGAACATCGTTTGAAATATGACTCAGAACCTGTTTGTACCGCGCGCATCGAACTACGGGTTGCGGCGCGCCGACGACATTACTTGTAAAACTGGTTCGGTCGTGCTTTGTGCCTTTAAATACGACCGTCGGCCGAGCTAGCGGGACATTCTTGTTCGAGCCGTTGGACGGAACGGACCTCTCTTTGTAATTCAGTATTGCTCGAGTTGTTGGACCGAAACATTGTAAATTGGAATAAATAATGGACGTTTCTTCGTGGTTTTATTATCAACATAAAGACGACTGTGACGTTAGACCTGGTGACGTCATAACCAACTAGAAGCCCTCCTGATAAACACACACTCCTCGACATCCTACACATCTCTCTCCACGACATCAGAAGTGGGATAACAAACCTGAACAAGTGGGATAACAGACCTGAACAAGTGGGATAACAGACCTGAACAAGTGAGATCCGAACTTCGATAGATCTGAACCTCGATAGCCTTGAGACTGTACGCTGCCACAAGACCAAGACAAAGAAGAAGGCAAATCATACTGACGTCAAATTTTGGAACTACCTGCATCTTTATAAAATGATGCAAAAACTGACCCAAGAACAAGAAGAAGACTTAGTTAAACCATACTAACGTCAGAGTTTTGGAACTACTTGCACCTTTATAAAATGATGCAAAAACTGACCAAGAAGATGGCTTAGTTAAACCATACTGACGACATATTTTTGGAACTACCTGCATCTTTATAAAATGATGCAAAAACTGACCTAAGACCAAGAAGATGGCTTAGTTAAACCATACTGACGACATATTTTTGGAACTACCTGCGTCTTTATAAAATGATGCAAAAACTGACCCAAGACCAAGAAGATGGCTTAGTTAAACTATACTGACGACATATTTTTGGAACTACCTGCGTCTTTATAAAATGATGCAAAAACTGACCCAAGAACAAGATGCCGAGCAAACAAACAATTGACGATCATACTGACGCCAGTTTTGAAACTACCTGCATCTTTAAAAAGTGATGAAAACAAAATTGATGAAACGCAAATCGGTCAGGACTTAGCCGAGCAAATAAACAATAGACGATCATAGTTTTGAAACTACCTGCATCTTTATAAAGTGATCAAATAAATGATGGAACGCAAATTGATCAGGAAAAAGCCGAGCAAATAAATAATTGGATCAAAATTCCAATGAGAATTCCTACGAACCCCTTCTATGAAATATTCTTCAAGAACTAATTAAGTTTCTTTTACAGATTCACTTCCGCACTACGAGTACTTGATGATATACTCCGAGAGGCAGATGCATAGCACGCACTGCCTGTCAGTAGGGCTGTGTCGGTGGAAGAAGACGATGCACTAGGCCCTCAAAACACTACTGCAAGCTAGCCCGTGCCATCCACCTCCCATGCTAGACTGCCTGTGCAAGTCTGAGCAAGACTCCGACAGAAACAAAGTTAAGTTGATCATTTTTATAAATTTTCCCCAGAACTCTTACCCTCCGAGACCTTACCTATTCTTCATTAAAACTTTGTTCAACTCGATGGAGTTGTAAACAGATACCAAACTCAAAAGCATTTCTCTTTGTTACAGACAGTTGCAGACCAGGCGGGTGCAAAGCGCGCACCGCCTGTCAGTCATTCCCGCACTACGAGGACCCCTTCGAGGCAGATGCAGAGCGCGCACTGCCTGTCAGTATGGCCGAGTAGGTGGATGAATACGATCCTGTAGTTCTACCATGCAACACTTCTACCTAGGCAAGTACCGTAAACTTTAAGCAATATGCAACCAAAACAAACAAACAAAAGGAAGAAAAAGAAAGAAAAGAAAAAAAAAAAAAAAATTTTGCGAACTATTGATTTTACACAAACTAGACTAACAAACTAAGTAATAAAATACGGATTATGATCTTAAACATCAAATAAGAAATCAGTTTGTGTAACTGAGTCAAAAACAATTTAAATAACTGTATGTCCTAGTATAACATTTTCAGTTCCTCTGGGTACCCCAGCATCGACCTTTCAAATTATCCTTTATCCCCTGTGGACCACGGTGTAGTATAGCCGCCCAGACCACAGCATCGACCTGCCCGTGAGACTTATTTTAAAAATTAAAAATTAAAAAACAATGTATGTGCGTGGAGCATAAACATTGATAAAAATAATAACATAACTCGCTCACTGTCCGCTTTCGTTATCCATTATCCTTATAAACATTTTAACTATCATGTTTTAAATTATCGCTGATAATTTGGTGTTTGAGATCAACTTCCTACTTTCTACTAATCTCTAAGAAAAATTCTACTTTATGAGAAATTCCAAGAGTACCTTAATAACCATGCAGGTACGTGGAGTGCAAGCATTGGCCATAAAATTATAAAACAATGTAAATACGTGGAGCATGAACATTGATAACAATAATAATAACTCACTCACTGTCAGCTTTCCTTATCCATTTTTCTATAAACATTTTAAGTACCATGTTTTAAACTTTCGCTGATAATTTGGTGGTTGAGATCCAATTATCA
The DNA here is from genome assembly GCA_963691955.1 of Chloroclystis v-ata. Taxonomy (NCBI): domain Eukaryota; kingdom Metazoa; phylum Arthropoda; class Insecta; order Lepidoptera; family Geometridae; genus Chloroclystis; species Chloroclystis v-ata. The sequence goes on along the minus strand of OY829906.1, from coordinate 5,033,826 downwards.
GAACAAATAACCTTGCACCAAATTATCAGCTAGTGTACCTTTGAATGGATACCTAGCTCAGAGAAACTTTTTCATCTTTTTCAGAAAAACGACTGGTGCAGAGCGCGCACCATCTATCAGCATGGCCGTGTCGGGGCAGACAAGAACATCGTTTGAAATATGACTCAGAACCTGTTTGTACCGCGCGCATCGAACTACGGGTTGCGGCGCGCCGACGACATTACTTGTAAAACTGGTTCGGTCGTGCTTTGTGCCTTTAAATACGACCGTCGGCCGAGCTAGCGGGACATTCTTGTTCGAGCCGTTGGACGGAACGGACCTCTCTTTGTAATTCAGTATTGCTCGAGTTGTTGGACCGAAACATTGTAAATTGGAATAAATAATGGACGTTTCTTCGTGGTTTTATTATCAACATAAAGACGACTGTGACGTTAGACCTGGTGACGTCATAACCAACTAGAAGCCCTCCTGATAAACACACACTCCTCGACATCCTACACATCTCTCTCCACGACATATATAATATAATTTATTTGTTTTGTTATAATTAGAATTACTATTTAGTCCGTTCAATTTAGACTTTCGAACTTACATCAAGTCCCAACATTCGACAAAAAAAAACATTTAATTACAAACCTACACACCAAATTTCAGAAGAATCGGTTTAAAAATGAGCCCATAAGATGAGATGAATGAGGACATTTAACTTCAATAAGACTATTTTCAGTTTTATTCCTATATAGATAATTATTAATCATGAATGTTTTAATTTAAAATTATGTACTTAATTGATTTCAAATAATCAATCAGATTTAAAATAAATATTGATATTATTAAGATAAAACATAATTGATTCAAATATTGAAATAAAAATATCCGCCATTTTGAATTTAGGAAAATATATTAAACACCTATCAATTAAATAAAAACATTAATATAATAATTATTTCAGAATGAAACTGAAAAAAATCCACTCAATAAAATGGAATTTATTCGATGCCATTTTCTACAGATCTAAAATAATTATTAGTATATTTGTATGTTTTAGATCGACGAAGTATCAAGATCATTTAGTATTTTTCATAGAATTCGCGTGACGCGCCGGTCACGTGGTGCATAAAATATCTCATTTCGCAAAACGTCAAAAAAGTAACAAGGCTCTTAAAGGGTCAAATTAGCACGATTTTTTATACATGTCAATTATTAGATATGTCAAAACTCTTTATATTAGCATAGTGATGACAAGACTTTGGACTGATGAAACACACAAACTTGACTTTAATAGTGTTAGTAGAAGCCTACAAATTTCTTCCAAAGCTCTAAGCCAGTCCCTGTTGAAAGTTTGATGGCTCGTTGCCATCTCCGTAACCAGATAGTGCTGTCAATTCATGCAACTTATCTTGTGAAGCGCTGACGTAAGTCTCCTAGAACGGCTGCAGAAATGTTTGGAAATCATCTGACTAGATTTTTGTATGACAGAAGTTGTAATATGCTTTTTAAAATAAAGTTGAAGTATGAATGAAGATTTGGTTTTATTAAAATCCTGTGATTTGTCCAACGTAACCTAAAATTATATGTTTTGTTAGACTCGTAATCTTAGGTAATGTTTTGGGCGTACTCGTATCTGGTATTCAGATAAAATACTTACTATTTTGGATCATGATAAGGATATATTTGTTCTCTAACTACAGTATCCTAAATAAAGCCTTACGAGAGTTCTTAAATGGGTCCCAAAATATATCAGCACCTTCATAAAACCATATTGCCAAAGTTGTCTTTAATGCGACCGTAGTAATAGTTACATGCAAAGTTGGCCACTTAAGAATAAACTTAAGGCTTCATCGTGGTAGCTATTACTTTTACCTGTCTCGTGGAACGGTTTAAGTAAGAAGACGACACATTTGACTTCTTTGCACAGCAGTAAAACGTGGAGCAGGTTCAATTCTCTCGCAAGAACCAGCGTTTACGTTGGTTAGTATTTATGTTTAGTCTTTCTTAAGATTCCGATTTCGATTCTGTTTTTTTTTTAATATTTTTTTACTTTTTATTTTAGATGCCGCAAAAAAATATGGGAAAATATTTAATCATTTATTACATTTTATATGTTATTTTATTATATTTTTTTTATTTTTAACCATAAACAGTTTTTCATACATGGTGGAAATTTTATAAAAAAAATTAAGGGAATTTAATTACCGTGATTTTTTTGTAGTATTGATCAAATAACAATTAACAAACACACAACACACTGCGCAATGATCGCATTATAATCCGGCTAAGACTATTTCAAGAACTTCAAAGAAAAGTTGGGTGTTTCGAACTCTCGGGAAATTTTTAGCCGTCGCTTTTAACCAATTAAAAGTTGGAGGTTTATAAAGTGAGTTCTGAGTATAATTAGAATCACAAACAGGCGTACTAAATTAGACATTTACGAAGTCTTTCATAACTAAATAGGATTTAAACTTTGTCTTTCCCTAATTAAAAAAGCTTGTGAGTTTTCAAGGTGTATAAAAATTGTTAGGATATTAGGAAAAGTCTTCATTTTTTTTCTTGCAGACAGTCTGGGATGTTCTGTTATGGCAGAGGTCTATATCCAACAGTTGATGATGGATTTATTTCTATTTCGTTTTTTTACGACGTATTTACGTCATTAATTTACATAAATTCCAATATTAAATTTTTAATGCAAAATTTTCAAATGAAATAAGAAATTAGATTTCGTAATAATACAACTAAATGCTGAAGTTGACTAAGATTAAAAGTACTTTAACCTTTCTTTTAAGGGAGGGGGAAATCATTATGAAAACGGGCCTAAGTAAATAAAACGCCGACGCCATAGGGACACGTTACAGGTGGCATTTGAAGGAACGCTTCAAAGATGCAGCCACTTAGAGTAAGAGGCTTTTTATTCTTTTCGACTTAGCGGGATTTTCGCCGGAGCCTTAAAATGCCGCTTTATTTTAACAGAGTTCTATTAGTCATAAAAATGGTCACTTACTTTCAGGCCATATATATTATATTTAGAGGCATAATCGTTGAATTAAACAGTATTACGACACTTTTGAACACACATGAATAAAATGATCATAAAACATGCTCGGATGGCCTCTTGTTTAATATTATTCGCTCCAACCGTTCTGTTTAATTCGGTTAGCCACTAAACTTTCATTCTGTATAAAACTTGTTTATTATCTATATTAGGTAACTATAATTTCCTAATGTCCTTTAAAATTACGCTTATTTTATGGGATTGAGGAAACGAACAATAGATAAGTTACTTTTTTTTTAAAATAAACGCTGCAGGGCAGCTCAATATTTATTTTTATGAATAAAAATGTGTAGCGCCATTTTAGCCATCTTGGATTTTTGTTTCTTGGGGTCGTGTTTGCGAAAGGCGGCTGGAATGAAAGATTAATGAGGGAGTGAATTGAGACAAAAGGTTTCAAGCGACGGGTTTCACTGCTTTCAATAAAGATACAAAAGTCACTAGTGGGCTGCTGAAATACGAACTAAGTCTTTATTCGCTTTGTAATTTATTATGTGGTTTTGGGCGTTTTCGCTACTGGGACGGTGCCTTCAGAAGGAAACCAAACTGATATTGAAACAAAAGTGACGCGTTTAAAGATCCTGTAAAGTCTATAGCTATCTGGTAAATTTACAGAATGAATAGAAGAATTTTTAAAGTCAAGAACGGCTGGGCCTATTGAAGTGTTTCTGGTTTAAAAATAGTCGTAGTAGCCAAGGGAAGGTTTAAAAGGTGAGAAAACATGGGAATCGATCAGTTGAAGCCGCGGGTGGGTCAGCTAGTTTTCTATATTAAGAATTCAGATTGATTATTAGGTACCTAACAAAAACACTTTCTTAAGCACAATATTCTACGAATCAGTACAAAGTATGAAGGAACAACTAGTTGCCCGGCGTGCAAGTTTCCTTATTTATTACTAAAGTAAATTGCCGAATAGTTGCTACCAGGCAAAATGCAGTGTGCAGTTGTACGAAGTTGGTCGTCTTTTTAACTTTGTAATAAATAAACCACTAGACTAAGACACTAAGCTCTGAAACTACTCACGACTCAGAAACTAAAGAGACTTTACAGTAGGTAAGTACCTACTATGTTTTGAAGCTAAAGCACATTATTTACAACATAACATTATCTTTTTTGCGCTCAACAAAACATTTATATACAAAATACAAAAGGAGCCTTATCGTTAAAGAACAATCTCTTCCAGATCTCTCCCAGGCAATTCGTAACGTAATTTTATAACATGCCTTTGTCCTTGTATCTGAAGTTTTTCTTATAATGGAAGTTCACTATCACTACATATTAATTAAACTATACACTTATACTCCAGCCTTAAATAAATCACTATCCGCCGAATTGTTTTATTTATAAGCAGAACGTAAACATTTCCAAAACAGCGCGGTTAAAATAGCACTGAAATACGATTTTACGAACAATACATGTCCTGTTTTGTTTATCATCCAATTTGCGGTTTCCATAACGTAGGGATATTATGAGAGGAAAAAGAGTACGTACCTAAAATAACAAAATATGTTATTGTTGAATACTCTGTTAGCTTTACGTATTGTGTTGATAAGTTACAAGTTTTTATGAAATGAGAATAAAAATAAATAATAATGTAGTGTGTACATTTACAGCAATATTACTTTTTATTTAATTTCACATAATGGTTATTACCTAGGTATAAATTATATTTGAGCATATAAATTAATCAACCAGAATACCTGATTCTGTTGATCATACAAACATTTATCTCATCGGAATTAAACCTGCAACATTATATCGGACCTTCACCCGCCACACCGTAAAGGTTGTCAAAGTATATTATTATACTCGTAACCTTATTTGACTAATCATATTGCCCCATCAATTACTTATCGTGAGACGAAATTTGACTTGATTGAATTTAGGATGTTTGATGTAGGTCTTACCCGTTTATTTATTTATTTATTTATTTATTTATTTATTAATTGCATACATGTACAGTTTATGTCAGCTTAGGTGGTAAGTAGTTGCTTAATGTCAATACATGTACCCTGTAAGGGCGCAGCAATTGGTCGCATTTCCATAAAATAATTAAAATTAATACCAAATGTCAAATTTACATGTCAAAGATAAACTGGATATTCAAGAAATAGTCAAAATATGGAATGTCAAGTTAATTAGTTTATGGATAAAATATTATGTCATTACTATATAACATTTACACAATTACATAGGTACAAAGTCAAAATGAAAGAATACAGTTTAATTTATTTACATGTCAGCATACTAAGAGGTACATATTTATTTATATTGAGACGTCATACATAAATTCATTCACTGTATAATAGGCTTTATTTATTAGTAAAGATTTTAATCTAGTCCTGAATACATTGTCTAATTTTTCATTTTTGATGTCATCAGGTAATTTATTGTAAATAGTGACTAATCTATAATCTGGACTTTTTCCCACTATTTTTAGTGTGCTAGGTGGTCGTACTAACTTATTTTTATGGCGTCTATTGTAGTTCGTATCTATTTCACATTTAGACTTATATGTATGTCTGTTTTTTCTTACATGTGCAGCACATTGTAATATGTAAATAGAGGGGAGTGTCAGGATTTTTTTTTCTATGAAATGAGGCTTACAGCTCTCGCGGCGTTGTATGTTAGATAAGATTCTAATACATTTTTTCTGTAGTATGAATATGTCATTGAAATCTACACTTTCGCCCCATATCACTATACCATAATTTAAAGCTGAGAAAGCTTTGGCGTAGTACGCAGAGAGGGCGGTTTTGTAGTTTGTATTTGATTTTAAGATACCAAGTGCGTAAATAAATCTGGATAGGTTCGATTTTACCTGGTCTAAATGTGTCTTCCAGTTAAGATTAGTATCTAAGGTTATTCCAAGTAATTTAAATGTTTGTACTTCCTTTATGTTTAAACAATTTTCTAAGGTAGTCAAGTTTAATTGTTGTTTTTGGTAAGGTCTAAATTGTACAAATTTTGTTTTATTATAATTTATTTCTAAGTTATGATCTTGGAGCCATTGTTCGCAGTCAGATAGGGTTGATTTTATAAAATTAATGTCAGCGTTTGGTCCACTTGGAAATAGCAGTGATATATCATCGGCATAGAGTACACAGGGTGTTTTTATCGATTTAGGTAACTCGTTTATGTATATTAGAAATAGAATGCATCCGAGCACGCTTCCCTGGGGAATAGAAGAGTTTATAGTTAAAGTTTCGGAGGGTGTGTCAGTCAGTTCGCATGTTGATTGGTTAAGGTTGCTTATTTCTACATATTGTTTCCTATTATCGAGGTAGGATTTAAACCATTCGAATATGATTCCTCTAACTCCTATTCTATTAAGTTTCTGCAATAGTAGGGAATGGTCTACTCTGTCATAGGCTTTTGTCATATCAAGGAAAAGACCTATAGCATATTTCTTATTATTAAAACAGTTGTATATTTTTTGAGTGTAATTACATACAGCGAGCGCGGTGGATCTATTGTCTCTAAAACCAAACTGGTTGTTATCAAGTAAGTTGAATTTTTCAAGGAATTTGTTAAGTCTAATAGACATGGCTTTTTCAAATAACTTCGAAAAAGTTGGTAGTAGTGCTATCGGTCTGTAGCTACTTGGGTTGTTCTCGGGTCCGCCTTTTTTATGAATGGGTTTCAATTTTGCATGTTTTAATAAATCTGGGAAGATTCCTTCTTCAAAGGATTGGTTTATTAAAACTGTAATCGGTTGTATAAGGTACGAAATACACTTTTTAACAAGTATTGGCGGGATTTCGTCCGGCCCGCAGGTGTATTTTGAATGCATTCGTCTTATCAGTTTATAAACTTCGTTAGTTGAGACCGGTTCTAAGAACATGCTATTAGTTGACGGCAAGGTCACGGGGCGTCCGGACGCTTCACAACCTAATCTATCGGTGCGCGGACGATTGCAGTTGTTACCTATGGATGCAAAATACTTATTAAATGCGTTTGCGACGGATATCGGCGAATTGTTAGTGTTTGGTAAGTCTAATTTAATGTTTTTATGGTTTGTTTTGCGGGGATTAGTAATGTCGTTAATAGTTGACCACATTGTTTTTATTTTATTATGTGATTTTGCCATAGTTTTTATGTACGATAGTTTTTTAGCTTTTTTAATGCATTTTTTAAGTAGGCGGTCGTATGACTTACAATGTTTTGTAAAGATTACACTTTTAAGTTGGTTAGATATAATTCTAAGGTATCTTTTGTTGGTACAAGATCTTTTTATTCCTTTTGTGAGGTATGTTTTTTTTTTCATTTTTGTATATTGTTTTATTCGTTTTAAAGGGATGTGTTGGTTTAGGTATAGTTGAATAGTTTTATGGAATGAGGTGTAGTTGTCATTAATGTTCATGTTACATAATATTATTTTATCCCAGTTTGTATTTTTAAGTGCTAATTTAAAATTTTCAATGTTTGTTTCAGAAAAAGATCTTTTTGTGACGTAGTAGTAATTGCATTGATTTTGTGGTAGCTTTATATTTAGGTTGCAAATAAGGCTACAATGATCTGATATTCCGTTGTTTTTTACTGTAATAGTACAATTTTTGTGATTAGTGAATAGTAGATCTATGCAGCTTTGCGTAGTGCTTGTTATTCGGGTAGGTATTTTAACTAATTGTGGTAAATTTAATTCTAACATAATATCACAAAATTTTTTGTATTCCTTTGAATTACATAGCATATCTATATTGAAATCTCCAGTGATAATTATTGTTCTTTTTAGATATTTTCCTTGAAGTACAGCTACAAGTTTTTCAAGAAAAGTAAAGAAAATTTCTAAGCTTCGATTAGGTCTGTAAATGTTTACTACAATTATATTTAGTTGGGTTAATTCGATAGCGCAGCACTCACAATATAGTTCAGTAGAAAGTTTTGCGAACTCAGGTAATTCTTTGTGTTGTATTCCCGTTCTGGTCAGGATGGCTACCCCTCCTCCGCGGTGGTGCTGTCTGTTGAAAGTTGCTGCAAAATCATAGTCCTTTACTTGTGTGAGGTTTTGTTGGTTTTGTTGTATCCAGGTTTCAGTAAGGCAGAGTATTGGTATGTTTCGTTCTTCAAGAAAATTTTCTAGGATATGTGTTTTATTTTTCAGGCTTTGAGTGTTTTGTATAAGTATATTAGTTTCGAAATGTACCACTGACTTTCTGTGTGTTTGTGTGTTGTAGGGTTGGTTCACTGATTCGTGGTCGAAATGTCGATGGGTAGGAAGCTCGTTGTACACTATTATTTAGGCGCATTTCGTTTGAAAGGTGAGATACCGAGTGTCGCTCGTGTTGGTCAATATTGATATGTTTGGTTTTGTAGTTATTTTTTTCAAGTAATGTTTTGTTATCGAGAAATTCGGACACGTATATCCCTGTAGTTTTGAAGGCCTTAACATTCCATTTAAATGATTTATTCATCATAAAGTGTCAAACCCATACCATACAAGAAGCCGCGTTATGTCAAGGATATTAAATGGAGCCACAGTTTTAGGATATTGATGATATAAATTAGCCAGATGACAGAATGTTCTGTATCGAGTCACAAGGAGCATTAATTTTGAAACTTGAATCTTAGGTTAGGTAAGTAATAAATAAATTGACCTATATAAGTTATCATCCTGACGGATATAACAATTTGTACCTACACGGTAGCACTTTTCTCCTTCAACGAAAGAGAGTAGGTACTTAATAATTGTATTTCAAACAAAAACTTTTTATTACATGGCAGTTTTAACTTCATAACTGTATAAATATTATACGATGTCGTTATTATGTAACCTAATACTTAGTATTTATGTTTGATAATTAATTATACATGTTACTCTACTACTTTCTTTATTGAGCAAAGTTTTGCGTTTTTAATATTTTTAAGGCCTAAATTGAACCTACACAGAATTAATCTTTATGAAAATCTCTGAGGACGAAGTGCACTGAAAAAGTATTGTGTGTCTCGTAATTGTAGAGCCATACAAGGTAGGCCGAAACTTTGTACAAAGCCATTAAATTAGTTGTCCGTTTTAGTTCACAAACAAAGTTTGTTAAGTTTGGGAAGTGGCTGGCCAATTTACACAATTAACCACGACTTGTCCTTTGTATATTTAAACACAAACTTCGCCGGATGCATAAAATGTAACCAAAAGCTTTTTTTGTGGACAAGGTGATAAGGTGTTATGACTAATTGACTATATTATTTTAGCCAGTTATACCTAGAACCTACATATTTTGAGATGGTCTGGAATCGCAGATTTTATTCCGATTCTCAGCAGCAGATTTTAATAATATAACGTTTGTTAACTTCCTGATTACGAGAAAGCCTTTAGATTAGAAGTCTAGTCCCATAGTAAGCTCAATTAAGGTTGTACTTGTGCAGGTAATTTTAGTGTTTTTATTAGTAATTTAAGTGCCGCTTACTTGAGATGAAAACAATTCGTTTAACCAGGTTAAACGGTTGTAAAACAAGTTGTGCTCAAATTGATAGCATGTGCTTAGCAAAGCTCGTCGGTCTAAGCACCCTCAAAGGATGTTACCTCACGTTTGCGCTATTAATTATGCTCAACATTGATTGGTAGTCGGTTACTTCAGCTTGCACAACCTAGGATGTATAAAAGTATTTATGTTTCTCTTGACAAGAGATTACGCCACGCTGGCCTAGGTGCCGGTTGGTGAATGACACCATGTTAAGTCATTCAGAACTTTCAAACTTTTTCAGAGTTATCAGAACATGCCTGTTTCCTCACGTTGTTGCCTTCACAAATATAACACGTGTTCATTTTATAAAACGGGAATTACTCACGTATTTACACAGGAGTTAAACAACAGTTGAGTGAGAACCGCGCGCGCGACCTGAGAGGAGACGGAGCACGGCGGGACGCTCACTCCTCCTGATAAAGACTACTCTTGATGTGGTCGAAACGTCGAGAGTTGTTTAACTCCTGTGTAAATACGTGAGTAATTCCCGTTTTATAAAATGAATATTATAACTCACGAAAATTTTGAAAGTGAAATAACACGTGTTTTCAAAACCTACATAAATTGTTCAAAAATAAAAATCATAGATGTGCGTCGGGTTTGAACCCACGACTTTCGGAATGAAAGTTGAGTGCGCTCCCACGGTTCAACTATAAATATTTTTTTTATAATGCTGGATGCATGCCGCTTGTGTCCAGTGAACATAATGACGACTGAAATTATGATTGTTATTGTTTTCCCGAGCCGACACTAAGTAAGATAACAGATAAACAATTTGTTTCCCGATGAAATTAGACGCAACTCAACCTTTGTCGCTTAGCGAAGTAACATGTCCACATAAATTCTAGTTATTACATTCTTGCAGTCAAGTAACGTCGTCAAAATGAGCGGCCCGACACTGACGTACGAGAACCATTTGTCGGGCCATTTCACAACTTATATCTAGGGGAGGATGCCCTTATTGTGATATCTACATGTCACGTTTTTAATATGAATTGGGGAATTGGGACAAGCAAACGCAGCCGTTGTCCTTTTAGGAAGTAGGTATAGGGTAGCTTCTGCGCCGATTTTGCAAGTACCGAATTTTACCACATTATTATTTATCATGTTAACTGCAAGGTTAATCCACTACATAAATAAATATATAAAGCAATAGTTATATTATTAATATTATTATGATTACTGGACAACAAATTCACATATCAACTGTATTTACAGCAAAGTGTGCTTTATAGTTTATTTATACTTACCTAGCACACTTTGCTGTGAAAGAAATAATTAATTTAAATATTGCTCGACAGTTTACAACAACAACTGTCGTAAGTAGGTATTTATTCCGGGCGGGAATCGAACCCGAATCAAACCCTTTTACTAGTAGGCGGGTTTTGCGGTCAATCTCATCGGTCATTTATTCGCAGGGATAAAAACAAGTACACTTTATTATAAAAAATAACTACGTCAGTTTAAAAGCCTCATGTTTGATTTGGTTTTACATAATACTTGGACGGCGGACGCAACATGGCGACGTTAAACAAATGAAGCTGACTGTCCAAACACTGTTAAAGCCGCTATCTTGTTAGTTAGCGTTTGTTAATGGCGATGGACATGAAACAATTTTTTTAATAAATAAAGTTTATGAACGGAAATACCTAAAAATGTAATCAATCTATCTCAATCTATAATAATTTTCAAGTATTTTAGTTCTTTAAAAAAATTGTGCGCTTTAAGCACGTGTATAAGAATAGCTATAGAATTCAAGATTCTAGGAAGGACAACCCAGGGGATTTGCTTGTATTTTTTGTAGTTGTACAAATGATACAGTGGTGTATCATTTGTACAACTAGTTGAACTACTCAGTTGAACTACTATAACAGAGTGTAAGAAAATCTATCGAATGATAAACTTTACTCTAGTTCTAACTGATATTTTACTCAAGTTTGGTTTGCAATCTATGTTAAAATGTTTTACAGTCTAGGTTCCGACTAATGAGTTTATTAAAGATTTTCTGCTTCCAAGACAATTAAAACGTTAACATTTGAAACATAACAACAACCCTTTATTCAAATGAGGTTGTATTAAGTCAAACGTTGAAGTAAACTCTCGGTGTAATCTCATAGTTCGCTGTAGCTTGAAATTGAATGTTAAAATTAAAATCAGTAGCAAAACTCAACAGACGTAGAAACGGAATTAGATTTTACTTTGATAACTCGTAACAATTTATATAAGTAGTTCGTGAAAAGGTAAATATAAGAAAGGTTTTCTTACAGCAATTAAATTGTTTGCAATGCCTTATTATATTTACTACTACTACTACCTACTTTTAAATGTATTAATTACGTTTTTAAATTTACTATTTCATTCATAAATTTAATGGTCCTCAAAAGTAAAGCTGATTTAAAATAATACTGTAATGATTGAAGTAGGTACACAACTCACGTTTATACAAAAAATATGAAAATTGATTAAAGCTTGGTCACACCAGTTATTCCACATATTTTGATAATGATCTAGCGTGATCTAGCTAACCTATAAGAAGAAAGGTGAGTTCACGATAAAGTTATGAAATTAATTTTATCTGTAAATGATTTTTTTTCTACATAAATGAAATTCTCTTTCAAACATACGGCCCAGTAGCTTCGACTGAAATAATATTGTTTTAACTCTTGAAATTTCTTGATTACTCAGCAAATATTTGCTCGGAACAGGCTACAGACCTTTTATTTATACGAGAAATGAAATGGGCTTTAGTGGACAGAATTGTGTTTTATTAAATTTTATGTGGTAAGGGGTGGATGTGTTATTTTTACAAAGACCTAAATTTATAAAAATATTTACAAAGATACAAGGAGTTGGGAATGCTTTTCTAATCGGCAATATTCAATATTTATTATATCATTTAAATTATGGTATGTATTGTACAAACATTTATCAACAGGCCATTGACAGTAGGCACCTCAAAAATAATGGTGCCCATGTTAACAAGGATAATTTAAATAATAGTTGTTGGTTTTCCATGTAATAAACAAATAAAAATGTTTAAAAAAGCAACAAAACTTTTAATTGCAAAATGAGTCACACAGAACCACAAACTTGGAAAACAAAGCTTTGAACTTAGTAGATAAGTAAGTTCTTTAAACTCGGCTCTCCGTAAATGAAGGAATAGTTTCACATCAACAATGTAAACTGAATCTGCTAAGCTGAACAAATTGATCTAACTAAACAATTCCTACATTCCCGAAAACTCAGTAGATTGTGAGTTGGAAGTGGGTCCCAGTAGCCTACTTTGTCGAACTCAGGATATTCTCTATTTCAGCAATTCGCTAACAAACTATTTCCGTTGTACGATTCTTCTTAAAAGAGACTTAAATCATTAAGTACAAAAAATACATTTGATTTGAGAACCACCTTTTATAAGTTAAAATGTAACCATAAGTTAAAGGTCATAATACGCTTTGCTTTGTTTGTTCCAATTAACAAGTCTTTTGAACCTTCTCAGCGTGTAGGAGTTACAAACATAAACAAGAACAAACTTTTGCATTTATACATAAATAAGGATGCCAAATTGTGGATCCATCGTGGCTATGAGCTGTGCTTAATGAGAATGAATATTAATGAAATATTATATTTAGTTATTTCCTCTTGCTACAACACGTATCATAACAACTCACATTACGCCTCGCTTTTGAACAATGGTCAGCCAGACAGAACCCATTATTGGTCTTAATGAATGTGGTAATATCACACTTTACCAGGCGGGTTGGTGACGGCAATAAGTTGGTACACAGAATGAGGGTGCTAATATTGATGTGTGTGTGTGTGTGTGTGTGTTTGTTGTGGAAATTTTCTAAACGAATCCAAACATGATACAGAAACGGAGAACTAACTTACAAATTGGCTTAAGCATTCGGATGTTGCGGTTTGGCCCACGATAATCCTTGTTTTGTTAACCCGCGTAAATCCGGTACATGTAGCATCCACGAATCTTATAAGGCTCGAATATTATTAAAATAATAGTTTGATTATCTGTAAAGTTAGTAAAAACCTTAAAAAATCTACATAAGATGATTTATATACCACATCAGCAACTGTAAGACTTCTTTCGGGACGCTATAGTGTCTGGAATTATAAATATTAATTATATAGATTGTATTTCAAGTCTGTCTGAGTCGTCTGACAATAATGTTATTTTCGCACTTATCGTTGTTATTCTCAAACCTAATGTCAGATAAAATAAATATCTACGTATTTAAATTTTCTAGAAAACAGTAAAAGCAGGAATTCAGTGTTTGTATTTAACGTGCGTAGTAGATATTTTACCTCGATATTGTACGAGTATACGTTTGAATTCATTGTTTAATAATAGAGCGTCTCTTTGTATTTTCTGTAGGCAAAAATAGAATTGTTATTTGGAGTTTACGTAAATTATGAAAGATAAACAAGCAAAATTGGTTACTTGCGTAGAACATTTTTTGTCTGGAAATAAAATATTCAAATGGAACGAGAAAATAAAGGTTTTATGTAAATATTGATACAAAAATATGACATCCAATTACCGAATAAAATAGCAAAACCAAACTAGTGTATAGTAAAACCATTCTAAAAATGAACTCCCCTCCACAAAACCGTGATGATTTCAACGTGTGAGAGGAAATACAGAAAAACAGAAATCACAGAAAAAAAAAATTCAGAATTCGGTAGAGGGGCGTTCATTTTAGAAATGGTTTTACTATACCTACTTGCAAAAAGGTTTGATCTTCAAAGAGTTTTGGGAAAAGCAAAAACATAATATATTACATCAAGTAAATTCTTTGAATCTTTTTGTGTCTGCACATCTTATTTCTGTTAATGAAGGTCTAATAAATAAACATAATATGATCTGTTTAACACTATACAGTGCTGTTGAGCTGCAGCACCAAGCTTAGTCATTGGTTGTATTAACAGAAGACATGATTTAATATTCCATGAAATCTTTAGTTATTTTCGATAATAAGTTTTTGCCAAGAGGATACATGTACCAATAACAGGAAATTGTACCCTGAGTAAAACTTAGGTTTACAATTTTGCTAGCCCTATAAATAAAGCATTAAATTATATTCTACGAGAGAGCCGAAACTTGGTTGTATGTTCCTATCTACAGGCACGTAGTTGAGTTTGCAGTTAAGGGAAGGTATTTCATGTGCATTAACTGTACGTTCCTAGTTCAGAGAGGAAATCACGAAATTATACGGTAAATCTTGTTACCCCAACACCTCGAGTTTGATGTAGCCGGGAGATAAGCACCTGGTAACGTGATTAAGTCCACATTCGTCCCATGAATATCGGCCCTCATAAAAATATCTTAGTTCGTCCCGAATTGTTGTCTGCATTTACTATTATTTAGATAAAAAAAATATGTTTCCGTCCCACTTTTAATCTCGTAATAGTCTAACTTAAGTTGGTTTAAGTTATCTTTATAGAAAACTGTTGGCGTAAGGAAACACATCAATTATATATTTCTTCTTGACAATTCATACAGCAATATCTAGGCCCCGTGTTTCGCAGACACATTTTTGAAGAAGAAAATCCAGTGGTGCGCTGTGTTCAAACAAGCCGACAGTTGGCAGGTTCGAAGCAAAATAACCTACGGAATCATAGTGGAGCGTCCTCCCAACCCACCCAACACGGCAAACAAAAATAATCGTGAAAGTATGTACAATTGTCAGTAAAACAGTTATTTTAAAGAATTGAAAATGCACGTCCGGATCCGTGTTAATCATTTCAGTAAATTGATATAATGTAATTGAATGTGTAATCATGGAACGTTGACGATGTTTTAATCAGAAGTGTTTCTAGAATTGATTGGAAGTTCCAACGGGCAAGCCATATAGCGATGAGAAAGGATGGCCGATGAGGCCGAAAAGTTCTTGAGTGGTAACCACGAATCGAACAACGCAGCGTCAGACGTCCATCAACAGGGTGGACAGTGAAAGAGGTTGGTTCGCGGTGGATGCGGGCCGCGTCTGACCGTAATAACTGGAAATTATATAGAGAGGCCTATGTCCAGCAGTGGACGTCCAATGACTGAACGTGATGATTATGATCCATATGGATATGACAATAGATAGCTTCGATAAGGATATCGAGTGATAATGAACTAGCTCCGAGTAAAGGCTTACAGAATACTCTTACCACTTATTACATCATTGCCAATAACAGAGAAAGCGTGCTGTTATATCCCAAGATATGTCCCCAAATATGCCTATCTATTTCTTACTTTATATTATAATTGCATATCTAAGTATTCTATCATTCTAAGTAATATCATATGTATATCTGTCTCATACGATACTCCCACTTTCTCAGCTCAGTTCGGTCATAGATCCCAACCGGCACGCACACACGTTATATATAAAATATTTGTTCGCGAAATAATTCTCAATATCTACTAAATCTTGTGCAAGGACTTTAATTAAATAAAATAAAAACTTCTCCTTTTTTTTAAAAAGTGTTTTTAAGATCCCCGTATAACATTGGTGGCAGCGGTGGGATTGTATAAAAAACAATCCCGGGATCGCCTTCTAAAGTGAAGTTCGCTGAATCCTCACCGCCGCAATCATACCAAGTCCTTCATACGCCTACTTACTACGCCGTGTCTGGTCACCTGCGAGCCGTGCCCTGGTCACCTGTGAGCCGCAGCGTCTTTGACGCCCTGAAATTCCAAGAGTATCTCGCTGTATCCCGCTGTATCCCGCTGTATCCCGCTGTATCTCGCTGTATCCCGCTCCGCTCACCTGCGAGCCTCCACGTCGCAGAATCCTGGAAAGTCTATTGTGTGTGAAAATGTTTCTCCAGTTCCTGTAAGTCGATTAATTTTTTTTTACAAAGTGTTAGTGAAGTGCAAAATTAATACCGTGAAGTAACAATTAATTACAAAAAACATTCTACAAATTTATATTTTTTATCTTTATTTTTAACATAAACTTTATTTCATCATTCAAAAAAAATTGTCGTATATATGTTGCTTGACCATTCACATTCTGTTAACATTACCAATACCCAGTAGGTCCCCGTTATCGCTATCTTCTAAGAATTTACATTGGGAATTTGTTAAGACTATACGCCCACATAAGACTGTGCTCGTTCCTGGCTCAAATATTAATTGTAGATTATAATGACGAGTGAGAATATCGGAAAGGCCGAATTATCACAAGCCATGACTACATCAGTTGACTTAAACATCTTGCTTAAATTTATCAACCGATTCGATGGAAGCAGAGAGAAGCTGAATGCATTTATTACGAACTGCCAAAATGCAGTTAGTCTAGCGTCTCCCGCGCAACAAGGGGTCCTTTTGAAATATGTGCTAAGCCAGCTTGAAGGTCCCGCAGAGAGTGCATGTGTAGTGAGGGAATTTGAGTCTTTCAAACAATTGGAAGATTACCTAAAATCGCAATTTGGTGAGAAAAAACACTACGCTGCACTCCTCTCAGACCTTCAAGACTGCCGGCAATCTAATAACGAGACGGTCACCCAGTTCTCTCTACGCATAGAGTCATGCCTTTCAAAACTTCTCAAGGAGATAAATATATCAATCCCTACCAAAAAGAAGGGAGAACTGGCCGGCCGACTCGCTGCGATGCAAGACCTCGCAACACATACATTTATCACAGGGCTTAATCCTCGTTTGTCGCAAGTTGTTAGGTGTCGCGACCCTGAAACATTGAACGAGGCGATAAATTACGCAGTGTCAGAGGAAAAAATTCACCACGCAACTATGCGTAAAACCAATTTTACCCCTAACCATCAAGTGCGTAATAATAATTATAACAATAATAATCAGGGACGTTTTCCCCAAAATCAAAATCATTATCCCCAAAACCAGGGACGTTTTCCCCAAAATCAGGGACGTTTTCCCCAAAATCAGGGACGATTCTCCCATCAGCAAGGACGATTTCCTCAAAATCAGGGACGTTTTCCCCAAAATCAAGGTCATTCTAACGCGGGGCCCCACAATCATCAAATTCATAACACTCAAGGATCTTCGCAGCCTAAACCGGAAGTGAACCAGTCCAGAGCTAACTATGATAGTCAATCTGCTCCACTGGTATGCCGGTATTGTAAGTTCTATGGACACACAATAGAATCATGCCGTAAACGACAGTATGCAAATAGATTCAATAACTCTGCTGGCCGCAACCAGCCCATACACGCTGTCGAAGAATCCGAATACAACGACGTCTCTAGCGACCCCGCCGAGCCTTTAAACGAATAAGCGTCTCGTCGCCGTGTCGTACGGGACGAGTTTCAACCAAAATCGACACAACTTCTGTTTCGTTTCATAATACGTGCACATCAGCGCCTGAAACAGAAAAAGAAATAATTAAAACATATAATATAACTACAAATCCATTGAAAAAACACTTACCATTCATTGAAGTTATATCTTCAGTCTCTTCTAGGCCGCTGAAACTCCTTGTTGATAGTGGTGCATCTGTTAGCCTCTTGAAAATCAACGCCATTGAGAAAATGCCTGAAATTACAAAATTATTTATAAATTTCAGTGGCCTTGGGTCGGGTAATAACCCCATAAAATCTCTTGGCATCGTAAACATCAAGTTCGACGTCCTTAAACATTATTTTCACGTAATGCCAAATCTACAATTCCCCTATGATGGTATAATAGGTAATGATTTCTTTGCCATGCATCACTGCCAAATCGACTACGCCAAAGGCATACTTTCGGTAGAAAAAGATAAATTATATCTTAAATTCACAAAACCTGTTTATTCTATTCCACCTCGCACTGAAGCTGTTGTTGAATGCTCAGTAGCTAATCCAGATATAGGTGAAGGTGTCGTCCTAGACCAACATTTGTCAAATGACTTATTGATATCCAATTGTATAGTAAAAGTAAAGAAAAACAAACGGATCAATTTGACCGTGGTCAATACTTCTGAAAAGCCTATCAACTTCAACTCAAATCTAAATATTAAACTTGAACCTGTAAATCACTGCGCTATTAAATTCAATAATAATCTAGAAAATGCTATTGATCGCACTACTCAAGTCATAGATTCCCTGAGAATGAACCATTTGAATTGTGAAGAATCTAACGCTCTCCTCGAGCTCTGTACTACTTTTTCTGACATTTTCTATCTTCCTGGAGATCATTTAACAACCACTGACGTCCTTGAACACGAAATCATCACATCTTCAGATATTCCTATCAATACTAAATCATATAGATTTCCTGAAGTTCACAAAGAGGAAGTACAGTCTCAAATTAACAAAATGTTATCAGAAGGTATAATTAAACCTTCCATTTCCCCATGGTCATCCCCTATTTGGATAGTACCCAAGAAATTAGACGCCTCAGGCCAACGTAAATGGAGAGTCGTTATCGACTACCGTAAACTCAATGATATTACTATAGGAGACTCCTATCCAATCCCAAATATCACAGAAATTTTAGATCAACTAGGAAAGTGTAAATATTTCAGTACTCTTGACCTAACTTCGGGTTTTCACCAAATCAAAATGAAAGCTAATGACGGCCCTAAAACTGCTTTTTCAGTCCCACAAGGTCATTACGAATTTACACGCATGCCTTTCGGCCTTAAGAACGCGCCTTCCACCTTCCAGAGGCTTATGAACACGGCTCTTTCAGGCCTCCAAGGTATCCAATGTTTTGTCTATCTCGATGACATCGTCATTTACTCCTATGATCTCGATGCCCATATTAAAAATTTATCTAATGTCTTTGATAGACTCCGGCATTATAACCTTAAACTCCAACCTGACAAGTGTGAATTCTTAAGAAAGGAAGTTTCATATCTAGGCCACATCATTACTAAAGAAGGTGTTAAGCCAAATCCAGAAAAGACAAGCGCCGTGGCAAATTACCCAACTCCTAAATCCCCTAAAGACATAAAATCCTTTTTAGGATTAGTATCTTATTATCGCCGCTTTATTCCTGAATTATCCCGCGTAGCGAAACCTTTGACTAACTTACTCAAGAAAGATATTCCTTTTAATTGGCACCATGAACAACAGTTGGCCTTCGAAACTCTAAAAAACTCATTAATCTCCGCGCCAGTATTGGCATATCCAGATTTTTCAAAACCTTTCAATCTAACATGCGATGCTTCGAACTTTGCCATTGCAGCTATCCTATCACAGGGTCCAATAGGCCAAGACAAACCTATTGCTTTTGCATCGCGAACTCTCAACAAAGCTGAAAACAATTATAGCGTGACGGAAAAGGAGTGTTTAGCCATTATTTTCGGCACTAAAACATTTAGACCATATATATACGGCCGACATTTCACGATTGTGTCAGACCATCAACCACTTAAGTGGTTATTTAACTGTAAAGACCCTGGTTCAAAACTTGTGAGATGGAGATTGAAACTAGAAGAATTTGATTACGACTTTGTCCATAAAAAAGGAAAATTAAACAGCAATGCTGATGCGCTCTCGCGATTCCCAATTAACCCTGTAGTTAAAGAATCCGACGAAATGCCAACTGAAATTTCTCAGCGCGATTTAGACGAGCTTTTAGGCCCGGAAGACTACGGATTTGATAATCCTCAAGAATCTGATTTGGACTTCATTCCGCTGAATCCTCCAACTCCTCCGAATCCTCTGAATCCTCCAACTCCTCCGAATCCTCTGAATCCTCTGAATCCTCTGAATCCTCTGAATCCTCTGAATCCTCCGAATCCTCTGAATCCTCTGAATCCTCTGAATCCTCCGAATCCTCTGAATCCTCTGAATCCTCCGAATCCTCTGAATCCTCTGAATCCTCTGAATCCTCTGAATCCTCTGAATCCTCTGAATCCTCCGAATCCTCTGAATCCTCTGAATCCTCCGAATCCTCTGAATCCTCTGAATCCTCTGAATCCTTTGAATCCTCTGAATCCTCTGAATCCTCCGAATCCTCTGAATCCTCTGAATCCTCTGAATCCTTTGAATCCTCTGAATCCTCCGAATCCTCTGAATCCTCTGAATCCTCTGAATCCTCTGAATCCTCTGAATCCTCCGAATCCTCTGAATCCTCATAATCCTCTGAATCCTCCGAATCCTCGTAATCGTCCATTTATGCCGAATCCTTTTCCAGCCCCTCTGAGTCCTAAGATTATAATCGCGCCAAATCCGTCCACTCCAACATCTTCTATTTCAAACCCTGCTTCACCTTCGCGTGAACCCGTTGAAGAAACAATTATAGACACATCCATGAATATAAACAAAGAATATTCCGAATATCACAAATCAATGTTAAATAAAAATGAAACATTTAATGTTCAGATCAAAGAATTCAATTCAAGTCTATTAAAAAGTAATTCCAACACAATTTTGTTACCTGTGTCCATAGATTTCGATGATTCCAATCCTTATTTACAAGACATCCTCTCCGAGTTAGGAGATAACGCGACGAATATCCTTAGCGAAGAACGCCAACTTCATTCCTTTCAAAAGATTCACCTGAAACAAAAAACATATTATTTACTTTTTACTAAAGTTTACTATTTTGATAATTGCACTTATCCTGATATATTTAAAACTTTAAAATCCGTAAGAGACGATATTGTACTTACCGGAATTATTAATGATATTTCCATCTCCGATTTCAAAAACCCCTTTCAACAGATTTATTTTGCTAAAATCTATAGTATGCTATTGTATCTATTCAATAATACTAATATATTTGTTAATATTTATAAAAACAATATAATTTACCCTGTTCCCTCTGAAATTGATAAAATATTAAAAGAAAATCATGATATCCCTATCGCTGGTCATCTCGGATCCAATAGAATGTACGATAGAATTAAGGAAAGATACTATTGGAAAAATATGCGTTCTGACATAGAAAACTACGTGAAAGCATGTAAATTGTGCCAAACCAATAAACCATTGCGTAAAACGAATAAAGCTCCTATGCAGATAACTACTACATCTACTCGACCCTTCGAAAGAATCGGCCTTGATATCGTGGGTCCCTTACCTGAAGCAGGATTACAGAATCTAAGATTCATAGTTACACTTCAAGATGATCTAACAAAGTTCTCTATTGCTTACCCCGTTGCCAAAGCTACCGCAGAAGATTCATGTGAATGTCTAGTCCATTTTATATCTTTATTCGGAATCCCCAAAACTATACTCACCGACCAAGGTCCTAATTTTACTGCTGAATTATTTAAAAGAACATGCGAATTCCTAAAAATAAAACAAATTTGGTCAACTCCTTACCACCCTCAAACTCAAGGCGCCCTAGAAAGAAGCCACTCGACTTTAAAGGAATACTTAAAATCATATGTCAACGACAATCAAAACAATTGGCATAAATTTGTTTATACAGCCATGCTTACCTACAATAGTACCGTTCATACTACAACCCAATTTACACCATATGAATTAGTTTTCGGTCACAAACCTCATATTCCTGACTCAGTCTTTGAATTACGATCTGATGTGACCTATCCAGATTATATTAAGATGTTACATCATCGTCTCAAAATTTCTCGTGAAAAAGCAATCCAAAATATTCAATCATCTAAAGAAAAATCTAAATCTTATTATGACAAACATACCCGACCTATACAATACAAAGTAGGTGATTTCGTTTACATTAAAAACCACCTAAGACTTCGAAAAGCTTTATCCCCATTGTGGAAAGGTCCCTATAAAGTTGCTAAGATTCATGGTAATAATACTCTCTCTGTTTTCATAAATCGACGGTTGATCAAACACCATTATGACGAAGTGAAACTAGCTGAGATAGAATCTCCTAGGTCTTAAGATCTAGCCAATTTTCTATCAAAGCACTGAAACAATTTGAAAATTTCAGAATATTTCCATCACTAATTTTCACGACGTCCTTGGGCCAGCAACACGTTCAGTCTCTGGATGAAAGTGCAGGTATTTACTTCAACGCCGTCGGCAACCTGAAAATAATAAACGATTATATTTTTATACTAATCCCTACTGATTTAAAGTATATACTACCACATTTACAAAATATTGAAGGAGGACTTAAAGACGTAAAAATTATATGTGAACAAAATGATAATCAAAACTATGAATGCCTTAACATGATCCCACCTCTATATACCTTGTTTGACGACATAATTAGGGACTATGATTCAATATCCCATTTAATATCTTCAAAATCTAGAAGATCTTGGTTCGCTGGTATTGGTTCAATGTTAAAAACTGTGATTGGTACTATGGACGAAAACGATTCAAATATGTACCATAGCGCCATTCAAACGCTTAATTCTGACAATAAGAAACTTGCCTATCTTCTAAAACAAAATATCTACCTTTCTAAATCTTCCATTGAAAATATGAATAACACTTTGAAAACAATTTCTGAAAATGATATACGTTTGAATGATGCTATAATTAAATTAAGTATTAGTATGAGTAATATAAGTTTGGCTACAAACAAGGTCAGTATTAAATTAAGGATCAATGAAGTGTTAAACACGTTACATTCTAATTTACTTACCCTTAGTTTCAAAATTGAAGACATTGTAAACTCTATTTTATTTGCTAATTCCAATACGCTTCATCCCTCTATCTTGTCCCCAAGAAAATTGTATGAAGAATTAAATCGTAATCTCAAATTTTTACCCAAATACAAGGAATACCCTGTAAATATCGAATTAAATGATAATATTAATTTGTTACTAAAGATTTCCGAAATATCCGCTTATCACATCCCGAATAATATTGTTTATGTTCTAAGAATCCCTTTGGTCTATTTTACTGATTATGATCTTTACAAAGTAATACCAGTCCCGGTGTCACATAAAAACACAACAAGTAAATTTTATTCTATGATTTTACCAACAAAAAATTATGTTGCTATAAGCAAAGATAAATCCACATATTGTACATTAGATGACATCCATTATTGTAAAACGATTTCTAAAACTTTCATATGTGACGCCACTAATATTATTCCTGTAAACAACAATCCTATTTGCGAAATTGAATTCATTACAAAAGTCATAAAAACACTTCCTCCCCAATGCGTTGTAAAATCAATTTATGGTGACTCAATTGATATTTGGCATGACCTCGGCCAAAATAGATGGCTGTTTGTACAATCAGACCCGACTAAATTATCAATAGAATGTAAGAATGGCACTACTGATATGACTATAGTTGGTACCGGAATTTTAACTCTCGAACAAAAATGTATAGCCACTTGTAACAGTATAAAATTATTAACTATGTATAAACCTAGATTAAACATACCCTCTATTAACTCGGACTTTAACCTTATAAATGATAGTTGTTGTCAATTTAATGATTTTAAAGATAAAATTATCAACATGCCAAACAAAATTATAAAAAATATAAATTTAGATGATTTAAAAATCCTTAAAAATGAAGCTAACTTACAATTGAAAAATGTTGATGAGTTTATCAACAAAAATGATAACCTATTTTTGAATCATATCAGTTTCCCTATTCTAACTATAATTTTAGTAATTTCTTTTGTTATTTTTATTACGTTCTATTTTTGTAAGAAATTTAAATGTCTTTATTTTATATCTCGTAACAAACAAAAACGAGAGATAACTCTTGAAAATGTAACGGAGAATGTAATAGAAGATATACCGCTACCTAGATTAAGAATTGATTAAAATTTTAAGTATAAGTAAAATAGGTATATATACCTACACTATTCATTAAATTTATAAAATCAAATAAAAAGTTTATGTCTATGAATAAGTTTATAAAGTTTAATTTGTAATTGTCTATTATTAATGTAACACTTTAAAATAAAATACTAAATAATTAAAACTTTTGTAACTTTGAAAATTATTTGAATGAAATATTTTAATGTAATTTTGAAATACTTATGTACTTATATTATCTCTAGTTTAAGACAATTAGGTATGTAATTACATAATGTTATTTTTTTTTTAAACTTATTGTAAACGTGTGTGTGTTCGGTTTGTTATCCTTTCTTCTCCCTTCTATTTACCAGTAAACTTATTTTATAATACATGTCGGGGCAGACAAGAACATCGGTTGAAATATGACTCAGAACCGGTTTGTACCGGCCGCATCGCGCTACGGGTTGAGGCGCCTCGCCGGGCCTGTTACTTGAAAAACTGGTTCAGACCGCTTTAATTCCTTTAAATACGACCGTCGGCCGAGCTAGCATATCATTCTTGTTTGAGCCGTCGGACGGAACAGTGCTTTGTTAGTATTCTTGTTCGAGTAGTCGATAGTAGTCGGTTGGAATAGTCCTCTGTTGGCAATAAATTCATTTGTTGTTTGAAGTGTCGGTTGGAACAGTCCGTAATAAATTAATAATAATAACCTGTTGACGACTGTGACGTTAGACCTGGTGACGTCATAACCAATTAGAAGCCCTCCTGATAAACACACACTCCTCGACATCCTATATACATCTCTCTACACGACATCAGAAGTGGGATAAGAGACCTGAACAAGTGGGATAACAAACCTGAACAAGTGGGATAACAGACCTGAACAAGTGGGATAACAGACCTGAACAAGTGAGATCCGAACTTCGATAGATCTGAACCTCGATAGCCTTGAGACTGTACGCTGCCACAAGACCAAGACAAAGAAGAAGGCAAACCATACTGACGTCAAATTTTGGAACTACCTGCATCTTTATAAAATGATGCAAAAACTGACCCAAGAACAAGAAGAAGACTTAGTTAAACCATACTAACGTCAGAGTTTTGGAACTACCTGCACCTTTATAAAATGATGCAAAAACTGACCAAGAAGATGGCTTAGTTAAACCATACTGACGACATATTTTTGGAACTACCTGCATCTTTATAAAATGATGCAAAAACTGACCTAAGACCAAGAAGATGGCTTAGTTAAACCATACTGACGACATATTTTTGGAACTACCTGCATCTTTATAAAATGATGCAAAAACTGACCCAAGACCAAGAAGATGGCTTAGTTAAACTATACTGACGACATATTTTTGGAACTACCTGCGTCTTTATAAAATGATGCAAAAACTGACCCAAGACCAAGATGCCGAGCAAACAAACAATAATTGAGGATCATACTGACGTCAGAGTTTTGAAACTACCTGCATCTTTAAAAAGTGATGAAAACAAAATTGATGAAACGCAAATCGGTCAGGACTTAGCCGAGCAAATAAACAATAGACGATCATAGTTTTGAAACTACCTGCATCTTTATAAAGTGATCAAATAAATGATGGAACGCAAATTGATCAGGAAAAAGCCGAGCAAATCAATAATAGGATCAAAATTCCAATGAGAATTCCTACGAACCCCTTCTATGAAATATTCTTCAAGAACTAATTAAGTTTCTTTTACA
Organism: Chloroclystis v-ata; assembly: GCA_963691955.1. Classification (NCBI taxonomy): domain Eukaryota; kingdom Metazoa; phylum Arthropoda; class Insecta; order Lepidoptera; family Geometridae; genus Chloroclystis; species Chloroclystis v-ata. The sequence continues at coordinate 5,007,975 of OY829906.1, read as the reverse complement.
GATTCACTTCCGCACTACGAGTACTTGATGATATACTCCGAGAGGCAGATGCATAGCACGCACTGCCTGTCAGTAGGGCTGTGTTGGTGGAAGAAGACGATGCACTAGGCCCTCAAAACACTACTGCAAGCGAGCCCGTGCCATCCACCTCCCATGCTAGACTGCCTGAGCAAGACTCCGACTGAAACAAAGTTAAGTTGATCATTTTTATAAATTTTCCCCAGAACTCTTACCCTCCGAGACCTTACCTATTCTTCATTAAAACTTTGTTCAACTCGATGGAGTTGTAAACAGATACCAAACTCAAAAGCAACTCTCTTTGTTACAGACAGTTGCAGACCAGGCAGGTGCAAAGCGCGCACCGCCTGTCAGTCATTCCCGCACTACGAGGACCCCTTCGAGGCAGATGCAGAGCGCGCACTGCCTGTCAGTATGGCCGAGTAGGCGGATGAATACGATCCTGTAGTTCTACCATGCAACACGTCTACCTAGGCAAGTACCGTAAACTTTAAGCAATATGCAACCAAAACAAACAAACAAAAGAAAGAAAAAGAAAGAAAAGAAAAAAAAAAAAAAATTTTGGCGAACTATAGACTTTACACAAACTAGACTAACAAACTAAGTAATAAAATACGGATTATGATCTTAAACATCAAATAAGAAATCAGTTGTGTAACTGAGTCAAAAACAATTTAAATAACAGTATGTCCTAGTATAACATTTTCAGTGCCTCTGGGGACCCCAGCATCGACCTTTCAAATTATCCTTTATCCCCTGTGGACCACGGTGTAGTATAGCCGCCCAGACCACAGCATCGACCTGCCCGTGAGATTTATTTTAAAAATAAAAACAATGTAAGTGCGTGGAGCATGAACATTGATAAAAATAATAACATAACTCGCTCACTGTCCGCTTTCGTTATCCATTATCCTAATAAACATTTTAACTATCATGTTTTAAATTATCGCTGATAATTTGGTGTTTGAGATCAATTTATCAGAACATTAAAAATTATTCCAAAAGAAAATGTAACTTACAACTACCTTCTACTAACCTCTACGAAAAATTCCGCGAGTTATTTTATGAGAAATTCCAAGAGTACCTTAATAACCATGCAAGTACGTGGAGTGGCAAGCATTGGCCATAAAATTATAAAACAATGTAAATACGTGGAGCATGAACATTGATAACAATAATAATAACTCACTCACTGTCAGTTTTCCTTATTCATTTTTCTAATAAACATTCTAAGTACTATGTTTTAAACTTTCGCTGATAATTTGGTGGTTGAGATCCAATTATCAGAACAAATAACCTTGCACCAAATTATCAGCTAGTGTACCTTTGAATGGATACCTAGCTCAGAGAAACTTTTTCATCTTTTCCAGAAAAACGACTGGTGCAGAGCGCGCACCATCTATCAGCATGGCCGTGTCGGGGCAGACAAGAACATCGGTTGAAATATGACTCAGAACCGGTTTGTACCGGCCGCATCGCGCTACGGGTTGAGGCGCCTCGCCGGGCCTGTTACTTGAAAAACTGGTTCAGACCGCTTTAATTCCTTTAAATACGACCGTCGGCCGAGCTAGCATATCATTCTTGTTTGAGCCGTCGGACGGAACAGTGCTTTGTTAGTATTCTTGTTCGAGTAGTCGATAGTAGTCGGTTGGAATAGTCCTCTGTTGGCAATAAATTCATTTGTTGTTTGAAGTGTCGGTTGGAACAGTCCGTAATAAATTAATAATAATAACCTGTTGACGACTGTGACGTTAGACCTGGTGACGTCATAACCAATTAGAAGCCCTCCTGATAAACACACACTCCTCGACATCCTATATACATCTCTCTACACGACATACATAAATAAATTATATATAAAAAATATATACTTATATTAAATAAATACATAAAATAAATATTATAAAATTATCTTTTCCGTAAACTTACTTTTCAAAGTAACTTTCCTCTTAACCCGGGAGATGTTATATCCCAAGATATGTCCCCAAATATGCCTATCTATTTCTTACTTTATATTATAATTGCATATCTAAGTATTCTATCATTCTAAGTAATATCATATGTATATCTGTCTCATACGATACTCCCACTTTCTCAGCTCAGTTCGGTCATAGATCCCAACCGGCACGCACACACGTTATATATAAAATATTTGTTCGCGAAATAATTCTCAATATCTACTAAATCTTGTGCAAGGACTTTAATTAAATAAAATAAAAACTTCTCCTTTTTTTTAAAAAGTGTTTTTAAGATCCCCGTATAACAGTGCGCACAAATTTATCTGTCAACGAATTTTCTCCCTGGCAGCCTGCCACAGCCGACGACCCAAATCGAGGGTCAACGGACTCTTCCACAATAAACATGTTTTTTGTTCGACTGAACACTATTGATAAAACTAGTACTCATGTAAATTGAGATGTGGACGAACCAACAATGTAAAAGGATTTGGTGGGATGCACTCACGGTAGATGCAAGTCGCGTCCAACTTAAATTACTGTAATTATTTGCGCTTACCTAACATTCACCAATCCGCACTTGGCCAACGTGGCGAATTACTGCCTAATCTATCTTGTCAATAGTGAAGTCCCTGAGTCACAGCAGTGGGAACGTAAATAGGGGTGATAATGATGATGTTTTGCGCTAACAGTGGCGTAAGAAAACTATGATGATGCTCATGATTTGAAAAGAGTTGTTGATAAGATTGAAACATTCTATTATTTGCCTAGTTCGGGTGATATTGGTGTTTTCTAGCATTAATAAAAAATATCAGAAATATCATAATGGATCCCTATTATTATTTATTTGAGAAGAAAATATATTTGAAACATACGGAGGTGGTTGGAGTTCAATAACGGTAAACTTTTGAACGCATCAGCAAGACATCGAGTATCTGAAATACGGACAGCTTCGAACTCACGCTAGGAACTGTCTTAGCACGTACAATTCGTTACAATACA